>CM030358.1:21789538-22389538 GCA_017893485.1 Hemerocallis citrina
AGGCAACCTGTGGTGGGCAGTTATACTATACTATAAATAATTTGTCTAATAAATTGTATAATTGTCTGAGATCGGGGCAGGAGCATTACAAATGGTATCAGAGCTGACTTTCGACATCGAGTGTGGAAGATCCATGAGTTATGAACTCCAGAATGATCGGCGGAGTGAGACAATCCCCAGTATTTCGCGATGATGGACGTAAGGGCCACAGAATGATCCGCGGAGTGGGATTGGTTTCCAATATTCCAAAGATGAGAGTGACGCTCACGAACTGCTCCACATCGAATAGAAAGTAGATCCTGCACTTGATTGTGCATGCCCCGTCCTCAGCGAGGACGCTGATTTCTGAAGGGGGGTGTATGTAACACCACGTAATTTCTAAAAAATGCATATATATATATATATATATATATATATATATATAGGGAAACTTTCGGTTGCACACCAGCCCAGTGTGCAACGATGTGAGCACTGGCTGTAGACCGTCCGATCTGATTGATCCATATCCAACGGATGATTTGCCCTCCCGCTCATCTGTTAATGAGGGGGGGTATGATTGGAATTTCACCCCCCCCCAAAACACTCACTGCGTACTTCTCAATCTCTCCCAAACTCTCTTCTCCTCCTTTTCGATTTTAGAAACCCAAAAAAAAACCCTACCCCCAAATAGAGTTCTCCTTCCTCGACGAACGATCGATCGGAAATTATCCCGCTCACTTCTCAATCTCTCTTCTCCTTTCCTAAATTATCCCGCTCATCTCCTTCCTCCTTTTCGATTTTAGAAAAGAAAACCCTAGCCCCAAGATCGGAACCCATCGAAGGTTCTCATCTCCTCCTCTTGACGACGCGAGCAAGATCTGGAAGCTCATTTCATTATTCTCATCTCTTTCTCCCACATTCCTCTTCGCTACTGAAGGTAATCCCCCTTTTTCCCCTTTTTTTCTTTTTTTTTCCTGTTGTTGCTGTTGATAATGTTGGGAAATGATCCGTTGTTGCTGTTGATAATTTACCCTTTTTTTTCCCTCTTTTTTTGTTTTTTTTCTATTGTTGCTGTTGATAATGTTGGGAAAAGATGTTGTTGCTGTTGATAAAGATGGTTTGAAGATGTTCTTTCTGATTTTGATTTTCTGTTGTTGCTGTTGATAATCAAGATGTTCTTTCTGATTTTGGTTTGTCAAATTAATAGTAATTGTTGCGGTTTGCATGGGCAAGGCCATGATGTGCGAACTTGCCCAAAGAAAAATAAAAGGTATTTAATAGTATTTGTAAAATTATTAAGTAGCAGAAAATTATTATTAATTATTATATAGTTCGCAAATAGTAATGACTTTTATATGGTTTTTTTCAATTTTCAGTGGCAAGCGTGCATTTGACGAAGATGATGTGAATTCATCTACTGAGAATAGTTCCGAGGATTCTCACGAGGATTCTCACGATAGTGTCAACTGAGGGAAGTATTTCATTCACAAGTTTGCTTTGGTAACTATTGATACCCTTACTTTTATTATTTGGTACGGGATGAATTGATAGGCGGTGATGAATTTCTTGCATTCTAAACCATCGCAGTGTGCAATCCAGTGCGCACTGGTTGTAGACCGTCCGATCAAATACATCCATTTTGATCCCCATACAACGGAAGGGATTCACTCCCTCTCATCTGTTAATGTGGGGGTTTGCAATGGGAATTTTTGTTCTGATAGTTGATTCATATGCTGATTGTTGGATTTTTGTTATCCCCTGAACATTTTATTTCGGCTGATAGTTGGATTTTTGTTAAGTTACATTTGTATATTCAGTTGTAATGAATATACAAATTGTATATTCAGTACAACTTTACAACATTGCATGTTCTTGCACACTGGGCTAGTGTGCATGCTGAGCTTGTGTACAAATGAAAGTTTCCCTATACGGGGATGCATACTGGGTTGGCTGATACATTGTTTTCGTAAAGTTTTTGATTGCATTGTTTGATTCTGCACTGTCTGATGGTTTCCTTTTGGTTAATGTGGACCCTTTGGAAATGGGGATGCATTTAATTAAAATTGTGGTAAAACATGATCGGGATTGTGATTGTTACAGCTATTTTGGCGTGGCAGTTCAACTGCAGCCAAATGTTGCTACACCATCGCAGTCTGTGAATTAAATCGAATTCTGAGCCTACTTAAATTCATTTCATGAACAATAATCATCCTGTAATGTAAAATTAATTTATGTTATCTATTAAACTGGACGGAAATTCATCTAACGTTATTTTATTTCTTTTTTAGTCAGCTATGAAAAGAATGTTAATGAGGATACTAGAAAGAAGTGGTTTATTCATATGCTACAATTTCGGCTTCTGTTTTTGAGGCAGGTCCAGCTCCAGTACATCAGAATCACAGGATAGGGAGAAAAGAAGTGCAGATATTGATTCAGATGAGCTGTACTTATGATGGTATTTGGTTTGCTTTGTATTCTAGTATAATCTGAAGTGAAGATATTAATTTGAAGCATACATGCATGCATATATACTCAGTTCCAGCTAGCAAAGAAAGTTGAGCAAAATCTATTATATTCACTTCACTTTCACCACTTCATTATTTCTGTACAAAAAGCACCAATGTAGAAGAATTTGCAAGTTCAAATGCATTAGTTTTTTTATATTTTATTTTTATTTTTTTTTAAATCATACCAGTGCATTAGTTGGTTATGAATTTAGTAGAAGACTAGCCTTACTTGTTTTGGATGGGGTTGAAAGTAGATGAAGGCATCTTTCTAAACTCACTTGTGTTTGCTTGTCTTCAGAGTCCCTTTGTTCTGCTGATATCTCATTTGATTCTCGGAGCTGAAAGCTGAGGAAGCTTTTACAGATAACAGCCTTCTGAGTCAATATGGAAGAAAAGAAGCGAAGAATGTGATGGTTACTGGAATATTTCAGTCCCAGAGTTTCATATGTTGTTGAACTAGCTTGTCTCCACACTTTAAGATCTTGTATTTTTTGTATATAATAACTCGGCACCTGAGACTTGCATTCTGAATCAGGTTTATGTATCACTTGGTTATTATTTGCTGAATCCAGAGCGGGAAATGTTGAATTGAAGAATGTTTGATGTTGAAAGTACAATCTGTGGTAGACTCTGCTGACCATCAAATTAAGAAAATGAGAGAACTGAAGAAATAGTTCGTAAAATATGTCTTAGTTACCCAGAGTTTATTTATTTGGAAAAAGACTGATAAGTTTAATATGTGTATTGCTTATATTGTTTACATGTAGCATGCATGATTTATGTGGAGTTGTAATTAGTCATAATTCATATACTCAGTTGACATTTTATTTTAACAACTATTTTATCATTTTCTTCTGTGAAGAACTTGTAATAGCTAGAGCTGATATTTTTCCATTCGAAGCTTCCTGTAACTATTTGAATTTATACTGTAGTATCTGGAGGAGAACAACGTGCTGATTTTGTCAATTCTTCAGTACCAAAAATATAGGAAAAGATGCAGACTGTGCTGAGTAAGTATGCTTCCTTACAGGCAACACAGTATCATCCCAAGGGTTTCTTCGATTAACCATGCAATTGAAAGCAAGTAGCACATTCTTCTACATTTAGGATCTTGAAGCTGAAATTGAAAGCAAAATGGTTTGCAATTGAAAGCAAGTAGCACACCAAAACCAAAGCCTTGGCCAATTTCTACACAAACAGAACTAACTATTTATGATCAAACATTTAAACAGCCATATAAAGGAAGGTCACAAATAGAGCATTTGACCTGTTAACCATTAGAAAATGTAGTTACAACCTGAGCAAGCTTAACAAATAACACAATTATTGTTAGATATTACAATTCATATTGACCAGTAAAAAGTTTGAATTTATACTTCCATTTGGTAAATGATAAAGATGTGTTGCACTATCCACTACCATTTGGTAAATGATAAAGTTTGAATTTATACTTCCATTTGGTAATACAATAGTATTGAATATGTAAGGCACAAATGGTATAGCAACAGTGTTACTCTTTATACACAGAGTCTTACAATAGCCTGGATATTTGGTTTATTTGAAGATGAGATTTACAATTTTTGTTACTCATTCAAACAACCTCATATAATTTGCACATTTGATAAAAGAACCATTCCCTTAAATAGAAAACAACAACACCACCAACAAATCCAACTTTTTCCCACACCACACCAATAAGTGATATATAACTGATATTGGTGTGCTGTTTGGTTGTATAGCCAATCACCACACCAATACCAACACCAATATCAACAATACCAATACAATAAAATAAAAATACAAATACCAATACCAATATCAACAAGAGTCATTCTTTTATATAGGGTTCACCATGTTTCATTTCAAAAGTCACCCATTGTCCTCTTACATGAAAAAAAGGAAAAGAAAGAGGAGAGTCCAGCACAACATATATATACCAATACAATAAAAGAGATGTTCTTAATTTACAGGCTTACATCCATCCAAGCACAACATCCCTGGATCCGCAAAATATAACAACTACAAAATACAATTTTTTGAACACTACACACAACAACGAAGTAGTCAATAGTGCTTGAAGAAAGCCAGAAACAACAACAGAGCCAACAACAATCCACCAATCAACAGAGCCAAGAATAGTTTGATGCCATCCTACAAGATGTGGTAACGTTCAAACCAAAACACTTACAAAAAAAGACGGTATATTGAGTTATTCCAAACTATACAATAGGTCACTACTTATTTCCAACAAATAATGCAAATAATCTAACAAAAAAAGGCATGCTAAAGGTTATACTTGGACTTGCATACAACAACACACTAAAACCTAACTAAAATATACAAGTACATATTCATGAAAAAGGCCAAATAACATAGGCCAAATCTCACTACAACTACCTGCATGAATTTATTAAAATTTACAACTACATATTGATATGAAATACTTGAATTTCATTATCAACTACATATTCATACATATTCATATGAAAGAGGAATGTGATTACCAACTACATATTCATCAGAAAGAACATCTTGATTATCAACAGCAACAACAGAAAATCAAAATCAGAAAGAACATCTTCAAACCATCTTTATCAACAGCAACAACATCTTTTCCCAACATTATCAACAGCAACAACAGAAAAAAAACAAAAAAAGAGGGAAAAAAAGGGTAAATTATCAACAGCAACAACGGATCATTTCCCAACATTATCAACAGCAACAACAGGAAAAAAAAAAGAAAAAAAGGGAAAAAAGGGGGATTACCTTCAGTAGCGAAGAGGAATGTGGGAGAAAGAGATGAGAATAATGAAATGAGCTTCCAGATCTTGCTCGCGTCGTCAAGAGGAGGAGATGAGAACCTTCGATGGGTTCCGATCTTGGGGCTAGGGTTTTCTTTTCTAAAATCGAAAAGGAGGAAGGAGATGAGCGGGATAATTTAGGAAAGGAGAAGAGAGATTGAGAAGTGAGCGGGATAATTTCCGATCGATCGTTCGTCGAGGAAGGAGAACTCTATTTAGGGGTAGGGTTTTTTTTTGGGTTTCTAAAATCGAAAAGGAGGAGAAGAGAGTTTGGGAGAGATTGAGAAGTACACAGTGAGTGTTTTGGGGGGGGGTGAAATTCCAATCATACCCCCCCTCATTAACAGATGAGCGGGAGGGCAAATCATCCGTTGGATATGGATCAATCAGATCGGACGGTCTACAGCCAGTGCTCACATCGTTGCACACTGGGCTGGTGTGCAACCGAAAGTTTCCCTATATATATATGTATATATATATATATGTATATATATATATAATATGTTAAAAGAGTTGATGGCATAATGGTAAAATATTAGAAAGGGGGGGCACGATATTGAAACAGCATAATGCTGCTGTTTGTATAGCTGCTGATGCCAGCAAGGCATCATCATATGGGGGTCCCATCCAAGACCTTGTGAAAGGTAGCTGTGATGCTTCTCTCTGATGATGTGGCGGTAGTGGGGCCTACCCGCGAGGGTGAAGTTGCTGTGACGTCACAGGGAAAGAGAAAGAAAGGTAAGATTTAATAATCCCATATCGGGATTACTACTAGAATATAATAATAATAAATATAATAGCCTATGATCAAGAGTCACCAATCCGGTTAACCACATTTTGATAGGCATCCTGTGGTGGACAGTTGTACTATACTATAAATAATTTGTCTAATAAATTATATAAATTTTCTGAGCTAGGGGCAGGGGCGTTACAGCAAGTTAGTTGGATACTGCGATGCTGACTATGCTGGAGATCATGACACCAGGAGATCAACAACTAGGTATGTGTTTAAGCTTGGTTCCGGAACAATTTCTTAGTGCAGCAAAAGACATTCGACAGTATCATTATCAACCACTGAAGCTGAGTATCGAGCAGCGGCAATGGCAGCTCAAGAGAGTACATGGTTGATACAAATAATGAATAATCTACATCAACCAGTAGATTATGCAGTTCCATTGTACTGTGACAATCAGTCGACAATTCGTTTGGCGAAGAATCCGGTCTTTCATGCAAGAACTAAGCATGTTGAAGTGCACTATCATTTTATCAGAGAAAAGGTTCTGCAAGAAGAATTATACATACAACTCAGTGTCCGTGCTATAGCCGATTGGCTGTCACAGTGTACACATAAAGCAAGCACTGATTTTTCCCACATAAGTATATCCTCTAAAAAGTTTCGAAGCCATTCTGCTTCCTCAGCCGCTTTGTCTAACGCAATAAACTCAGATTCCTTGGTGGATCTAGCCAATAACGTTTGTTTAGAGGATTTCCATGACACAGCTGCACCACCAAGTATGAAGACATACCCACTTGTGGATTTTGAGTTCTTGGAGTCCGATATCCAGTTGGCATTACTGTAGCCTTCTAGTACTGCTGGATATCTAGTGTAATGCAGCGCATAACTCTGAGTATGTCGCAGGTAGTTTAATACTCTAGTTATTCCTTTCCAGTGACTTCGTCCTGGAATACTTGTGTAGAGGCTCAGTACATTTACTGAATGTGCTAGGTCCGGTCAATTTGTTAAGTACATCAGACTACCGATTACACGTGCATATTCCAGTTGGAATATGCTGTCACCCATATTTTTGAACAAGTGAAGAATGGGATCCACAGGATTTTTGGCAGTCCCATTCGAGTAATTCTTGAACCTTTCAAGTACTTTCTTAGCATAATGAGCATGAGACAAAGTAATTTTCTCAGACGTCTTGGAAACTTTGATTCCTAGTATGACATCTGCAACTCCCAAATCTTTCATATCAAACTTGTCACTAAGCATGCTCTTAGTTTGTTTGATATGTCGTTATTACTCCCAATAATGAGCATGTCGTCTACATACAGACACACCAGAATGTATCCATTTGGAGTATTTTTGATGTAGATACACTTATCACATTTATTTATTTTGAACCCATTTGACATCATAACATTGTTAAATAGATCTGCAATAGCTATCAACATTCTTATGGAAGTTATTCTTGTAAACAGAGAATATGTATCAAAGAAGTCTAGGCATTCCTTTTGCCTAAATCCTTGTACCACAAGTCTCGCCTTATGTTTCTCTATTGAACCATCTGGTTTCAATTTTTATTTGAAAATCTATTTGCATCCTAGAGCTTTACATCCAGAAGGCAAATCGACCAACTTCCATGTATAATTTTGCATAATGGAGTCTATTTCACTTTTGATTGCTTCCTTCCACATAGAAGCATCAGGCGTAGACGTGGCTTCCTTGAATGTTCTGGGCTCATTCTCTAACAGAAAGTCCGTTATGAAGTCAGGACCAAATGACTTTGATGTTCTAGCCCGTTTACTACGTCTCGGCTCATCATTATCATGTTCTGGTTCATCAATTGAAGTGCTTGCATTTCCTTATTCACGTGTACGTTTGTGATACGTAGTATCCTTGCACGGAAACACGTGTTCAAAGAATGAAGCATTTCTTGATTCCATTATTGTATTCACATGGATATCCGGTATATCTAATTTATATACCAAGAACCGATATGCACTAATGTTGTGTGCATAGCCTATGAATATGCAATCAATCGTCTTAGGTCCTATGGTGATCTGTTTTGGATTAGGTACTGCCACTTTTGCTAGACACCCCCATACTTTGAGGTATTTATACGAATGTACGTTACCTTTCCACAGTTTGTATGGTATCTTGCCAGTTTTCTTGTGAGGTATTTTATTGAGAATGTAGTTGGCAGTCAACAATGCTTCCCCCTACATATTTTGGGATAAGCCAGAATTCAACAACAAGGCATTCATCATCTCCATTAGAGTTCGGTTCTTGTGCTCGGCAGTACTGTTTGATTCAGGTGAGTAAGATGCAGTTGTCTGATGAACTATTCCATGTTCAGAGCAGAACATATTAAATGGTGCATCATATTCTTCTCCTTTATCACTCCTAACGATTTTAATCGCTTTGCCAAGTTAATTCTCAACCTCATGCTTATATTCTTTGAATTTATCCAAAGCCTCATTTTTGCTATGTAACAAGTATACATAACAGAATTTTGTGTAATCGTCTGGTCTGCACATATTTTAAATCACACAAATCCGTGTGAATTCAACCTAGAGTTTTTGTGTTTCTTTCTACATAACGTGATGGAGTTTTAGTGAGTTTGGTCTCTGTGCAAACTTCACATTTTTCGGTGTTGTCTACCTTAATTTTTTGTAGCAAATTCATGTTAATCAATCTATGCATAGAATTGAAATTAACATGGCCTAGTCATTCATGCCAAACAAAAGAAGACTCAACAACATAGGCAATAGGAGTTATTTCATTAACTTTGGGAACAACAGGAACAATAGTTTTAGGGATGACTGTCATTATATTAAATTTGAACAGTCCATCCATTACATATCCTTTAAGTACACCCCATTTTTAGACAGTACAAAATTATCAGAAGCAAGAATAACCTTAAATCCATTCTTGCTTAGCAAAGATCCTGATACCAAGTTCTTTCTAATATCTGGAACATGCAACACATTTGTGGGTGTTAGTTCCTTGTCTGAAGTCATTTTCAGCACTATCTTTCCCGTTCCTGCAATTTTGGAGATGGAAGAATTACCCATGAACAGCTGTTCATCCTTGTTGCACTTCTGGTATGAAGTGAACATCTCCTTGTCTGAGCATATGTGCTTGGTGGCCCCAATGTCGTACCACCATTCTCGAGGATTGCTCCTTACCAAATTCACCTCTGATACAACAGCATAGAGGTCCAGGTCAGAAAGACCGATGGACAAGTTCTCAGCTATGTGTGTATGAGATCCTTTTGCCTGTCCGGTTCCAGCACGGTTGTTGTCCTTGTTGCGGCATTCAGAAATTATGTGGCCCAACTTACCACATTTGTGGCATTTTTCAGCAAACCTTTTGCTGCTGGTTTTTTGTTCGAGGCATGTGGCAAGAACTTTCTCTTTTTGCCTTTGTGTTCATGCTCCACCATGTTTGCCTTTTTTATGGACTAATTTTCATAGGACCTGTCAACCTTGTGATTCTCCTCTTCGATGCGCAACCTGACAATGAGGTCTTCAAGAGACATCTTATTTCGTTTGTGCTTGAGGTAGTTCTTGAAGTCCTTCCATCCAGGTGGAAGCTTCTCGATGAACGCTGCAACCTAGAATGGTTCCACAGCGTCATGTTCTCTGCAGCGATTTCATGCATTATCATGTGCACTTCCTGGATTTGACTCACAACTGTTTTGGAGTCAACCATCTTGTAGTCCAGAAATTTGCCGACTACAAACTTCTTGGACCCGGCGTCTTCTGTTTTATACTTCTTCTCCAAAGACCCCCACAGGAGTTTGGACATCCTGAAGACACAGTAGACGTTGTACAAAGGATCTACCAAGCCATTCAGGATGTAGTTTCTGCAGAGGTAGTCACCCTGAGTCCATACATCAACCGCAGCAACGGAGTGTGCATCCATTGGTGCCAGCATAGGGGTAGATTCAATGAGAAACTTGTCCAGCTTCAAGGTGGTCAGGTAGAACTGCATCTTCCCCTACCATTTCTTGAATCCAGTTCCGTTGAACTTCTCTGGTTTTTCTCCCACAGTAATATGTGTGGGCAGAACGACCGAATGTGCCGCAACCGATTATGCTGTCACATCTTGGGTCACCGGTGTTTCGGCACTGATAAGCCCATTGAGACTTTCGATCTGTGTGTTTTCCATGTTCTAAAACAATTAGAATATGACTGTTAGTTGTTTTTTCGAAATGATAACAAAACCTGTAAAGAATCTTCACAAAAAACTGTTAAAATTGAGGGAAAAAATTTGCTTTAAGATTGTTAGAACAAGAATTTCATAAAACAGAAATGCTAACAATAATTGTGAAGACTTACAATTACAGGAAATAAAATAACAAAACAAACCATACAATACAGAGTCGAGATTTGAATATCTCTGTCCTTAAAGCAATTTTCGCCCCGTAGTGTGACGGTGGTTGACGAAATGCCTCCCAGGATACAACTGTATTACCTTTTCCCTGAAGAGCAGCACCCTAACTTCAGAGATCTGATCGAACTGGAGTTGTGTTGTATTTTCAGTACTAACTCAGAGAGGAAGAAGAAGAAGAAGATTCAGACTGGTTTTTTCAGAAGTGTATCTCTAGCAGACAAAAAGGAGTGATTTTATAGGAGATTGAGAGCAACTGAAGGGTCCATTACTCTGTAACAGCAGAGTAGTGGTTCAAAGTCATAACTGATGAGCCATTACTCTGTTGTTACAGAGTAATGGTTCCAGTTACTGAAGTTGAAAAGACTCAACAGTATACTGGGGGGGAATTTTGACTGGGGCAAAAAAATACAGGCCAAAGCCAAGCCCGACCAGACCAAACAAAACCAAACCAAGCCGAGTCGAGCCGAGCTTTTGTCATTTTGGCTAAGTCCCCTCTCCACTACACGTTAGTGGTAACCCCCGGGCCACGCCCTTTAGTCCAAATTTTTAGTATATATACTAGAAAAAACTTTACCCATTTCCGATATGGGACTATCCATTTTCTCCAAGTATCCAAGTTAGTACATAGCGAGTACTCAACTTTGGACCAACATTTCTCATTCATACGGAATTCGTTTTTGGCACATGAGTACATCATGGAATAGTACTCGACGAGAGGAACATGATCCAATCAATTTTCGGCGCCGCCGGTGGGCCGGTGGCCGGAGCCCATCGGAATCCGGCTCGAAAAATCTGCAAAAACGTTTTCCAACAAAAGATAGAGGGAGAAAAGAATCAGCGAGCCTGAGATTTAAAAAAGCCCCAATCGACACTCGGTGTCTCAAACAACGAGTTTGGTTAAAACAAGCTTGATGTTTGAGACAGCGAGTCTTGGCCAAGCAAGAAACCAAAAAATCCAAAACCAACACTCGCTATCACAGATAGCGAGTTTATTTTGACTAAACTCGCTATCTGAGATAGTGAGTGTGTTGGTTTGGAATTTTTTTTTTAAGTGGGTCAGTTTGGAAAAAAAATTGTATTCTATAGCTGTATCCATATTATATCTTTAGTTTTACCCTGTGCAAATTGTACATCCTAAAATAGTTTTGAGAGACTCATAAAATTATATAGAACTCCAAAAAAGCGTAAGAGAATTGAGAGAAATTTATGAATATCATTACCACCGTAATAACTGAAATATTCATTAATTATCAATCTCATATAAGCAGATGATTTAGATAATTACTAATGTTATCCAATTGAATATTACTAAACCAAAAAAATACATACAATGAAAAGATGTCACAAATTCAACTAATTTATGTTATCAGGTATATTACAATATTATTAATATTTAGTAAATAAGTTATACATTATAAACCATGCATTAAATCACATGTTAGGATAAAGATGACAGACTAAGAAAAAAAAAGATTTTATGCATTGTGTTTGCTTAAAAATCTAATTCTAAGTTAGAGGATGAGGATAGATTTGGGAAGAGACGCGAGATTCTGTGAGATTGAGAAACTGGAAGGGAAAGAGACTGTGTTTGAGAAATTTACGAACTTTTCTTTTGTCTACATTCTATTCAAAACTACACATGTTGTTTAGACAAACCAAGCAATCAAGTATTTCACATTAATGCATATCAAATAAACCCCAACATCCAGTATTTAGATAAAGCTATAATCTAAAAGAAACCACCTTATGTGTTCTAATGAAGATATTAATTGGTACAAAAGTTCACACACTATACATAGTTTACTGTTGCAATGCCTTGAAGATGTTCGGAAACTTCATGCATCGTGCATCGATTGGAAAATTGCAGTTTGACCTGTTCGCGAACCTTAAGAGGATCTGTCCGCAAGGAACTTCAAAAATTGTCGCATAAAGACCAGAAAATGATCTATACAAGTAATACAGTATAAATGCAAAATTCTTAACCCTTGTCACAACTTGAACTGCATATCCTAGTAGGGTCTTTCATATGATACCGACGAGTAACCTAGGTTCGAATCCTTTGAACTACGCAATATTAAATACAGTGGTAAAGAAAAATAATATTTAGTGGGGTTTTCCATAGACAAGGCATAAAGGTCTTGTGAACATATATTAATTTATATTCAATTCGGTTGACAAAGGCAGATAAAAAGTTACTAATAACCAGAAGTAGACTTGTGATTAGGGCTGCAATCGAGCCGAGCCGAGCCAAATATCTTCAGGCTCGAGCTCGGCTCGTTAAGAAAATGAGCTCAGTTTTGAGCTCGAGCTCCAGTTCGAGCCCAGCTTTGACCGAGCTCGAGCCCAATAGCTCCTGTGTGGCTATGCACCACATGTTAGATACATTTATTTGTGATTTGTGATCTTGTAGTGCACCGGCCCACTCTATTTGGATCTGAAGTCTCCCTTCTATATGTGGATCATCATCAAAAATTTCTGCCAAGATCCAACAACCTCCAATTTGGACAAGTCCAGCCCAACTCTCCCTGTTGGACTAGAACCTAGATTTTAGAAGGCACAAAGTCTACAATTTTGAAGGTTTTGCAATTCTAGTATTGGATAATCAAATGTAAGTTTAATTTATTTATATGATTTTGAAGGTTTTGCTCTTTCTTCAACGACTACAAACTGTAAGTCACCTGTAAAGAACATTACTCACATCATCGTTGGAGACTCACTTCATCGTAGATCCTCAAACGATCGTGTCAGTACGGACTTTAGAAAAAAATATAAACTTCAAGAGCTCTATTGAATCTCTTCATATTTTTTTGGTGGGCTCTCAGTGAACGACGTATCGATTATTTGTGTGATTTTAAGATTCAAAATGGGCTTTATCCCCTAAGAGCATCCACAGTCGTTTGCTATAATTTCCACTTTCTCAAATTATAGCAAACGAATCGAAAATAAGTGCTGCAGTCGTTTCTCATTTTGCCATATTTTGAGAAACTTTCTATTTCCATTTCTCATATTTGAGAAACGAAATGAGCTTTCTCATATTATAAAGGACGGGGTATGATACCCCGTCTGTTCGATATAAAGTTTTTTTAATCGCTTCAAACGGACTATCATACAGCGTCCCATTAATTTCTGAATTTTTTTTTTTTTAAAAGAGGCCGGACGGGGAATGATACCCCGGACGGGGTATCAAACCCCGTCTCTCTAATTAACTGCAATTTTTTTATAAAAAAAAATGTTCAAACGGGGAATGATACCCCGTCCGGGGTATCAAACCCCGTCCCATATATTGCCAAAAAATTTTCTTTTTTTGGTATTCCTACTTTGCCCTCCTCTTTCTCAAAATATATAGTCTTCTCACACCAAAAAGTGGGTATTTGAGTCTTCTCACACCAAAAAGTGGGAACAAAATAATACAACCAGCCAAACAAATCACTTCACTCACTTCACTTTTAGCCCCTTAAATCATGGACGGGGTATGATACCCCGTTCGACAATATACAGTTAATTTTTTTTTTTTCTTTTTTTTTTTTTGGAAGAGACGGGGAATGATTCCCCGTCCTACAATATTTTAAAATTAAATAAGTTGGGACGGTGTAACATATTCCGTCTCTAACGAATATAAGAAAAATTTAGCAAACGACGACTGCAGCGACTACGTCCATTTGCTATTACTGTAGCTGCCATTTTATGAGAATTGAGAAAAACGACTGTGGATGCTCTAAGACCATCCACAATCGTTTGCTATATTTTTCATTTTCTCATATTTTGATAAACGATGGCCTGTAGTCGTTTGCTATTTTGCCATATTTTGGCAAAATCGCTACAGTCGCTTCTCATATTTGAGAAACGAACTGGCGATTCTCAAATTATGTTGTTTCGTCTGACCCTTCTCATATTTTGTTTTTTTTTTTTTTTTTAATGGGATCAGACGAAATATGTTGTTCCGTCTGACCCTTTTTTTTAATGATCAGACGGTACAACATGTACCGTTCGAACAAAAAAAAAAACAAAAACAAAAATCGCTGAAACGAGACATGTGGTCCCGTTTCAAGCTTTTTTACATGTCCCGTCCAGCCCAAAAACCATGTTTAGGTTAGTGTATAATTAAATGGGTTAGGATATATTTTATTATTTAATTTATTTAATTAACTTATTTTAATATCTAATCATTAATTAATAAACTGTAAAAAAAAAATGAAACGGGCGAAACAACATGGACCGTTTTTATCAAATTTTAACAAATTATCATTGCACTGAAATTCTCGTTTTGCTATTTTTACTTGCCATTTTACCATATTTTGTTTTAGTGATGCTCTAATTGGGTCTCGTCGAATTTTGGCTAAACCAAATCTGAAACAAAATCCTGATTCGAAAATTAAGGTAGAATCTTATCCGGTCCAGATTCCAACCTGCTCCTTCTTCTGAACTCTCGAGGTGCGTGTACGTACGGTCTTTCCCAAAGCGACAAAAAAATTGCTTACGTACTACGGTCAACATCCGTCCGCATGAAATCCTTCATCACTGATTCCCATGCGGACATTCGTATAATAACGAAAGGAAAGTAGTTGCACCGAGCGCTGCGGCTTGTGCAAAGCGTAGCAGCAGCGGCTTCGCACGTGTCGCACGGTGGCTGCCACATTGGCACGTGGCGAAAATTTGAAGCCTTGAAACGTGCCCATGTCCTTTTCTGAGGACCCCAGTTTCGATATGACGATTCTGGCCCTTATGGATGTCCTTAATAACGAGATTTCCACTGCTTTTGCCCAAATTGTCCTTGGAATCGTTTAGGTTAGTTTCGGTCAAAAAATACAGTAAGAGCATCCGTACGGTAAGAGCATCCGTAGTCGTGTGATGCTAAGTTTTGGGTAATTGATAAATAGAAATAGAAATTATAAGTTGTCGCTGTAGTCGTGTAAAGGCAAAATTTAGATTTTCGTATGTTTTTAATAATTAAACAAAAACAGAGGCAAAAAGAAAAACATAGTTACCTCATTATTTGGCAATAAACTCTCTACTTCTTCACCAGAAACTCCAGTGGTGGAACGAGAAATAGAATTAGGGTTCAGAGATTGGAGAAGGACATGGAGGGTTTCGAGGGAATTAGGGTTTGGATTGGAAGGAGAAAGAGAATGAAGTATTTGGACGTTGAAGTTGGGGTTGGGTCCAAAAAATAGAAGGCTAAGGAAGAGAGGGCTGTAGCATATAGCTTCCTGAGGTAGGATAAAAATGGCCTGGGGCCCAGGATGGCTCTCGCTCAAAGTCAAGCCAGCTCGGCCCCGGACCACCACAGGCTCGGTGCCGAGCCGTAAATTCACCGCCACGAAACTGGCCTCCTCGTTCCGACGACCCGCCCCGACCTTCGGTCCCCAATCCTCGACCGTCCCCCGGGCCTTCCACTCAGCCGGGTAAGGGAGGGGGATGACCTGGCGCAACCCAGGCCCTCCGATTCTCCCAGAGACACAGGGCCCCCACGATCTGCCATATCAGCTCCAAAACCACTTGGGGCTTTGCCACGTCAGCCCTAAACCACTCTTGGCGCTGCCACGTATGCCCTAAATCTCCTGGGCCTCTTGCCACGTCAGGCCCATGGGCTTTCGGGTCCAGACCCGGCCCCCAAGCGGATCCAAACCCGGTTGGGGTTATCTATAAATACCAGACCATCACCCACCTTCAAAGGTAATCAATCTTCACCACTTAAATTCCTAGTTACTGCTACTCTCTCTCATAGACTGACTAGATCGTCGGAGGGTCTGCCACCGGAATAAACCCCGGTGTTTTCAGACCGTTTGCAGGTACACGAGGCAAGGCCAACCGAGCCGACCCTTCAGTGCCGGAGCGAGCCTCCAGCTCACCGTCCGTTACCGAGCTCTTCCCCCCTTACAAATTGAATCCGAACTCACACCTGGTGCATCCACACTCTCTCCAAAAACAAACCGCATCACTTCCCATATATTCCTATATAAAAAAAAATAATGGGGCTATAAATTTTAGTGGGGGTTGTACCCCCCCCCCCCCCCCGCGGGCCCGGGATCTGCCCCTGAAAGCGTCAGAGATATGTCACAATGAATAACTTAAAACAACTAGTAGACTTCAAATTAGCTTAAACAGTGAGGCAGGATAAAAATGGCCTGGGGCCCAGGATGGCTTTTCGCTCCAAGCCAATCCGGCTCGGCCCCGGACCTCTGCAGGGTCGGTGCCGAACCGTGAGTTCACCACCACGAAACCTGCCCCCCCCCCCCCCCCCCCCGTTTCGCCGACCCTCCGCGACCCTCGGTCTCCGATCCTCGGAGGTCTCACGGGCCGTCCACTCAGCCGGGTAAGGGAGGAGGATGACCTGGCGCAACCTAGGCCCTCTGATCCTCCCAGAGACACCGGGCCCCTACGATCTGCCATGTCAGCTCCAAAGCCACTTAGTGCTCTTGCCATGTTAGCCCTAAACCGCTCTGGGCTCTGCCACGTGTGCCCTAAACCACCTGGGCCTCTTGCCATGTCAGGCCCATGGGCTTTCGGGTCCGGACCAGGCCCCCAAGCGGATCCAAACCCGGTTGGGTTATCTATAAATACCAGACCCTCACCCCCCTTCAATGGTAATCAATCTTTTCCACTCAAAACCCTAGTTACTGCTACTCTCTCACGGAGACTAACTAGATCGTCGGAGGGTCTGCCACCGGGATAAACCCCGGTGTTTCTAGACCGTCTGCAGGTACCCAAGGCGAGGCAATCCGAGCCGCTTCTCCAGTGCCGAGGCGAGCCTACAGCTCACCGTCCGCTACCGAACCCTTCCCCTCTTACAAATTGAGTCCGAACTCACACCTGGTGCATCCACACTCTATCCAAAAACAAACCGCATCAGGTTGGCGCCGTCTGCGGGAAACTTTCTACTCATTCGGTAGGAACGACAGTCGAGTCTCGCCGTCGAAACTCATCCTCCGATCCACTCTCCAATGCCCCCTAGGGCCCGGAGATCGGCCTCTTCCTCCCATCGGAACGGGCCTCCCAATCAGGACCCCCTCGCGGGAGGGCAAGGGTCAAATAATCCGGGGGCAAACCTCGGACCCCAGCAAGGCGAACCTCACGTCGAACAACCCGACCTTCGTCGGGTTATTATGAACCGAAGGGCTAGTCAGGCCAGGGGAGGGACCGCTTCCAACTCGGCCCCAAACCACTCAAGGCCGTCGGTACACAGCCGCATTGGCCGAATCCCTACACCTCGGCCCGACCCTTCCGACCATGGCGCGGTCACAAGGGCCGAGTTCCGGAGCTTTCGGGAGGAAATCATGGAGGCTCTCTAAGGAGCGCCACGGTCCGCAACGTTCGACCGACCCCGTCAAGAGAACGAAGGAAGAAGCTACACTCACGCGCCGCCCCCTCCACCAGAGCGCGCAGACCAGGTACTCTGTCGCCTCACTGAGATGGAGAATCGCCTCGAACGCATCGGCGACGGGACTCCGAATCCCGTACTAGGTCGAGCGCCTTCCCGGCCACCGTTCTCCGTCAACATTTTAGAAGTAGAGATCCCCCGGAACTTTCGGCCTCCGCAATTCGAAACATACAACGGTGAGGGTGATCCCGCTGATCACATTGAGGGCTTCAAGACCCTCATGATGATTCACAGCGCTTCGGATCCCCTGCTGTGCCGAGCATTCCCAGCCACCCTCCGAGGCCCGGCCAGGGAATGGTTCTCCAAACTCTCCCCGGGCTCAATCTTCTCATTCGATCAGCTGGAAGCCAACTTCTTAGGCCACTTCGTCACCAGCCGAAAAGCCGAGAAGACGAGCGCATCCCTGCTCGACCTCCGCCAAAGGGAAAGGGAATCACTCCGTAACTTCGTCAAGAGGTTCACGACCGAGGCAAGATCCGTTTCAGCCCTCGACGCCGGGGTCGCCTCGGCCGCCTTCCGACACAATGTCCAGCATAGTCAGTTGAAGGTCTCCCTGGCGAAGAAGCCACCACTGGACTTCCCTGGCCTTCTCAATCGGGTCGAGAAGTACATACGAGCAGAAGAAGCTCTGAACCCAGAGGGCAGCAAAGAAGTCGTCGGAAAGGGCAAGCATAGGGTCGACGAAATCGAACCCGCCAGGAAAGCGGCAAAGGAAGGGGTCGGCGCGAAGAGGGTTCCTCCGGTCCCTCGCTTCGAAAGGTACACTCCCTTGACACAGAACGTGTCTGCCATCCTCTTAGAAATCGAAGACAAGGACCTTGTCCGACACCCTCCTCGACCAAGCAACAACAAGAAGCGAGACCAACGCTTCTGCTGCCGTTTCCATAGGGATCATGGGCACGAAACCGACCAGTGTCGGGCCCTGAAAGACAAAATTGAGGTCCTCATTTCACGAGGGTACCTTCGGGAGTTCACAAGGGAGAACCAACGGGATGGTTGAGATACCAGGAACCGAAGGCCTTCGCCTCCGAACCATACTCCGAACCTCATTCAGGGTCGGGATCCCGACCCCGAGGGAACCGGAACCCCGGCAATTCTGCATTGTGTCCACGGGGGGCCGATGGGGGGAGAGTCGAACACTTCTAGGAAAGCCTTCGTCCGCGAAGAGAACGCTGTCCAAGATCTCCCTTCACCTCGGCTGCAAATGGTACCCGTCTCCTTCTCCGGAGAGGACCTCGAAGGCGTCCGCCTCCCCCATTGCGACGCCCTCGTCATTAGCCTCCACATGGCTAATTGTGAAGTACGCCGGGTCCTCGTCGACAACGGCAGCTCAGTAAACATCCTCTTTCTCGAAGCTTTCGAGAATCTCAAACTGCCCAGTGACAAGCTCAAACCGGCCGGATACACCTTGCACGGGTTCTCCGGCGTCCCTGTCGTCATAGAGGGGATCGTGACCCTCGACGTCACCGCAGGCTCGGTTCCTGTTCAGCGGACCGAGTCTATGGACTTCATGGTGGTGAACGTCAAGGCGGCGTACAATGCTATACTTGGCCGACCGGGGCTATGCTCCCTTCAGGCGGTACCGTCGGCCTATCACTTAAAGCTAAAATTCCCCACCCCACAAGGGGTCGGTGTCGTCCGAGGCAACCAAGAGGCGGCGCGGTCCTGCTACATGACCGCCGTCGGAGGTGGTGTCTTCCCCCTCGACGCCGTCGAGCTTGAGTCCGAGGGCAACGGCTCCACCCCAGAGCCAGCCGACGAGCTGGAGGAGGTCCCGTTCGGGGCCGCAGACGAATCAAAGTGGTTCCGAGTGAGCCGCTCGCTCTCCAGGTCTGAGGGCAGACATAGTTGACTGCATCCGCCGCAACGTCGATCTCTTCGCCTGGGAGCCCTCTGACATGCCCGGAATTTCCAATGACCTGATCATGCACAGACTGAGCGTCACCCCGGGATCCAAGCCGGTCGCTCAGAAGAGGCGCAAGTTCGCCCCGGAGAGGCAGCAAGCTGTGAAAGCAGAGGTGGACAAACTCTTGTCCGCTCGGTTCATTCAGGAGGTCAACTACCCCTTGTGGTTGGCCAACGTCGTCATGGTTAAAAAGGCGACCGGGGGATGGCGGATCTGTATAGATTTCACGGATCTAAACAAAGCATGCCCTAAAAATCCTTTCTCCCTCCCCAGCATCGACGCCCTGATCGATGCGACCTCGGGACACGAGCTGCTGTCCTTCATGGATGCCTTCGCAGGGTACAATCAGATCCGGATGTTCCCACCCGACATTGTAAAGACCTCGTTCGTAACCGACCAGGGTCTTTTTTGCTATCGCGTTATGCCCTTCGGGCTGAAAAATGCCGGAGCCACCTATCAGCAGCTCGTAAACCGAATCTTCAAAGACTTAATCGGCCGCAACATGGAGGTATATGTCGACGACATGCTCGTCAAAAGCCGGGCCGGGCCTGACCACGTCGCCGACCTCGAGGAAGCCTTCGGAATCCTCCGATGTCATAACATGAGGCTCAACCCGGCCAAGTGCGCATTCGGGGTCTCCTCCGGAAAGTTTCTGGGGTTCCTCATCAGCCAGCGCGGCATCGAGGCGAACCCAGAGAAGATTCAGGCCATAATAGACATGGCCCCACCCCGGAACGTCAAGGAGGTGCAGAGACTCACAGGCCGGTTGGCGGCAATCGGTCGCTTCCTCTCCAAATCGGGGGAGAAGTCTCTCCCCTTCTTCAAGGCCCTGCGCGGCAAAGGGGGCTTCGAATGGGGTGCCCCTCAACAAGAAGCCTTCGAACGGCTGAAGCAATACCTCGCCAACCCTCCTCTGCTCAGTAAACCGGAGCCGGGCGAACCCCTGTGGCTCTACCTCTCCGCCTCGGACAGCGCCCTCGGCGCCGTCCTCGTCCGAGAAGAGGATGGGGTTCAAAAGCCGCTCTATTATGTGAGTAAGGTCCTACTCCCCGCCGAGACGAGGTACGCAAGAATCGAAAAGATGGCCTATGCTCTGGTCATGGCAGCCCGAAAGCTCCGCCCTTACTTCCAATCTCACACCATCCAAGTGCTAACTGACCAGCCACTGAAAATCGTCCTCCACAAGCCTGAGACCTCTGGCCGCTTGGTCAAGTGGTCAATAGAGCTTAGCCAATACGACATCGGCTATCAGCCGAGGACGGCGATCAAAGGCCAGGCCCTCGCCGAGTTCATCACTGAGTGCACGGCTTCTGAGCAGCCGAGCGTCCAAGAGTCGGACCCAATCTGGGAGGTCTATGTCGACGGATCCTCCTACGAAACCGGGAGTGGTGCCGGAATCATCCTCCGAGGCCCCGACCAATTCCTCCTTCAATACTCCCTTCGCCTTAACTTCCCGGCTTCTAACAATGAGGCGGAATACGAGGCCATGATTGCCGGACTGACCCTAGCACACCGAGCCGGAGACAAGCAGATCCGAGCCTTCAGCGATTGTCAGCTCGTGGTCAATCAGATCACTGGGGAATACGAAGCTCGCGACGATCGGATGGTGCGATACTTGGCCGTAGTCCGACGGCTCCTAGCATCCTTCTGCTGCTCCACAGTGGTTAGGGTCCCCCGAGAGCAAACGCCCAAGCAGATGCCTTGTCAAAACTCGCCTCCTCCTCCTTCGAGGGTCTCGACCAAACGGTACTCATCGAAATCCTCTTAAAGCCAAGTATCAATGACCAAGATTAGGAGGCAATGTGCGTACAAGGCGATGTCAATCCGGACGACTGGACCACCTCCATTCGAAGGTTCCTAGTCCGAGGCGAGCTCCCCGAGGACCGGGCCGAGGCAAGACGGGTCAGAATCCGAGCGGAGAGGTTCGTCATGATAGACGACATCCTCTTCAAACGCTCGTACACACTGGCCGATGGTAAGCTGTACCTCCGCTGTCTCACCAATGACGAGGCCAGCTACGTGCTGAAGGAACTTCATGAAGGGATCGGCGGATGCCATATGGGAAGCAGGTCCCTCGCTCGAAAAGCTCTGAATCAGGGCTACTACTGGCCCACCATGCTCCAAGACTCACAAGACCTGGTCAAGAGGTGCGGCCCCTGCCAGAGGTTCTCCCCTATTAAGAGGCTTCCTCAAGCCAATCTCCGGTCCCTGGCTAGTCCTACGCCATTTGCCATGTGGCGCATGGACCTTGTGGGCCCCTTTCCCGTAGCAACGGGACAAAAAAAATTCTTGATAGTCGCCATCGACTACTTCACAAAGTGGCTCGAGGCCGAGCTGCTGTCCAGATCACTGAGCGCTAAACACAGCAGTTCTTCTGGAAGAATATCGTTTGTCGGTTCGGGATCCCTCAGGTCCTCGTTACAGACAACGGGACCCAGTTCGCAGGCCAAAACTTCCGAAAGTTCTGCGAAGACATCGGCACCCAACAACGCTTCTCCGCCATATGCCACCCTCAGTCCAACGGCCAGCGGAGAACGCAAACAGGCAAATCCTCGACGGCCTCAAGAAACGCCTCGACAACTCCCCCAAGGGTCTGTGGGTAGGAGAGCTGCCCAGCGTGCTGTGGGCACACCGAACCACTAAGAGGATCCCCACGGGAGAGACACCGTTCAATCTAACCTACGGGACCGAGACAGTGATCCCTGTGGAGATCGGTTTGCCCTTCCCCCGGATCATGGCCTTCGATGAAGCCGACAACTCATCCGGCCTAAGGGCCAATCTGGACCTCGTCGCCGAGGTCAGGGAAAAGTCGTCCGTCCGAAGGAACATCTATCAACAGCGGGTCGAGAGGTTCTACAACAAGAAGGTCCGCCCAACAGACATTAAGGCCGGGGACCTAGTGCTGCGCAAATTATCCGTCTCCGATCCCACCAAGAAGAGGAAGCTGGCCCCCAACTGGGAGGGCCCATACAGGGTGGCCAAGGCCATACGGCCCGGCACTTATCGACTAGTTGACATGGAGGGTCGAGCGATCAAGCGACCCTGGAACGCCGAGCACCTTATGAAGTTCTTAGAAGAACGGTCATAGGTCCCGGCTTAGCTAATATAAATAATATTTTTGTAAGCTTTCATGTGTAAAGGGCCATTTTAGCGCCCGTCCCTATCATATATGAAAAGATCTTCTTTCTGTCAACGCCAAACGCCTCAGCAGGTCCGACCTAACACCAGACAATGGGATCGGCACCCGAGTCCCCGCTCCGGTATCGTCCCCAACGTCTCGGAAGGTCCGAATCGGCTTCGGGCCAGGGAGTCACCATAGGGCCTCCTGCTACACATGATGACCGATCGCCCCACGGGTCGGCAGGGCCGAACCTCACCCCCACCAATCAACAGGCTATTGGCCGAGGCAACAAATGAAAAGAAATCCCTTATTTATACTCCCTTATTGACTTCTAGAAAACAAATAGAGACCGTTTACAGGAACACTCCACTCATCTCACAAAGAAGGAACCCGTCTTAAGGCCCCTCCGGTTCTAGGAATGGCACTCCCACTCCAATCGAACAACTAGGATCTCTCTCCTCGTCGCGATGGTCCTTAGAGTCAACAACGGTCGACACACCAGCAACGGAGCTCTGGGCATCAGCCGGCCGGACGCGCTCCAGCTGTAGTAATGCCGAAGGAACTCCCTCCACTCGCCGATCTCCCGAGGAGGATGCCATCCTCGTTCCGGACACACCTAGCATCGTCTTATACCGGTGTATCTCCATTTCCTTCTCCACTATGACGTCGCGAAGAAGCCTTTCGGACGAGGGCCTCTGTACCGACGCACTTGACATAGTGAACCCGAGGCCGGCACTTCCGAGGTCCCGATCTACCATTGCCCTCTTCAGTCGGTTCGCCTCGGCACTCAGAGCCTGAGACTTCTCTCGATAATAGTTGAAGGCGGCGTCCTGGTCGCGAGCCCCCTTGCGATAACGGACCAACGTGGCCTCCAGAACTTTGATTCTACTTCGGAGCCACGCCACGTCGGAGCGATGAGGGTCCGGCTCGGGAAGGAGAGCCGCTACCTAAAAGAGAACCAACCACAGCTCAAAACACATCCACAAAAGGAGTCCGGAAAAATTCGTGTACAAAAGACTTGGCCAATCAAAAATCCACTCTTATAAATTGAAATCTTCGTACAAAATTGTGGTGGCCAGTCCGCGTTCGGGAAATACATTTGAAAGAAAGAAAAAGACAAAACAAAAGGCAAACAGCCTATGTTATCACCTCAGCATCAGCCGAGTCCACGAGTGGATCGATGGCCGAGCCCACGACGGGAGGGTCGGCGGGAGGGTCGACGTCAGGGGTCTTCGGTGGCCTCTCGACCTCCATGTCATAGTCGAAGCCCCTCAGGTCGATATTCGGGTAGAAGTGCCGCACATGGCTGAGGGCCTTCGCATAGACCGCGTCCTGGGCCGCGATCACCAGGTCCTGCCCCGTCGTCGTCAGTTCCTCCTCCTTCGCGAACTTCTTCTTTAGTGCAGACACCCTCTTGCCCCACTCGGTATCCCGGGCATCGAGCTCAACCTTCAGCTGCTGCTCCCTCTTATGCGAGCCGTCGAGCTCTATCTTCATCTCTTTCATTTCTTGCAAGGCCTTGTCGGCCCGGACTCGCTCCCGTTCCAAGGCTGCCTCATAAAGACCTCTCACGGTCGCCTGCAGTAACCAAGCACTACTAAGGAAACCTCATTTACGACATATTCACAAGGCAAGTGGGGTCGGCGGACTTACCAGCACATTGGCCTGCGCGAGGCGCGTATACGCCTGCTCCAAGGTCTCCGTGTTCATCTCCGCGCGATCCCGGGGAGTCGCCAGCTTCTCCGCCACCTCGACGGCCTGGGCCCCACGAGTCAGACAATCCCCCTTCCAGATCGCCCAGTCCGGCACCCACAGCTGCCGCAGCTCCTCCGTCATCTTGTCCACCCCCTCGCCTTCGACCAGGGGACCCTTCCCCTCTCTGTGCTCGGAAACCTTGGCCTGACCCGAGCTCCCCTGAGCTGCCACCTCCTTGCTCGTCTCCGAGTGAGTTCTTTTGCCCCTCGGCTGAAGCGTTGCCTCGGATGCAACCTGGGTCGGCCCCCTCGCCCTCTTCGCACCTCCCTCCTCCTCGGCCTTCTTCTGCTTCAAGGCGAGCCTCCAAGCCTTGATTGATTCTGGATCCATACCTGCAAAAAGATCCATTAAGGACAATGAGCACAAAAGAACAATAAGACCGAGAGAAAAAAACAACTACATACAAAGCACGGCCGGGCTCAGTCCAACGCTCGCCAGGTGACCCTCCGTCACCTTCGGCCAGCTGATGCTATGCGACAGGCGGAGGCACTCAACAAATTTCCACTCCTCGGCCGTCAGGTCCTTTGGCCTCGGCGCTTTGAAGCCCGGCTTGTAGTGATTCCAACGAGTGGGGATGTCCCAAGGCTCCTCACTCCGGATCACAAAATACTTTTGTTTCCACTCCTTGACGGAGTCCGGGTGACCATGAACCACCTTCCCCTTACTCCGAGGCGAAACATAGTAAATCCCCTCCGACTCCCCTGACGAACTGATCCCCAGCATCGCCCGAAACACGCCCAACCTAAGGGGCACCTTATGCTCCTTGCACAGCAGCACGAAGCAGATGATCTGCTTCCAGAAATTCGGCCCATACTGCATCGGAGCCAGGGACGCCCAATTCAGTACCTCCCGAACCAACGGATGGACCGGCAGCCTCAGTCCAGAGCCGAAGGCGTCCACAGGGAAGACGCAATACCAAGCAGACAGGAGGTCGGTCGGGCGCAGGGTAGGGCTCGGCAACATGAGTTCGTAACCGGACCCGATGTGGTACGCCGACTGTGCAACCTCCAAGTCACCAGCTTCCAAGATAGTCGGAAGCGCGTCCATCTTCACCATCTTCCGGCTCAGCGAAGACGGCTGAACCCCAAAAAGCGCCTTATCAGAGAGGTCGTCGGGGTACCGTCGGAACGGCTTCGGTTGTACAGGCGACCCTGTCACCAAGTTTCGGAAGACGGGCGCCTGGCTCGGGCCACCGGTCTTCGACCCCTTCTTCCTTGGCACCCTCTTCTTCTTGGCCCTCTCCGGCGAGGGGGTGGATAAGCGCCCCAGACCGGCCGACGCGGAGGACGAACCCACACCTTGAACCGTGGATCTCCCCCCCGCACCTCCTATCCGAGCCCCGACGGCTTCACCCTTGCCTTGGCCACCCTCCTCTTCGGAAACCGATTCTAGAATCTGGACCTCGTCCGAACTGTCACTCCCCTCGCCAGAATCACTACTCTCCACCACGAACGGCTTTCGGGAGCGCAGGGGCTTCACGTCGAACACCGTCTCCTCTTTCCACGATTCCGAGTCGGAGAGCCCGGTGGCAGGGGGCCCTTCCCCTCTGGACGTTGACGCCGACGAACCAGACTGAGCCCGGGACATGCCTAACTAAATAAACTTACCAACTAACCTTGAGCGCTTCGGATGGACGAGCCTGGTGCCGCAAGCAGCAGTAACGAGCGCCGAAGTGTTTGAAATTTTTGGAGAAAGAAGCAAGAGAGAAGTGAGCAGTATGGAAGAAGGGTGGGGGTATTTATAGAGGAAGGAATGACTCCTCGTTTTTTGCGTAACGGCTCCTCGATTGGCGTGAAACTGCCACCTATAGAATCGTGCCATGTCACCCTGGAACGTGCGCCGCTGACGTCACCCACGTCACCTTGAAGCCAGACACAAGGATCGGTCCGGATGAAGTGCGTCGGATCCGAACACCCCAGCATCCGTCGCCGAAAGTAAGGAAAAATTTAGATTGTGTTAAGGCACCCGCCCTCGGCGAGTGCCCCGGATCCCAGGACTCAATCGGCTCCCCTCTCACCCGCGAACAACTCGGGGCTTACGACCTCGGAAGTCGAAACCCCGAACTGTTCGAGGGTGGTAGAAAAGCCACCACCGCCTGGGACCCCGTCAGAAAACAGATCGGCCCGCCTCCTATCTCTAACTCCTTCGGGCTGACCACCATCAGAAGCCGTCAGCCCGGAAGGAAGACAGAGATCGGAGGAGACCCATCCGATCGAGGCAACCTGCCCCCCGGGTCCGAACCTCATTAGGCCTCCCTCCCGCCGTGGTCTCCCCTGACTCTGACTACCACATCAGGGCCGTCAGAGTCAGGAGAAGACCATGGCGTGAGAACAGCCCACCCCCTGGGGCCGAACATCATTGGTCATCCCTCGCGCCGTGATCTCCCCCGATTCTGACTACCACATCAGGGCCGTCAGGATCGGGAGAAGAACAAGGCGCGAGAATAACCACTCGTCCGACCCTCTCAGGGTTAGAATTTTTCAAAGGAGTAGGAGTCCGCCCAAGGCAGACACCTCCAGTGGTCGATCAACCATCATTGCTGTGATCAAAGCTACAGGGGGGAGCGGGGTATTTATAGCCTCCCCCCAAGGACCAGCCACTACGCCTAGGGAGTCGAAGTGCCGCGCATTTATTATAGGAGCCATTTAATGACCCCGAGAAGTTGGAACGCCGCACAAATCCCGGAGTGCCATTAATGCTCCTCGAAGTCAGCTAGCATCGGCTTAGCCTTCTCACGAAGGCCCAACAGTTCGCCATCACCCTTGCCGACCCGTAAAACCCTCGCCAGCTCGAGGAAGGGTCTCGCACCAAGGTAGCCTTCTCACGAAGGCCCAACGGTTCGCCATCACCCTTGCCGACCCGTAAAACTCTCGCCAGCTCGAGGTAGGGTCTCGCACCAGGGTAGCCTTCTCATAAAGGCACAACGGTTTTCCATCACCCTTGCCGACCCGTAGAACCCTCGCCAGCTCGAGGTTGGGTCTCGCACCAGGGTAGCCTTCTCATAAAGGCAAAACGGTTCGCCATCGCCCTTGCCGATCTGTAAAATCCTCGCCAGCTTGAGGTAAGGTCTCGCACCAGGGTAGCCTTCTTATAAAGGCAAAACGGTTCGCCATCGCCCTTGCCGACCCGTAAAACCCTCGCCAGCTCGAGGTAAGGTCTCGCACCAGGGTAGCCTTCTCACGAAGGCCCAACGGTTCGTCATCGCCCTTGCCGACCCGTAAAACCCTCGCCAGCTCGAGGTAAGGTCTCGCACCAAGGTAGCCTTCTCACGAAGACCCAACGGTTCGTCATCGCCCTTGCCGACCCGTAAAACCCTCACCAGCTCGAGGTAGGATCTCCCACCAGGGTAACCCTCCTACGAAGGCCCAACACGACCCGAAACTACTCCTCCACGGCCAACTCTCGCATCCCCGCAGGAGTGGGGGGCTTATGAGGCAGGATAAAAATGGCCTGGGGCCCAGGATGGCTTTTCGCTCCAAGCCAATCCGGCTCGGCCCCGGACCTCTGCAGGGTCGTTGCCGAACCGTGAGTTCACCACCACGAAACCTGCCCCCCTGTTTCGCCGACCCTCCGCGACCCTCGGTCTCCGATCCTCGGAGGTCTCACGGGCCGTCGACTCAGCCGGGTAAGGAAGGAGGATGACCTGGCGCAACCTAGGCCCTCTGATCCTCCCAGAGACACCGTGCCCCTACGATCTGCCATGTCAGCTCCAAAGCCACTTAGGGCTCTTGCCATGTCAGCCCTAAACCGCTCTGGGCTCTGCCACGTGTGCCCTAAACCACCTGGGCCTCTTGCCACGTCAGGCCCATGGGCTTTCGGGTCCGGACCTGGCCCCCAAGCGGATTCAAACCCAGTTGGGTTATCTATAAATACCAGACCCTCACCCCCCTTCAAAGGTAATCAATCTTTTCCACTCAAAACCCTAGTTACTACTACTCTCTCACGGAGACTAACTAGATCGTCGGAGGGTCTGCCACCGGGATAAACCCCGGTGTTTCTAGACCGTCTGCAGGTACCCGAGGCGAGGCAATCCGAGCCGCTCCTCCAGTGCCGAGGCGAGCCTACAGCTCACCGTCCGCTACCGAACCCTTCCCCTCTTACAAATTAAGTCCGAACTCACACCTGGTGCATCCACACTCTATTCAAAAACAAACCGCATCAAACAGGTAACTTATATCAGAGATACTTTTAGTTAAATTTCAAAAATTAGTGACCGTTAAAAACTACGGAGGCATATTCAAAATCGGTAAATAATTGTAAAAAATATGTGAAAATGAATTTTGACTTATGCAGCTACATGTCAATGAAGCTGGTAACCACCACAAAAAATCTACACCCATTGATTCTTAATCCTTAGAGCATCCACAGTCGTTTGCTAAATATGCATAATATGTATATTTTTGCTCAAAAAGTACTGCAGTCGTTTGCAATTTATGTATTTATTTTTGGCAACAGTAGATTGCTATATATGAGAGTGAATTTGAGAGAAATGCATATTATACAGGACGTACCTTCACTTTGCGTCCAACAAAAAAAAATATTTTTTATTCCTCCGACGCAACTTCACTTTCCGTCCCTCAAAAAATTTTAATAAATCGTAATAAAAAAACTCAAAAAAAGTCAATAAAGCAAAAAAGAAAAATTACAAAAGGTGTCGGATGCAACATGAAGTTGCGTCTGACGTTTTTTTTGATTTTTTTTTTCAGGTGTCGGACGCAACATGAAGTTGCATCTGGCGATTTTTTTGAATTTTTTTTTTTAGGTGTCAGACGCAACATGAAGTTGAGTCTAACGATTTTTTTGATTTTTTTTCTCTTCCGACGCAACATGAAGTTGCGTCTAACGATTTTTTTGATTTTTTTTTTCTCTTCCGACGCAACATGAAGTTGCGTCTAACGATTTTTTTGATTTTTTTCCCTCTTCCGACGCAACATGAAGTTGCATCCTTCATAGTAAATGTTTTTTTTCTCTTCCGACGTAAAGTGAAGTTCCGTCTACCTATTAAAAAAATAATTAAATTCCTCCGACGCAACTTCAAACTCCGTATGATATGAGATTTTTATTATTTTAAATTAAACTGCTATAAAATATCATTCGACAGCTGCAGCAAAGAGGCAAAATGCTATATGCATTTATGCATTTATGTATTTTCTAAACAATCACGACTGTGAATGCTCTTACAAATCAACCTAACCCATAACTATATCTTTCCTATTTTAATGGGAGAGTTGGGATTTGTAAGAAACAAACCCTAACTTTGTAACTATATAAACACGCATAATACACGTCCAAACTATATTCAACAACTATAAATGTGCACTGCACGTGTAGCCCAAATCAAAACATTCAAATATAAACTATTTTTTTTAATTAAATATATATATTCATTTAATTTGATGACTTAACCTTTTTTTAGACGTGCATCGCACGTACATTATACTGGTAACCAATAATGACACCTAAGAAATAGCTTCTTATGCAAAAGGGAAAAAAAATCAAAAATCAAAAATTCAATAATTAAAAATCGAAAATCAAAAACCAAAAACCAAATTCAAGTTAAAGCCAAAAAGGACAGAAGAAAAAAAAGAAGTTTTCAAAATGACCTACTTATTAAAAGTAATTACCAAACTGACCCTCTTTCAAAACTATTTAACAAATTGACCTCCGTTGCTATCTGAGATAGCAAGTTTAGTTCAAATGAAATCGCGTTGCTATCTGAAATAGCAAGTTTAGTTCAATTGAAATCGCTAACTCAGATAGCGAGTGTAGCTGTACTCAATTTTCAGAGAAATTTTTAACATGCAAATTCTACCTGAAATGTATATAACTACACCCGTTCTTTCAAATAGCGAGTCTAGTTCAACTGGCCTCGCTATCTCAGATAATGAGTGCAGTTGTACTCATTTTTTAGAGAATTTTTAAACATGTAATTTCTACCTGAAATGTATATAACTACACTCGCTATCTCAGATAGCGAGTCTATTTCAACTGACCTTGCTATCATCTTAAATAGCGTGTGTAATTATACTAATTTTTTAGAAAAATTTTAAATATGCAATTTCTACCTGAAATGTATAGAACTACAATCGCTATTTGAGATAGTGAGTTCTTTTAAACTAGACACGCTATAGTTGTATACATTTCATGTATAAATTTTTTCTTAAAAAATGAGTACAACAACACTCGCCATCTCAAATAGCGAGTGTATTTGAACTAGACTCACTATCAGAGATAGCGAGTGTAGTTATATATATTTCATGCATGTTCAAATTTTCTCTGAAAAAATGAGTACAACTAAACTCGCTATTTGAGATTGCAAGTCTACTTCAAATGAACTCGTTATCTCAGATAGTAAGTGTGGTTATATATATTTTAGGTAGAAATTGCATGTTTAAAATTACTCTAAGTGCTGGAGAAAATTATAGAACTAAACGCACTTTCTGAGATAACGAGTTCATTTGAATTATGTCAATTTGATAAATAGTTTTAAAAGTGGATCGATTTGGTAATTACTCTCAAAATTGGGAAACTTTGAAGAAGAAAAAATTCCAAAAGGAGAGGTCCTCACAAGTGAAAAGACCAGTCCCAAACGTATCACAGGAGCCATTCCATTCCATTCCATTACATTCCGATCCCATTTCTGTGAAAAACAACCAGGCATGCAAACCGTGCACTTGACTTTGATATTACTAAATACTGGAAAAAGTTCAAACAACGAAAGTTGGTATCCACCGCTCTCTTGCCAATGGCACAATCGTAAATTAGTACTGTAAAGAATTTGAGGGGTAGCATAGTAAATAAATATCGATGAGCACATTTTTCAAAGCATTGAAATCTTTTTCCTGTTAATGCCGACAGCAACAGACTGCTCGCCCTGTCAGTTTTACTGTATTTGACTACTCATCTGGGCCCACGTCTTCAATTTGCGGGTCCCGCCAAATTTTAATGGCAGTTGGATTGGACCTACTATTATACCCTTTACGAAATACCCAATAACCCGATAACCGAAAGCTCTAGATTGTGGTGTAGGCGGGATTTTATGATTAACCACTGCTAGTAATTTACACGTATCATACACGTTTTAATAATTTTTAAAATAAAAATAAAAAAACTCTGATGTAGAAAGGATTTGAATTGGAAATCTCTTTTATATTAGTTATGTACGTGCATTGCACATGTTGGTAGAATGACACAGTGACAAATGACACTAAGACATCTCATTATAATATTAGAGATTAGAGATATTCAATAAATTCAATGTATAGAGCATCTGTAATCGTTGGCTATTTTTGTATTTTTTTCAAAAAATAAAAAAAGAATCGCTGTAATCGTTAGCTAAAAACTCAAAATTTGGGTTCTTGGTGAACAGTAACCTTCCAAATATGACAGACAATTTAGGATTTTGAAAAATATAGTAAACGGAAGACGATTTATCGTCTGTTGCATCGGACGAAAAAAAAAAATTCGTCAGAGAGAAGTTTACTGTTCTCAGAGGTATCGGACGAAATTTAATTTTTCGTCCCAAACAATTTTTTTTAATTAAATGGATTCCCGTCCGATCGAGAAAAAGGAAAAAAACAAAATCCCCACATTTGAAGGACAGAAGAAGGTTTGTTGTCTTTGCTTTTTTTTTATTTTTGATTTTTTGTAATTTGGATGGACAGAAAAAGAATTCTCGTCGGTTCCAAAATTTCCTTAACCTTTTTTTTTTACTTCAAACAAAAATTTGTCTTTCATCTTAGATTTTGAAAATTTTGAACACCCATTTTTTTTGCAATTAACTACTGCAGCACAAAGTCAATTTTGTCATTTCTATTTGTCAAATACTCAAAATTTGACTCCAGACGACTCCAGATGCTCTAATCAAGTTAATGATTTTTTCTATATCTATTTCGAAAATGACAATTTACTATTTTGTCATTACTTGCCAGTAATATTAGTATTATGAGATCGTTCCTGCAACATCATTATAAGAATATCACTTATTATTGAAGAACAAAAATTACAGTAGGTTTTAATTATAAATCATCTAGTTTGATTGTCTGCATGATACCAATTTTTTTAATACCAACAGTCTGCTACCCCACAACTCGACCTTCCTTTTTTTGTTTTTTATTTTTTATTTTTATTTTATTTTTTTGCTTAGGCAATAATCATAAATATTAATAGTGAATTTCTAATTATAAATACAAAATGGAAAGAAAAGAAGAAAAAAAAAAAAACACGTCTTCGTGATTTAAGTTAGTGTTCATAATCAAACACAGCTGTAATGCTAGCATAATAATCTAGACATAAACTTTAGAAGTAATCAAGCAAATCTCTACTACTATAATGGGAGAAGGCCTTAGTATAATTTGTCCTTAATTCAACCCGTGCAACGCACGTGCTGGTAGATTTTTTTTTTTGCCCTTTCCATTCTACCAATTTTTTCCACGTGCACAGCACGTGTATAATACTAGTGGAATATGTAATGGTAAAGAAATTTACTAAAATTTACTAAAATTTTCATTTTCTTTAATTATTTTCCAATAAAGAGTTTTTTTCCAAGAAACTCATATTGGATAGTGATTAGTGGATCCAACCCACACCCTCAATCCTATCCCGCGTGGCACATTTTGTCCTTTTCCCCACTCCTCCCCTATATAAACACCCTCCTCTTCTCGCTGCCTCCTTCTTAAACCCAAAAATATGGAAGAAGCTCAAGAAAATACCAATAACCGAAAAAGAAAACTCACAGGAAATCAAGAACTGGCCGACGAAACCGCCCCTAAACTCCTCGCATTATCCGACGATGACGTCGCGGACGCCGACGTCGACGAGTCCGTCGTCTCCTCCCTCATGAAGTCCCTCGAATCCGAGATCCTCTACCCCTCGCCCTCCTCCTCGTCACTCTCATCCGTTTCGGATCTCAGAGATACGAAGGGATCGGCTTTTGGCGGGATGACGGAGGAGAGCTGCGGATCGAGTTTCTCTGACGTGGCGTCGACTGTGATGGCGAGCGTGGATATGAAGAGGAACGGGTGCTGGCCGTCGGATCGGGCGGCGGCGTGGCCGTGGGCGGTGGGGACCACCACGAGCGAGGTGGGGTCGACTGTGGGGAGTGACGTGGAAGAGGAGGGGGGTGAGGAGTGGTTGGCACGGGTTCTTGACGGGCCGGAGTTTGATTTCGAGGAATGCTTTGGATTGGAAGAGGGGGAGATTTAACCCTTTTTGGTTTTGTATAGGGGGAGGGTAGTTTAGTCTTTTGGTATAGGAGTGGGTGGGGGTGAATGTGTAAAAAGTCCAAAAAAAAAAAAAAATGGTGGTTATAGTGAAAAATGAGAAATTCGACTTTTTAGTTTTATTTTCTTGTTTCTGAAAATGTGTGTGATTATTTCTTCCTTGCATTAATTGAATTAATTATTGAAGTAGGAAAAGTAAATGACAATTAAATGATGGACAGCGGTGAGTATTTACGTCCACGCCACTGGATTTTTGGGGGGAATTATTAGTGAGCGAGGGAGGGAGCTGCAGTTACCAAACAACTAGGGCTGCAAACGGATCGAGCTCAAGCTTTATTATTATTTGTTTAGGTTAAGTTCGCGAGTTATTCGGCTCGAATATAATCAAAGCTGGATTCGAGTCGAGCTCGAGCTCAAAATTGAGCTCGTTTCGTGAATGAGCCGAGCTCGAGCCTGAAGGTATTCGGCTCGGTTCGGCTCGATTGCAGCCCTACTAACAACTACAGAGTTAGGAGATTGAAATTGATGGGTCCATCTATGTCGTTTGATTTTCCTCTTTTTTTTTTAATTCTTATATAAATTATGTGTTTTGCAACTGAATTGGATAGGTCGGAAGATGTATCAGAAAATTCAGTACATGCTGGAGTTTTTTATTCGGGGGCAAATCTACATATTTTGCAATCCATTCGAACCCGCTATACCATACTCATCAGCGAAATACACAATTTTGCAGAGAGGATCATGTGATGTAATAAATGTTTGGTACGGTCAGAAATATGTGAACTAGAAGAACATACTGTCAGATCTTATCCACAAATAGCATCCATAGTCGTGATTGTAAGATAATAGCTAAATGCTTATTTACATGTAACTTTTTTAGTTTTTGCTGTAGTCCGTTGTGACGGTGTAAAAATGGCCTGAGGCCCAACCAGGGCCCAATACAATTCCCACTCAGAAAGGTAAAGATAGCAACCTGGTTCGGCTCCGGATCACTTCAGGGTCGGTGCCGAATCTCGTGTTTGCCCTCACGGTGCCGGCCTCCTCGTACTGACGAGCCTCAGTATCCCTCGGAGTCCGATCCGGAGCAGTCCCACAGGCCGTCCCCCCTCTCTGGCGGGGCAGAAGGATGACCTGGCGCAGTCTAGGCCCTCCGATTCCCCCCAGAGGCACAGGGGGCTCACGATGGGCCACGTCAGCTCCAAATACCGCCAAGGGTTTCGCCACGTCAGCCCTATACCACTCCTGGTATCGCCACGTCCGCCCTAAACCCCCTGGGCCTTCTGCCACGTCAGGCCCATGGGCTTTCGGATCCAAACCCGGCCCCCAAGTGGAACCAAACCCGGTTGGGATTCTCTATAAATACTAGACCCACACCCACCTTTTGAGGTAATCAATCTTTTGCCACTTAAATATACCTAGTTATTGCTACTCTCTCACAGAGACTGACTAGAGCGTCGGAGGGTCCGCCACCGGGACAAACCCCGGTGTTTCAGGACCGTCTGCAGGTACACAAGACCTCGGATCCGAGCCCAACCTTCAACATCTTTCCGAGCTCATCGTAGGACCCTGAAGGTCAACTGAAGGTCGGCAGACGAGCGGCAATCTCCTTCAATACAAATTGAGTTCGAACTCACACCTGGTGCTTCCACACATTTCTCAGAAATAAACAGCATCAGGTTGGCGCCGTCTGTGGGAAACAGCTGCTCCAGAAGTCGATCCGACCCAGACCCTCAAAGGCCATCGACAGCCGAATCCTCATGGCCTCCAAAGGCAAGGGGGCTGCTTCCTCCGTCAACCAACGGGACTCGCCCCCGCCCACTGATAAAGCCAGGCCGCGCACGTCGAAACACAAGGCTCCCTCTCGGGAGTCCCAAAGAAGCGTCGGCCGGCCAGCCCAGCCCGACCTCCGGGGAATAATCCTCAACCGCAAGATTATCCGCAGCAGGGGAAGGGCCGCTTCCAACCCGGTCCCGAACCATCCTAGGCCGCCGCCCGAGGTACGAAGACCCGCGCTCAGCCGAGTCGGAAGACAACCCTTGGACCGGCCAAACCGGGTCGAAGGAGCCCCCGTCACTCACAAGGAGTTCCAAGACTTCCGAAGAGAAATTCTGGGAGCCCTCCGACGGACCCCCAGGGAAGAAACCCCCCATTCCCAAACAGGGTCGGACGCCGAAGCCAGCGCGTCCCGCCCTTCAACGATCCAACCGGAAGACGATGACATACTCCTAAGGCGCCTACAAGAAATGGAGGACCGCCTCGATCACATAGGGGACGGCGGCCAAAGAGTGCCTCAGGGGTACAGACCTGTCCGTCCTCCCTTCTCCGCCCCCATCCTCCAAGCAGAAATACCCCGGAATTTCCGACCCCCTCAATTCGAGACCTACGATGGCGAGGGAGATCATGCTGATCACATGGAGGGTTTCAAAACCCTCATGATGATTCACAGCGCCTCGGATCCCCTGCTCTGCCGAGCCTTCCCGGCCACCCTTCGGGGTCCTGCTCGCGAGTGGTTCTCGAAACTCGCCCCCGGCTCCATTTACTCCTTCGACCAACTCGAGGGCAATTTTCTTGCCCATTTTGTCACTAGCCGGAAGGCCGAAAGGACCAGCGCCTCATTACTTGGGCTCAAGCAGATAGAGGGGGAATCACTCAGGGTGTTCGTCCGGAGATTTACCGCTGAGGCAAGGTCGGTCTCCTCCCTCGACCCAGGCGTCGCTTCGGCGGCATTCCGACACAACGTCCACCCCGGACAGCTGAAGGCTTCTCTGGCCAAGAGACCCCCCATCGACTTTCCCGACCTCCTTAATAGGGTCGAGAAATACATTAGGGCAGAAGAGGCCCTTAATCCCGAAGATGCCAGGGATCCCACCGGGAAAGGAAAGCGGAAGACCGAGGAAGTCGAACCACCAAAGAAAGCTCCAAGGGACCCGGGGGCCATGAAGAAGGTCCCGCCAGTCCCCCGCTTCGAGAGGTACACTCCCCTGACGCATAACATATCCGCCATCCTCTTGGAAATCGAAGACAAGGGCATTGTCCGACTACCCCCCCGATCTAATAACAATAAGAATCGAGACCAGCGCTTTTACTGCCGCTTCCACAGAGATCACGGGCATGAGACCGACCAATGCCGAGCCCTGAAAGACGAAATTGAAGAACTCATTTCCAGAGGGTACCTCCGAGAATTTACCCGAGAAGGCCCACGGGATCGGCGAGACGCTAGGAACCGGAGGCAATCGCCTCCGAACCCTCCTCCAAACCAGGCCCAGGGTCGGGACCCCGATTCCGAGGGAGCCGCAGATATCCCTTTCATCTTGCACTGCGTCCACGGAGGACCGATGGGAGGTGAATCAAAAACTTCCAGAAAAGCCTTCATCCGAGAGGTGAACGCTGTCAGAGACAACCCCTCGTCCAAACTGCAATCAAGGCCGGTCTCCTTCTCAGGGGAAGACCTTGAAGGTGTTCACTTGCCCCACTGCGATGCCCTCGTCATTAACCTTCACATGGCTAATTGTGAAGTCCGCAGGATCCTCGTCGACAACGGTAGCTCGGTGAATATTCTTTTCCTCGAAGCCTTCGAAAATCTCAGGTTACCCCGAGGCAAACTCAAGCCAGCCGGGTACACCCTGCACGAGTTCTCAGGCGTCCCTGTCGTAATAGAAGGGATTGTTACCCTCGACGTCACCGCCGGGTCGACTCCTGTCAAGAGGACTGAATCCATGGACTTCATGGTGGTCAACGTCAAGGCGGCTTACAACGCCATACTTGGCCGGCCTGGACTATGCTCCCTACAAGCAGTGCCTTCGGCTTACCATCTGAAGCTCAAGTTCCCCACCCCTCAAGGAGTCGACATCGTCCGAGGCAGCCAAGAAGCAGCGCGATCATGCTACATGACCACCGTCGGGGGAGGTGTGTTCCCCCTCGACGCCGAACGAGCATAGATTATGGCCCGGCTAAATGTAAATCTGTTTTTGTGTAAACCCTCGTTTGTAAAGGGCTGCCTTAGCGGCCCTCCCTACCTTATACTAAAAACATCCCTTTTTGTCCGAACCCAAATGTCTCGATAATCTCAATACGAGTCCGGACCGAAAGTCCTTCCTAAAGCCCCACTTCGATCCCTCGCGGAACGATGGAGCCAGACCTTGCCTCCGACATTGCGTACTACACTACTGGCCGGGGCGAGGAAGGAAAAGGATTCTTCTTTCATACCCCTTTATTTTCGTTCCAAAGAGAAAAAATAAAACGAAAGAAAAACAAAGACCATTACAAGACCGCTCCACTCATCTCAAATCAGGAAGATCAGGGCCCCTCGGGCCCAACGAGGGACGAAGAGTACTTCAACCAAGCAACTAGGGGCCCCTCCCCTCGTTGTGGTATTCCTTAGCCTCAGCCACAATCGACACTCCAGCTACAGAACTCTGGGCGTCATCCGGTCGCGCCCACTGCAACAGCAGCAGCGCAGAGGGAACCCCCTCCGCCTGTCGACCCACGGAGGAAGAGAACGAGGCACCCAACATCGCCTTGTAACGAGGCATCTCCATCTCCTTCTCCACATAGACGTCGCGAGGTAACCCCCCAGGAGAGGACCTCGGCACCAAGGTACTAAGCCCGGCCTGTCTAAGGTCCGCACCGCCGAGCCCCCGATCCCACATAGCTCTTCTCAACCGGCGCGCCTCCGCACTTAAGACGGCGGACTTGTTCCGATAAAAGTTACAAGCCTCATCAGTGTCCCGGGCCCCCCTTCGATGACGAGCCAGTGCGGCCTCCAGGACCTTAACCTTACTCCGGAGTCGCGCCACATAGAAACTACGGGAGTCCCCCTCAGGGAGGAGAGCCGCGACCTACAAGATAACCAACCAACTCAACACACATTCTCAAGAAGATTCAGAAATGTCCGAGCTCAAAACAACCGGCCGGTCAAAAAACTTTTCTTGCCACTATAAATCCAGGTGTTTCTTACAAAAAATGCGGTGGCCAGTCCGCGGGAGGCAAACACAATCGAGGGAGAGAAAAAGAAAAGCAAAAATTACACAACTCATTGACCCACCTCCGCGCCGACGGACGGATCCACGGGAGCGTCGGCCGATGGGTCGACGGCGGGCCCTTCGTCGCCAGGAGTCTTCGACGTCCCCTCGATCTCCATGTCATACTCGAACTTGGACAAATCGAGGGCCGGGAAGAAGTGCCTCACATGGCTGAGGGCCCTCTCATAGCTTTTGTCCTGGGCCGCGATCACCATCTGCTGGCCCGTATGCAGCACCTCCTTCGCCTCCTTGGTGAACTTCGTCTTCAGGGAGGCCATCTTCTTCTCCCACTCCACATCCTTGGCCTTAAGCTGGAGCTCCAGCTGCTGCTCTCTCTTATGCGAACCCTCGAGTTCGATTCGCATCTCCTTCATCTCCAGCTCGCTCTTTTCCGCTCGAGCTCGCTCTTGAGCCAGGGACGCCTCGTACAGGTTCTTAATGTTGGCCCCCTGTATGCAAGCCTACAACCAACGGCAGACAAAGATCAGGCCTCGGCACGAAAATCAATAAGGAGGGACAGAGTCGACAGACTTACCTGCACAGTGGCCTGCGCCAGGCGGGCGAACGCCACCTCTACGGGCTCACCCTCCATCGCCTTGCGATCGCGAGGGGTCGCCAGCTTTTCCACCACTTCAACGGCTTGGGCCTCCTCTGTCAGGCGGTCCCCCATCAGAACCGACCAGTCAGGAGCCCACCGCTGCCGCAACAGCTCCACCACCGGATCCTCTTCCTCGGCCTCGACCCAGGGACCTTTCCCCTTGTCGAGAACAGGGGCCCCCGCTAGGCCCTGACCCTTCGAAGAAGCCACGCCCTTGCTCGTCTCGGAGCGACCCCTCTTGGTCCTCGGCTCGAGTTGGACTTCCGAAATGATTAGGGACGACCCCCTCGGCCTCTTCGCCGCCTCCTTCTCAGCCTTCTCCTTCCTCATAGCGAGCCTCTTTGCCTTGATCGACGCCTCGTCCATACCTGCGGGAAAAACCATTAAGAGCAATGAGCAAGAAAGCAAGAAAGGACCCAGAGGAAAGGAACAACTACATACACATAACAGCTGGGCTCAGTCCAGCGCTCGCCAGAGTGGTCTCCGTCACCTCCGTCCAATCGATACTAGGTGACTGGCGGAGGCGCTCGACAAACCCCCATTCATCTGCCAACAGATCCCCCTGCCTCGGCGGTGGGTGGTTCGGCTTGGAGTGGTTCCATCGAGTGGGAATGTCCCATGGCTCTTCACTCCGGATCACCAAATACTTCTCCTTCCATCCCTTGATGGAATCCGGGTGGTGGCGAACGACCTTCCCCCCACTCCGGGGAGAGATATAGTATACACCCTCGGCCGACGGATTGACCATCAACATCGCACGGAACGCATTCAGCCGCAGGGGTACTTGCTGTTCCTCACACATCAGCATAAAGCAGATAATCTGCTTCCAAGAGTTTGGCCCGTACTGCATGGGCGCCAAGGAGGCCCAGTTCAACACGTCCCTAATGAACGGGTGGATTGGCAACCTCAGGCCAGAGATAAAAGCGTCCACTGGGAAGACACAGTACCAAGCTGATAAGGGATCGGTGGGACGCAGAGTAGGGCTCGGCATCAGCAGTTCGTAACCAGGCCCTATATGATACGCCAGCTGCAGAACCTCCAAATCCCCGTCCTCCAAAACGGTCGAGATCGCGTCCATCATCACCCTCCTCCGGCTCGGTGAAGAGGGTTGCACCCCGAAGAGCTCCTGGTCAGAAAGGTCGTCGGGATACTGACGGAAATGCTTCGGCTGAACGGGCGAACCCGTCATCAGATTACGGAAAACAGGCGCCTTGCTCGAACCGCCGGTCCTCGACCCCGGTTTTCCTGGGGCCCTCTTCTCCTTCTTAACTCGCTCCGACGGTCCTCGACCCTGAGCGGTGGATCTCCTCGCTATATTACCCTCGCCCCTCTCCTCATCGGAAGACAGCTCCAGCACGCGAATGCCGTCCGAACCCTCGCCGGCTCCCTCCGACCCGCTACTCTCCACCACAAAGGGACGTCGGGAACGCGACGGCCTCGTCTTGTGTACCGCTTCCCCCTCACCTACTGAGTCCCCCAAAGAAACCGAGCCAGTAGGGCCCACAACGGGCGCCGACCCCTCCTCGAACACGGGCTCTTCCCACGACGTCGACGGAGAGTCAGGCTTTACTTCCCCCCTGGACGACGACGCCGACGAACCGGACTGAGCCCTATCCATCTGTGCCTAAAGATAAAACAAACTTACCAAACTAACCTGGGACCGCTTCGGGAAGGCGAGCCGAGTACGGCAAACTGCAAGAACAATCGCTGAAGGGTTGGGAGATTTTTTGAAGAAGAAAGCAGCAAGAGTGAAGTGGGCGAAAGGGAAAAAAGGGGGAATACTTATATAAGGGAAGAACGGCTCCTCGACTTCCGCGATTACTGTTCACTGATGGACGCACAACTGCCGCCTGGAAAATCGCGCAGCATCCTCGAAACCTGTGCGGAGGACGTCATCAGACGCCAGACTGACAGCCCAACTCTGAGATCGGTTCGGGTGGAATACGCGACGGAGAAAACGTTTTTACTTAAGGTTTAAGGTGCCGTCATATGACAGACGCCCCGGGCTCCAGCGCTCGACCAGTTCCCCTCTCACCCTCGAGCAGCCCGGGGCTTACAGCTTCGGTAGCCGAAACCCCGAACAGTTCGAGGGTGGGACAGAAACCGCCATCGCCTGCAGCCCTATCAAGACGGACTGACCGACCCCCGATGGGTGGTGGTCCCCCCATCCGAGGCCCCTCAGCCCCAAAACCGGGATACGGTTGGTGCATCTTTTCGTCTGGATCTCCCCCGGGCCAAACATCCATGACAGGGTAGTCTGACCCGAAAAGGGATCCAGACGGCAAAACCACCACCAATCCGAAGCTCCTCTTCCAACAGCACGGATCTTGGCCGTTACCCCTCTCGCCCTGATCTCCCATAGATCTGACTGCCGTATCAAGGTTCATCAGATCCAAGGGAAGATCCGGGCGGCAGAGTAACCACCTCTCCGACACTGCTAGGGTCGAAAATATCAGCAAAAGACAGGCGTCCGCCGAAGCAGACACCTCCGAGGGCCAATGGGCCACCCCTGTTTTGATCATATCTACGATGGAGGGGAGAGGTATTTATAACCTCCCCCAGGGACTAACCGTTGGGGCGCGGGGAAGGTCAATCAACGGAAAACCATGCACCATCTACATTTATTAGGCGGTGCCATTAAATGCCCCTAGGAAATTGGACCATCGCACCGTTCTCGGAGAGCCTTCAATACTCCACAGGAATGGTGGGATATCCCCGCTCAATCACCCTAGGGCGCCCACTGATCGCCATCCCCCTTGTTAGCCCGAAATCCCTCGACCAGCTCGAGGTCAGATCTAGCACCAGGGAAGTCTTCTCAGGAAGGCTTCACGGCTCGCCCTCGCCCTTGCCTTCCAAGTAATCCCTCGCCAAGCTCGAGGTCAGGTCTGGCACCAGGGTGGTCTTCTCAGGAAGGCCAACAGCTCGCCACCCCCCTTGTTGGCCCATAATCCCTCGACCGGCTCGAGGTCGGGTCCGGCACCAGGGAAGTCTTCTCAGGAAGGCTTCACGGCTCGCCATTGCCCTTGCCTTCCAGTAATCCCTCGCCAAGCTCGAGGTCAGGTCTGGCACCAGGGTGGTCTTCTCAGGAAGGCCAACGGCTCGCCACCCCCCTTGTTGGCCCATAATCCCTCGACCAGCTTGAGGTCGGGTCCGGCACCAGGGGAGTCTTCTCAGGAAGGCTTCACGGCTCGCCATCGCCCTTGCCTTCCCGTAATCCCTCGCCAAGCTCGAGGTCAGGTCTGGCACCAGGGTGGTCTTCTCAGGAAGGCCAACGGCTCGCCACCCCCCTTGTTGGCCCATAATCCCTCGACCGGCTCGAGGTCGGGCCTGACACCAGGGGAGTCTTCTCAGGAAGGCTTCACGGCTCGCCATCGCCCTTGCCTTCTCGTAATCCCTCGCCAAGCTCGAGGTCAAGTCTGGCACCAGGGAGGTCTTCTCAGGAAGGCCAACGGCTCGCCACCCCCCTTGTTGGCCCATAATCCCTCGACCGGCTCGAGGTTGGGTCTGGCACCAGGGGAGTCTTCTCAGGAAGGCTTCACGGCTCGCCATCGCCCTTGCCTTCCAATAATCCCTCGCTAAGCTCGAGGTCAGGTCTGGCACCAGGGTGGTCTTCTCAGGAAGGCCAACGGCTCGCCACCCCCCTTGTTGGCCCGTAATCCCTCGACCTGCTCGAGGTCAGGTCTAGCACCAGGGTAGTCTTCTCAGGAAGGCCTCATGACTCGCCATCTCATTTCTACAACCATAGGCACTCCTCCACGGCTAGCTCCCGCACCCCCTGCAGGAGTGGGGGGCTTGTGTGACGGTGTAAAAATGGCCTGAGGCCCAACCAGGGCCCAATACAATTCCCACTCAGAAAGGTAAAGATAGCAACCTGGTTCGGCTCCGGATCACTTCAGGGTCGGTGCCGAACCTCGTGTTTGCCCTCACGGTGCCGGCCTCCTCGTACTGACGAGCCTCAGTATCCCTCGGAGTCCGATCCGGAGCAGTCCCACAGGCCGTCCCCCCTCTCTGGCGGGGCAGAAGGATGACCTGGCGCAGCCTAGGCCCTCCGATTCCCCCCAGAGGCACAGGGGGCTCACGATGGGCCACGTCAGCTCCAAATACCGCCAAGGGTTTCGCCACGTCAGCCCTATACCACTCCTGGTATCGCCACGTCCGCCCTAAACCCCCTGGGCCTTCTGCCACGTCAGGCCCATGGGCTTTCGGATCCAAACCCGGCCCCCAAGTGGAACCAAACCCGGTTGGGATTCTCTATAAATACTAGACCCACACCCACCTTTTGAGGTAATCAATCTTTTGCCACTTAAATATACCTAGTTATTGCTACTCTCTCACAGAGACTGACTAGAGCGTCGGAGGGTCCGCCACCGGGACAAACCCCGGTGTTTCAGGACCGTCTGCAGGTACACAAGACCTCGGATCCGATCCTTCCGATCCGAGCCCAACCTTCAACATCTTTCCGAGCTCATCGTAGGACCCTGAAGGTCAACTGAAGGTCGGCAGACGAGCGGCAATCTCCTTCAATACAAATTGAGTTCGAACTCACACCTGGTGCTTCCACACGTTTCTCAGAAATAAACAGCATCATCCGTATAATGCTATTTTATAGCAATTTAAGATTAAAAAAAATATACTAGATGAAAGTTGAAGTTGCGTCGAAAAAAAAAATCAAAAGTGAGACGGATCTAGAAGTTCCGTGCTTTTCGAATTTTTTCCAATTTTTTTGAATATTTAAAACCACTTTTTAGTTATTATAAAAATTTTTAAAAAAATTTAATTCCCCCCCCCCTAGAAGTTGAAGTTCCGTCCAAGGAGGGAGGGGCTTTTTTTATTGCGAAAATTTAATTTTTTGGCGAGGGCCGAACTTTGAAGTTGCGTTGGATTATTAAAAAAATATTTTTTTTGTTGGACGAAAATTGAAGTTGCGTCTCTTATAATATGCATTTTTGTTATATCTTCTCTCATTTATAGCAATCTATTATCGCTATTTTGTCAAAAAAATGCATAAATAGCAACCGACTGCAGCTGGTCGTTTGCGATAAAATGCATTTTATGCATAAATAGCACACGACAATGGATGCTCTAATAAATTTCTAGCAACTTGATAATAATAAATATGGTGAACTTTTTTTAAAAATATTTTAAATCAAGAAACGAATTTGAGGTTAAAAATTGGCATGTCATATGTGTATTTACTGCGCTATGGAAACTGTTGAGAGAGGCTACTGGTGCTGATACTGTTTGTTTTTAGGTGTGGGGGCAACATGTGAGTTCTTGTAATTTGTGAAGCGGAAGATGCGGTACTGGTATTGATCCGATTCTAGGCTGTAGGACTGGCTCGGATGTAGTAGGAGAGAGGTAGGGGCTGGGTGCTCGGCTCGGATCTCGTATCTCAGCTCGGATCTTCATACTTGCACAATGCCTGGAAACCCTGGGAGAGTTCCCGGAGACGGCCCTCCGACGATCTAGCCAGTTATTGAGAAAGCAACAGTAGCTAGGGTTCAGGTGGAGAAAGATTGATTATCTTTCAAGTGAGGAGGGGGGGTTGGTATTTATAGGCAGGGGCAGGCGGGTCTGAGACCCTAACGGGACGGGTTGGACCCGTTTGCCTATGGGCCTGAGTTAATGAAAGCCCATTGGACTTGTTGACTTGATGATCCGGGATGAGCGGGATTCGAGGGGATATGGTGGCCCTGATTGTGCCACGTCATTTACACCACATCTCAAGCCCCCCACTCCTGTAGAGTTGTGTAAACCAGTCATGGAGGAGTTGTTTCGCTGTATGGAAAAAGCGGAGGGGAGTATTTGGCGAAAACAAGTTGCAGAGTTCCTGAGGGGTTTTTGGGTCGGCACCGAGCTGAACTTAGTTGTATGCGAGCGTTTGTTCCTTGTGAGAGAGCTCGGGAGAGGGGTGTTCGGTGATTATTTCGAGCTCCAAGACGCTCTTGCCGAGCGCCGAGGTCCGAGCTCTGGTGTTTTTCACCGAGCGTCGAGGCTAGGGGGTCAGCTCAGAGCGTCGAGGCTCAGATGCTTTAGCTTGAGAAAGCTACCCCTGCGCTCGAGTTTATTGCCGAGCGCCGATGCCAGAGGTTCGGCTCAGAGCGTCAATGCCAGGGGTTCGGCTTAGAGCGTCGAGGCTTAGGGGCTTTAGATTGAGAAAGCTACCCCTATGCTCGAGTTTACTGCCGACCGCCGAGGCTAGGGGGTCGGCACAGAGCGTCGAGCTCAGGTGCCTTAGCTTGAGAAAGCTACCTGTAACCCCTGTTTTTTATTTTTCGTATTTTTGGTGTATTTTTCTTTTCTTGTGTATTTGTACTCTTTTTTTTTTCTTGGACCGTATATTGAGTTGTTTCAATATATTTTCATTTTCTTTTCTCATTCTTGATTTTTGCGAGTTATTTCCGATTTCTTGGTTGTTCTTGTTCATGGTTGTTGTTTTCGCTCTTTATTGTTGTCTCGTTCTCTTTATTTGTATTTTTGGGTACTCTTGGTGATTTGGTGGTCTACCCCATTCCTAATCCTATTATTTTGATCCCTAATTGATTGCCAAAGCCAAATTATCCAATCCTAGTTTGAATCCTATTCAATTTGACCCCCATTTGTCTTATGGGATTAATCTTTTTACTACTCCTAAACTACCCACAACCCAATACCCATACCCACATCAACCCTAAACTCCACTATATATATAAACCCTCTCATACTAAAACCCTAACCCTAATCACCTAAACCTACCCCCGGCCTCCCCTTGCTTGCTTGCTCCGCAACCCGATGCCAACCGCACCCGGCGCTAGCCTGCACTCCAACCCGCACACACCCACTGCTCGGCCTGCACATCCTGACACCCAACCCCGACCTTCCCCTTGCCGCACCCGGCCACCATCCACCTCCTCATCCATCCATCGACTCTCTCCCCCTTGCTTCCGTCGGCCGTCAACCAAGCCAGCGACAGCCGGAGCGACACCAGGTCGATGCCGCCATCTCTCGCTCTCTTGATCTCTCTCTCGCTTTGTGGAGTTTTGCTCGTGTGGTGATTTTGCACGAGTTTGCTTGGATTCGTTGATTCGTGGATTTTTGTTCATGGATTTTGTTCGTTGTCGGGATCCACTCCCATCACTCTTGATTTTCATCGTTCTTCATCTTCAGTTAAGTTATGTAACTTGTACTCCAATTTCTTTGTTTGATATAAGTCAAAAATACCATCTATAAGGTAGTTTGGTCTAGAGACAACTCGTGTGTGTGTTATCTTTGATGAGTTTTGTCTCTATTGTGAAAACTTGACCATAGTTGCTTCACGACACAATATTGACATGAATTAACTTAGGTTTTACCCGTTCTTGATTTGATCATGTATGTGAGACTTCTCATGAGAATTTGGAAATTTGTTGAGAACCATGTAGTAGACTTGTTTTAGATATGTTAATAACCCTAATTCATGATGTTTGGACACTTGGTAGACTCGATTTCAAGTTTGGTTGTGCTCTGAACAAGTTTTGAATGATATATGTTGAGTTGTTGTTAAAGGAAAAAATCTGTATTTTGTCGCTGATCTGTTTTGGTTGCTGTTTTGGACTGTCTTGAAATCAGTAACTTAATTTCGGTATAAAATATGAGTTTTAGAGAATTTTGTCTATTTTTCAACCCCTCTGACCTTACTCAATTTTGTTTTCGTATGAGTGACTTATGACTGTTTTACTACAGAGGTGTATTATGTTTCCAGATTTCATTTCTTGATGATTTTGTTGATTAAACTATTTTGATACTTGAGCTGCACCTATTATTTTGATCTGAAACTTTGGTTAGTTTTTCTATACCTATCTAGGGATTACCTAGAATTTTGGTAGATTTTATTGATGAGTTTATATGTCGTTTCCTGCATGTTTACAAAAGTCATACTTGCTGTATTTTGCTCGCTGTCCTGTAAAGAATTGTGTTTTCACCCCGATTCCTCTTACTGTATGGAAAATATTTGTGAAATATAAAAGATAATATATGTTATCTATTTTTCATCTCCCTTTGGCGGATTTGGATTTCGTTTCACGGCTTGCGAGATATTTCAGTTTTCGTACAGCAGTGTTGGGAATTCCAGAATTGCCAACCTATCGTTTCTTGATGTTTTCTTATTTTTGATGACTGAACTAATTTTGCTGAAATATTATGAAACTTTATATTTTGATTCTAGACATATAGGGGATTACCCCAGATTTTTTCTGGATTTATTTGAGAGGTTTTGATGCTGTTTTTCGGACTGAGAACTCGTTTTACTGATTTCTGACTGAATATGTTTTCTGGATTCAAATCAGTTTTGAGTTAGGATTTTGTGAATTACTATGTGACTTATTTATATTCGTTGGATTCGGTTGGGAGTCTATTTTCCAGATTCTTTGACAGATCTAGATTTGCATTTCTGTAGTGAGGAGATTCACTGTTTTAGTAGCGTACTGTCATGCTGTCCTGAATATGAACATATGTTGTTTTGCTCGTTTATGTGACTGTATATCATCTATGCATGCTTGATTGTTTCCCTGAAACTAATATTGATTATACCATGTTAGTTTGACACTATTTCTTACATCATCATGTCTGTTTGATAAGTATAATAAAAGTAACAAAGCCGGGGTTTCTTAAGGGAAGATCTAGTAGTGGGAAATATGGAAACGTGTACTTGGAAGGGAACTAGTGTTCCGTTCTGCTACTGTTACTGTTACCATTTTGCTACTGCTACTGTTACTTTACTGCTACTGCTACTGTTACTGATACCTGAGTACACTATCTCATTATGGTCCACTATGAAATCTAAAAGCAAAACTGTTTGTTATAGCAACCATGCAGTAAAAACTAGCTGTAAGAACATAAGACTAATACTGTTAGACTAATACTGTTAGATTGATACTGTTAGACTGATACTGTGGGATTGATACTGTTATACTGTTACACTGGTATACTGAGCTTATTGTTACTGGACACTATTAGTTGCCATATGACACTGCATTTGACATAAACATCTGTACTGTTAGTATACCATGCTAGTTGACCTTGTTTTACTAATTCATACTAGTTATCACTGTTTATGCATTATTCCATGCTATTTGTTAGTTTTTCCATGTGCTTGTATCCTACATTATAAGTGGCATGTAACTTGCAATTGACGGGTACTTGTTTTCTCTTTCCTTCTCATGCAATTATTAATTACAGATCAGGATGGTCAGTTGTCCGACGGTATTGGCAAAATGAGATATTAGTGCTGGATTTCTTGTTTATTAGTATTATTATTATTAGTGTTTTGGAACAATGTATTTTGAGTACTTGATATTTATTTTGTATTTGGGCGATGTGACCCAAAATATTTTGTCCAGATTCTGATTTATTTGAGAAATTATATTTTGTTTCAAGTAAATTCTGTTGGTTTATTAATTCAGTTATGCATGTGTGGTTGACTCTTTGACTTCCGACTCTGATTATTTCGTGAGATATTGTAAAGATTCTTGAACAGCTTATAGATGATGAAAGTCATTCGCTGGGCTTTTGTTACGTATCCGTATTCCGTATTCTTTTTAGAAAGCGGGGCATGACACTACCCCTGTGCTCGAGTTTACTGCCGAGCATCGAGGCTAGGGGTTGGCTAAGAGCATCGATGCCAGGGGGTCAGCTCAGAGCGTCGAGGCTAGGGGGTCGGCACAGAGCAACGAGAACAGCTACCCCTGTGCTCGAGATCACTGCCAATCATCGAGGCTAGGGGTCAACATAGAGCGTTTAGCTCAGGTGCCTTAGCTTGAGGAAGCGCCCATGTGCTCGAGATCACTGCCGATCGTTGAGGCTAGGGGGTCAGCACACAGCATCGAGCTCAAGTGCTTTAGCTTGAGGAAGCTACCTCTGTGCTCGAGATCACTGCCGAGCATCGAGGCTAGGGGGTCGCTTCAGAGCATCGAGGCTCAGGGGCTTTAGCTTAAGAAAGCTATTCCTGTGCTTGAGTTTACCGCCGAGCGCCGAGGCTAGGGGGTCGACACAGAGCATCGAGCTCAAGTGCCTTAGCTTGAGGAAGCTACCCATGTACTCGAGATTACAGCCAAGCTTCGAGACTAGGGGGTCGACACAGAGCGTCGATGTCAAGAGGTCAGCTGAGAGCATCGGGGCTAGGGGGTCGGCACAGAGCATCGAGCTTAGGTGCCTTAGCTTGAGGAAGCTACCCCTGTGCTCGAGATCACTGCCGAACGTTGAGGCTAGAGGTCGCTCAGAACATCGATGCCAGGGGGACGGCTCAGAGCGTCGAGGCTCAGGGGATTTAGCTTGAGAAATCTACCCCTGTGCTCGAGTTTACTTCCGAGCGTCGAGGCTAGGGGATCGACTCAGTGCGTCGATGCCAGGGGGTTGGCTCAGAACGTCAAGGCTCAGGAGCTTTAGAGTGAGAAAGCTATCTCTGTGCTCAAGTTTATTGCCGAGCGCGGAGGATAGGGGGTTGGCACAGAGCGTCGAGCTCAGGTGCCTTAGCATGAGAAAGCTACCCCTGTGCTCGAGTTTACTACCGAGCACTGAGGTTAGGGGGTCGACTCAAAGCGTCGATGCCAGGGGTCAGCTCAGAGTGTCGAAGCTAGGGGGTCGGCACAGAGCGTCGAACTCAGGTGCCTTAGCTTGAGGAAGCTACCACTGTGCTTGAGATCGCTGCCGATCGTCGAGGCTAGGGGATCGGCACAAAGCGTCGAGCTCAAGTGCCTTAGCGTGGGGAAGCTACCCCTGTTCTCGAGATCACTGCCGAGCGTCGAGGCTAGGGGGTCGGCTCAGTGCATCTGTAACCCATGTTTTCCATTTTATGTATTTTGAGTGTATTTTCTTTTCCCTTGTATTTGATTCAACTTGTATCTCTTTTTGGACTATATTCATTTGGTTGATTTATTGTCTCATTTGAGTTCTTGATTTTTCTATTTGTCTATTCTTTCCTTCTTGATTGATCGAGCTTGATCGAGCTTTATTTTGAACCCAGGTTTTCTTATTTGTTCAATCCTAATTATACTGATCTTGTCCTATTTATTTCTTTTAAAACCATTTGTTTTAAATTCTTTAATACCCAATTGAATCCCAAATCCTATTTTTATCCTTACACTAACTACCCTAAAAAAACCCACTATCACCTATACCCAATACCCTATAAGCTACCCAAACCCATTAATTAAAACCTAATAAACCCACACTCATCCCCATCCAAACACGTTCTAAATTACCCCAACCCGAAACCACTTACCAGCCGTGACCCATCAGCCCAAACCCTAACTCACCCCCAACTTCATATATATACCCTGTTACCAACTGTTCATCCTCCATGCAGCCTTGCACCATCTCCCCTATCTCCTATGTGCTCCTTCCCGACTATCCAACCCTCCAAGCCTGCCTCCCGTTACCCTGCTCTGCCCTACAACCTCACCCCCTCTCGGCCTGTGTATCCCAATCCTCCTAACACCCGACCCAGCCTGTGTTCCCCTATCGCGCTGCACCCCGTGCTCCTCGACGCAGACAACTAACAGCAACAGCACCTTGCTGGTGCTTTTCTCCATCGTCAAACCAGCCAGCAGCATTCTCCATCCTCTCTCTCCCTCTCTTCATCTTGTTCTCGGTGTTGGTAGTGTGGATATTGTGTGATCTTGATTCCTGGTTCCTAGGTTCGTTAGTTGTTCGAGGGTTTTGCTCGTTTTTTGTTCGTGTGTTCGTTGAGTTCGTTGCCCGGGAATCCATTCCCGTTATTCTTGCTTTGCACCGTTTTCGTCGTCGGTTATAAGGCAAGTAACTTATATTCTTTTTTTTTGTGTAATACAAGTACTAAATACCGCATGTAGTGTAGTTGGATTCTAAAGACAATTTGTGTGTGAATCTCCTTGTTAATATTGTCTCTATTTTGTTGATTCGACCATAGTTGCCTTATGACATACATGACATAAAATAACCTAGGGTTGACCACTTCTTGTTGTATATATGCATGTTGTTCATATGATATCATGTACTTGTTCGTGTTATTCATGATAGACTTGTTGTGGACTTGTGATATACCCTATACCATGTTGTTTGTACATCTACTATACCCTATTCCATGTTTGGTTATGGTTTGGATAAGTTTCGGACAAACTAGTGGATTTTGTGCATATAAGATATTTTCAGTTTTGCCGGTTTTCCGTTTTTATTCAGTATTTTAGACCCTATTAAGGTCAGTATTTAAAAATATTTTGTGAACATTATTTGTATAGAATTCTTTCTATTTTCTAACCCTTTTGACGGATCTCAGTTTCGATTTACGAGTTGTGATTTATGTCTATTTTACTACAGAGGTGCAAAGAGATTTTCAGATTTCGTTTTCTATGAATTCTGAAGAGTAATCTATTTTTATCATGATGTTAAAAGTATTATTTTGATCCAATATTTCGCACAGTACAACTAGACTAGATTGGGAATAACCCTGAATTTTTGTGGATTTAATTGATGAGTTTTACAAACCGTTCTATGTTTTCAAACGATTACAATACTAGCAGATTTTTCTCGCTGTTCAGTAAAGAACTTGATTTTTGTCTTAATTCTACTTGTTTTTTGTAAAATATTTGTGAATAGGAAAGTTATAACACTGTATTTATTTTATCACACTTTTAACGGATTTGGGTTTCGATTTATGGTTTGAGAGATATTGTTATTTTCGTACTGCAGTGTTTGTGATTCCAGATTTACAAAACTACTGCATCTTGATGTTTCCTGATTTTACTTGACTATTCTATTTACATTGAAAAATTATGAAACTTTATTTTCTGTTACTAAACATATAGGGGAATGCCCCAGATTTTTGTGGATTCATTTCATGAGTTTTCATGCTTTTTTCCTGACTGTGAATACGATCTTTTGATTTCTGACTGAACATATTTTCTGCTTTTAATTCAGTTTTGACTTATGTATTTGTGAAATACCATATGAATTATATATATTTGTTGGATTCGGCCGGGAGTCTATTTCCCATATTCTTTGACGGATCCATATTTGCATACCTGTAGCAACGAGAATCACTGTTTTAGTGCAGTATTGTCTTACTGTTCTGAACTAGAATTCTCGTTGTTCTATTCTTTTATGTGTTGTCTTTCACCCGTGCATGTTTATTCTTCATTCTGAACTGGTTACTTGATCACCATGTTATTCTTGCTATGTTTTGTACATGCACATGCCTGTTTGATAATAATAAATAAATACCAAAGCCGGGGTTTTAAGGGAAAGATCTAATAATGGAGAATACAGAAACGTGTACTCGGAAGGAGATCCACAGATCCTACGTGATTACTTGATACATGATACTTGATACGTGATTACTTGACACTCCACGCTTGACATGTAATTACTTGTCACTTGCACAACTTGACACGTGATACATGATACATGATACTTGGAGCTTGGAGCTCGATTACTTGATACTTGTCTCTGAGTACACTACCCTCTATGATCCACTATGAAATCTAAAGTGAAACTGTTTGAATGTAGCAACCATGTAGTAAAAACCGGAACGCATGAAGTGCTACCTAGATAGTAATAACTACAAGACTTGACCATGATACTTGAACATAACACGTGATTACATGATACTTGTTATTTGATACATGACACTTGATACTTGGCACTTGATACCTGTTACTTATTTACATGATACTTGTTCACTTGATACTTGATACATGCCACTTATACTTGTTTATCTTACCATGCTAGTTATTATATTTTGTTACCATATCTATTCCATGCTATTTGTTTATCTTTTCCTCTGTACTTCTATCCTGCACTACAAGCGGCCCGTAACTTGCATTGACGGAAGTTTGTTTTCTTTTTTCTTTTCCTGCAATTTATTTAATTGGAGACCAGGATGATCAGCTGCCAGATAAAGTTGGTGATATGAGATATTAGTGCTAGAATTTTGCTATTATTATTTCTTGTTCCTTATTGTGAATAATTGTATCTTGTACTTGGATTTATTTGTATTTGGGCAATGTGACCTAGGATATTGACTTATTCAGATCTGGATTATTTGAGATTATAATATTTGGTTTCAAGTATTCTTGTTGGTGTTTGATTCATATATGCGTGCTTGGTTGATTTTTTTGCTTCCGACTCTGATTATTCTTGTGAAATATTGTAAAAATTCCGAACAGCTTATGGATGATGAAAATCATTCGCTGGGCTTAGTCACGTATTCGTATTTCGTATTCTCTTTTGGAAAGTAGGGCGTGATAGCGTCCATGCCAGGGGGTTGGCTCACAGCATCGAGTCTTAGGGGCTTTAGCTTGAGAAAGCTACCCATGTACTCGAGTTTACGGCCGAGCGCCGAGGCTAGGGGGTCGGCAAAGAGAGTCAAGCTCAGGTGCCTCAGCTTGAGGAAGCTACCCCTATGCTCATGATCACCGCCGATCATTGAGGCTAGGGAGTCGACACAGAGTGTCAAGCTCAAGTGCCTTAGCTTGAGAAAGCTATCCCTGTGCTCGAGATCACTGCCGAGCGTCGAGGCTAGGGAACCGAGCCTGAGTGTTTGAAAATGAGGGAGAGCTAAGCTGCGCAATGGCTATTCATGCAGGCCGAGTACCGAGGACTTCACTCTGGGTGATGTGTGTCCTGCTGAGTCATCTTCACAGAATCCTAGGAGTCTTTTAGCAAATTTTGAGGATCCGTTTTGCGAGAATCGAGGAGTCACAAGTTCCCTATATATACATCCCATACCTTCTTTCTCATTTCTTACTTTCACTCTCTCTATAGACCCCAAAGCTTCTCTCTCCAGAAGTTTTCCGTCACCAGCGATTAGCTTTTCGACAAACTTTCTTGAGGCTTCAATCAGGTTAGTACTTTTAATAAGTTGAGGGCTCAGCCCGGCTCTTCAACCTCCACCCCTGGCAGGTTCACCCATACGGACCTATCGGATCCGTCTTCTTAGGAAAAATACAAGAATGTCTACATCATGAAGCCGCTCCGCACTCGTAAGCCGTTCATGGTAGAGACCAGCGATTCGGATGAGGAGGTGCACTCTGCCGAAGGCCTTAGTGACAAAAAGAGGCATATCAAGGGGATGGACTCTTCATCTAGGGCCTCCATTCTCGAGCCACTGGCCACCCTTTCTCCTGAGAAAGCTCCCAAGGTTCGGAAGAAAAGGATGAAGTGGACCATGCCCGGTAGTCCTGACGAGACGATCCCCCCTCGAAGGCTGGAGGTCCCATTTCTTTCACAATCATTATCAATCAGGATGTACCCAGATGATGTCAAGGATTTGGTCTGCTACGGGATACAACCCTCCTCGCCAAGTCGTGTAAGGATCAAGATGGATGGTACAACAACCATGTTAATAAAGGACCACCTGCCACTGATTCGCACGAGCTACTTCATTGGGAGGGAGTTCGAGTTGATGGTTCCCAATACCGGTCTTCCCTGTGGATGCATTTTCTTCGAGACTGAGGCTGCCCATCCATCCATTCATCAGAGAGATACTGAATTGGGCCTCGCTATGCCCGATGCAATACGGTCCCAATTCTTGGAAGCAGATGGTGAGCTTCATCCTGCTGTACGAGGAGAGGAGGGTGCCGCTGAAGTTGAACATCTTCCAAGCCATGTTAGGTGTTAGCTCGTCCGACGAGTTTGAGGGAATTTATTATGTATCGCCTCGTAGTGGGAGGAAGGTCGTGCATGGCCACCCTGACTCGATAAAGGAGTGGAATAAGAAACACTTCTTTGTAAGGAGCGAAGAACCATGGGAAATCCTGACCATATAGAACTTTTACAAGCCCAACTTCAAGGGCCCTAAGAAAGGTGATCTTTCGGCCGAGGAGCGGGCGTATGTCGAGCGTCTTCATAAGATTAACAGCATAAGTTGGACGAAGGTGACAGAAAGGCACATGGCCCGCGTCGGACTGAGCCCCGCCCCGTATCGTATGTTTTTCGTTTGTTTTTTCCTATGCAATTTTCTTTTGTGCTCATCGCCTTTTAATTGATGTTCCTGCAGAGATGGATCCAGAGTCGATCAAGGAAAGGAGACTTGCGATGAAATGGCAGAAGGCGAAGCAGGCCGAGTAGGGGAAGCAAGCGGGGCCTTCTTCCTAAGCACCTCCTGAGGGTCACTCAGAGTCGAGGACTAAGACGGTGAGGTCCAGCTGTAGATTCTTGATTTTGATGACTATAATACGATACACATATGTTCTATTTAACATGTCTCTTGCAGTGCGTACTCAAAGCTTCAAAGATTCTCAAAGTGATCAGCTTAAGAACAAAAGAGTATTTATATATCAAGCTACAAGACAAGTGTCTTTCAAAGCTTCAATAATTCTCAAAGTGATCAGCTCAAGAACAAAAGAGTGTTTATATATATTGATGTACAAAATTATAATCTTTTGATATGTCTGCTTAGAAATCTTGTAATAGCCTTGATGCACACACTCACACAATCCCCTAGGACTAAAATAAAGTTTATTAAAATAAAAAAATGTCAAACTCAAGCTTGTATGAGTTCAGCTGTCAAGTACCAGTCGACTTACTTTGCTAAAGCAGTCGACTATTCAAGTATAAAACAATCTGAAACTTACTCAAGCTTTGACCAGTCGACTCCTTTGACAACCCAGTCGACAGTTCGAGCAGTTTTGACAGTAGTCTAAGAGTTTAAATTTGATTTTCAAATTCAAAATCTTTTCTGCCGTTTGATAACAGTTGGCTAACTGTTTTCCAATGACTCTGGAGTTTCTACTCTATAAATAGAGTCCAGATTTTACTTGGAAAAGGTTACCCCATGCATTAAACAAGTCTTTGCTTTTGTTCAAGTGTTTATGAAAAGGGACTCAAAGTTTTCAAAGAACTCTCTTTCTCTTAGACTTGGTTCTCTAATCTCAGTCTTGTATAACAGCGATTAAGTTCAAGACTGCGATTAGAAGTTGACTTATAGCCTCAATACAAAAGCACATTCAAAAATCAAGGCTCTAGGTGTTGTAATTTTTGATTTCTTTATTGTTCACTCTCGGGTGAGAGTGGTACTCTCGGTTGGAGAGAATGGCTCTTGGTGTAGAGTCAGTATTCACTTTAGATTATATAGTGGGTTCTTGCTCTCTCTAGTAGTGAGAGAGGTCTACGGGTTTGACATAGTTGTTGCCAAAGGTCGTAGGATATTCTTGTAAATCTTTTCAAGAATAGTGAGAAATCTCAAGTGGGGACCTTGGAATTGGACGTAGGTCGGGAGGACCGAACCAGGATATATCATTGTGTTAGCATTACTGATTCTCAGTGGTTTGATCTTTCTAACTTGTAAATTTAATCTCGCTGCATTTTATTTAGACTGTCTGTGTCTGATCAATTGACTGGTATTGCTATTAAGTCGACTTACAGACTTGTTGTTCTTCAAGTTGATAAACTCTTTTTTTAATTTCTGTCGATTCAGTCGACTGGTTTTTTGTCCCAGTCGACTTAACAAGTGTTTCGTTTAATCTTTTTTTGTTTTTTTTATAACACTATTCACCCCCCCCCCCCCCTCTAGTGTTATATCTGCCTTGCATACAGGATCCAACACCAGCCAGACCCGAGATGCCTCCGTCGTACCGAGCTCCAGTACCTTCAAGGTAACGGAGGTCGTGCAGAGTGGGGTTCCTCCTCTTCGTACCGATGCCCAGAATTTGGTCGGGGAAGAGGGGCTTCAGCCATGGATCCCTGACTGGGCCATTCGGAAAGGGGACACCTTGACGGAGGGTCCCATGGCTGTCGAGTTCATGGATGAAAAAGGAAAGAGTCTCAATCTGATTGCACCATCTGATACTCCATTGTGCTTAAAAGTGTTGCAAAGTTCCAGAAAGTTTTCAATGTGAACATAAGGATCCTCGTGCGATAGTCCCTAAAATTGAACAGTCTGTTGAATCATTTGAATAATTGCCGGTTTAATCTCAAAATCGTTAGCTTCAATAACCGGTCTCTTTATGCTTGATGTTGCTTCATAAATTAAGGGCATAGTATAGTCTCTCAAAGCCTTGTTCTCATAATTCGCCATGATAATGTACTTGTATGTTCTAAAATTTTAGTTATTGAAAAAAAATAGAAAAACTAAAAAAAATAAAAAAAAGTAAGCCAAAAGAAAATAAAGAGGTAAAATAATAATAATAAAAAAAATCCAAACTAGTAACAATCTAGTAATTTTCAATATCAATAAAATAATGACTAGTCTCCGGCAACGGCGCCAAAAACTTGATGTGATATTAATTTGCAAGTGTACAAATCGCAACAAGTAGTATAGATAAGTGAAAAGAGTGTCGAACCCACAAGGACTAATTATTTTATCGAATACAGAAATTACTAGATTAACTACTATTTGGAAAATCGAAATTCAATAAATAAAGAAACTAAATAAAATAAATCAAAAGAACTAACTAAATTAATTAAAAGGAGCGGAATGTGAAATTTTGTTGTTTATTAATTGCAAAATTAATTCTAGGACATTTGACTTCATCTAGTTAATCCTACACAATTTATAACTCTGTGTGAATAAAAAGATTATTTTTCCAAGTTGTAGACCAACCCAAATTATTCAATGCTTTCTCTCGAACAACACCAAAAATATATCCAACTAACAGTTTGTCATATCTCTATACAAATTTAATTAATTGAAGACTTATTAAGTTCTATAGATTTCTTTATAGTCACATCAATCGTGGTAATCATCTCTAATTTCGCTCAATCAATGGTGTTTAATTTTATAGTTCTAAATCACAAATTACCTCACGGTCTCTCCATGACCCAATAAATCATACAAAAATTGGCCAAACAATTGTAAGCATTAAACACAAAAATCAAACAAACAACCATGGAAAAATAAAAAACTAATATGGAATTAAAATTGTGTTCTCAAAACTAGGCTACATCAAAGCCCTAGAAAATAAATTTAGTTCATAATGGTTTTGCAACTAGCAAACATAGTATTTGATTGCATGATGAAAAGGAGAAGAGAAGAAAGAACTCGTTTTATTGTTGTTGTTGCTTAAAGCCGTCAAGATCTCTCTTCTTCAACCTCTTACTCTTCAAGATCTTCTTTTAATCTATCTCCAGCCTCCAAGATCTCTCTTTAGAGTTCACATTCGCATCTATGTATAGCCCCTAAAGAAACCCTAAAAAGAGATATAAAAATACAGCCCATCGGACCCGAAACCCGCATTCAAAATATAACATCAGCGCCGACGCGGTCGACTGCAACTTTGGACGGTCGACCGTCACGCCCTTCACGTTTCCAGGGTCTGGACAAAGAGAGGGACGTTCGACTGTGCGGTCGACCGCAACTTTGGTCGAGTGTGCGGTCGACTGTCCACTTGCTATTTTCTGGGAGCAGTCTGTAGAAAAATTGATTTTTCCGGAGCCACAGAACTCTGTTTGTAACTCATGAGTACTCGTTTCGAAGAAGACTTGACTACCGACAACTTTCATTTGTAGCTCAAATTCAGATTCGTCCATCTTCAGGTTCAAAATTGCCGAACAAGATCTAGGTGTTGTTCTTGCTTCATTTTCGCCTTGCTTTATTCTCCAATTCCAAGCTTCATAACTATGTGTATTTGAGTCCATAATCATAAAATCCATCTCATTCCTTCAAAAACAAACAAATAAATAAAATTAAGTAGAAATCAGATGAAATTCAAATAAATAAATACAAACTCACAATTTTTATACGTAAAATCAGTAATAAAAGCATATATAAATTACACTCATCAGTCGGCACAGAGCGTCGAGCTTAGGCGTCTTAGCTTGAGAAAGCTACCCCTGTGTTCGAGATCACTGCGAAGCGTCGAGGCTAGGGAGTTGGCACAGAGCGTCGAGCTCAGGCGTCTTAGCTTGGGAAAGCTACCCTTGTGTTCGAGATCACTGCCGAGCGTCAAGGCTAAGGAGTCGGCACAGAGCGTCGCTCCGTTTGAACGAATTTTGTGAAAGTACATAGAAAATTTGAACGAAAAATGGGGAAGAAATAGAGTATACTTTATTCTTTTTCATACAAAAGGAGTGGCACGTACTACCGATTAAAAGGGGTCGGTTACATAACTTCGATTACAAAAGGAGTCTAGTCCCCCCCTTTCGAGGAACTTGATGAGGTGTTCTGCGTTCCACGGCCTCTTCACTATCCTGGCCTCTACGTCTGCAAGTCGATACGTGCCGGGGCGTACTACTTCTGAGACCTTATATGGGCCCTCCCAGTTGGGGGTCAGCTTTCTCATTTTAACAGAGTCGGATTCCGCTAGTTTTTTTAGAACGAGGTTACCTTGCTTGATGTCGATGGGGCGGACCTTTTTGTTGTAAACCTCTCGATTCGTTGTTGGTATATGCTTCTTCTGACGAAGAACTTTTTTCTGACATCATCGATCAGATCCAAGTTGGCTCTGAGGCCTATTGAGTTGGTTTCTTCGTTGATGCTTATGATACTGGACAAAGAGAGCCCGATTTCTAATGGGATGACTGCCTCAGTGCCGTAGGCTAGGTTGAATGACGATTCGCCCGTAGGGATCCTCTGAGTTGTTCGGTGCGCCCAAAGTATGCTCGGTAACTCGTCAACCCACAGCCCCTTGGGTGAATTATCCAATCACTTCTTGAGGTTTTCAAGGATTTGACAGTTCACATTTTCAGCCTGGCCATTTGATTAAGGATGACATATCGACGAGAAGCGCTGCTGGATGCCGATGTCTTTGCAGAATTTTCGAAAATGCTTGCCCCCAAATTAGGTCCTGTTATCGGTGACGAGTATCTGTGGGATCCCAAACCGACAGATGATGTGCTTCTAGAAAAATTGTTGAGTTTGGTGCTCCATGATCATAGCCAGGGGTTCTGCTTCGATCCACTTGTTGAAGTAGTCGATGGCTACCATCAGAAATTTCCTTTGGCCCGTTGCTTTCGGGAAGGGGCCGACCAAGTCCATCCCCCCACATGGCAAAGGGGGTCGGACTGGCCAGCGAGTGGAGGTTGGCTTGTGAAAGTCGCTTTACCAAGGAGAATCTCTGGCAGGGGCCGCACCTTTTCATGAGGTCCTGGGCGTCTTGTAGCATGGTCGGCCAATAGTAGCCGTGGTTTAGGACTTTTCTAGTGAGCGATCTACTCCCCATGTGGCATCGCCCAATCCCCTCATGTAGTTCTTTCAGCACGTACTTGGCCTCATCGGGGGCCAGACAGCAAAGGTAAAGTCTTCCGTTTACCCTTATGTACGAGCGCTTGAAGAGTGTCCCATTGATCATGGTGAATCTTTCAAAACGGATTCTGGTTCTTCTTGCCTTTGCCCCATCCCGCGAAAGTTCACCCTCCATCAGAAACTTTCGGATGGGAGCCATCCAGGTGTCCGATTTAGCCTCCATAGCAAGGCAGTTGACCTCGGGGAAGTCGATGTTAGGTTTAAAGAGAACTTCGATTAGGATGGTGCGGTCAAGGCCTTCGAAGGATGGTGAGGCGAGCTTGGATAGAGAGTCAGCTTGAGCATTTTGCTCCTTCAGGATCCGTTCCACTGAGGCAAAATCGAAGGCAGTTAAGATCTACCGGACTATCGCCAAGTATTGGACCATCCGAGTGTCGTGAGCCTCATACTCCCCTGTTATCTGGTTGACCACGAGTAAGGAGTCATTGTAGGCTCTGATTTGCCTTGCCCCCGCTTTATGTGCCAATGTGAGCCCTACGATCATCGCCTCGTATTCTGCCTCGTTATTGGAGGCGAAGAAGTTCAGGTGTAGGGAATACTGGAGGACGAAGTCGTTGGGACCTTTGAGGATGACACCCGTGCCGCTACCGACTTCGCAGGACGAGCCATCGACATAGACCTCCCAAATTGGATCCCCTTCCTGAATTTTAGATGGTTCGGAAATGGTGCACTCTGTGATGAATTCGGTGAGGGCCTGCCCTTTAATGGTTGTCCAAGGTTGGTAACTGATGACGTACTGGCTCAGCTCGACTGACCACTTGATTAAGCATCGAAATTTTCTAGCTTGTGGAGGACGGCCTTGAGGGCTGGTCCGTGAGGACCTAGATAGAGTGGGCCTAAAAGTAAGGCCGGAGCTTTAGTGCGGCCATGACCAGGGCGTAGGTGACCTTCTCCATCGTTGTGTAGTGGGTCTCAGCCGAGAGAAGGACTTTACAGATATAGTAAAGAGGCTTCTGAACTCTGTCTTCTTCTCGGACCAGAACGGTGCTGAGCGCGATTTCCGAGGCTGAAAGGTAAAGCAAGAGGGGTTCAAACGGCTCGGGTTTGCTTAGAAGTGGGGGGTTGGTAAGGTAAGTCTTTAGTTGGTCGAATGCCTGTTGCTGAGAGTCCCCCCATTCGAAGCCTTTCGCCCTTCGTAGAGCTTTGATGAAAGGGAGTGACTTCTCTCCAGACTTGGAAAGAAAATGGGCGATGGCCGCCAGTCTTCCCGTGAGTCTTTGAACATCCTCAACATTCCTGGGAGGGGCCATGTCGATAATGGCCTGGATCTTCTCGGGGTTCGCCTCTATGCCGCGCTGACTAATGACGAACCCGAGAAATTTTTCCGAGGAGATGTCGAAGGCACATTTAGCGGGATTGAGCCTCATGTTATGATACCGAAGGATGCCAAAAACTTCCTCGAGGTTGGCCACATGATCCTGCCCTCCGTGACTCTTGACGAGCATGTCGTCAACGCACACCTCCATGTTCCGACCAATATGTTCTTTGAAGATCTGGTTGACGAGTCTCTGGTACGTGGCACCAACATTCTTTAGATCGAAGGGCATGACCCTGTAACAGAAGAGACCTTGGTCATTTATGAAGGACATCTTGGCATGTCTTGAAGGAACATCCAGATTTGGTTATAGCCTGAAAATGCATCCATGAAGATCAGTAGCTCGTGACCCGACGTTGCATCGATCAGAGCGTCGATGCTTAGGAGAGGAAAAGGATCTTGGGGGCACACATTGTTGAGGTCCGTGAAGTCTATGCAGATCCTCCGATTCCCGCTTGCCTTATTTACCATCACGACGTTAGCTAGCCATTCGGGATAACTGATTTCTTGTATGAACCGGGCAGACAACAGTTTGTCCACCTCCACTTTTATTGCTTGTTGCCTCTCTGGGGCGAACTTGCGTTGCTTCTGATGGATCGGCTTTGAACCTGGGTGGACACTTAGCTTATGCATTATTAGGTCCTCGGAAATTCTGGGCATATCAGACGGGGTCCATGCGAAGTGGTCGATATTGCAGCGAATACAATCAATGAGGGTCGGTCACAGATCGGGGGAAAGGGAGCGGCTCACACAGAACCACTTAGACTTGTCTTCTGCCTCGAATGAGACCTCCTCCAATTCGTCTGCCGGTTCTGACTCAGGCTGGTTTCTTTCAGGTAGAAGCTCGACTGCATCAAGGGAGAACACCCCGCCCCCTACCGCAGTCATGTAGCACGAACATGCAGATTCCTGTTTTCCTCGGACGACACCGACCCCGAGGTCGGTAGGGAACTTCAGTTTCAAGTGGTAGGCCGAGGGGACCGCCTGGAATGAGCAGAGGCCGGGTTGGCCGAGGATGGCATTGTATGCAACATTGACGTTGACCACCATGAAGTCCGTTGATTCGATCCGTACGATAGGGGTCGTCCCAGCTATTACATCCAGCATCACGATCCCTTCGATTTGGACGGGGATGCCCGAGAACCCGTGAAGGGTGTACCCGACTGGTTTTAGCTTCTCGTAGGGGAGCTTGAGGCTTTCAGATGCTTCCAAAAAAGGATATTGACCGAGCTTTCGTTGGGTGGACTTCAAAGCTTGCTATGATAAGGCTGACGATGAGGGCATCGCAATACGGGAGCCGGAGGCCCTCTAGGTCTTCTCTAGAGAAGGAGACTGTCCGCTACTGAACTCGGCGGGAGGGATGGTCGCAGACAGAATTTACTTCTCGCAGGAAGGCCTTACGAAAAGTGTTAGATTCCCTTCCCATTGATCTACCATGGATGCAGTGTAGGATGGCCTGCCCCCCGGTCTCCTTGGGCTCGGGGTCCTGCTCGGTTCGCCGGTTGACCGTTCGAGGAGGAGGTGAAGGCCTCAGATTCCTCGACTCCCTTCGGTCTCTTGGGTTGGCTTGGGTGAACTCCCTTAGATACCCTCGCTGGATGAGGACCTCAATCTCATCTTTAAGGGCACAACAGTTTTCCATTTTGTGCCTATTGTCGCGGGGAAAACGACAGTAGAATCTCTGGTCCAGCTTCTTGTTGTTGCTCGGTCGGGGAGGGAGTCGCACAATCCCTTTGTCCTCAATCTCCAAGAGGATGGCTGAAACGTTCTGGGTGAGCGGCGTATATCTTTCAAAATGGGGGGTCGGAGGAGGCCTCTTCAGTTCAGCCACGTCTTACGTGGCTTTTTTGGTGGGCTCGGCATTGTCCGCCTTGCACTTCACTTTGGCTGTGGCTTCTTTGGTGCCCTCGAGGTGTAGAGCCTCTTATGCCCGAGTGTACTTCTCGACCCTATTGAGGAGGTCGGGAAAGTCGAGGGGTGGTTTCTTGGCTAAGGAGGTCTTCAGCTGTCCGTGGAGAACATTGTGCCGAAAAGCTGCGGAAGCGACACCCACATCGAGGGAGGACACTGACCTCGCCTCGGCGGTGAACCTCCGAACGAACTCGCAGAGTAGTTCTCCTTCCTTCTGCCTGAGTTCCAGAAGGGACGCACTCGTCGTCTCGACCTTTCTGCTGGTCATAAAGTGGGTTAGAAAGCTTACTTCTAGCTAGTCGTACGAGATGACCGAGCCAGGGGTGAGCTTCGAGAACCATTTCCGAGCTGGACCACGCAGGGTGGCAGGGAAGGCACGGCATAGGAGAGGATCCGAAGCACTGTGAATCAATATGATGGTTTTGAACCCTTCCATGTGATCAGTGGGGTTCACCCTCGCCGTTCTATGTCTCAAATTGGGGAGACCTAAAATTTCTGGGGATCTCAGCTTCCAATATTTGGGTGGAGAATGGGGGTCGGTTCGGCCTGTTACCTTGGCCTACCATCGGCCCGTCCTCGCCGAGATGGGCGAGGCAGTTCTCCATCTCCCGGAGGCATCAAAGGACGGCATCTTCTTGTTCAAGTGGGCGGGTCGATCCGTGCAATTCGCTGCGCCGGGTTTCCGACGAGGGGAAGAAGTTGTTGCTCGCCTCGGTCCTGTGACCGCCTCGGATTGCCTGGAGGACCTTGTTCCTAAAGTTTTGGAACTTGACCCTCGTGACTGGGGCTTGCTCCATAAGGCCACGCGAGGGTCGAGGTCCTCGGGGTGAGCAGTTGTGCCATGGTTCCCGTTCTAGGGTCGGCTATCCGCCATGGTTCGGGACCGAGTTGGAAGCGGCCCCTCCCCTTGTTCGGCTGGCCTGCCGATTTTGGATGATGCACCGTAAATCAGTCGCGACTGTGTGAGAAGCGCCTTGTCCGGGTCCGGCTGCGCCATTGACCTACGGTTAGTTAGAGCCCTGGGCATCCGCGTGGCTGTGAAGGGGAGGAGGGTCCGGACGACGTTCGGAGGTGACGGCCCTTCTGGCTTTGGGAGCCATGAAAGAGTCTGGATTCGAGATGACTTCCTTGGCTGGGATCGGACCTGTGTCAGTACTTTTTTCCACAGACGTCGTCAACCTGATGTTGTTTGTTTTTGAGTGTGGGGGCAACAGGTGTGAGTTCTTGTAATTTGTGAAGCGGAAGATGTGGTACTGGCATTGATCCGATCCTAGACTGTAGGACCGGCTCAGATGTAGTAGGAGAGAGGTAGAGGCTGGGTGCTCGGCTCGGATCTCGTATCTCAGCTCGGATCTTCGTATCTGCACAATGCCTGGAAACCCCGGGAGAGTTCCCGAAGACAGGCCCTCCGACGATCTAGTCAGTTACTGAGAAAGCAAAAGTAGTTAGGGTTCAGGTGGAGAAAGATTGATTTTCAAGTGAGGAGGGAGGGTGGTATTTATAGGCAGGGGCAGACGGGTCTGAGACCCTAACGGGTCGGGTCAGACCCGTTTGCCTGTGGGCCTGAGTTAGTGAAAGCCCATTGGACTTGTTGACTTGATGATCCGGGATGAGCGGGATTCGAGGAGATCTGGTGGCCCTGATCGTGCCACGTCATTTACACCACATCAGGTGCTTTGTTCATTCATACATGACAATATGTTGGTGGCCATATTTCACATTTTTTTTTAAAAATAAAAAATATATATGTTAATATTGGGTAGTTGGCATTTCACATTTCAAGATAATAAGGGGTGATTTGATTGGTTGTAAAATGCATCAAATGTAAAAAAAAAAATACTATTTGAAAAATAAATATTTGGAAATGAGTTATAAAAAAAGTGACTTGTTTGGATATAGTTTTATTATAGTATAGAATAAAGATGAGAGAGAAATTTTAAAAAGTACTAAAAATAATTATAGAAGAGTAGGTGAAATTATTTTATTGGATAATGTAATAAGAGATGAGAGAAAAATCAATTTAAAATTATGTGAATAGTGATCCCTCCCCTTTCTTTTCTCTCATTTTGGCCGGAAATCAAAGAGGCCAAAAAGTACTACATTAATGCCCCGCCAAAATCAAATTGAATATCTTTTACAGACAAACAACACTATGAACAATGTTTTTTCTTTATAAAATATTTCATACAGTGTTTATACTATCAAGCGCGAGTGAATTCTTTTCTTTATTCTCTAAAGTCTTCATAATAGGTAAGCATAATAAATATTTACTTGGTCTACAAGTTCTTGTGATGTGAACATAATACATTCATAATACATTAATAACTTCGGTTTTAAATCTTTATGATAAGGCAACACAATAATGGAGAAAAGAAATTGACTCATGGAAGGTTCTAATAACCCACTAAAAACCCATAATAAATCTTTACAGTGGCAATGGGATTATCCACACATTTGAATTCACCTTGTGTAACAAGGTTACATAAACATCATCCTTGACAAATAAGCTCTAAATAGAACAAACACAATGGTATCTTCTAAATCTTCTTGTACACTTGTCCCTATTGTGTTAATGTTTTTGGCACCAACTTAAATATAAACTTAGTTTCAAATTAAAATACGAAACAAAAAAGCTAAAGAATATTTCCATAATATGAAGCATAGCTACAAACTCACGCCACTCACAAATGGAGTGGTGCTAATAAATGTTAGTTTTTCATGTGATTGTTGATTGTTTGATTGTTTGGTGGATATATACCAAAATAATTTGAAAACTCAATAATGCACATCCAAGTGCAATTATGAACTACTTCAAATCAATAACCTCTAAAGTACTCTGCTCCCAGAAAAAAAAAAGGAGTAATAGATCAGAATATGAAGAAAAAAAAAAGAAAAAAAAACCTTTAAACCTACTGTAATATCACAATCTTTAACTCCTTAGCACAGTCTTAAGCAATTATGCATAAAATTCATTTTTTCTCAAAAAATGCTCTGCAGTCATTAGGCAAATATGTATTTTTTTGTCAATTTTGCTACAGTTAATAGACAAATATGCACATGAATATAGCAATATACATATTACAAGAGACAAACCATCATGTTACGTCTGCAATTTTTTAATATTTTTTAAAATCATCGGACGAAACATGATGTCTCGTCCGTAATATATGTATATTTTTTAGGATCCGATGAAATCCCGAATTTCGAAGATTTTTTTTTAGTTTGGTTAATTAGTTAGTTAATTAGTTTAATTAGTATTTTAGTTAATTTTCTAGTTAAATAATTAGTTAATTACTTAAGATTAGTTTACTAATCACTTAATTAAGATTTTTTTAACTTGGATGCTAAGAGCATCCATAGTTGTTTGCTAAATTTCCATATTATCCATATTTTAGCAACAGTACATCTGCAGTCGTTTGCTATTTATTCATATTTTGACAAAATCGCTACAATAGATGGCTATATTTGAGAGGCGATATAAGAATATGCATATTATAGAGAACGGATCTTCAAGTTCCGTCCCAATAATTTTTTTTTTACATCGGACGAAACTTCAAGTTCCGTCCCAAATAAAAAATTAATTTTTTATTCATTTTCTACCTTGAACGTACTTCAAGTTTCGTCCCATGATTAATTATACTTAGTATACTAATTAGGCTTAGTTAAATGTACTTAACTAATTAATTAGGCGGTAATTAGGGGGTTATATTAATTAGTGGGTAATTAGGGGGGTAATTAAGTGGGCTAGTGGTGGCTGAAAGTGTTAGCTCCCCCACGGACGGAACTTGAGTTCCGTTCGATGGGGGAGATTTTTTTATTTTTTTATATATTTTTTTAAATGCTAGGTGGGGATAAATTTGTTTAAAATAAATTTTTTTCACGGGAAGGAACTTCAAGTTCCGTCCAATCAAATTTTGTTCAGCTACGCATATTATAGCATTTCATGACTGCAGGAAATACCACTTTGCTATATCTAAAATATGCATTTTGCTATTTTTTACCTTTTACGACTGTGGATGCTCTAAAGTGGGACAAAACATCACCATGGGACAAAACATCACCATGGGACGAAACATCATGTTTTGTTTCATGTGGGTCCCACCATATAAAAAATATTTAAAAAAATAAAAAAGTTTAAAAAGTTCAAAAAAAATCCAAAAAAATCCAAAAAAAAATCTTCGCCTTTTTCCCACTGCAACGAAGCAGTGAAATGCTATTCTAAAATTTGCATATATGCATATTTTACATATCACGACTATGGATGCTCTTATGAGAGCCCATGCGGCCCAAAAAATCATGGAGAAGACACAGTATTTAGAAAAATTAAAGATCTAGATCTTGCAAGTGCAATTGTAGTCTAGAGGTAAGCCTCTTAGCTAGTGAGCAAGATTGATCTTTTGCCGTACTTTCTTTTATACGACTAGGTATATGATTTTTTTTAGTAAAGGATATACTATAACTATGTTTTCCCATGGGCATGTGCCTACGTCATGTCTTCGGAACGATGTAGCATATGAAAAGCTCTATAAACAGTAAAACATATCATACAATTCTTGAATCAAACAGTAGAGGATATATTTATTTTCCAACATTTCAGATGCATGAATCTGAAACTTCTATCATGAAGTTTATGTAGCTCAAATTTGAATAGTAAGATAACAATTAGTTCTAAATAAAAGTGTAACCCCTATTCCCGTATATATGTATTTTCTGTGTATTATCTGAGTTTGGGTTCTTTATAAAAATTTTCGTTTTCTTAAATTTATTTTATTTCAAATTTATTTTGAATCTCCTGTTAAAATTCGTTCTTTTCATTAATTATATTTATTGTTATTTTCAAATGATTCTTATATTACAATACAAATCTTATTATTGTTGTTATTATTATTATTATCAGTATTATTATTTTCATTATTATTATTATTATTATTATTATTTTGAGGTACAAACCAAGTGTATTATTTGTACATGACTATTCTAATTGTTGTGAAAAGTTAAATATTAATCTGATTGTATTCTTCAAATTAATTTTTATTGAACACTGTAAAATATTATTTTACAACCTATGAGAATTTGTGAAATTTGTATTTTATAAATCCTATTTATTTTTTCCTATCAAATTTTGAACCCTTTAACCCATATCCTAAATCTCTTATTGGTTTTTAAAACCCAATAGCCCATTACCCACTTCTATCTCCTATATATATAAACCCTATTAACACTTAACCCTAATCTATCTTAACCCTAATCCCCTGCTCTACCTCATCCCGTCCTCCTGCTGATCTCTCCCTCCTCCTGTCGCGAGCCGCCTCCTCAGCGCCGCCCCACCTCGGTGCTGCACAACTGCAGTGCCAGCCTCGATCTCCCTTTTCCCTTCTCCTCCCACTGCGACAACGGACAGCGCCAGCAGCGATAGCACATCGCCTCCCCCTGGCCGCCGTCGCTCACGTCGTGCATACCTTCTTGCGATGCCACCCCGTCGAGCTCCCCAGTCTCCAGCCAGACGACAGTAGCATCCACCAACGCCAGCATCCCCTACAGCCACCCCCGCATCCCTGCTCAACCTCGCTCCTCTCTTCCTCCGTTTTCCTGCTGAAATAGAGCCCCGCCTTCAACCTCGCCTCGTCTTCCTCTGAGCGCCTCTCGCTCGCCCCCACAGCCACCGCAGTCGCCTGAACCCATCCCACAACCCCCTAGCCGCTCACCCCCTTCCTCCCCTGTCTTGTTCAGCCCTTGCACCCCTGCCATCTCCACCTTCTCCTCCCGAGCGCAGCACACCTCTACAACAGCAACCCCTCAAGCCCTCCGTTTTTGTCCTCCGCCTTGTCGCTAGCCAGCCACCGCAAACCAGTCGCCGTTGGCCACGTCCAGTACCTCCCTGGCAGTCGACACTCTGCCGCCCCCCTGTGCACCGCGCCTACTGCTATTGACTGCCTCACCCCTGCCACAACATCTCCACGTCGACGGCCACCACCTTTCACCGCACCTCCAGTGCACCGCCCTGTGCTCCGCCTCCGTTGACAACCGCTCGCCGCCATCGCCGAGCACTCCCCTCCCCCTGGCTCTGTTGGGTTGATCAAGCCAAATCCTATTCGTCCGATCTGATTTGATTTGATCGTGATCATCATCAGCTCTTAGATCTAGCCGTCCAATTGTGTTCGTGATCTCGATCGTCTTCATCTTTCTTGCGATCGGTTGTTCATCTTGTTCGTGATCATCTCGTTCGTGATCGTTGGTATCGTGTTCGTGCCTGGGAATCCGTTCCCGTTATTCTCGCTCTTTGCATCTTTTCTGCCATCGTCTATAAGCCAAGTAACTTGTATTCTTTTTGTTGTGTAATACAAGTACTAAATACCATCTGTAGTATAGTTGCTTCAAAATCTATTTCCATGAAATTCCTTGTTGATCTTGTCTCTAGTTGTTGATCCGTCCGTAGTCGTCTCGTTACACACACAATATGAAATAACTTAGAAATAATCTAGATTCTTAATATATATACATGCATGTTGTTCGTGATCTCGTATGCTTGATGTGTTAGTAATAGTATAACTTGTTGTAGACTTATAGAATACCCTATGCCACGTTTCTTGGACACCTAGTATACCATATTTCGTATTCTTTTATGATTTGGATATCTTTCATATAAACTAGTTGATTTTATGCATGAAGATGATTTCAGTGTTTGTTGTTATCCCAATTTTGTTCAGTATTTTAGACTCTGTTAAGGTCGGTATATGAAAATTATTTGTAAATATGAATTATAGAGAATTCTGTCTACTTTCCAAAATTTCTAACAGATCTCAGTTTCGGTTTATGAGTTGCGAGTTAAGACTATTTTACTACAGATGTGTAGAAAATTCCAGATCCAGTTTTATGTGAATTCTGTATGATAATTTATTTTTATACTGATGTTAAAGATAATATTTTGATCCAATATTTTTCTGAGTACAACTAGACTTTATTGGTATTAATCCCTAATTTTTGTGGATTTAATTGAAAATTTTTATAAACTATTCTATACTTACAAACAACTACTATATTTGCAGAATTTTCATGTTGTTCAGTAAAGAACCTTAATTTCGACCTGATTCTATTTGTTGTTTATAAAAACTTTGTAAATATGAATTGTAGCCTATTGTATCTATTTTATCATCTTTTTGACGGATCTGGAATCCGATTTTTATTTTGTAAGATATTACTATTTTAGTATTGCTGTGTTGATGATTTCAGATTTACAAATTTTCTGTATCTTGCTAGTTCTTGATTTTTCTTGACTACTCTATCTATGTTGGAAAATTATGAAACTTTATTTTCTGTTACTAAACATGCTAGGGAATATCCCAAATTTTTCTTGGATTTAATCAGTATGTTTTATGCTGTTTTCCTGTTTGTGAATACAAAATTCTAATTTCTGGCTGAACATGTTTTCTGGATACAAACCCATTTTGAGTCATGTTTAATATATATTGGCTAGATTCGGCTGAGATTCTATTTTCTAGATTTTCTGACGGATCCAGATTTGCATATTTGTGGCAACGGAAATCCCAGATTTGGTGCAGTACTATCTTGCTGTCTAGAACTAAAATTTTCGTTGTCTTAGTCTAATTTGAGTCTTTCATCATCCGTTTGTGTCCTTTGTTCTACTTGTACTTGTCCCATGTTATCTCTCCATGTTTCTTGACTTGTTCCAGATCAGGTTTATTTGAGATTTATTTATTTTGTGTCAAGTAAATTTCTGTTGATTAATCATTTATTCATGCATGCGTAGTTGAGCATATTTTGTTATAGTTTATGTTATGATGTTGAGTTGATTCTACAGCTTATGAATGACGAAAATTATTTGCTGGGCTTTGTCACGTACTCGTATTTCGTATTTCTTTTTGGGAAGTGGGGAATGACAAAAAGTCCATATTTCCATCAGCATATGTTGAAAAATATATAAACAGGGGTAGGGGGGGTGTAAAATCCAACTTCTTAGAAATTTGAGAGTGCAAAATAATGAAATTTAACTTTTGATGAGATATTCAATACTTTCATTATAACTTTAGAAGTTGAAATTTACCTAAGTGAATATCTATTTTAATCTTCCATTGTATTTGAAATCAATCAGGAAACTCAGTGAAATATTCTATATGAGTTATCAAAAGATGCATAAAAATTATGAAAAATCTGGAAATTTACAAACCTAAAATATGAAAAATCTAAATTTCTAGATAGAGAGAGAGAAAGAGAGGGAGAGAAATCTGAAAAAGTTGAGAGATGAGAGACTGATAGTAATAAAATGAGAATGATTTTTATTTTAGGGAAAAACTTTTGAAAAAAAATGTCTTTTGAGAAGATGAATGTGTGCCATTGGTTTTATTTCAATTGAAGAAGAGTCATTTGATAATTTTGTTTTTTCAAATTGTCTTGTAATCTATTATATAAATTTTTCGTCCATAGGAAGAAAAAAAGTAGATTGTCCGACCTATTAGAGCATCTGTAGTCGTTCTATGCTAAATTTTGGGTATTTGGCTTCTGGAAATAGAAAATATGGGTATGCGCTGCAGTCGTTGAAAGCTAAAATATGGCCGGACGATCGATTATCTCTCGTCCCAATTTTTTTTTTTTAAAAAAAAATTTATTTTTTAGTACTAAAAGACAAAAAAAAAAAAAGCAAAAATGCCCGGGACGATGCATTATGCCTCGTCATTTACTTTTTTGGCATCTAGTAGGAATTGACAATGTATAATGCTTCGTCTCTGACATTTTTTTTTAAAATATTTGTATAATAAACGACGCCCCATTATTTATCGTCTGTTTCAAAAAAAACTTAAGCGACGGGATATTTTCCTTTGTCAATTTTCACGGACGAAAGAAAATTGACCGTTAGCTATATTTTGCATTTTGCCAAATCGTCTGCTATATTTGGCAAGGCACTATTCATCGTACACCCAAATTTTGCAAATTTGGACGACGACTGCAGCTCTTTTTTCCCAAATTTTTTCAAAATTTGGGTATTTAGCCCACGACTACCTATGCTCTTAGGCACAGGGAAAAGTATGGCAAAAGATCTTAGCCTCTGACTTTGCTCAAAATCTGTGCCCCTACAAGATTTTTGCAAATCCCGAGAAACTTTTGCATGGGGCACGGTTTTGTTAAGGAGATTCAAGGCTAAGATTTTTTGTCATACTTTTTTTAAAGAATTTTTAACATGTATGTCCCTAACAAATATGTAAATATCACATATACCCGTCACCAATGTATATTTTCAGATTTAGCCCTAACAATGTGTGTCCAACATCTTAGTCACCCTTAAGTTAAAATTACTTTTAAAACATAAAAATGTATAAAATATACAATTATGTTTAATAGATTTTATGTAAAATGACTGAAATATCCTTTATCTATTAGTTAAGCTTATCCTTTTACTTTTTATAAACTAAATCGACTATAAAACCAACTAAAACACATCAATCGTTCTCAAAAAAATTTCAGTTTTCTTAATAAATAGATAAATTTACAGTACATCTTTATAATTTTATTTTCTTCATCATGTTTTCTAACCAAATTCGTTACTGATTTTATAAATTTTAAATACGTGTAGTTAGAGGCAACTTTTAGGGGTAAATAAGAAATTAGCTCATATTATTAGGAACATATATGAAATACACATTTTTGAAGGGCAAATATGATATTAGCATATTTGCTAGGGGTATCCGTGTTAAAAACCATTCAATTAAACCATTGATTATCCTCAATAGAAAAACAGAACCTGCGCATCCAATTTGAATGATTTTGATTGTGCTCATTATGCAATTTATGCAATAAAATGCATATGCCCCAACGGAAAGTTGTTCCATTTCTAATGAACCATATGCCAAAGAAGAAGAAGAAGAGAAGATTTAATTTTTATTTTTTTTAAAAAAAAACAACGAAAATAGCCAATTTTGTTTAAACAAACGGCCGTTAAATTCAAAAGGAGCATTCGCATCCAATAAAATAAAAATTACAAAATAAATTTCATGGAAAATACATTTTATAAAAAATAAAAAAATTCATTATCTTGGAAGATTTTGCAATTATCAAAATTTCACATTAGCCCTTCCATATTAGCCTCTTGCAAAAGGGTACAGTATCTCAAATATATATAGTTTTTCTACCTATACAATTTTATTATATTTTACGCCATTCCATGTAAGATTTTTTTTCCAGTGTTGCACTTGAGCCTCAATTATATGGATTCGAATCCTCTACATTCACAAAATATAAGTGAATGATACACTTACTTAATATCAACCGTCCATTCTAAATCAAATTAGATGAATGGTCAAAATTAATTACATTACTTATTATTAAAATCAAACATGCTTCAATCAAGCTAGTTAGAATAGTTTCTATTTAAAAGAAATTTAACAGCCTAAAAACACCCTCTATAATAATTTATTTTTCCATCGCTGTCTTTTCTGAATATTTTCTTAGCAGAATTTTCTCTCATGTGTTTACAATACTTCTATTCATTACCAATCTCTTCAAATAATTGACAAAGAAGAAAGAAACTTTTTTAGATTTTAGAAGCAAGAAAGATGGAAGAAAGGTTCCTTTGTTTCTTAGATTTTAAACATACAATTTTCTTATTTAAGTTATTCTCTGGTACGTTTTCATTATAACGAAAACTTGTAAATGCAATTGGGGGATAAGAATTGTTTGCCCTTGTTCATGATATAATCTTTCAGATTTTCTTTAGTCATTATGCATATTGGACATGTTAATGTTAAGCTTTACCATTAACTTGGGGTTTTTTTTTTAATTTTAAAAATGAGTTTGATAATCCTATGTTTCTTTACTATTGGAAAAATAAATAAAATTTTCAGAAGATGAAAAAACCAGTTATTGTAGAAGGTTTTTTTTATATATTAAAAAAACTTACAAAATTATTCATACGATGATCTTTTATTTAGCTTGTTAATTTTTTTAAATGGAAACTATTCTAATTAACTTGATTGAAGCATATTTAATTTTAATTATAAGTAATATAATTAATTTGGACAATTCATTGAACTTGATTTATGAACAATTGATATTGAGTAAAAAATTCACCATTCATTTATTTTTTGTGAGTTATGTGATCACTTTTGAAATTGAAATGATGAGGTAATAATATGAAAAGTAAAAAATTGAAAAGTAAAACTCTCCCGCTTTGAATAGGGAACAGCGACGGGCGGCGCACTCACAGGAGCTGTGGCGATGTGACTGTCGGCGACGGAGAGGGGCAGCGACGGGAGGCGAGCGGCGAGCGATTGTGGACGCTCGGAAAGAGACTTTGGGGAGCAGCGGTGCGACTGGTGGTGCTTCGAAGGTGGAAGACAGTGGGGTTCGAAGCTTGAGCGGAGGAGGACGACGCTGGAGGGACAGCGAGTGAAAGCGGTGGGTCGACGAGGGAGCGACTGGCGAAACGGTGGAGAAGACGATGGCGGAGAGACGGCACCGGGTTGAGCTCGTCGAGGGAGGAAGACGATGTGGTGTGGTTGCGAGGGACGGCACAGGTGGTGGCTCGAAAGCTCGGGGGAGATGCAGCAATGGAGGAAGCTTCGGCAATGGCGGGGGAAGGGAGCGAGAGCTGCGACGGAGTTGAGCGGCAACGATGAGAGGAGTTGAAGACGAGCGGCGCTGGTTATCGCGAGCGATGGGCTCGACTGTGACTGAGCTTCAAACGGAGGGGAATGGCAAAATCCGTGGAGCTCGAGGGAAGTGCAAGAATTCCGACGGTATTGGTGGAGAGCAACGGTGCGATGGAGTGGAGGAGGCGCGTCGAGGGGAATGGCGACGGAACTCGAGCGGGAAGCGCTCGAGGGTGCTGCGGGGTTCGAGCGGCGTCGACGAGAGGAAAGCCGGTGACTGTGGAGCGGCTCACCGTGGAAGACCGAGAGCGGCTGCGGAACGGCAGGGCTGGGTGATGTCAAAGCTGGAGGAGGAGGCGAGCGATGCTCGGGGTGAGGAGGAAGAAGGGAGGAGAAGAGTTGGGTTGTTTGCTTTTGGGTTTCGAACAGTGAAGCGAGAGAGAGCGGGTGATGGATGAAGGAGGAGAGGATGGGGGTTCTGTTTTTGTTTTGGAAACATGGGAAGGAAGAAGAAAGGAAACGGGGAGTAGAGTATTAATAATAATAAAGTAACGGGGTGATTGAAAGAGTGGGGGGTAGTTACGAGGAGTGTGGGGGAAAGTGCAAGTACGGGATTAGAAAGTGGGGAGTTGGATTACGGGACAGAAAAGTGGGGAGAGGAAAATATTATATACGGTAGGGGGTCTGCACAATATATGGGTTCTGGATTAATGGATTTGGACTTGGGCTTAAAATGGTTTCAAAATATTTAAATAAAATAATTAGGGTGTTGGGCTAAATTTTGGGTTCAGATAAAATGTAATAATTAAATAAAATCAAAATATGGAATTGGGTTATGATGACAACTAAGCTCACATTAATAATTAAAATCAAAATACAACTTGGACTTATAATAAACAATTAAACAATTGGGCTAAAAGTAGTTTAAATAATAAAATCAATTAGGAAAAAATAATTATAAGATACTGAGAATTTAAATACGGAAAAATACTTTGAAAATACGTATTAATGAAAACAGGGGTTACAGTCCGCCATGGTTCGGGATCGAGTTGGAAGCGGCCCCTCCCCTTGTTCGGCTGGCCTGCCAATTTTGGATGATGCGCCGCAAATCAATCGCGACTGTGTAAGAAGCGCCTTGTTCAAGTCCGGCTGCGCCATTGACCTGCGGTTGGTTAGAGCCCTGGGCATCCGCGTGGCTGTGAAGGGGAGGAGGGTCCGGACGACGTTCGGAGGTGACGGCCCTTCTGGCTTTGGGAGCCATGAAAGAGTCTGGATTCGAGATGACTTCCTTGGCTGGGATCGGACCTGTGTCAGTACTTTTTTCCACAGACGTCGTCAACCTGATGTTGTTTGTTTTTGAGTGTGGGGGCAACAAGTGTGAGTTCTTGTAATTTGTGAAGCGAAAGATGTGGTACCGGCGTTGATCCGATCCTATGCTGTTGGACTGGCTCAGATGTAGTAGGAGAGAGGTAAAGGTTGGGTGCTCGGCTCGGATCTCGTATCTCAGCTCGGATCTTCGTATCTGCACAATGCCTGGAAACCCTGAGAGAGTTCCCGAAGACAGGCCCTCCGACGATCTAGTCAGTTATTGAGAAAGCAAAAGTAGCTAGGGTTCAGGTGGAGAAAGATTGATTACCTTTCAAGTGAGGAGGGGGGTTGGTATTTATAGGCAGGGGCAGACGGGTCTGAGTCTTAACGGGCCGGGACGGACCCGTTTGCCTGTGAGCCTGAGTTAGTGAAAGCCCGTTGGACTTGTTGACTTGATGATCCGGGATGAGCGGGATTCGAGGAGATCTGGTGGCCCAGATCGTGCCACGTCATTTACACCACATCAGGTGCTTTGTTCATTCATACATGACAATACGTTGGTGGCCATATTTCACTTTTTTAAAAAAAAAATAAAATATGTTGATATTGGGTAGTTGGCATTTCACATTTCAAGATAATAAGGGGTGATTTGATTGGTTGTAAAATGTATCAAATGTAAAAAAAAAAAATACTATTTGAAAAATAAATATTTGGAAATGAGTTATAAAAAAAGTGATTTGTTTGGATGTAGTTTTAGTATAGTATAGAATAGAGATGAGAGACAAAGAAATTTTAAAAAGTAATAAAAAATAATTATAGAAGAGTAGGTGGAGTTGTTTTATTGGATAATGTAATAAGAGATGAGAGAAAAATCAATTTAAAATTATGTAAATAGTGATCCTTCCCCCTTTCTTTTCTCTCATTTTGGCCGGAAATCAAAGAGGCCAGAAAGTACTACATTAATGCCCCGCCAAAATCAAATTGAATATCTTTTACTGACAAACAGCACTATTAACAATGTTTTTTCTTTATAAAATATTTCATACAGTGTTTATACTATCAAGCACTATGAGTGAATTCTTTTCTTTATTCTCTAAAGTCTTCATAATAGGTAAGCATAATAAATATTTACTTGGTCTCCAAATTCTTGAGATGTGAACATAATACATTCATAATACATTAATAACTTCGGTTTTAAATCTTTATGATAAGGCAACACAATAATGGAGAAAAGAAATTGAATCATGGAAGGTCCTAATAACCCACTAAAAACCCATAATAAATCTTTACAGTGGCAATGGGATTATCCACACATTTGAATTCACCTTGTGTAACAAGGTTACATAAACATCATCCTTGACAAATAAGCTCTAAATAGATTAACAAACTCAATGGTATCTTCTAAATCTTCTTGTACACTTGTCCCTCTTGTGTTAATGTCTTTGGCACCAACTTAAATATAAACTTAGTTTCAAATTAAAATACGAAACAAAAAAGCTAAAGAATATTTCCATAATATGAAGCATAGCAACAAACTCACGCCACTCACAAATGGAGTGCTGCTAATAAATGTTAGTTTTTCATGTGATTGTTGATTGTTTGATTGTTTGGTGGATGTATATACCAAAATAATTTGAAAACTCAATAATGAACATCCAAGTGCAATTATGAACTACTTCAAATCAATAACCTCTAAAAGTACTCTGCTCCCAGGGAAAAAGTAATAGATCAGAATATGAAGAAAAAAAGAAAAAAAACCTTTAAACCTACTGTAATATCATAATCTTTAACACCTTAGCACAGTCGTTAAGCAATTATGCATAAAATTTAATTTTTCTCAAAAAATGCTCTGCAGTCGTTAGGTAAATATGTATTTTTTAATCATTTCTGCTACAGTTAATAGACAAATATGCATATGGATATAGCAATATACATATTACAAGAGACGAACCATCATGTTTCGTCTGCAATTTTTTAATATTTTTTAAAATCATCGGACGAAACATGATGTCTCGTCCGTAATATATATATATTTATATGAAAAATGCTGCATTGAAAACGGGTTTGTTTTCACGGGTTGGAAAATACGAATCTGAGCCATTGGATCTAACTCTTCGTCTGATTCGTTCTGAAAAAAATGATATAACCTAGGCCGTTGTTCTAGGCTATAAAATTTCTATAAATTTCCAGACTTTTATAGAAATTTTATAGCCTAGAACAACGGCCTAGGTTATAAAAATTGAGAATAAGGCCGTTGTTCCAAACAACGGCCTATGATTCAATTTTTTATAACCTAGGCCGTTGTTCCCAACAACGGCCTAGGTTATATCATTTTTTTGTTGGATATATTGGTATATTCTCTCTATATAAATAATACATGTGCATATGAGTAACACGTGTATTGAATGTACAATTGATTGGATATTGGAACGCGGGTTTATGGGCTTATAACCCGATACCCAAACCAGTATTTGGAGATAAATACTGGCTTGTGATAGCAGTCTAGGTATTCCAATCTTGATACCTAGGGTGAATATCTCAAGCAACTTAGATCTAGAGATAAAATCCTAATTCCCAATTGTTAATTTCTCACAAAACCTAACAATCTTGAGATAATATAATCAATTTTGTGAGATTAATTAAGAGGGATACCAGTGGTTGTTGAATCCCGTCGGATTCAGTTGGAGCAGTCGGATCTCGTCGAAATCGAAGAAGTCGCTGTCGCTGATCGTGGAGAACTCCACTGTCGGGACTCTCTCTCCATCGTCAGAACCCTCTCTCCGTCTCTCACCTCCTTCCCTGACGATTGGGTTGCGAAGTCGAAGCCCGTCGTCCCTGTGGATCCGTCTCTCGCCGATCTGTCGCGAGGTCAAAGCTCGACTCAAGAACCCATCGGGTTGCCCTCTCTCTTCCCGGTTGGAGTCGACGGTGGCCTTCCCTCAGGTGCCGACTCCAATATCTTCCCTCTTCTTCACCATCAACAGATTGGGTCTGTGTGGAACCCTAATTGAAGAAGACCGTGAATAGAACTTTTGTATCTCATCAAGATCTGGTATTTCTAAACTTTAAGATTCGTGCAATTTATCTAATTCATTTATTCTGTTATTAGTTAGCAGATCTACAGATAAATCCTCTTCTCCCTATAAATTACTTGTGTAGTAATAATTCAGAACATACTCCCGAACTTTAGGAACTCATCGTTTATTCCTTGAGATGGAAAAACATGATCGACCGTATGAGGTTCCTAAACTGGAGGCGTTTAGTAGTTCTGAATTCAATAGTTGGAAGAGGAAAGCACACTATGGGATTGGAAAGTTAGTAGTTGCATCTGCATTTCTGAGTGCAACAATGGCTACGATCATGTTGCTTGGACTAGATCCAAATGTGAACGGACTGGATTAGATCCAAATTGAAGATAAGTTCTTTAATTTTCCGTACCTCATTAAAATTATTTGTTAAATTATTTGCTGTGTGCTTAAAAGTTCAAAAACATTTGTTTTGAGTCTATGTTTTGAATCACAATATTGATATGTTGTGCTAAAGTTCAAGACTTTATGATTCATTTGCTTAATTAGTTCAAGTTTGAATAATTGTTTTGGCTATGTGCTAAAACAAAATATCTATTTTGATAAGTTAAACTATATGTTTTGACTATAAAGTTTGGATCTCCAAATTAAATTGTTGCTAGAATTAAACAGTAACAATAATTCGTTTAATTGGCTAATCTTTAACAATTTGATGAGTGTAGGAACTTCAAAGTTACCTACAAATTGTGTGTTGGAGACGATGGATATGCATCACGGTTGAATAAGTCTGCACTACGCATGCTTCTCCATCGAATTTGGAAAAACACTTCTAACTTGAAGTGTCGGTATGATCTACTCCAATTTTCTTAGTATTTTTCATATGATGAATGTGTTAACGTTTTGTACGTTTGATCATATGATTGAGAGTTTTAGATCATAGTTATTCTCACTCTGAAAAACTAGTATGTTTAGGGTTGTTAAGTGTTTTATCATACTATGTGTATAGATATTCTGACAAATCTATTGTTTGCAGTTTGTGTGAGATTACATATTAGCTTCTCTAATAATTAAAAATAAAATAAATTGTATAAGATGTATAACAAATGTCTGTAATTTAGGAGAGAGCATCTCTTAATGTAGGATATGACTCTATTAGTTACGCGTTGTTTTTTCTCGTTCATTGTACTGTGTGTGCAAAGTCGAATTATAATATGTTAGTCATTATCTCATCTAGAGTTATGAAGATGATGAAGAGCGAATAAAGGAAAGAACTCTTCGCTCAATGTGTTTGAGCAAGTGGACATTGTTAGAACCATTAGAGAAAGCAAATAATTCTTGTAAAACGTGATAGAGTAATTTTGTATTAACTCTTATAAAGTGCATACATTGTCAATCGTATGTATAAGTTGAGTTTAACAAATGAGACAATTAATAATAATAGTTCTAATTGTGTTCTTGAACATAGCATAATTGGCTAAGATTTGAGAACTATATATTCAATTGTTTGTGAGGAAATGTGATCTAATTATCAAAATTGTGAGGAAATGGAGTTAAAAGCTATTGAGTCAAAGCTTTAACATCCATGTTGTTTTGAAATTTAGAATCACTATGAACAATATATTAAATTGTTTGTTCTTGTTAAAACTCATAACTCTACTAAATGACACTCCATTAAATATGACAAATATGAAAGTTGTGCTCAGATTATGATCACTAGAAAATCATTTAGTATGGTCTCTAGGAGCACATAACTTCATGCGTCAATACATTCTGATATTTGTGATCTCAGTAGCTTTGTGACTAGATGAGACGATTGTTGGTCAGAAGTATTTAATCGCTTCTGTAGATGATTAATATAAGTCTGTCATATATATGAAGAATGAAGCACTTGTTATTCTTAATGAATTAAAAATTATAGTTAAATGCTAAAAATCAAGGGTTCAGATTTGATAGAGGTGGTGAATATGTTTTAACAACTTTAGAGAAGTTTGCATTGGGCATAATCTCTAGTGCACTCTACTTACAACAGTCAAATGGTATTGATAAAGTTAGAATCAAACACTTAGTGAAATATTGAATTCTATATTACTGACTGTTGTTTGTCTTGTGTAATTATGAGTGATGTTGTATTGTTAATCATATCTCTAATGTATTACTACACTCTAAATTGAATACACCCTTTAAATCATGGTATGAAAACACAAATAATTTTGTTAAAGTGAAAATTTGTGTTGTGATACATTTGTTAGAGTACATGATCCTAGAATGCCTAAAATAGGACATACAACAAATATTTGTGTGTTCAGAAAGTGCAGAATGTAGTTCTGTGGACAGATGTTTGATCTATCTAATTTTGTGTTAGAAGAATCTAGACTTGCAGAGTTCTTTGAAGATGTGTTCATCAAAGATAAATGTATGGAATAATCTAGTCCTACATACACGTTCAATGATTCACAGTTGGAATCAAGAACCAGCCTTATTGACACTTAAAAACCTGTATGACAAATGAGCTAAGAAGAGTCTTTAGTAGACAATGAGATGATTTTGTGTCATACAATAATACTTTAATTTAGTTGATCTGCCGAAAGGGGCTAAAACTATAGTTAGTAAGTGGGGTTTTGTAGAAGAAACTTAATTTTGATTGTTCAGTAGCAATTTTAATGCTTTTTAGTAGCTAACAGATTGACCGAGAAAATGGGGTAGATTTATTTGATGTCTACTCACATGTTTGTCATATTGCTACGATAAGTATTCTTCTTACCCTTACATCTATTGAAAATTTTGTCATTCATAAAGGATATTTAAAAGGCATTGTACTGAACAGTTTCGTACTGAAAAGTTTTGAACTAATATGTTTAGTGAACAAGATTTACAATTTAGTAAAATCATTGTATGTTCTTAAAACATTTATAGCCAACGAATAAATAATTTGACAAATTTTGAAAGAGCTTAGTATATGAATCAAGCAATTCAGATCAGTACCTTCAACTTTGTGGTGTGTCAAATATAGTGGCTATTATTTACTTGTTCTGTTGATATGCATGTTCTTGGAAGTGACCTTTTTATTACAAATGAAGTTAAAATTGTGCTATCCAAAGAATTCAACATAAAAACCTAGGTACTGTGGACACCATAGGTATAAGGGTGAGTTTTCAGTTGGCAAGGGATAACTCTTAGTCAAACTCATCAAATCAAAATGTGTTTCAAAAGTGGGGATATAGTGATTGAAAGTGTGTTTTGAAACACCTTATGATTATGATAAAAGGTTGACACCTAATGATGGTGCAACTATGAGACATGTAGATCATTCTAAAGGAATTGACAGTCACATGTATACAAAGATCTGCACTAGAATAGACATAGCCTTTGAGGTAGGTATGATCTGCAGATTCACTAATAATCCCATACACATTTGAGTGCCCTTAAGAGGCTAATGAGATACTTGAGTGGTATTTAAGAGTTTGCTTTGTGCTACTCTAGTCATTCTTCGAATGAATGACTGATCTGATGTATTATGATGCTCAGAATTTAGTGAAAGTCGATAACTAGTATATATGTGTTTACACTAGGAGAAACAGAAATGTTATGGAAATAAAAAGCAAACGGGCACTGTGCTATCATCCATGAAATCAGACCTCTATGTGTAATCCTCTGCAGGAAAAAAGGCTGAGTGGATTGAAGAAATTATTGCTAGTTATCCATTAAGAAGTTTAAGTAACTCTCTAATTCTGTTATGCGACTATCAAGCTACAATGGACTGTAGCTCATAACTCACTCTATAATAGTATGAGGAGTACATTAAGGCTGAAAGAAGCCTAGTTGAACTTTCTCATAGATATAGTGCAGTTGTGACAAGTATGGCTAATGCTCTTACTAAGAGACTTGAAAGTGATCTAATTATCAAAATTGTGGGGAAAATGGAGTTGAAAGCTATTGAGTCAAAAGCTTTAACATCCTAATTGTTTTGAAATTTAGAATCCAACTGGAGCCATAGAGAAGTCAAACTTAAGCATCAATTTTAGGCAGTTGACATGTTTTAGATAATTTTGATGATTCCACATAAATTCCACAAATATATAGTGTCATTCCAATTTTGATGGTATTATATATCTAGGGAATTTACTTAGAATAATCATATTATTCCAATACGAAATATGAAAACTTGTCGATGTGTTTCCGATGATTAAATTGTCCTAAATATCATTCCAATTTTGATGATATGTCTTTTATGGATACATGTTTCATTCCAATTTTGATGATTCAATGTTAAACCATGATTGAAACGGAAGTCTTTTCATTCTAATATGAAACATAGTATGGTTCTTGTGTAGAAACTATAAAGTTCATGTACTTTATTTATTAAAGATACTTGATTGTGATGCTTGTATTACATTTTTGCTAAGCTAATTTTGAATTGTACTAAGTTCTTTTGTGGAACTAGATACTTTGTGAAATTCATTGGAATTCTTAGAGATGTGTCTCTTGATATTCTTGTTTTCTATAAGCTAGCAAGGATGGAGGAGTTGAATTTGTCAACATAGATTTCAAATATAATAATAATAATAATAATAATGATTTGCTCAAAATGGAGGAGTAAACATAAAGCAATGTGCAAGGATAAAGTTTCAGTTTATTTCTTTCGAGAACAAATTAGTCACTTGCTTAGTAAAACTTCTGTTGAGTTTAAGACTCTTGTGTTCATGAGCTTAAAACTCATATTTTGTTCTTGAAGTTTATTTGCTTTGTTTGATTTTGAAACTATGACAGATTATTCCAGTTGGTTTAGTCTTTGTGAACTATTCTGAATTGGATATGGTTTGGAACTAGTTAATTATATTGGTTTAGTCTTGATTGAACTATTCAGTTTTATAATTCTATTGGTTCTTACGAAACTATACCTTTATGATGCTTTTCTTTTATGGACTGCTATCAGCCAGTCAGTTTTATACTGAACTGATGAGATAAACCTGTACTTTATATATTGAGAATATAGGAGGAGATTGTTGGATATATTGGTATATTCTCTCTATATAAATAATATATGTGCATATGAGTAACACGTGTATTGAACGTACAATTGATTGGATATTGGAACGCGGGTTTGTGGGCTTATAACCCGATACCCAAACCAGTATTTAGAGATAAATACTGGCTTGTGATAGCAGTCTAGGTATTCCAATCTTGATACCTAGGGTAAATATCTCAAGCAACTTAGATCTAGAGATAAAACCCTAATTCCCAATTGTTAATTTCTCACAAAACCTAACATTTTTTAGACTCAGTGAGGCGAAGAGTTATTTGGGACGAAATTCCCAAAATAACCTTCCGCTCATCAATTGAAACGGGTGATGGGGGCTCGATCTGAGCCGCTGATCGCGATCATGAGCGATCCAATGGCTCAGATTCGTGTTTTCCAACCCGTGAAAACTAGACTCATTTTCAATGGAGCATTTGCCTCTCTCTCTCTCTCTCTCTCTCTATCTATCTATCTATCTATCTATATATATATATATATATATATATATATATATATATATATATATATATATATATATATATATATATATATATATATATATATATTTGGATCTGATGAAATCCCGAATTTCGAAGGATTTTTTTAGTTTGGTTAATTAGTTAGTTAATTAGTTTAATTAGTATTTTAGTTAATTTTTTAGTTAAATAATTAGTTAATTAATTAAGATTAGTTAACCAATCACTTAATTAAGATTGTTTAACTTGGATGCTAAGAGCATCAACAGTCGTTGGCTAAATTTCCATATTATCCATATTTTAGCAACAGCACATCTGCAGTCGTTTGCTATTTATTCATATTTTGGCAAAATCGCTACAGTAGATGGCTATATTTGAGAGGTGATATAAGAATATGCATATTATAGAGGACGGATCTTCAAGTTCCGTTCCAATATATATATATATATATATAGAACGAAACTTCAAGTTCCGTCCCAAATAAAAAATTAATTTTTTATTAATTTTTTACCTTGGACGGTACTTCAGGTTTCGTATCATGATTAATTATACTTAGTATACTAATTAGGCTTAGTTAAATGTACTTAACTAATTAATTAGGCGGTAATTAGGGGGTTATATTAATTAGTGGGTAATTAGGGGGGTAATTAAGTGGGCTAGTGGTGGCTGAAAGTGTCAGCTCCCCCACGGACGGAACTTCAGAACTTCAAGGAACTTGAAGTTCCGTCCGAAGGGGGAGATTTTTTATTTTTTATTTTTTTTAAATGCTCGATGGAGATAATTTTTTTTTAAAAAAAAAATTCATGGAAAGGAACTTCAAGTTCTGTCCGATCAAATTTTGTTCAGCTATGCATATTATAGCATTTCATGAATGCAAGAACACTACAAAACATGTGCGATTTACCGGCGTATATTCCCCGGCATTTTACCATTCGCGCCGGGGTAGGGAGTGACCAGGAATGGGGCGTCAGATTGGATGGTTATACACCGGCGGCCTCTATAAAATGCCGGGGAATCATGATATTCACCGGTGTTTTATTTAGAAACGCCGGTGAATGGTATTATTCACCGGTGTTTTAATAACAAACACCGGGGATATATAGATACATTCACCGGCGTTCATAATTTCAAACACCGGTGAATTAACTGAGATAAATCCCCGCGAACCCTAACATTTCGCTCGCTAATTCCCAAACCTAATTTTTGCCGCCTTTGTTTTCCCTCCTCCCTCTCTCTATTTCTCGCGCTTCGCCTCCGTCCCTTCGTCATCTTCGACAGCCCAATTCGATTTCCCTCCTCCCTCTCTCTATTTCGCGGTGAATTTGCGATCGAAAACCACCGCTCGTCGCCCCGCTCTCTCTATCTCCTACGCCCCCGCTCGTCGCCCCGCTGGTCGGCCCCATCACTCTCTTCGGTAATTTCTCTTGATTTCTCTCCTTTTCATTGTCAAAGATGCTGAATTCATGCATCTGATTGGCATCTTAGCATGATTTTTTTACCAAAATGGGTTCACTGTCAACTAAGTATGTTGTATGGATACCAAAATCCTCCAAATCTGTACAAGAATTGGGCGGAACAAACCTTGTGCAGGTTTATTTTGGAGCCACAAACATCATGATTTAGTTGGGATGAAGAATTAATAGAGAAACATATATGCTTAGATACTGGAAATTTTCATTTCCTTTTACTGTTAAAGAAACTGAATTCATGCATCTGATTGTCATCTTGGCATGATTTTTTACCAAAATGGGTTCACTGTCAACTAAGGATGCTGTATGTATACCAAAATCCTCCAAATCTGTACAAGAATTGGGCTGAACAAACCTTGTGCAGGTTTCTTTTGGAGCCACAAACATCAATGGTTTAGTTGGGATGAATAATTAATAGAGAAACATATATGCTTAGATACTGGAAATTTTCATTTTCTTTTACTGTTAAAGAATCTGAGTTCATGCATCTGATTGCCTTCTTAGCATGTTTTTTTTACCAAAATGGGTTAACTGTCAACTAAGGATGCTGGTTGTATACCAAAATTCTCCAAATCTGTACAAGAATTGGGCTGAACAAACCTTGTGCAGGTTTATTTTGGAGCCACAAATATCATAATTTAGTTGGGATGAAGAATTAATGGAGAAACATATATGCTTAGATACTGGAAATTTTCATTTCCTTTTACTGTTAAAGAAACTGATCGCATGCATCTGATTGTCATCTTAGCATGATTTTTTTACCAAAATGTGTTAACTGTCAACTAAGGATGCTGGCTGTATACCAAAATCCTCCAAATCTGTACAAGAATTGGGCTGAACAAACCTTGTGCAGGTTTCTTTTGGAGCCACAAACATCATGATTTAGTTAGGATGAAGAATTAATGGAGAAACATATATGCTTAGATACTGGAAATTTTCATTTTCTTTTACTGTCAAAGAAACTGAATTCATGCATCTGATTATCATCTTAGCATGATTTTTTTACCAAAATGTGTTCACTGTCAACTAGAGGATGCTATATGTATACCAAAATCCTCTAAATCTGTACAAGAATTGGGCTGAACAAACCTTGTGCAAGTTTCTTTTGGAGCCACAAACATCATGATTTAGTTGGGATGATGAATTAATGGAGAAACATATATGCTTAGATACTGAAAATTTTCATTTTCTTTTACTGTCAAAGAAACTAAATTCATGCATCTGATTGTCATCTTAGCATGATTTTGATTGTTATTTTCATTTTCTTTTACTGTTAAAGAAGCTGAATTCATGCATTTGAAGATTTAAGATCCAGGATGGCAAATTTTGATTGGGCTGTGATTGGATTGTTTAGTGGTTGTCGTCTATGTTCTTAATTGGGCTGTGATTAGAAAGAGAGAGCTCGAGTGGAGATCTGGAAACTCATATAGAGACATCTCGTTTATAATAATTTATTATTATTGTTGTTCTTGTCGCTCTTGCTGTTGTTGCTGATGTCTTTTTGTGTGCGTGTGCTGAAGGGAAAGCAGGGATGAGAGAGAGATGAGGAAAATACCGCTATGTTAGCTTGGTGTATCCTCATTCTCTACCATTCTCTGTTTCCATTTTTGGCTTCTATATTTGGTTTCCTTCCACGATGACAGTTCCTTAAAACTACACTTGATATGAGCCCCTTCTTATTTTACTTATTTTTCTTATATTTGGTTTACTGTTGAACTAAATTTTTGTTTTTTTTTTTCATAGAGCGGTCACCAAGATCAAGGAAATTCTGATGATCAGCACTGAAGCTACTCGAGGGGTATGGATCTATGGTCGGCCTACTCTAGTTGTTGTTGTTATGTTGTTCTTGTTGTTGTTATGTTCTGGATTGTTGTTTTAAGTAGTTGTTGAGATATTTGGGATGTTAATTACTGTATTTGTTAATTATGATGTTAATTAAGCGGTGAATTTGGACGATTAATGGACTATGTGTGAAACTTTATTATCTTAATTAATTCTTGTGTTTGGTTGTGATTTGCGCATTAATATGCCTGAAATTGATTGATTCAGTTGTGAATTAGTTTACAGGTTTTTTAAATGAAATTGTGAATTGAAATCGAATGAAAAATTGAAGCAGGAAAAACCAACGGGCATACACCGGCGTTTCATAGAACGTCGGTGTATCTAATTGTTTAGTTGAAAATTTCGTTAGAGAGGCGTTTCCACACAGGCGGGTGTATCCGTAAGTTGCAGCACTCCTAAGATACACCGGCGTTTTATAAAACTCCGGTGAATATCTATATAGCGGCGTTTTACGACACGCCGGTGTTTGTAAGTAGGGAAAGAAGGGCGCTTAGAAACAAGCATACACCGGCGTTCTATGACCGCCGGTAAATATTACACATTCCCCGGCGGTATGTGACCGCCGGTGAATGTATATTGGGAAAAAGAACGGCACCCAGAAATCGCCATATACCGGCGTTTGTCTGGCCACCGGTGTATTTTAAAGATATACCGGCGTCCAGTAAAAACGCCGGTGAATGTGCCTATCTTTCTGCGACGCTCGATTCGGTGACATTTGCACCGGCATTTTTATAAACGTTAGTAAATTTTTCACCGGCGTAAAAAACCGCCAGTGTAGGTCTAAAAAAACGCCGGCGAATAGGTTCAGCGTTGTAGTGGAAACACCACTTTGCTATATCTAAAATATGCATTTTGCTATTTTTTACCTTTTACGACCGTGTATGCTCTAAAGTGGGACGAAACATCACCATGGGACAAAACATCATGTTTCGTTTCATGTGGGTCCCACCATATAAAAAATATTTTAAAAAATATAAAACTTTAAAAAGTTTGAAAAATTTTCAAAAAAATTCCAAAAAAAAATTAATTCTTTGCCTTTTTCCCACTGCAGCGAAACAGCAAAATGCTATTCTAAAATATGCATATATGCATATTTTATATATCGCGACTCTGGATGCTCTTATGAGAGCCCATGCGGCCCAAAAAATCATGGAGAAGACACAGTATTTAGAAAAAATAAAGATCTAGATCTTGCAAGTGCAATTGTAGTCTAGAGGCAAGCCTCTTAGCTAGTGAGCAAGATTGATCTTTTGCCGTACTTTCTTTTATACGACTAGGTATATGATTTTTTTTTGGTAAAAGATTTACTAGAACTATGTTTGCCCATGGGCATGTGCCTACGGCATGTCTTCGGAATGATGTTGCATATGAAAAGTTCTATAAACAGTAAAATATACCATACAATTCTTGACTCAAACAGTCAGGGTTGGCATTCGGGTCGACCGGGTTAGGCCGGGTCGGACCCGCCCGGGTTGAAGGCTGACTTGGGTGGGTTCGAGTCGGGTCGATGGGTTAACCGGGCTGGGTCGGGCCGGGTTCAAAATTGGAAATTTTGACCCGATCGACCCGCGAACCCATTAGGGTCGAACCCGTTTCGGGTCGGGCTGGATCGCGGGTTGGCCCGGTTTGATTTTTTTCTTCTTCTTGTTGTTGACAACTTCACTTTAAAATATATATATATAATAAGTATAACTGTATAAAAGTGAAAAATGCATGTATTATTGATTATTCATTTCTTTGTTGCTTGCTTCTTTGTTGAAAAAACTTGATTTAATTGAGATTGAATTGAGTAGTAGTAGAGAGAGTAAGAGAGTAAGGTGTGAAATTTTTTAGATTCAATTAAGTGGGGTATTTATTGGGGGAAATACAAAAAATAAAAAAAACAAAAAATATATAAAAAAGACAAAAAAAACCCACAGGTCCAAACCCGCAGGTTGACGGGCGGGTTTGACTTGGTCAACGGGTTGGGCGGGCCGGGTCGAGCGGATTGAGTTCACGATTTTTCCAACCCAGGTCAACCCATGGGTTCGACTCGGACCCGAACCGAATTATAGCGGGCCAGGTTCGTGTGGGCGGGTCGCGAGCAGGTCGCGGGTCAGCCCGGCCCAGTTGCCATCCCTACAAACAGTAGAGGATATATTTACTTTCCAGTATTTCGGATGCATGAATCTGAAACTTCTATCATGAAGTTTATGTAGCTCAAATTTGAATAGTAGGATAACAATTAGTTCAAAATAAAAGTCCATATTTCCATCGGCATATGTTGAAAAATAATTATATTGGGGGGGGGGGGGGGGGGGGGGGTGTTTAAAATCCAACTTCTTAGAAATTTGATAGTGCAAAATAATGAAATTTAACTTTTGAAGAAATATTCAATACTTTCAGTATAACTTTAGAAGTTGAAATTTACCTAAATGAATATCTATTTTAATCTTCCATTGCGTTTGAAATCAATCAAAGAACTCGGTGAAATTTTCTACATGAGTTATGAAAAGAAGCATAAAAAATATGAAGAATCCGGAAATTTACAAACCTAAACATGAAAATCTAAATTTTTGGATAGAGAGAGAGAAAGAGAGGGAGAGAAATCTGAAAAAGTGAACAGATGAGAGACTAACAGTAATAAAATGAGAATGGTTTTTATTTTGGGGAAAAACTTTTGAAAAAGAATGTCTTTTGGGAAGATGAATGTGTGTCATTGATTTTGTTTCAATTGAAGAAGAGTCATTTGATATTTTTTTTCTTCAATTTGTCTTGTAATTTATTATATATATATTTTTCGTCCATAGGAAGAAAAAAAGTAAATCGTCCGACCAATTAGGCATAGGGAAAAGTACGGCAAAAGATCTTAGCCTCTGACTTTGCTCAAAATCTGTGCCCCTAGAAGATTTTTGCAAATCTCGAGAAACTTTTGCATGGGGCACGGGTTTTTTTCAAGGAGATTCAAGGCTAAGATTTTTGCATTAAAAAAAAAGGCTAAGATTTTTTGTCATAATTTTTTTAAAGGATTTTTAACATGTATGTCCCTAATAAATATGTAAATATCACATATACTTCTCACCAATGTATATTTTCACATATACCCCTAACAATGTGTGTCCAACATCTTAGTCATCCTTAAGTTAAAATTACCTTTAAAACATAAAAATGTGTAAAATATACAATTATGTTTAATAGATTTTATGTAAAATAACTGAAATATCATTTCTCTATTAGTTAAGCTTATTCTTTTTTACTTTTTATAAACTAAATCGACTATAAAACTAACTAAAACACATCAATCCTTCTAAAAAAAAGTCGGTTTTCTTAATAAATGGATAAATTTACAATCTATATAATAAAACACAAAGAAAGCTATCAAGTGGCTCTCCTTCAATCCCCAAAAAATTAAAGGCCCAGATCTAACCTCACAAAACATATTTTTCCTCCCAAAAGTTCCCCCCTAAAACTCAAATTCAAATCCCCCACTCAAAACAACTCATATATTTATTTAATTATTTCTCTCTCTCTCTCCCCTCCCTCCCTCCCTCCCTTCCTCCCTCTTCTATTCAAAAAATTAAGAAAATAAAAATTTAAAAAATTTTTAAAAAAATTAAAAACCAAAAAACTAAAAAATTTAAAATTTTGAAAAACTTTAAAAATAATTCAAAAAAATCAAGAAAAATCATATAATATGTTTTTTGCTGGACCCCCAAAAGTTTCTCATATAATATGTTTGTTACTTGAATTAATTTGCTGGACCTCCAAAACTATTTTCTATGATCAAACAAGGTGCACCGTTCCGAAGACGTGCCGTAGGCACGTGTCAACGGGCAAACCTAGTACATCTTTATAATTTCATTTTCTTCATCATGCTTTCTAGACAAATTCGTTACTAATCTTATAAATTTTAAATATGTGTAGTTTGAGGCAACTTTTAGGAGTAAATAAAAAATGAGCTCATATTATTAGGGACATATATGAAATATACATTTTTGAAGGGCACATATGATATTAGCATATTTGCTGAGGGGGGGTATCCGTGTTAAAAACCATTCAATTAAACCATTGATTATCCTCCAAAAAAAACAGAACCTGCGCATCCAATTTGAATGAGTTTGATTGTGCTCGTTATGCAATTTATGCAACAAAGTGCATATGCCCCAACGGAAAGTTGTTCCATTTCCAATGAACCATATGCCAAAGAAGAAGATGAAGAGAAGATTTTTAATAAAAAAACAAAACAAAACAAAACAAAAAAACACGAAAATACCTAAGTTTGTTTAAACAAACAGCCCTTAAATTCAAAAGGAGCATTCGCATCCAAAAAAAAAAAATTACAAAATAGATTTGATGCTAAATACATTTGATAAAAAATAAAAAAATTCATTATCTTGAAAGATTTTGCAATCATTAGCCCTTTCACATTAGCCCTTCCATATTAGCCCTTTCACATTAGCCCTTCCATATTTGCCTCTTGCATAATAGTATTTCTACCTTTACAATTTTACTATATTTTAGGCCATTCCATGTAAGATTTTTTTTCCCAATGTTGCAGTTGAGCCTCAAATATATGGATTCGAATCCTCTACACTCACAAAATATGAGTGAACGATACACTTACTTAATATCAACCGTTCATTGTAAATCAAATTTGATGAATAGTCAAAATTAATTACATTACTTATTATTAAAATCAAACATGCTAGTTAGAATAGTTTCCATTTAAAAGAAATTTAACAGCCTAAATGAAAGATCCTCTCATGAATTTTTGGGTATGCTTTTTTTTTTATATATATTAAAAACACCAGCTACAATAATTTATTTTTCCATCTCTGTCTTTTCTGAAATTTTTCTTTCATGTGTTTACACGACTTTTATTCATTACCAATCTCTTCAAATAATTGACAAGGAAGGAAGAAACTTTTTTAGATTTTAGATGTAAGAAAGATGGAAGAAAGGTTCCTTTGTTTCTTAGATTTTAAACATACAATTGTCTTATTTAACTTATTCTCTGTACGTTTTCATTATAACGAAAACTTGTAAATGCAATTGGGGGATAAGAATTGTTTTCCCTTGTTCATGATATAATCTTTCAGATTTTCTCTTGTCATTATGCAGATTGGACATGTTAATGTTAAGCTTTACCATTAACTTGGGGTTTTTTAATAAAATTTTAAAAATGAGTTTGATAATCCTATGTTTCTTTACTATTGGAAAAATAAATAAAATTTTCAGAAGTTGAAAAAACCAGTTATTCTAGAAGGTTTTTTTTATATATTAAAAAAACTTACAAAATTATTCATAAGATGATCTTTTATTTAGCCCGTTAAATTTTTTTAAATGGAAACTATTATAATTAACTTGATTGAAGCATATTTAATTTTAATTATAAGTAATCTCTACTATTTTAATGGGAGAGTTAGGGTTGTAAACAAACAAACCCTAATTTTGTAACTGAGTAAACCCGTACAATATACAGCTAAACTAAATCCACCAAACATACCCGTATGATGCACGTCCAGCCCCTAAAAAAGAGATATTTTAGCAAATACCCCGATTTAAAATGTGAAAACTAGCATATACCCCCACTATTTTTAAAAACTAAGAAATACTCCTATCTCTAATAATAATAATCACTACTATTTTAATGGGAGAGTTTGTCACCAAACAAACTCCATTTGTAACCAAACAAATACATGTAATGCATATGCATAACTAAATAAAGGAGGTCTTAAGTTCGATGTTAGACAAAGTCGGAATTTTTTAAAAAATTTATATATTTATAAAGACGTGCATCGCACGTGTAAATTACTAGTATAATTAATTTGGACAATTCATGAAACTTGATTTATGAACAATTGATATTGAGTAAAAAATTCACCATTCATTTATTTTTTGTGAGTGTAGAGAAGTGGAATCCCAGTTATGTGATCACTTTTGAAATTGAAATGATGAGGTAATAATATGAAAAGTAAAAAATTGAAAAGTTAAAAAACTCTCCCGCTTTGACACACCACCTTCACAAACGTAACAGATCCACAACGGATCCGCCATTATCTCCCGTTCTCCCACGTCCACTTCCCCCTCCTCTCCTGTCCTCTCCGTTTTCCGTTCTCTCTTCTCCTATTCTTATCCTCCTCCTTTCCCTCTCCTTCTCCGTTTCCCGTTCCGTTCCGTTCCCATTGCCGCTAAACCAGAAACCCCCCAAAAAAATTATCACTGCAGCCAATGTCCACCAATTCCTCCTCCATCACTAATCTCAACCCAAACCCTAATCCCAGTCCTACCAAACCCCCTCCGTTAAAGACCAACCACCCAACCAACCAGGCGTGCGCCGCCTGCAAGTACCAGCGCCGGCGGTGCATCCCGGACTGCACGCTGGCGCCGTACTTCCCGGCGGAGAACCAGGCGCAGTTCCTGAACGCCCACAGGCTCTTCGGAGTGTCCAACATCCTGAAGATCATACGCCACCTCGACCCCCACCTCCGCGACGAGGCCATGCGCTCCATCATCTTCGAGTCAAACGCACGTGCTTTTGATCCTGTAGGAGGCTGCTACAGGATGGTCAGCAACCTGCACCAGCAGATTGCCAGGGAGACTGCCGAGCTGGAGTGCGTCCTGCAGCAGCTGGCTCTGTTTCGAGGAAATGACGCCGTCAATGTCAATGTCAATGTCAATGAGAATGTGCAGCAGCCGCAGCAGGATTTGGGGGAGTTTGGGTATTTGTGTTACGATGGGAATGTCGGAGGGGAGGAGGGGGTGGTGGTGGTGGATGGGAATACGGCGGGACTGGAGATGGAGATGCTGAGTTTGGAGCAGAGGGAGGTGGAGGTGGAGGTGGAGGTGGAGGAGGAAAAGGTCGAGGTGGCGGATTTCGTCGATGCGTTTGATTTTAGGTGAGGCTCTTCTTGATTGATTGATTGTGTCGAAGAATCTTTCTTGCTTCCTTGATTCTTGATTCTTAATTCTTGATTCTTTTAAAGAATCTTTCTTGACGCCTTTTTCGTTATTATATTACTAGGTTTATCCGTGGACACGTGTCTACGGCACGTCTTCTGAACGATGCAATATATAAAAAACACTGTAAATAGTAAAATATATGCAATTCTATTTGACTAACAAATCACATAGATTAATATTTATATGCAATACGATCTAGTTTGCGACTACACGATAAGTTATAAGAAATAATTAGAATGTCGTAAAATAATTACATAATTAAACAATTAGGGATGGTTTGGTTGATTGTTAAAAAAAATGAAGAGAAGGAAAAGCACCGTAGTGAAAGCAATTCCTTGGATTTGATGTAGCACTCCGATCCCACTACCGAAAATCTGTGACACAAACCAGAATCTTTTTCTTCAAATGCATCTCAACACAGTAACAACACGGAAATTTAAAAACTTTTTATTATCAATAAAATCATTACATCATCAATTACAATCGTTATCTTGTTCTTGAACAAGGAATACAATTACATTAAAGCATTACAAATATTACCCAACATTTCGCCTGCCCTCCAGATCAGTAGTTAACTGATCTTCCACTGGAACTCCACTGAGTGGTCAAACTGCTTCCCTGAGATGTGCCTTGTAGCTCGAATCTTCTACTGCGCTACTCTGATACTCCTGCATCTGCTCGAATGGTAGGTAGGTACATTGCTACTCCAATTGGATGCCCCTGCTTGTCTCGAGTCCTCCTGCACTCGGGACCCGGTATCCAGCACCTAATTGAGTGGGCACGTCAGTACATATACTGACGCAATGTTGATAAGAAAACAGCGATCTCCAACTAGCAATCACAACCAGCCTTTAATGAAAACAGAAACGTGCATCCTTATTTTCTAGTGTCAGTGTATGCCATGACCTGAAGTCTAATGCATAGTACACAATGTGCAAAAAATAAATGCACTTGTCTAATTTCAGCAAGACTTTCGACATGCATGCATCTTATACTACATACGCTCCAAATCAAGCCGTTTCCTCCAGTTTCAGGGTTTCGAACCCTTGCCATGCATTGCATTCTACTATTGTACTCAACATGTTTCTGATAGATACAACATGACTGGTGAATCCTACAGTTATTACTGCTAAACACAGTGATGTCCCCGTTTGCCACTAGTACCCCTAATCCGGTCTGGATCACACCAAATGCCGTGACAATCTTACAGATAACAACGGCATAACTATGGCACTGAAGATCCATGGGACAGCAGCCCCATGGTCCATTTGTGTCCACTCAACATAAGAACATGATGGCCTCGAGGGTCTAATACCCCTATCCGACAGGAACTCTCCCGTTCTTACCACGGCATTTCAGGAATTAACATAGCAAGATACGGGTCACATATCCCGTTGACAGGAAGAGACAACCCTTGTTATTACCGCCTAGTGCTGGTCCTTAGAACAAGTCGAATTATAGGGAATCACCCATAACATCAAGTCGGTCTTTAAGCGGAAAGTAAAGAAACTTAATTAAATAACAGTTTACTGAAAATACGTTTGTCACTCAAAATCATGCACGAAGTTTAGTCAAACAATTGATCCCTGACTGATCTGTCAAATTAATAACCCGGTGAGTCGATACTCATCAGCTGCACCCCTGTTGGTCCTCGACCAAATCCCCAGCCTGTGACCCTAGGGAAGCCTTACACCCGGCAATAGAGGTAAACATACATAAACATCAACACCTGACTTATTGACAGACCTAGGGTAGTAATACACTGATCAGTTTCAGTAATACCTAGGTCAGAAATGGATTTGACCTGGTCAATTAACTCAAACACTGGCGATCTGATCTCCATCGTTCACCACCATCTCTGACTTGGATCGCATCCAGTATCCGGGTTCGATATCAATTACCCATCGGGTAAGAGTTCTTCGGCGCACGAGAGATGACTATCCAGTTCTCGAGGCCAAAGAATTCATTTTTAGCCTAAGGGTTGTCAGTCGTAGGGTAATACCGTACCCTAGACGATCCCTCAGACAACTCAAATCAAGCTAACCATCCTACACAATGAGACAAACTCAAATCCTGATAGAACAAGTATTTCCAACATATAAATGCTACTAACACACAAGCCTAAGACTTAGGTGTAGAGCAAAAACACAACTACTACTAACGTGAATCTACCCAGTCATTAGAAAACATTCATAACTTTTAATCCACGCGCTGGAATTCCATGAATGAGCACTCTTTAGAAAGCTAAGAGGATCTACTTCAATTCTTAAGTTGATCATTTTCTCAGATTTCAAACACACAGTTCCAGAAAAATACATGTTTACTGCTATGCCAACAAGTTTTTTCAAATTCTATATCAACTCATACACAACTCCTGAACTTAGAAAATTCATAACTTTCAATATACAAATTGAAATTGCAGGATCTTACCCATTCTGGAAAGCTAAGACTTCATGCAACAAGTCTCTAGTTAACCATTCATTCAAATTCAACCATCTAGATGCTATAAAATCGCTATATGTTCTCAGTTGTACACTTCTTCATTGTAAATGCTGCATTTTGTCAATAATATAAAAACTCGCTCACTTATCGGAATTTTGCGATCTTGGATTCTATAGAAAGCTAGAAGTGTCTAATACAACTTCCTAATTGATCACATCCTCAAATTCATCCATTAAAACACTGGAAAACCCCTTATTCTCATCAAGTTTACACAGAAAATGAGTTACTCTACAAAACAATGTCTTTTATTTAGGACTGGTTCTGTCCCAAACCTAGAAAAATCGTATCCTTTGCTATACAAACTGGAATTGCATGATTCAAGATGTTCTGTAAAGCTAAGACTCTCTACTTCAAGTCTCTAGCTGGTCAGTTCTTCATATTCTCAACACACAAATCTAGAATTCCACAAATTCACCGACTAATTAAAATCCAAACTGAACTGAACATGATGTATTCAAAAATTAATATCAATTCAATCATACCTCCAATTATTATGAAACTTAAGATTCATGAACTAAACATATACAAGTTCATTATTCCAAAAAAACTCATCAAGATTCAAAATAATCAAAGAGTTATACCCTTTTGAAATTAGTAGAAAATCAGTTCTGTTTTCCAGGCAGTGTGCAAACACTCTCTTACAATACAATTTTTAAAGAGCATCAAGGAATTTCTAACAATTCTGAAACTTTACACATAGAAGATGTTATACAAAAATTATCATTGTCAAATTCTATACCCAAAAATAATTAAAATTGTTTGAACTTCAACTTGAAATCTGGACAGAGTCAGTTTGCCATCTCAACCAATCGACCAAATAAATTTTTGTAAAAATATCAAACAAATTCTGAAAAATATGATATTTGAAAATAAGGTTGTTAACACATTTAAGAATCTCTACAAAAAAGTTTGAGCTCAAGATACTACACTAATTTCAAGATACGAATTTTCAAACATCATTTTAAAAACAGGATTTAGCCAGTTTTTGTGTTGCTCACTGTTTCGAAAAAAAAAACACTTTGTTGAGCTACTAAGTGAACCAAGAAAAATATGAAACAATTAGAGGATGCTCTGAACTCATCCTAGAACATGCCACAAAAATTTTGTGTCCAGATTCTAAGCCAATTGCAAGTTAGAAATTTCTAAGCTATAACACAACATATGTGTTCTTAAAAGCATCCACAGTCGTCATTGTTTAAAAAAATGCATATAGCATTTGTCAATTCGCTGCAGTCGTCGATTGGTATTTTTTACCAATTTAATAATAATAAAATTCAGACGGAACTTCATGTTGCGTAGGACGAATTTTAAGAATTTTTTTAATGATTTTTTAATAATTTAAAACGTTATTTAAGTTTTTTTTTTTTATTAGTGGGGCCCCCAACGGATGCAAGGAGGCCCAAGTTGGTGGAGTAAGTTTTAAATGGTTTTTTTATTTTAAATGTCATTGGACGCAACTTCATGTTGTGTCTGACGAATTAAAAAATTATTTTTTATCGTCGGACGCAACATAATGTTTCGTCTCGTATATTATGCATATAGCTATATCTTGTGTCATATATAGCAATTTACTGTAGCAATTTATGCATAAAATGCATAAATAGCAAACGACTACAGCTCGTCGTTTGCTATAAAATGCATTGTATGCATAAATAGCACACGACTGTGGATGCTCTAACATGGATTCATGGTAAAAGTTGTATTATCACTCAAGCTCAAATTGCACAACTTATCAAACACTCATACATGGTCATGCTTCTTTCTACACACCAATCACATGTATAAAAAAAATCAATTCTAGAATTAGAGAACACTCACAAATTTGATTGAAGAATCTTCAAGCTTCATGCTCTTGAATGCTTATTCTCCTCCTCTTGCTCAACTTCTACTCTAGCTCCAAGAACCTACAAGCAAAATAAGAAATAAAAATCCTTAGACGTGCACGGATTAATATGCAAAATAATTAGTTACTATTTTGTGGGGTGTTACATTTGATTTCTTAAAAGTAGCTTTGGTTGAATATAGGTTTACTGTAGCAATAAAATTAAATGTTAGCTTTGTTTTGGTTGTAGTAATACTGTAGCAAGAGTAATGTAAAACACTTTTTTATTTTTTGTTTTACATGAAATTAATCTAGGGATTAATTAATTTTATTTATGCTTAATCTCTAATATTTTGGATGAGTTAATTAAGCCTAATTAGATTGAAACTAATTAACTTTTAATCCCTAAATTTTAATTAATTAAGAAATGACTAATTAAACCACAACAATTAAAGCTTTTCTTAATTAAGATTAGTGTGATTTTAATTAGTCTTTTCTTAATTAAGTAAAAGTAAGGATTAAATGTTAATTAATTTTAAAATCCAAACAAATATCAACTACTTCACACAACATAAAGTATAAATCGGAATGTGGCTATTGTAGCTACAGTAATCGGTACTATAGCTACAGTAAAGGGTAGGAAAATATCTTTTGTGAGCATAAATCTGGACCGTTGATTTCCTTCCAATTGAAGGAGTGCCACTTGATAGCTTTCTTTTGAATTGCCTTGTGTTTTATTATATAGATTAAATTAGGCTCTTATTTGTAATTGTTCTTCAAGGTTTTAGGGATGTTTGCAAAAAAGAGGTATCTTATGGTTATCTTATGACGTGAGTCCGACCCACATTGGCTATGGATTCCTATCATCGTCTTCATCATCATCACCGCCGGCGGTGGTGGCCATGGATCGAATGCAAGGAAGAACAAAATTAAGAAACAAGGAAGAAGATAAAAGAAGAACTAAACCCTTAAATCATATTAATTCATAATGGAAAATATATATTACAGTAGGTTCTTATATTCACTCTTACATTTGATTTTATGCCTGATTGCACATTGCCCATGTGGACTAGTAAGTGGACTTTATTACAAAACTCCTAACTCTTCTGCAGAAAACCTCTTGATCTAAAGATAATAACTGAACGACTGATACGAGAATCGTAGGGACAGATATTTAAAGATACAGTTCTTTAATAGAACTGTATTAATTCATCCCCCTTAATTTGATCTTACACATGGTCAATGCGACGACCTTCTTCAACACCAAGTGCTCCATCCCAAAAACATCTCCAACTATGTCATAATTTCCAATATTCCTTCCCTATGTATCTTCCTCCCCCCGGGTCGAAGTTAAAATTCGTTGCAAGTAACCAATCTAGTGCTACTGTCTTTGTGATATTGCCTTCAATGACGGAAACAAGATAAATAAACACTGGCACTGCCATTCTTCTGCTCTTCTCTTCACCCATACCCTCACAAAAAGCCGCCATTGCATAGTATGACTTCTCCTTCACTTCATCCGAAACATCTTCAAGGGCATTTAGAATACAGGGCAGTACACTCTCATAGTGTGATATAATTTCAGGTTGAAGGTGTTCTGCAAACTGACATAGCACAAATGATGCAGCACCTCTTACCATCTATTCTTGATCTGTCAAAGCTGCCAAAGTGATGTGTAAAACGTTCTCTAGCCTACATTTTAATAGCTGAAAACAACCTTTTGATATCACACCCAGTGCGGAGACATAAGCTTCCCGGAATTTGGGATTAACATGTTGAAAGCTCACACTAGAGAACTCAAAAACGGGTGGAAAAACTTGTTTTTGGTAGGTTATGAGCCATGGTGTCAATGACTTTCGCAGCAGCCCGATCAGCTGCAAGATCTATAGGTGCTGATTCTGTTAGCAAAGGGCACATCACTTGAAGTATAGGTATGATGACTAGCTTGTGTGTTTTAAGAAAAGAGGCTTTGTGCTTGGCAAGCAATGAAATTATCTGAATAGCCTAATGTCGGATGTTTAACTCCAAGTTCTGACAGGAGCAAACTTCAAGTGAAAATTGCACGATGGATCGCACAGAATCCCCAAGAATGGGAGCAGGAGATTGATTCAATTAGCTCATCAAAGATTTCAAAAGCAATGGAAGCAACATCTTCAAATACATCTTTGTAAGATGGATCACACACTACAACTATTTCCTTAACTTCCTTCATTTGCACAGAATGTAAAGAAACTGTATAATGCAATTGGTTTGGTTGACCAGAAAGTGGCATATATTGCTTCGGCATGCTTGTGAACATTGGCCCAAATGATGCTGATGATGAACCAAATGTAAATGGTGCAGTTTCTGAACTGGGAGCTGACGTACTAGAGCTGGTAATGGGTGAAAAAATCGGCCGATGTCGATGGCCGTGAACTGGACCCTAATGAAAATCCAGTAGGCTGAGAAGTACTAGAGCTTGGAAGTACAAGAGCTTGAGGATGTGAAGTGGAACCAAATAAATCATTCGTAGCAACCGGTGCAAAGGATGAGCTGCTATTAGTATCAGAACATCAGAAACTAGCAGAGAAGAAAAAAAGGCAGAGCTCTGAGACATGTTATTACTCCTAGATTGAGTTGACCGTGAACCGAGAATGGATCCACCAGTGGCACCAAAGATATTACCAAATTGACTTACTCGCTATCTGAGATAGCGAGTCTAGTTCAAATAAGCTCGCTATCTTAGATAGCAAGTGTAGTTGTACTTATTTTTCAGAGAAATTTTGAACATGCAATTTCTACATGAAATGTATATAACTACACCCGCTATCACAGATAGCAAGTCTAGTTCAACTGACCTCGCTATCTCAGATAGCAAGTGTAGTTGTACTTATTTATTAGAAAAAAATTTAAACATGGAAATGTATAGACCTACACTCGCTATCCGAGATAGCGAGTTCAGTTGAACTAGACTCGCTATCTCAGATACCGAGTGTAATTGTATATATTTCATGTTCAAAATTTCTTTGAAAAATGAGTACAACAACACTTGCTATCTGAGAAAGCGAGTTCATTTGAACTAGACTCGCTATCTCAAATAGCAAGTGTAGTTGTATACATTTCATATTCAAAATTTTCAGAAAATTGAGTACAACTGCACTCGCTATCTGAGATAGCGAGTCTAGGTCAAATGAACTCGCTATCTTTAGATAACGAGTGTTGTTTTTTTTTAGGTTAAAGGTGGGATAACGCCACCCTGTTTCATTAATAAGAGGTTAATAAAACACCCCGGAGTACCGGGAGAAATACAGAAGTACAATGCAGGAAATAAAACATACTCCCCCAACAAACCCTGGGGGTGGGTCTAACTATCCCTACATCAAGCTACCAAAAGTACAGTAGGTCGATAAAACACAAAATAGTAGAGCTGGCGGCTAATGAGAGTCTTGATGGGTATGGAGGGCGCCACCCCTCAATCCAGTGTCGGCCCAAACTCTACCTTCTCGTCATCAAATTCTTCCACCTGGAAGACTCGGGCAATCCTCCCTCTCGCTCCTGTGGCAGCAGCTGTAGCCTAAAAAGAAATAAGATGCATGATATGAGTAAGGTTACCAGAAATACTATTACATGAAGCACGAAAATAAAAATTGTTTCTGTCTAACCATAACACCCATGTAGTTGCCGCAATTGCAATGTACCACGCATCCTTCATTTCTTGGCGAATCGAGGCAAATTTGGGACCAATCCACAAATTCTCATATTCGTTAGGGTAGTCACCTGTTCCTAAGGCTCGTAATACCTCCACCATAGTTGCCTTACTCATAGGGCAATGAATAAAAAGGTGGTTCAAATTTTCCGTATGCCTATTGCAAAAACCACAGTTGGTCGCAATCTGGGGTTGTCTTTTGGCAAGGTTCTCTTTGGTGAGGATTGCATTGTTGAGCACTAGCCAGAAGAAGACTCTGACTTTAAGGGGGGCTTTTGCCTTTCAGGTAGAATTAATATGGAATGGATTTATAGTGTGTTTTAGTTGACACTCGCTATCTTAGTTAGCGAGTGTGGTATGAACACACTCGCTATCTCAGATGGCGAGTCTAAACTTGGTATTTTTCTTCAAGTTTTTTCTCTAAGTGGTGGAGAAATACTTCAACATACACTCGCTATCTCAGATAGCAATATTGTTTTCACCAAACTCGTTATCTGAGATAGTGAGTCTAAACTTGGAAACTTTCTTCATGTTTTAACACCTCAACATAGACTCGCTATCTCAGACAGCGAGGTTATTTTCACCAAACTCGGTATCTAAGTGGATCATTTCGGTAAATACTTTCGAAAGTGGGTCAGTTTGGTAAATATGTTCAAAAGGTGGGTCATTTTGGTAAAAATTCAGATATTAGAAGCTGAGTTATGGGTAGAACGACTAGATTAAACTGAAGCACCAACCTAAAACCACTACTCACTGTCTTGAAGCAGCAAGAGGGAGCTTCTTCCGCTGCCTTTACAAGAATAATGTCTCGTGGGGTCAAACCCAATCCGATCGCTTCATTAGTAAAACAAGTGAGGCACAAATGGTAGTCGAAGAATTTGTTGCAGAAGTAGTACTCGCCGGTACGATTAGCAAAACAACGATTGCAATAGTATTCTAGCACATCAAATTTCCTCTCATCATCCTGTATATAATGAAGTTTAATGGAGTTAACCTCAACTCCAATCCGGCACAAGTAAAACAATCGAGGCACAAATCATAATCTCGCAAAGTATTGCATTGGTACCGTTAGTAGGAACAATTAGCAAGACAAATATTGCAATAGTAATCTAGCACAGGTTCAGGGATGATCTGGGTTGATGGAATTGAAGAAACATTTGGTCGAATAACTGGTAGGCGATTAGAGTTTGAGGAATTAGGGCTAAAGTTTGATGAGTTCACTCCTTGGTTCTCTTAGGAATTTCGACGAACATATGGTGGGTGGGTGGGTGAGGAGGAGCCAAAGAGTGGAGAGGACACAACAGCAGTAGTAGTAGCAGTAACAGTAGGGATGTAAAATGAACAGGACGGTATGTCGTCCGTCCGAGTCGACTCCAGAAATGGCCCGACCGTGGACCATCTGATCTGTTATACAAATCGAAGTTGAACAAATTATTAGGTCTAATGCTTTAACGAGTCTAGTCCGTCTGAATAAACATAGTCTTCTGCTTTTATAACGAACCAAACTCGGACTATAAAAATTTTGTCCTGCCTGGACCGTGCTGGACATAAGCCCGCCCGAGTAAAATTTCGGTCCGAACTTGAACTTATGGTTGTCCGGTCCCGTCTGGTTCCGTCCGGTCTGATTTACAGCCCTAAGTAGCAGTAGCAATAGCAGGAGAAGAGGATGAGCCGAAGAGCGTAGGAGAAGTGGTGGTCGAAGTGGAGGTGCGGGTGATGGTGGAGAGCTCTTTGCAGACGTCGATGTTTTTGATGACGGCTTCGTCGAGGTCGAAGAGGTGCTTGTGGCCTTCCTTGAGCATGGATTGTATGTTGCAGAGTTGCATTTGGAACCCCATGAATTTTGGATTTGGAATTGCAGAGGGTGTGTTTGATGATGGAGAAGCGCCAAAAGAGGGCAAAGAGGATGAAGGGGGGGATGACAATGCTCGTCAGGGACTAGTCGGAGGCACCAGAGCGCCGAGCTCTGATACCATTGATGTGAGTCCAACCCACATCGGCGATGGATTCCTATCGTCGTTGCCATCATCATCACCGCCGACGGTGGCGGCCATGGATCAAATGCGAGGAAGAATAAAAGAAATAAGGAAGAAGATAAAAAAAAAAGAACTAAACACTCAAATCATATTCATTCATAATAAAAAATAGAGATTACAGGGGCTCTTATACTCACCTTTACATTTTGATTATATGCCCGTGTATTGCCCGTATGGACTAGTCAGTGGACTCTATTACAAAACTCATAACTCTTTTGCCAAAAAAACCCTTGAACTAAAGATAATAATTGAATGACCGATACGAGAATCGTAGGGACTGATATTTTAAAATATGGTTCTTTGGTAGAACCGTATCATCCTACCTAAGATGAGCGGTTGGAAACATTTCTAGGGTTAGGATACCAAGTCACCGCAGCCTTTTGGCTTCAAAATTAGGGCTGCAAACGAGCTGAGTCAAGCAGAGTATATTGAGGCTCGAGCTCGGCTCGTTAAGCAATCGAGCTCAGTTTTCAAGCTCGAGCTCGGCTTGAGCTCGTCTCGAGCCGAGCCTTGACCAAGCTTTGACTGAGTTCGAGCTAAGTAGCTCACGAGCTTAGCCTAATAATCACTAAATTCTCAAGCTCGAGCTCGGCTCGAGCTCGTCTCGAGTCGACCTTTGACCGAGCTTTGACCGAGCTCGAGCCGAGTAGCTCGTGAGTAGCTCAGTTCGTTTGCAGCCCTATTCAAAATGTTAGATATCCTGAGGTGTTTTGAATCCAAAACAATCCTAAGTCGGATTCTAGGTTGCATACTTGTGAAAGATAACCTATAGGAATCTCAAACTGTGCGTTCCTCTGTTTATTTCTTACTTTCGGATCTTTTATCATAAATAGTCCTCTACATGGTTTGTAACATGCGTTCCTCTGTTCTTGTTTTACGCTTTGTTAGACTCTGATATGTGTTTTTTTTGTGTGTGTGTGGGTGTTGCAGTGCCAAAAGTCTTGACCTGAAAGAGGAGATCAACGGCATCGAACATGTTCAAGAGCAGGATCTGAAAGAAGCTGCATCCCTATTCACGCTAACGAACTGTAATACCTCTCCTGTATGACCCTTCTCCCTCACACCCTTTCTTTCCTTCCTCTTTTCACAGTTAATCTCGGCAGAAGCGCCTTTTTTTTATATTTATCATTATTATAGTGATAAGGCAAGAACAACATACGGTTCTTAGCACGCGAGAGATAGATAAAACTACAGTTTTTTAAAAATTGTTTCATAGATACATACATAGTTTGTTGTCTATAAAATATCTGAGGCATAATTTGTAGAGACAGGCATACTTTTGTAGAGACTGAATTTTCATAATGATGTTTTAGAGAAAAAGAAGAGTTTCATAATGATGTTATATGATATATCTCAATACTCACTTAGATCGATGAAGTATATTATCTCTATATTTCCTTACAGTTGGTGGTTACAATTATAATTTCTGTTATTACTCAAGTTTGCTGTCAAGAAAATATTGCTGAGCTATATAACTTTCTCAAATTACTGAACACAATCCAACAATTAACAAGTCTATGATTCACTTGCAAATCTAGGATAAGGTTTAACATAGTTTCCGTAATGCATTCAGCGATCTTTTATAACTAAACTATTTTACTTACATTTTGCGTTGCACCATTCATGAAGAGTAAGCTATGTAATATATTCTGTTGCTCATTAATTATATTAAAAATCGACAAGATGTGATACAACTTGTACAACAATAATCGTTGAACATAAAAGAATTTGACATATCTTATTTCACAAATTCTACAACTGGGAACTTGTCGCTTGCTGAAAATTATCTCTACTGTTAGCTGACAGCTAAATCTTTTCTTTCGAATAAAGAAATGCTAACTGATTTTTAAAACTGACTTCATCATCTCATAGAACAAGTAGCTCAAAGATGCAGAAGGCAATACCTGCGATAAAAAGAAAACGTTAAACTGATGAGAAATGAAGACAATAAATTAAGAAGAGAGTCTCAATATATATAAGATGTTTAGAATGGTATACCTGGAGTGTGCTAGGAAATAAGCCAGCATAAAGGGAGCCAACACCATCTCTTTCAATTAGCTTGATGATTGTAGATGCCAACCCCAAACTTGTCGATTTCTGTAACTGTAGTTGCCTTCTAACAACTTCAAGAGGGTAAATCACAGTTTCAGCGCAAGCACCGGCAATTGCACCATAGATTAAGGTCCAGATAACCCCTATGTCATTGCTGTTACTACTACTATCTCTACTAGTCTTTCTCTTGTGAGAGAGATGGGAGCTCTTAAGGATATCGTAGACAGCATAGAACACGGCGCTGGCAGGGCCCATGCTGACGAGTGCAGGGGTGAGGCCCTTGTAGAGTGAGGCGAAGCCCTCATTCTGTATCATGTGGAAGAAGCAGCCCGCTACGCCACCTAAAGCTTCACCTCCTGGAGCTATTAGCCTCGTTCTTATCTGTCATTACGTGACAACTTTCAGAATGAACACACACACACACACACACAAATTTAATTTATATATATATAAAAAAAAACTATTTTCATATTATCGGTAAAATAACTCACTGTGTCGAGGGGTAGACACAAGACAGTGGCCACAACTCCGGAAATTCCACCACCGATGAGTCTGTCATGATTAGTGATCTCTTTGTTTTCTGAAGAATTGAGGAGGCGATCAAGGTACATGTCGTAGCAGATGAAATTGATCGATTTGAAGGGCACCATTCGGAAAAGGTTGAGTGCATTACCCTTCCAAAATCCCTTCAACCCTTCCGACACCCAGATGCACCGGACGATCTTCAACCATGTATTCTTTGATCCTTGGACAATGCACTCGAGCTTTATTCTCTCCAAGGGTGCAATACATGTCCTGCAAAAAAGATCGATATTATGCACTTCTTCTATCTTCATGCTTGCATATAATATATACAGCTTATTATTGACCAAATTCAAGTTGTGGTATTCTCAGTAAGAACAAGTTGTGTTATGAATGTCTTTTATGATTATTGAGCCCCATTGCAGTTCTATTTATGTTCGTTATTGCGCTCTGCGTCTCCTCTTATAGTTTCTTATGTGATTTTTCCTTTGTGAATATATGTACGACGGATTTATCGGTTTCTGGGGATTACTTGATGAAACAAGGTGACGATACTCCTCCTTTCAGGGGAAAAAAGTAATGTAGCAAATGTCACAATTGATCTATTTAGACTGTATCTTTTATAAGTTAATCTCATAACTTTCCCTATATCAATCCAATCATGGCTTTTATGGGTTATCCATGTATCGAAAGCCATAGATATGTGCAAATTCAATATGAAACATAACTTAAACAGAGCAAGAACAGACCTCGAGATAACTGTGGAAACTGCACCTGCCAAAAGGAACTTCGGCATGTCCCTCCAAGAATTCCTCCTCCCTTTAGTTCCTCCTCCAACCTCCGAAACCAATCTCTCATCCTCGCAATTCTCCTCCTCGTTCACCAATTTTGCGTGTTCATTGAAAGCTCTTAACCTTGCAGCATGTGCAACCCGCAAACCTCTCTGGTTCTTATCTTTACATTGAATTCTGCTAAGAGTTGCTGAATATCCAATCTCTTCAGAATTGTCAGCATTTCTTGATTGTGCGAATTGCAGAATCTCCGAGGTGAAGCGACGGATAGACAGATACGGGAACAAGAGTTCATGTCTAGCCTCTGTAGAAAGCAGTTCATTTTCGCGCACGCTGAGCTCGGTGAAGTATTTGTGGCATGTACTTGTGGATTGGAAGAAGTGCATGTTATCTTGAGGAGGAGGAAGAAGAAAGAAAAAAAAATGATAGGTTGAGAAATTTCTGTGTTTTTTAGAGAAGTTTTGAGTACACATTGAGACAAATTATGGAGAGTGTTATACTTGTTTCCTAAGTTATAAGGAGATTGATGCTTAATTTGTGCACATTTATGTAGGTCATGTAGTTTGTGTGGTGGTTATATGAGGTTGGGAAATCTTAATGTGGTTTTGATTGGTTGGAGCTATTTGCTTTATTTGAATTGGATAAGTTGTGGAGGGAAGCATAACTCTACTACTGTTACGCTGTCATGCAGTTGTGACTACATGTCATGTAACTAAACCAACCAATATATTACTGCACTACAAGTGCTTGATATTAAAGAAGAAATTTGATAGTATTCTTTTAGTTCATGGACAGTTTCGGTCTTTCTTTTACGACGAGCTCATATAAGAGCATCACAATGGTTTCTTATTTTTATTATTTTGCCATATTATGGCAAAAAGATACCCATGTCTCAGTTTGCTATATTCTCATATTTTGAGAATTTTGCTATAGTTGCTTCTCATATTTGAGAAACAAGATGTGAATTCTCAAAATATAAGGGACGAAAATCCCAATTTTTTTAAAAAAATCTCATCTGACGACACAACATGTATCGTCTATGATTTTATTTTTAGAATTTTTTTTTATCAGGCAGAACATGTTGTTCCGTCCTATATATATATATATATATATATATATATATATATATATATATATATATATATATATATATATATATATATTCCGTTTGATTAAAAAAAAATCTAAAAATAAAATTATATATATCGTCTATAATTTTATTTTTAGATTTTTTTTTAATCAAACGGAATATATATATATATATATATATATATATATATATATATATAGGGAAACTTTCGGTTGCACACCAGCCCAGTGTGCAAACTGGTGAGCACTGGCTGTGGACCGTTCGATAGGAGCTTGATATATATATATATATATATATATATATATATATATATATATATATATATATATATATATATATATATATATATATATATATATATAATTTTATTTTTAGATTTTTTTTTTAATCAAACGGAATATGTTGTTCCGTCCAATATATATACACTAATATAATGTACGTGCGATGCTCGTCTAAAAAAAGTAAAGTCATCAAATTAAATGAATATATATTGAATAAAAAAATAGTTTATATTTGAGTGTTTTGATTTGGGATACACGTGCGGTGCACATTTATATTTGTTTGATGTAGTTTGAACGTGTATTATACGTGTTTATATAGTTACAAAGTTAGGGTTTGTTTGTTATAAACCCCAACTCTCCCATTAAAATAGTGTATATATATATATATATATATATATATATATATATATATATATATATATATATATATATATATATATATATATATATATATATATATATATATATATATATATATATATATATAAATGATCCATTGAAAATGGGTTTAGTTTTCACGGGTTGGAAAACACTAATCTGAGCCGTTGGATCACTCATGATCGTGATCAGCGGCTCAGATCGAGCTCCCCATAACCCGTTTCAATTGATTAGCGGAGGGTTATTTTGGAAATTTCGTCCCAAATAACTCTTCGCTCAACATATTCTAAAAAAATTGATATAACCTAGGTGTCGTTGTTTGGAACAACGGCCTTATTCTAAATTTTTATAAACAACGGCAATTTTATAGCCTAGGCCGTTGTTGGAACAACAGCCTAGGTTATAAAAATTTAGAACAAGGCCGTTGTTACAAACAACGGCCTATAATTCAATTTTTTTATAACCTAGGCCGTTGTTCCCAACAACGGCCTATGTTATATTCATTCTTTCAGAGCGAATCAGGAGAAGAGTTATTTGGGACGAAATTCCCAAAATAATCCTCCGCCACTTAAGTAATATTGGGTAATGGGCGGAGGCGATCTGAGCCGCTGATCACGATCAAAAGTGATCCAACAGCTCAGATTGGTGTTTTCCAACCCATGAAAACAAACTCGTTTTCAATGGAGCATTATATATATATATATATATATATATATATATATATATATATATATATATATATATATACCCAAAATATGATCGGACGGGACATGTTGTCTCGTTCAACATCCGAAGAGAAATTTTCTCAAACTGGACAACATGTTCCGTTTGAGCACCTTTTGAACTTTTAGCCCATTAATTAACCCCACTTAAATAGGATTTAGTGTTAATTTAAACATTGTTTAGGTTATTTTAATAGTTAATTAATTCACTTAATGATTTTTCAAAGACTAAACCAAATTTAATTCTCAAACAAATTTTATATAAATTAAAAAAAAATTATGAGGCAGGACAACATGTCCCCTACACTCAATTTTTTTAAAAAGTTTTTTTTAAAAAAAGTTGTCAAAATATAGCAAACGATCACTGCAACATTTCTCTATTTTACTATTTGCCATTTTACCATTTTGCTATAAAATAGCAATGACCATTGTGGATGCTCTAATATAGTGAGCTCATTTCTTATCTATCCCTAAAGTACGCCTACCTTATATAAATTGAGATAATTTTAGTGCTGTTTTTGTTGATTGGTGTGACAACATCCAATACAAATTCAGATAGCATCGATCACAAAATCAAATTATTAGAAAGAAACAAACACAAAATCATATTACGAAAAGTCTTTCAAATGTTTCATCTTTGATTTTTGTCTTTTTCTTCTATAATTTATTTTTCTTGACAAAAAAGATCATTATCATTCACTTCCATTGAGGAATTTTCCTCAAATATTTATCAATGATTTTTTTTTCTAAATGAAATCTGAGACTATTGTTCAATACTTACAATGCATACAAATATGTCCCCAAATTGATCATACAAGCTGACTAATTTGCGAAGATACATATAAACAAACACCAAAATGAAATGAATAAAATGATACATGAAATATTACTTACAACAAATAAAGAAAAAAAATATATAAATGCAAACAATTTCATCAATGACATACCACCTATCATTGATTCAACCACCTGATCTCTATGTTCATGCCCATATAGCCAACAAAGACATCAAGCCGGCCCCAAGGAAGAGGGCGATATAGCATCCAACCTGAACGGACACGTTGTTAGTCTTCTGGTGTTCCCGAAAGTCAGTAGCGATCAAGTCCACCAACGACATGTAGATCAAGATCCCAGCAGAGACTGAGTCGAGGATTCCTTCCACAACTACAGCTGTTGGGCTCTCTGGGTTGTAGAGCGATGCCGTTGCAAGCCCAATAGCGATCCCTCCAGGGGTCGTGATGGCAAAGAAGCATGCCATCAGTGTCTCTTTCAGCTTGTCGAAGCAAGCCTGCAAGCACAAGTGTTAGTATATCAGGGGTAACAGGTTCTATCTTCTCTTCTTAATTTGTGATTGAACTCTAGACTTCAGCTCTCTTCTTATTCTTCCTCTGTTTCTTTACGAATGTTTGAGGCATGAAGATAGTTGATAGTTCACATTTGGAGTTTAAATTTCTCTTCGCTGTGGGTTTAGAGATTCGGAATTTACCTGAGAGATGCAGCCACCAAGTGCGAAACCTTCAAAGAACTGGTGTAAGGAGAGTGCAGCGATGAGGAGTTTGATCGTGGATGGGTTTTGAGAGACACCTAGGGACAGACCTATGATTACCGAGTGAGATACAATTCCCAGCTCCAATACCTGTTTAGGAAATTACAGTGATCAACAGAAAAGAACACTGGTTAGTAAGAACACAACAGACAATTCTTCAATTTCAAATTTATGTCCAACATTTAAAACAAGTTTATGTGGGATATAAATGTATCGGATCACAATATATCAAGTTCTTTTTTTCAGTATAGTAAATGACCAACAACTAGTAATCTGCTCAGCAAAGTGTCGATAAATATCTTTTCAATAGATAAAACCTTCTATCTATCCTCTCTTCGTAAGTTCCTCTGTTATTCTCCTGTGATTTACTGTAAGTAAATATATATATATATATATATATATATATATATGGAAAAAAAGGGTATGAGCAACTTGCTCATTTAGTAAATGAGCAATTGATGAGGTGGCATACATGTGATTGGAAAATTCTAAAAGTGGTTAGTTGTCCAATGTATCGCATGCATGCCACTTAATCAATTGCTCATTTAGTAAATGAGCAATTGATGATGTGGCATGCATGTGATTGGAATCTTTAAAAAGGGTTAGTTGTCCAATGTATCACATGCATGTGATTGGAATCTTTAAAAAGGGTTAGTTGTCCAATGTATGTCCAATGTATCACATGCATGTGATTGGAATCTTTAAAAAGGGTTAGTTGTCCAATGTATCACATGCATGCCACATAATCACTTGCTCATTTACTAAATGAGCAAGTTGCTCATATCCCTTTTACCCACATATATATATATATATATATATATATATATATATATATATATATATTAAATTTGTGTCAAACATATAGCGCATATAATGTGACGTCACTCTTCATCATAACATAATAACGGATTGGTGCAAGTAGGTTGGTAACACCCATTTTAAAACGAGGAAATTACAAAGTTTGACTTCCTAGTTTCGTCAAACTATGCAGAGCTTAGGAAAATTTTGCCATCACTTTTTTGCTTTTCCACTCGTTAAATATTTTTACCGCCGCATCAATACAGGAACTTGGAATCTCACTAGCGAATTGACTTACCACTATATTACTACCATAGTTTTCTATTTAGACATACTCAACCTACACATACCAACTATATTCACTTTCAATATATTTGAGAAAAAAGGGTTTTTAACATGCATACCCCTAATAAATATGATAATATCCACCTAGTTTTTTCCAACAAAGCTACCTTTCAGGGCTCGGTGTTCGGCAAGTACTGCGAGCATCCACCTAGCATTTTCCAACAAAACTATCTCTCAAGTCTGGGGGGCTCGGAGCTCGGCAAGTACTGCGAACACCCACCTAGTTTTTTCCAACAAAGCTACCTCTCAAGTCTGGGGGGGCTCGGCACTCGGCAAGTACTGCGAGCACCCATCTAGCTTTTTCCAACAAAGCTACCTCTCAAGTCCGAGGGGCTCGACGCTCGGCAAGTACTGCGAGCACCCACCTAGCTTTTTACAATAAAGATACCTCTCAGGGCTCGGCGCTCGGCAAGTACTTCGAGCACCCCCTAGCTTTTTCCAACAAATCTACCTCTCAAGTCTAGTGGGCTCGGCGCTCGGCAAGTACTGTGAGCACCCACCTAGCTTTTTCCAACAAAGCTACCTCCCATGTCTGGGGGGCTCGGCGCTCGGTAAGTACTGTGAGCACCAACCTAGTTTTTTCCAACAAATCTACCTCTCAGGGCTCGGTGCTCGGTAAGTACTACGAGCACCAACCTAGCTTTTTCCATAAAACCTACCTCTCAAATCTGGGTGGCTCGGAGCTCGGAAAGTACTGCAAGCACCCACCTAGCTTTTTCCCACAAAGCTACCTCTCAAGTCTGGGGGGCTCGGCGCTCGGCGCTCGGTGCTCGGTGCTCGGCAAGTAATGCGAGCACCCACCTAGCTTTTTTCAACAAAGCTACCTCTCAAGTCTAGGGGGCTCGACGCTCAACAAATACTACGAGCACCCACCTAGCTTTTTCCAACAAAAATGCCCCTTGAGGCTCGGAGCTCAGCAGTGACTTCGAGCACCTACTCAGCTTCTCACTGAAGCTGCCTCACTCGAAGCTCTCTGAGCTGACAGTCCAAACTTGGAGCTCGGCAGTGACTTCGAGCACCCATTCAGCTTCTCACTGGAGTTGCCTCACTCGAAGCTCTCCAAACTGACCTCCAAGCTCGGAGCTCGGCAGTGACTTCGAGCACCCACTCGGCTTCTCACTGAAGTTACCTCACTCGAAGCTCTCCGAGCCGACCCTCCAAACTCGGAGCTCGGTAGTGACTTGACTTCGAGCACCCACTCAGCTTCTCACTGAAGTTACCTCACTCGAAGTTCTCCGAGCCGACCCTCCAAACTCGAAGCTCGACAGTGATTTCGAGCACCCATTCAGCTTCTCACTGGAGTTGCCTCACTCAAAGCTCTCCGAACCGACCTCCAAGCTTAGAGCTCGGCAGTGACTTTGAGCACCCACTCGGCTTCTCCCCGAAGTTGCCTCACTCGAAGCTCTCCCAACCGACCTCCAAGCTCGGAGCTCGGCGGTGACTTCGAGCATACACTCAGCTTCTCACTAAAGTTACCTCACTCGAAGCTCTCCAAGCGGACCCTCCAAACTCAGAGCTCGGTAGTTACTTCGAGAACCCAGTCAGCTTCTCCCTGAAGTTACCTCACTCGAAGATCTCCGAGCCGACCCACCAAGCTCGGAGCTCGGCAGTGACTTCGAGCACCCATTCAACTTCTCACTAGAGTTGCCTCACTCGAAGCTCTTCGAGCCGACCCTACAAGCTTGGAGCTTGGTAGTGACTTCGAGCACCCACTCAGCTTCTCCCTGAAGTTGTCTCACTAGAAGCTCTCTGAGCCAACCCTCCAAACTCGGAGCTCGGCAGTAACTTCGAGCAGCCATTCAGCTTCACCCTGAAGTTACCTCACTTGAAGCTCTCCGAGCACACCCACCAAGCTCAGAGCTTGGCAGTGACTTCGAGCACCCACTCAGCTTCTCCCTGAAGTTGCCTTACTCGAAGCTCTCCGAGCCGAACCTCTGAACTCAAAGCTTGGTAGTAACTTCGAGCACCCAGTCAGCTTCTCCCTGAAGTTACCTCACTTGAAGCTCTCCGAGCCGACCCACCAAGCTCGGAGCTCGACAGTGACTTCGAGCACCCAGTCAGCTTCTCCCTGAAGTTACCTCACTCGAAGCTCTCCGAGCCGACCCTCCATGCTCGGAGCTCGGTAGTGACTTTGAGCACCCACTCAGCTTCTCACTAGAGTTGCCTCACTCAAAGCTCTCCGAGCCGACTCTCTAAACTCAGAGCTCGATAGTGATAGTGAGCACCCGCCTGGCTCCTCTCCCTAAGCTCCCCCTCACGGAGCACTCGGTGCCTGTCGGATGAAGTCGCCCCTCGGCCTTCGGCCCTCATCCTTCTTCCCTCGGCCTTCGGCCCTCTATCTCGCCCCTCAGCCTTCGGCCCTGTCCTTCTTCCCTCGGCCTTCGTCCTTCTGTCTCGGCCCTCGGCCTTCGGCCTTCGACCGGAATTGCGTCCAGTTCTAATAAACATCCCCAGGGATTCAGAGCAACAAATCTTCGCCAATTACTCCCCTCCTCTCTTCCCACAGAGACAGACTACTCCTACACGGCTGGGTTACACAACCCTCCAGGAGTGGGAGGCTTATGATGCGGTATTAATGACGTGGCCCAATCAGGGCCATCAAATCTCCTCAGATTCCGCTCTCCTGTGATCATCAGGTCAACAAGTCCAACGGGCTTCTTCCAACTCCAGCCCACAGCCAAACGGGTCCGACCCGGCCCGTTAGGGTCCCAGACCCGTTTACCCATGCCTATAAATACTAGACCCCCTCCTCACTTTCAAAGGTAATCAATCTTTCTCCACCTGAACCCTAGCTACTATTACTTTCTCAGTGACTGACTAGATCGTCGGAGGGCCTGTCTCCAGGAACTCTCACGGGGTCACTAGGCATTGTGCAAGTCCGAAGATCCGAGCCGAGCTCCCAACATCCGAGCCGAGCAACGAACCTCAACCTATCTCCTGCTACTACCGAGCCGGTCCTACAACCGGGGATCAGACCAAAGTCAGTGTCGTGCCTTCCTCTTCACAAATTACAAGAACTCACACCTGTTGCCCCCACACCCAAAAACAAGAAGCATCAATTTCCATGGTGCACAATCTGGAACCACGTTGCACGAATCTTAGAATTTTTTTATATGCCAATTTTCGAAACTATTTGCACTTATAGGACAGTTGTCAAAGTATTTACGCTCGTGGACTCAACAACTAAACTCGCTGTTCCCAACTGCGAAGACATTTATACTAGACTCGCTGTTGGGAACAACGAGTTTAGTTCAAAATTTTCAATAAAAACTCGACGTTTCCAATGGCGATGACATTTACACTAGACTCGCTATTGGAAATAACGAGTTTAGTTTGAAAAAAATACTATGAAGTTTTTTTCGAAAATTCACTAAGTCCAACAGAATGTTTCACTCTCTATAAAATTTCCTACATCATCGCCGTTCCCAACAGCGAGTCTAGTATAAATATCATCACCGTTGGGAACAGCGAGTCTTCTTTGAAAATTTTGAACTAAACTCGTTGTTCCCATCAGCGAGTCTAGTATAAATATCATCGCCGTTGGGAACATCGAGTCTTCATTGAAAAATTTTGAACTGAACTCGCCATTGGGAACGGTGAGTTTCTCAAAAAATTAGCACTAAACTCGCCATGTCCCAACAACGAGTATGGAAACAACTAAACTCGCCGTTGGGAATAGCGAGTTTAGTTGTTGAGTTCACAAACACAAATACTTTGACAATTGTCCTATATGTGTAAATATTTCCAAAAAGTGGCATATAGAAGAAAAAATTTCGAAAAAACATGAGTAACACCCAACCAACAAGAAAAATAAGTATTACAATATCTCTACTTGTTATAGAATCTCTTTGACCAGAGATGGCATGGGGTGAAAGCGAGGTTTGCGGGAGGAAGAGGAACGAGGGGCAACAGTCAGAACACTGTCACTGCCGGAGGACGAGGTAGAAGCTGGAGTGGAGAGAGCATGTAGTCGAGTTTCTTCAGCCACAAGTTCTGTTATAGCAGCTTCAAGGTGAGGAACTGGATCATGGTGAATCAACTGACTACAAAGGGACTGGTATTCTGGCCGAAAACCCATCATAAAGAACATGAACTGACACCTTTCCTGAGTAACATGTACATCAGTATCTTCGAGTTGTTGCAATTCGCGCTAGATATGGTGCATGGCTGTGTAATACTTCTGAATGCTGCGATCACCCTGACGATCAAGGACTGACTGAACAAGAAGCTAGTACTCACGGGCTCCGCTAGCCTGAACATACTGAGTAGTCAACTAAAGCCAAAGAGCCTGAGCGGGACGAATACGAAGTAGATCTGCACGGAGAGAGCAGTCGACGGAGGAGATAATAAAGGAAATGATACGACGATCATGATCATTCCAAGTAGCTTGGGAAGTGCCGATCAGTTGCTTGTTGGTTTCTAACACGGTATTTGCGGGATCTTTGGGATGAGGAATGGAGCCATCAATGTGACCCCATAAGGAATGTCCGAGAAGAGTGGCCTCAACAAAGGCAGCTCGATCAGTCCAATCTTTAGCAGAGGAAATGGGGAAGTCGGTGGAAACTGGAAGATACTGTCGAAATTGGGGTTCCGTAGAGAAGCACAGGTACCTGCAATTTTTTTTTTTTTGGATTTTTTTGGGGGGAAAATGGGTATTGGGTGTATAGGGTTTGATGTATAGGGTATTTGGGAAGTGGATTAGGTTAGAGGTGGAAACGGGTTGGGTTTGGGATATAAGGTAAGGTTTGGGTCTGCACGTTAGGGTTTCGACATTAGGGTAGGGTTTGGGAAACGTTAAAGTGGATTCTGGTTTAAGGTGGCGGCTATGGTTTCGAAGTCAAAAAAAAAAGGAAAATTTTTCAAGTTTGGGCAGGGATGAGGAGATGAGACCGCAATGGCAATGACGATAGGTTCTGTGGGAGGTAGGTTGCGGAGTCGTAGATTGGTGGCTTCTTCGACGATGGGTTGAAGATGATGGGTTGGAGATTGGTTGGGGACGATGACAAGGGATTTCAGGTGAGTTCAGGGTTGAGGGATTTCGCCGGTGAGGAGTCGCTATTGATGAGTTGCTGTGGAAGATGACTTCTTCTTGAAGTTGGCTTTCAGCCGTTTGTTTTTGTTTTTTGTTTTTTGTTTTTTGTTTTTTTTTGGGTGGAATTATAGGGTTATGATGGGAAAATAAAATTTGTATAATCTTGCTCTAATACCATGATAAAGTTAACAGCGAGATCGGAAAATATTATTGAACTATTGGATTGAATACAACTGAGTACAATGATTCCTATATATAGGAGAGAACCAAAAATACTAAACTGATACATATCCGATATGGGACTAAATACAATATCTAACAGAGTTCATTTGGTTGAGCTCAATTCAGGCTTTTTGATGGAGTGGGTCTTTTGTAATGGATCCTGAAAGAAGAAGATGATGAGAAAAAGAGCTTTCTTCTTTTGGTTTTTTATAGATATTAGAGCATCTGTAGTCGTTGGCTAAAAAGGAATTTTTTCCAAAAAAAAAAAGAAGAAAAAAGAATGTTGTAGTCGTTGGCTATATACCTAAAATTTGGGTTTTTTTTTGGAACAGTTGTCTCTATATTTGGAAGAAGATATAGGAATTTAGAAATTATAGCCGACGAAAGATGATATTTCCTCCGTTCTTTTTTTATTAAAAAAAAATGAAATGGACGAAACATGATCTTTCGTCGCTTAAATTTTTTATATAAAAAATATCGGATGGGAGATGATTTTCCGTCTGATCATTTTTATAAAAAATTGACTAGACGGAAAAACATTTCTCGTCCAATCGATTTTTAAAATTAAAAAAAATTAATCTCGGACGGTAAATGATCCCTCGTCCAAGAATTTCTCTCCCACAAAATTCCAAGGATGTTTCTATAGAATTATCCTTATAGGAATTATTATGCAATCTTGTAGCTTTGAGATTTGTGTGCATTTGGGGATCAAGGGCTGAGATGGAATTGGTCAATAGAAAATGTTATGCATACAAAATATTTTTGCTTTAATCTATATCAGAAATCTTCTCGGACGGGATTTCATCTCCCGTTAGTCAATTTTTTATTTTTTTTAATTTTAATATCGATATGATGAAACATGATATCTCGTCCGTTACTATTTTTATTTTTTTTAAATAACCCAAATTTTCGTTTTTGACGACTACAGCTTAAACCCAAATTTTCTATTCCTATTTGGCAAATACCCAAAATTTAAGATTGAACGACCACAGATGCTCTTAGCCCTTTTAAAACATATTTTTCAGATTAGCCCATATTTTCACATTATTTACTATTATGTTCTTTAATTAAGCTAATAATTATGAAATTAATTTATGTTATAGATTACTCTGAATATCTTCAAAGAATGTCGTCACTTAACATAAATCTTCTCTATTTTCGCAATACCCCGTTTTATTCCTACTATTTTATCGCTAACGGCTATTTCAGACTAAAAAAAATATTATAAATGAGATTCTTTCCCAAAAAATTTCACTAACTTGACTACTTTTCTTCCCCAAAATACTATAAATTCTACTATTTTCGTCCCACGAGTGCAAAATATGAGAATATTTGCATTTTTGGCAATCCTAACTAGCCTATTAATTATCATAGTTACACATTCAGGGTACGCGTATAATTTGGCGAGATTTTATATTCAAAATTTGGCAAATGTCCGGCGAATTTGAAAAAAATTCGGAAAATATACGGGAAGATATACAAATTTTAGATATATAATGTTGTAATTAAAGCTGGTATCGGGTCTTATCGGGTCGGGTCCTCCACTACCCGAACCCGGACCTGGACCCGATACCTCACCGGTCCAAAAATTGGATCCAAACCCGGACTTGCAATAACCGGGTTTGGGTCCAGGTCCTAGTTAAAAAAATCTACCCGTCGGCCGGAAACGGGAAATAAATATTTGCACGTAAGTATTTTGCACTCGATATCCTACGGTTCCAACAATTTTTGCACTTAAGCACATGAATAAATATTATATTTAGACATCTATATTCAATAATTACTATTTATATGTATATCCCTATAACACTATTATTTAAATTTCATATTTGTTAAGGTATTTTTTAACGGATCCTGGTCTGAATCCGAGTCGATTCTATTTTGAGCGGATCCAGACTCGAAAGTGCATCGGGTCGTATTTTAGACCTGGACCTGGACTAGTATAGATCGGGTCGGTTCCGGTCAAATATTAGATCCAGGTCGGATCCGAATACCGAGTAAATGTGGCAGTGCTAGTTGTAATCTATATTTGTGCTCACCATTTAAAAAATATATTAATTAAATCATTAGAAGAAACTAAACTATAATAGTGAAGTTATACATTTGCATCACCGTACCGGGGATCCTGCGCGCCTCTTAAGGTTAAAATCACGTCCTGGCTAGCCTTTAACAACAAATTACTAACGGTCGACATCCTCAACAAGAGGAATCTTGCGTGGGGGCAACTGTGCCCTCTTTGCTCGGAAACTCACGAGGATGTCGATCATCTTTTTGTGAGCTGCCCTTTCATCCTTCCCCTTTGGAAGCTTTGCACCTTAGCCTGGGAATTCCCTTCGATTCCTCCCAACCTAATCTCGTGTTGGTCTATCCCATCTTTATCTAGGTATTCCAGTGCCTGGTCCCTCTCGGTACTTATTATCATTTGGATTTCGTGGAAGGAAAGGAATCATAGGATTTTCAAGAACTGTGTATCGTCTTCCCATAAGTGTATTGAGGGGTTCATGTTTCTGTTTAGAATTTGGTCTTCGACGATTAAATCTGAGGCCATGGCCAGTTCTTTCTGTCGTCGCTTAGACGAGTCTTTGTGTTGCCTTAGCAGCCTTAATGCATTATGAATCTTTGGTTTCTGTTTATCTCTGGGTTAATTCTGATTTTCTCTCATAGGTATGACCGCTCTGTAGGTTGCCTCCTTTTGCCCGCCTAGTCGCCGGGGATTTTTTGTTCGAGCTTCTACTGCCCTGTTTCTACCAGCTGTGGTATAGTGCTTTTGGCTCCAGATTGTTTGTCTGGGTCTATTAGCATATATTCTCTGACTTTTGAGATGGTTTCTGAGCTGGTTTTTGCTTTTGGGGCTCCTTTTTGATGTCTCCTCTACCTGTGCTGTTTATTTAGTTGGGTGTTATGGAGGTTGTTTTTTTGCCCTGACTGTCTCACTATGCCATGGGGTTTTGTATCGGAGGAGGCCAGGGTTCTAGAAGTTCTGGATTATGGGTTTGTACTCTATGTTGTTAACTTTATGCTCTTTAATTTAAGCGCTCGCTTTTCTTTCATTGTTTTGTGCTCTAATCAGCATTACCCCTTTAGTTTTCTCTTGGTGGCTTTCTTTTCTGTTGCTACTATGGATTTATCTGTTCTTGTGTTGTGATTGCTGGGTGGTTACTGTTATCTGTGGGGCTGTTGCTCCTTTTTGTATATTGATGGCCATTCGGGCTTCCTGGGGATTCAAGCCAAGGCTATCATCCCCTTCGTAAGGTGCGCTGTTACTGGAGCTGGTTGCTCTGGTTGGCCTCTTGCTGACTGTTGAAGGCTCGGAGATGCCGGAGTGATTAGGCTGCCTTTACCTTGTGCCTGCTGATCAGCCCCAACCTTTGTGATTGATAGTTCTGATGTCTTTTGGTGTTTGTTTCCCCGCTCTGATCCGCGTGAATGGTCTTGAATTTCCGCATCTGGATTGTTTCCCTATGGCTCTTTTCTTGCTACTACTACCGGGTGCACCGCGATGGGGTTCCGTGTCGTATTGTTGTTGTTGTTTTAGTCTGTTTGGCTGGCTCTTTTTGTGTATTCTTTCTTTCGTACTGTTATTTTTGGATCATTGTTTTACAGCTTGTAAAATGTGTTTGTAATTAACGTTATGATTTATATATTTTTTGATATGGCTGGAGTCGGCAGACTATCCGATCTATAAAAAAAAAAACATTAATCAACAATCAAAATTTTTAAATGGACTCAATGAAAGCAAAATACTCAATCAACCATTAAATAAATCATTAATCAAGCATATAAAATAGGGAAGCAAAGCAATACCTTCTACCACAATGTGGCTGCACCTTGACAAGGGGTTGGTTTGATGGTGACGCCGGAGAAGGGAAGAGAAGGAACAAGGAAAGAGCTATGAAATCGTACAGGCAATGTTTGAATTTTGAATTTTTGAGCCCAGCTAATAATTCGTGAAAGTGACGAATAATTCATGATTTTTTACGAATAATTATTGCACCTTACGATTAATTTGCATGCCTGTGTTTTTTGACACCCAGATCTATTCGGGACGTCTGCTGTTCGCAAATTATTCGCAACTTTTTTGATAAAAAATAGCGAATTCTGGGACTATGTTAATTATGATTAAAATAGATTTAGATGGAAATCATAAATGTGAACCGTATTGAAGGACCTGTTAACAAATAATGTAAAATAAAATGGGAACTAATTTGAAAATATATGTTGTAAAATAGACTAATATTTAAAAGTCATTATCTTTTTATTCTTTTAAAAATATTAAAGAGTAGTTCTTCAAGATTCGTGCAACTTGAAAAATCATTTGACCACAAAAACCCGTAGGAACCTAAAAACCCAATCTCGTTGTCATTTGTAGACAACATATAATTTGTAGATATTCAATTAACCATCTAATCTCAACTATTCATTTTTAAGTTGGAGTTATATAAATAATTTATTTACTCTATTGTTGTTAGTTACCATAATACCTTTGAAGTTCAAATTTATTTAAGACATAATTATTTACAAAAGTGTCACTTATATAAAATTTTTAATCTCTAATATTATAATGAGAGAGTTGGAGTTGTCATGTATAGACAACCTGTAATTTATAGACATTCATTTAACTATACAATTTCAACCATTCATTTTTAGGTGAGAATTTTATTAACCATGCATTTACTCAACTGTTATTAGTTATCATAATATTCTCAAAGTTCAAATTTATTAACGACAAAATTATTTATAAAGTGTCACTCATATAAAATAAAAGTTTGTGCCACTAAGCATAATTTGTAAAGAGTATCGGATAAGAGCATCTGTAGTCGTTCTAAGCTATTTTTTGGGTATTTGGCTTTTGGAAATAGAAAATATGGCTGCGCGCTGCAGTCGTTGAAAGTTAAAATATGGCCGGACGATCGATTATCTCTCGTCTCAAACTTTTTTAAAATATATATATAAAAAAAAATCTGGGCACTAAAAAAAAAAAAAAAAATTGAAAAACTGGTGGGACGGTGGATTATACACCGGCCCACCAATTTTGTCTTATTCAAAAATTGTTGGGACGGTGTATAATACACCGTCTGACACTTTTTTTTTTAATTTTTATAATAAAGGACGGGACATTGTTTATCGTCCGGGAAAAAAATTTAAAGCGACGGGATATTATCCTTCGTCTCTTTTCAGGGACGAAAGAAAATTTCCCGTTAGCTATATTTTGGCTTTTGCCAAATCGTCTGCTATATTTGGCAGTCTACTATTCATCGTACACCTAAATTTTGGATATTTGGAAGACGACTGCAGCGATTTTATTTTCATTTTTTGTAAATTTTGAATATTTAGCTCACGACTACAGATGCTCTAAAAGCATCCACAGTCGTTTTTCTCATTTGTTATAAAATGGCAGCTACAGTAATAGCAATTAGATGAAGATCGTGCAGTCGTGCTTTGCTAAATTTTTCTCATATCCTTTAGAGACGGGATATGATTTCCCGTCCCTCTTTTTTTAATTTTAAAAAGGTGTAGGACGGGAAATCATTCCCCGTCTCTCAAAAAAAAAAAAAAAAAATGGTCCAAAGCTTCGGACGGGGTATCATACCCCGTCCATAAAATCCGGACTTAATATTGTCTCTGTCTCCATAATACGAATGTCAAACTAAACTACTATGATGTATAATGTTGCATGTTTCATGCCTGATAATGTGACTTAATATTTGGAAATGGAGTCAGAGAAATTAAAAATAAAAAATTTGGAAATTGTGAGGGACAGGGTTTGATACCCCGGCCGGGGTATCATTCCCCGTCTGAGGCCTTTTAAAAAAAAAATTCCTTTTTTAAGGGTAGAGACGGGGTATCATACCCCGTCCGACCTATTTAAAAAAAAAAATGAAAATTATTGAGACGGGATATGATCTTCCGTCTGAATCGATTAAAAAATTATTAAATCGGAGAGACGGGGTATCATACCCCGTCCTTTATAATTTGAGAAAGTTCATTTCGTTACTCATATTTGAGAAATGAGAATATAACATTTGCCAAAAAATGGCAAAATGAGAAACGATTGCAGCGCATCGTTTGTTATAATATGGCAAAATGACAGATATAGAAAACGACTGTGGATGCTCTAAGTAAATGGATATCTCAGATTCTCAGATTACTTTTCACGTACAAATTAGGAGTCATTATAACTGGCAGTGGACCAACTTCATCGACAAACGAAGTTCTCTTTCTCTTTCATCATTTAATATTTCTTCGAGACGAATTAGTCAAAAACACAAACGTACACACTGACAATGACACTAAAAAAGGAAGAACATACCTGCGACACAACAATTTGCCTCGACCGCGACGAAGAAGATCCGACACTGTGCAGATTCCGATCCCCATCCTCTCCAAATGGAACCTCCACTCCCTTCCCCTTGTTCTCCCTATCATAAACGCTAGTTCCGACCGCATCCGCCATTAAAGTGCCGATGGCGGCGAGCATGGCGGCGAAGCCAGACAAGGGGAGGTCGGAGAGGGAGGAGAGGGCGTCGATGGCGGCGGGGAGCATGTGGACGAATCCGGTGGCGAGGATGACGCCGGCGGCGAAGGATTTAAGAAGGGAGAAGTGGTTTGAATGGTGGTGGCGGCGGAGGAGGAGGGGGAGGGAGACGCCGGCGGCGGAGGAGAGGAGGATGAGGGTGAAGGCGACGAGCTTGAGGTTGAGGGTGGGGCCCATTTTAGGTTCAAGAATTTAAAGATTGAGGAGAGAGAGAAAAAGGATGTGGTCATGTTTGTAAGTTTGTGGGTTTTTATAGGTGTGAGAAAGGGATGGAGATTTGGGAAGCGGCGTGGAAAACAGGCAGGCGTCTGGATATTACATAATATGTTCAGATTTGAATAATGCTCGTTCACTGCTAATTTTATTACAATTTTTTTTACTATTATCTTATATGGAACACTTCTATTAGAAAGTTCTCCCATCTATTTTTTATTTTGTGAACAAAAAAAATATAAGAAAATTGGTAGTAGATATAACATTACTCTTCTGATTTTAACCTTTGGATAATTTTGTTTAGGACCCTTGATTGATTGTGACTGGTTTTCGCTTGCAATTTTGATTGTGTTATTTCCACTTTAAACTCTTCAAAGTGCAATAATATAGTCACAATATTTCATTAATAAGAAGATAACCAGACAAATTCAATGACCTAGATAAAAGTACATACACACAAATAGAAACAAAATACAGTCTCCTCCAACATTCAGTGGAGGGTGGGCATAAATCATAGTAAGGAAATGAAAACAAATGCAGAGAAAAGTGCATCCCTCCAACAACATCCTAGAGGGTGGGCAGTGTTAAAACCACTCTAGCGTTGGCCCCACCTCTACATCCTCATCAACATAATCACCAAGCTGGAAGGCACCGGATATCCTTCCTCTTGGTCTTATCGCCGTTTCAATAGCCCAAAATGATATCAAATGCATTACTTGAGTTAATCTACAGAAAAAGATGAAAGTATTAGGAGGGTTAGGTATAATGGACTGAGGGATATGAATCAAGTGCTAATGGATAAATGGTGGTGAAAAATGCGCACAAGGAGGACATATTGGTGGTGCAAATCTTTCGCTTTATACCGGAGGAAAAAAAAATCAAGTTTGGGGGTAGAAGCTGTCATTGAAATGCCTCATACTTATGGAAAGGAGTGTCAAAAGTATGAGAGATTTTCTACACCAATACAGCTTGCGAACTAGAGAATATAAGTGATACCAGTTTCTGGAAGGATAAATGGTGTGAAGACAACACTCTTCTAGTTATTTTCCCGTTGGTTGCCAAAGAAGTAATTAATCTTGATGCATTGGTGGGCAATGTTTTGATACACAGAAGAATTAAGATTAATTTTCAGAGTCAGCAATCTCATGACTGTTTAAAGCAACTACTAAAGCTGAAAGAATTCGTCATTAATGATGGTCAGTCTATTAGCGAAAGGAAGGATGCTCGAAAGTGGAAACTACATGCCAGTAACATCTTTACTGTTAGCTCGATATATAAATGGATTAATGATGAAGGTATTCGTAGCAGTGAAGCCAACACAATCTGGAAGACTCATGCACCTAATAAAGTAAAGGCGTTTCTCTGGATGGTGTTGAACGTTGCAACTTTTTTCAAAAAATTAACCTACACCAACGTAACATACCAGTGGACTTGAAGTGCTCTAGATGTTTAATAGATGAAGAGGACACTAAACACATATTATTCTTGTGCCCTAAGACTAGGCTAGCATGGGAGGTGGTATGCTTAGAGTTTGGGTTGTTAGAGGTACCGAATTCTCAGATAGATGGAGGGAGCGAGTTATCCGAAAAGATAATATAATAGCTTGGGATATCTCAGTAGCTGCTACTTGTTGGGGTCTATGGCTAGATCGAAACAATTCATGTTTTCGTCACTATAACAGTTGATTTACTATAGTGGTGCATAAAATTTTTGCCTTCATTCAATCTTGGACATGGGTAGCAGGGACAAGGAAGAGGCTCCGCATGGAGGAGGAGTATGCCGGGGTGGGGAAGACTAACAGTGGAGTAGGAACCTTTTTGGTGACATTGTCTGATGAGTTGGTGTATTTTGATTTATGTTGCTATTTCGATATTGTTATTAGACTGTGTGATAGGTAGTTTGGGTGGAATTTGGTCAAAGTTTTAGTGAACTTGGCAGGTGTATCGTTCTATGTACTATTATGTTTCATTAATGAATCGGTGACGAGGTCACCTTTATCTTGAAAAAAAAATTTACTTTACTTGACTCGTGAAAGTAAAAAAGTTGTTTCTAGCTAACAACAAAACCCAAGTTGATGCTACAATTGCAACATGTCAAGACTCTTTCATCTCCCACCTCTGTCTGGAGAACTTATTACGTATCCACAACTCCTCAAAAGTTGTTGGATAATCGCTAGTCTAGAGGGCACATCAAACCTCAGTCCAGACGGATCTGATTCTTAGACATTCGATGACTAGTCTAAAGGGCAACATCAGACCTTAGTCCAGATGGATTTGCTTCTTAGACATTCGTTGAAAAGGTTGTCTTTGCACACTGATTTTACAAAATTCACAACTGGAGGCAATGAGTGGTTGTCTCCTGGCCATGTATTCACTAGTGATGATATCATCATTCAGAACCAACCAGAGGAACACTCTCACCTTCAATGGGGCTATGCATCCTCTAAAGCAGGGCTGACCCTGCCTTGAGGTGGGTAAGCCCCCGAATTTTGTGCATTCTTAGGGGGACCCAAAAAATGTTTCTTGTATTTATATATACGCATTTTGCACATAATTTTTTTTTTTTGCCCCCCCCCAAAATTTTTTTTGGACCTTTGTTTTTTAAATTAATCAGTCGACTTATTTTAGTTGGGCTTGAATTTGTATGAAGGTTTATTTTTTAAATCCCTAAATCTTCATATATTTCTTCATTTCTATCGGTTTTTTAAGAATTGGAGGGGGAAAAAATTCCAAATTTTTTTCATACCAAATTTTTAAAAAAACAAATTATAAATGGAGGTCCATTTCGGGAGTTTACCTCGGGCCCACGTATACTCATGGGCGGCCCTGCTCGAAAGTACGTGGATCTTATTGTAAAGGTAATGCACCAAATAATTACCTTTACGTTTCAATTACCATGCTTTACGCTCTAGACCATTAGAGCTCTCCGGATTGTGAAAAAAAATTCGTTGGCTCCTCCAATCTCTCCGGAACTGTGAAAGAAGTGCAAGGTTATTAAGTGTAGAATAATAAAAATATGTAAGATATATACTTCTTACATATTTGTTATCCCGTTAATTGATGTTGTAGAACTTTTGTTGTTATTCCGTTAATTTATCATTAATGAGATCGGTGACTTCGGTCACTTTTATTTTCAAAAAAAAAAGATATATGCTTCTAAAAATGTTAAATTTTCAAAACCCTCTGCAGTTTTTACTACTTTTTACGCTTTCACATGTAAGACATAAATTTGATAAGTGAACATTCACCTTGTGGGTCACAATCCAGGAGCTTTGAATGCTCTGAGATGGCAAAGGATAGTTATTTCAACAACAAAAATAAGCCATTTGGTACAAAAATAAGCCATTTGTTATAATAAAAACAATCCTCAATCCTCAAGAGGGTGCAACAGTTATAGAAGTTAGTGGTGTTAATTTAGCAAAGCATCAACTGTGGCGAGGTTTGATAATATTTACCATGCATTCTAAAACTTCTCTCTTTGTTGTTGTAACTAATCAACTATTTTTTTGGATCTCAATCTATCCAGTGCTGGAGGGTCGAATACATAATTAACCAAGAACCTATAGTTCGATCTAGAATACTGGAGTAGTGATGGGCAGCTGAACTTATGTACTAGATTCAGCACTAGATCGAATTGCTGAGTTGGGGACAACCTGCTAGTTTTATTTCTAGATGCTGCTTGTCCTTGATGCTCAGTTTAGTTTAATGAAGAAATGACGACATAGTTTGTATTCTGACACTCTTGCTCAACAAGTCAACATAGATATGTTGTCATCATGGTGCCATTCGTAGTTTAGGCTTAGTCAAACCAAACAAACATAACGTACAAGATTTGAAACAAACATAACTTACGAGATTTGATAAAAGGATGATCAGCAGCTAGACTGAGGAGCGACCCTATAGCCAAATGCCTACCCTCTAAAATTTTGTTGAATGGATCTCCTTCTTTATTACCCCATGCAGTACTATATTTGTATTTGTCCCACCTCTCAAGCTTGTTGGAGAAGTTTTATTTTATGCCTGATTATTTTTGCTTTTCACCTTGTACACTTATTAAGTTCTGTGTGATTATTTTGTTAACACCTTATTGATAAAATAGAGTTGTTATTTCCACAATTTTCTTTTTCCCCACCCTCCACCCAAAAAAAAAAAAAAAAAAAAAAAAAAAAACCAAGATTTGATAAAAGGGAGGAATATGAGAATGGGTTAATTTAATGTTTGGATTCGGCATCGATGTTGGGGGTTTATTTGGAAGGTTGTCAATCAGCTGCTTCCGAATAGATACTGATATAGCTAAAAATAGGGTTAGATCAAAACCGTTCAAATCGAGCATGAATCTTAAAGCTCAGGAGTAATATGATAATTTCACCTATAAACGGGTCTGAAATGGGAACTGGGTCTTCCTTCAAAACCCAATAACACATAAACGGATCTGTCTTACTGGGTACGAGTTCCAACCCGTAAGAGACCCAGTCTGACTGGATAGGAGAGGATTCAGATATATGATTATCCTTAAACAGCGGTTTTAACCACTTCTATCCATTTATATTGGGAAGTAGGGATTTGATCTTATCCTGAAACTGACTCCTAAGGCGGCTATAAATACCCCTCTCCCCCAATGTTGCGAGGTAATCAATCTTTTGCCAATTAAAGCTCTTTCTTAATCATTCAGATTATTGACAAGAGCGTCGGATGGTGCATCGCCGGAATCAACCACGGTGTCTCACACTTTTTGCAGGTTAACGACGAGAGGATCTCGGTCAAACTCCGGTAAAGTTGTTCAGGTTTGACTATTCACATTTTCTCGAATCCACAAATCTATCTGTTTGCCCCCACACCGATTTTAGCGGCAACAGATTGACGCCGTCTGTGGGAAACCACCGAATAGCAGTCCAACCTCTTCCGTCGGGCAAGACTGCCTCCAGCCATGCCTCCAAGGAAAGTAAGATCTACAGCCTCCAACCGTAGACCCACTCTCATTCCTCCTCAACCGCAACCAGAGGCTCCCCTCCAACCCATCCAACCCATCCAGTAACAGGGACAGCTCCCTCCTCAACCTGGTCAGCCGCTATAGCAGGGGCAGCCTCCTCTTCAAAATCCTCAACCCCAGCTGGCTCAGCTTGGGCCCCAGAACGCCGGTGTAGGGACCTCTCAATCCTCAGAAGCAACCTCTTTACCGCGATCATATCTCGGTACATAACCCTTCCACCGAATCCATGGCATCCCATAACCATCGGCCTTCAGAAGATCTCCGCAACATCATAATCAATCGGCAGAAGGAGGAAGACCTTCGCCGCCATTTGGATGAGAGGCGGGCCTGAGAGGGAGCCTTCCGCTCAGAACGTCCAAATGTGCAATCTCCTCACCGCCGCGACCGCAGGAGGTCCCCTCCTCCTAGGAGGCGAAGGGAGTCCCCCGAGTACCGTCGAAGGGGGAACCGTTCTCCCGCTGGTCGATAGGCCTAGAGGGACCAGAACGGACCCATCACCAGAGCAGAATTCCAAGACTTTCAGGCAGCAGTCTTGTAGGCCCTCAATGCCCCGCCAAACAACAACAATATTATTCAGAGGGTCCCCACTCCTAAGCTGGTTCGAAGCCCTCGCCATCGATCCCAAAGTCCTCCTCAAGCTCTGAGCCACTGCCATCACTCCCCTAGTCCTCACCAGTCTCCGAGTTACCGTCGTTGTAGTCCACGTTCCCCTTCGTACGAAGACGAGTCCAGGGGCTCACCCGAGTACCATCGAAGGGAGGATGCTGTCTACCGCCGTCTCCACGAGATGGAGAGGCGTCTCAGCCAACTCGATAGGGACGAGGAACTAAGAGGGAGGACCCTTCATCTAAGCAGGCCTCCATTCTCTCGTACCATCATGGAGGCCCCCGTTCCAGCAAATTTCAAGCCTCCGCAGTTCGAGACATACACGGGGGAATCAACCCCATGGATCACATCGAGAGTTTCAAAACTCTCATGATGATCCATCAGGCCTCCGATGCCCTCCTATGCAAGACATTTCCGGCCACCCTCAAAGGCCCGGCTCGGGAATGGTACTCCCGCCTGCCCCATCCTCCATCTTCTCTTTCGACCAGTTTGAGACCCTTTTCATAACCCATTTAGTGAGCAGCCGCCACTCTGAAAAGACGAGTATTTCACTACTCTTCCTTAGTCAGAAAAAGGGCGAGAAACTGAGGGACTATGTCAAGCAGTTTACTGCAGAGGCCAGGTCCATCTCCTCCCTCCATCAGTCGGTCGCCGTGGCCGCCTTTCAATCCAATGTCCTCAACTCTGACCTCCGCTCGTCCCTAGCCAAGAAATCCCCGTAAGATTTCTCCGATCTTCTTCTCAGAAGCGAGAAGTACATCCGGACGGAGGAAGCTGCGCACCGTCCTACATTCGAGGGATCCTCTTCTGAAAATAAGAGGAAGGCCGCTGAAGACGAGGGAGCTAAAAAACTCCTAAAAGACAACGGGGGTCAGTGTCGTCCACCGCCCAGATTTGAGAAGTTCACCCCTCTTAACTCCAATGTCTCGGCCATTCTAATGGAGGTTGAGAAAGAAGAAATTCTACCTCCTGCCCCAAAGATGAACACTCCTGGAAAGAAGAGGGATAAGGAGAAGTGGTGCCGCTACCATTGAGCCTACGGCCACGACACCAATGACTGTCGGGCCCCGAAAAATGAGATCGAAGCCCTCATTCAGAGAGGGCAGCTCGGCAAGTTCGTAAGGAAGGACCGGGTCGATCCTCCTCCACCCCCCAGGGGGGCTAACAAGCAGCCCGAGAGGCCCGAGGAGACTCCCGACTTCGAGGAGGAGCGCGTATTGCACCTCATCCACGGAGTTCCAATGGGAGGAACCTCTAACTCCTCCCGAAAAGCCTTCGTCAGGGAAGTCAATTCGGTGCACAGCCTTTCCCCTCCCGAAGGTCTTGGAGTCCCAGTTACTTTCTCAAATGATGATTTAAAGGGTGTCCGAACCCCCTACTGTGATGCATTGGTGTTCAACCTCCACATGGCCAACTTCAAGGTAGAAAGGATTCTAGTGGATAATGGCAGTTCTGTCAACATCCTCCTTCTTGAGGCCTTCCGAGGGCTCCAATTATCAAGGAACAGGCTCAAGCCCGCCAGTTACACTCTCCATGGGTTCACGGGAGTGCCAGTGACGATCGAGGGTGTCATAACCCTCGACGTAACCACTGGCAAAGCTCCTACTACCCGAATGGAGCCAATGGACTTCATGGTTGTTGATATCCCAGCCGCCTATAATGTGATCCTAGGTCGATTGGGTCTAGCTACTTTAGAAGCCGTCCTATTAGCTTACCATCTAAAGATAAAGTTTCCTACCAAGGTGGGTGTGGAAGAAGTAAGGGGTAGTCAGGAAACGGCCCGCAAATGCTATATGACCTCGACTGGAGGAACCGTCCTCTCCCTCGAGGCCCTTGAGATCCCCCAGGGGAACACCCAGCCTGTGTCTGAACCGGTAGCCGAGTTAGAGGAAGTTCTCTTCTCTAAGGAAGATCCGACCCAGAAGTTCTTGATCAGTAAAATCCTCCATTCTGCCCTCTGCTCTGACATAGTCCAGTGCATAAAAAGAAACCGTGACCTCTTCGCTTGGATAGCAGCCGACATGCCGGGGATTTTCGAAGAGCTTCTGTTCCACCATCTAAGTGTCGCTCCGGGGACCAGACCGGTCCAGCAGAAGAGGCGTAAGTTCGCTCCCGAGCGGCAGCAAACCATAAAGGAGGAACTGGAGAAGCTCCTCAAAGCCCGGTTCATACAGGAGGTGAACTACCCAGAGTGGCTCTCCAACGTTGTGATGGTCAAAAAGGCCAATGGAAGTTTGAGGATCTGTATCGACTTCACAGATTTAAACAAGGCATGCCCCAAGGATCCCTTCCCACTCCCTAGCATCGACACCTTGATTAATGCCACTTCGGGTCATGAGCTGCTGAGCTTCATGGATGCATTTTCCAGATACAACCAAATTCGAATGTTCCCCCCAGATATTCTGAAGACGTCCTTCGTCACGGATCAAGGCCTCTACTGCTATAGAGTGATATCCATCGGGCTTAAAAATGCTGGTGCCACCTACCAACATCTCATCAATAAGGTCTTCAAAAATCAGATCGGGCGGAACATGGGGGTTTACGTCGACGATATGTTGGTGAAAAGCATCAATGGGTCTGACCATGTCGCTGACCTCCAAGTGGCCTTCAACATGCTAAGAAGGCATAACATGAGACTAAACCCGAATAAATGTTCATTCGGAGTCTCATCGGGTAAATTCTTGGGTTTTATTGCTAGCCAGAGGGGGATTGAAGCTAATCCTGAGAAGATAAAGGCCATACTCAATATGGCTCCCCTTTCAAACGTAAAAGAAGTGCAAAAGCTAACCGGGCGCCTCACAGCTATAGGATGTTTCCTTTCCAAGTCTGGGGAAAAGTGTCTCCCCTTCTTCAAAGTCCTCAGATGGGCTAAGGGCTTCGAGTGGGGCCAGCAGCAGCAAGATTCGTTTGACCAACTCAAAGCCTACTTGGTCAACCCCTCACTCCTCAGCAAGCCGACACCCAGAAAAACCCTTTACCTCTACCTCGCCGCCTCCGAACAGACCCTCAGTGTTGTCTTAGTGAGGGAAGAAGACAAGGCACAGAAACCTATATACTACGTGAGTAAGGTCCTTAGAGATGTCGAGCTCCGTTATCCAAGGTTGGAGAAGATAGCCTACGTCCTAGTTATGGCGGCCCGAAAGCTTCATCCCTATTTCCAATCCCATTTGGTGGTCGTCCTCACCGAACAGCCGCTCAAGCAGGTCCTGTATAAGCCCGAGACCTCCGGACATCTAATGAAGTGGTCAATCGAGTTGAGTCAACACGACATATCCTATCAGCCTCGGACTGCTATCAAAGCTCAAGCGCTAGCCGAGTTCATAGTGGAAAGCACAATCCCTGAGGTCAGTCAAGAGGCAAATGGGCCACCTATCTGGACGGTGTATGTGGATGGGCCTTCTTGCGCTGAAGGGAGCGGAGCCAGAGTTATCCGGGCAGGCCCAGATGACTTCATCCTCTAATACTCTCTCTACATCAATTTTAAGGCTTCCAACAACGAGGCCGAGTACGAAGCCCTAATAGCGGGCCTGGCATGGCTCGCAAGGTAAGGGCAAAGCGAGTTCGAATGTTCAGCGACTCTCAACTCGTGGTGAATTAGGTCTTGGGAGAATACGAGGCACGAGACGACCGTATGGCCAAGTACCTAGCCAAGGTCAAAAGTCTCATGGCTTCTTTTGAGGAAGCAAAACTCCAGTGGATCCCCGGGAGAAGAACGCCCAGGCAGATGCCCTCTCAAAACTAGCCTCCTCCTCCCTCCGAGGCCTCGAGTAGACCATCTTGATCGAAGTTCTACTAAGGCCCAGCATCGAAGAAGAAGCCCCCGACTCAATAGAGTCGCTACCGGTCCAACTCGAAGATAATTGGATGAGGCCTTTAGTTGAATTCCTCAGAGACGAGAGCCTTTTCCAAGATCCCAAAGAAGCTCACCGAATCCGAACAAGAGCGGAATGGTACACCCTCATTGAGGGAATCTTGTACAAACGCTCCTACACCCAAGTAGATGGCCGACCCTACTTGAGATGTCTTTCTCCAAAAGAAGCCCTGTATGCTCTGAAAGAACTCCACGAAGGGATAGGCAGAGCCCATTCGGGATCAAGGTCCCTCGCCCGAAAAGTCTTGAAATATGGGTACTTCTGGCCTACCCTCCTTCGGGATGCCGAGCAACATGTCCGACAATGCGGTCCCTATCAACAATTCTCCACTATCCGCCGCCTACCGCAAGCTCAACTCTCTTCCCTCTCAAGTCCAACTCCCTTCGCAATGTGGGAAATGGATCTGCTAGGTTCGTTCCCACCAGCTCCAGGCCAGCTCAAGTTCCTAGTCGTGGCGATCGACTACTTCTCCAAGTGAATTGAGGCCGAACCACTAGAAACTATTACTGAGAACAGGGTGCAACTTCTTCTGGAAGAACGTGATCTGCAGGTTTGACATACCTCGAGTCTTGGTGACAGACAACGAAACACAATTCGCGGGGGCAACATTTCGCTCCTTTTGTGAAAAGCTCGGCATTCAGTAGTGGTTCTCCTCCGTCTCCCACCCTCAATCCAATGGCCAAGTAGAGAATGCCAACAGGCAAATCCTCTCGAGCATTAAGAAGAGACTAAATAAGTTGGCTAAAGGGTTGTGGGCAGAGCAGCTTTCTAACGTACTGTGGAACTACCGCACTACAAAGAGAACCCCCACAGGAGAGTCGCCCTTCAACCTCACCTACGGTTCTGAGGCCGTAATCCCCTTAGAAGTTGGTTTGCCGCCCCCCCGCCTAGTTTCATATAATGAAGAGCAAAACACAAGGGAGATCCGAGCCAATCTGGACCTTATTGATGAATACCGCGAGAGAGCCTCAATTCGCCAAGAGAATTATCGAAGAAGGATCGAGTAATCCTACAACAGAAGAGTCCGTCCCACAGATCTTAAGGAGGGGGACTTAGTCCTCAGGAAGCTAGCCATCTCGTTCTCCAGTCAAAGGAGCAAGCTAGCCCTCAATTAGGAAGGACCATACAAGGTCTCTAGGGTAATTCGTCTCGGAGCATACCAACTTGAAGACCTCGAAGGTAGGAAGATACCAAGAACATGGAACGCTGATCATTTACTGAAGTACTAAGAGAGTGTTTGAACACCTCTCTAAGCACCATCAGTTTTTAGGCTATTCTTTTTGTTTTTCCAATATAATAACGGCCCGCAACTTAGAAGCGGACGATTAGCAATAATTAATAAAGAGTTTCTTTTGAATAATAATTCTCTTGTGATCAGTTTATCTCTGTTTAATACCCTAATTATATTGTTTTAAATGACGAGTTCGGAGTCCAACACTTGGCTCGATTCCGCTTCGAATAACTTGCTCTTAAGCGAGGTAGAAGTGGTTTGCCATTCGGAACTGCTCTCATAACCGTTGAATCTCTCTTAAACGATGAGCTCGGAGTCCAACACTTGGCTCGATTCCGCTTCAAATAACTTGCTCTTAAGCAAGGAAGAAGTGATTCGCCATTCGAAACTGCTCCCACAACCGCTGAATCTCTCTTAAATAACGAGTTTGGAGTCCAACGCTTGGCTCGATTCCGCTTCGAATAACTTGCTCATAAGCGAGTTAGAAGTGGTTCGCCATTCGGAACTGCTCCCACAACCGTTGAATCTTTCTTAAACAGCGAGTTCGAAGTCCAACACTTGGCTCGATTCCGCTTCGAATAACTTGCTCTTAAGCGAGGTAGAAGTGGTTCGCCATTCGGAACTACTCCTGCAACTATTGAATGGTTCTTAAACGACGAGTTCGGAGTCCAACACTTGGCTCAATTTCGCTTCGAATAATATCTTGCTCGTAAGCGAGTTAAAAATGGTTTGCCATTCGGAACTGCTCCTAAAACCGTTGAATCTCTCTCAAACGACGAGTTCGGAGTCCAACACTTGGCTCGATTCCGCTTTGAATAACTTGCTCGTAAGTGAGTTAGAAGTGATTCGCCATTCGGAACTGCTCCCACAACCGTTGAATCTCTCTCAAACGACGAGTTCAGAGTCCAACACTTGGCTCAATTCTGCTTCGAATAACTTGCTCGTAAGCGAGTTAGAAGTGGTTCTCCATTTGGAACTGCTCCCATAACTGTTGAATCGCTCTCAAATGATAAGTTCGGAGTCCAACACTTGGCTTGATTCCGCATTGCCAACTTGCTCTTAAGCGAGTTAGAAGTGGTTCGCCATTCGGAACTGCTTCCGCAACTGTTGAATCCCACTCCGCTTCTGCTACTCGCTCATAAGCGAGTAACAAGTGGTTTGTCATTCAGGGGTGCTCCTACAACTATCTACAATCATAGGTGCTAACGAAACACACAAGTGCGGAAAACAAATATAATTTCTGAAAAGTTTGAGGAACAAATCAAGTTACAAAGCCAACTACTCATCTTTATGACGAGTTACAAAACTTAAAGAACAAAAAGTACAAAGAGCTACTTCAACGCCTCCTGGGGGCGGGGATACTTCGGCTTAGAGACACATGGGGACGATGAACGCTGTACTGCCGACGTCTCACCTCGGTGCTCGTCTCTAGGCCAGTAAGCTGAGATGCATCTTCTGCACTGCTTCTAATAGTAGCCCCAACGGACGCTCTGCTCGACGAAGCAGCCACCCCACTTTGTGCGTCACCAGGGCTCCGACGAGTAACGGGCGAGCGAGTCGCAAGCTCGTAAAAAGAAATTCCTCTATCGCTCTATTTCTGTGTGCAAGAGGTGCTCCTAACGTTGACACGCTCGGGTTGGGGCTTAAGACGAGCGACTTCCTCCTCAAGTTTAACTATTCGTTCCTTCAGTGAATCATCCTTCACAGTTATCTTAAAACGAGGCAGTCGCGCCGAGCCCGCACCCCCAGAGTTGTCAGTGACGATCCAATGAAGATGAGTAACCTCAATGCTCTTGTCGACAGTCACCCTCTTCAGCTCGTCTCTCTCCGCCATCAGCTTACCCATCGCTGCTGTCAGCTCATCTCTTTCTACCATAAGCTTGTTCCTCGCTCCAGTCAGTTTGTCTCTCTCAGCTACTAGCTCGTCTCTCTCCGCCGTCATCTTAGTCAAAGAATGACGGAGTCGCCTAAGCCTCAGGCCTTGGTTAACGGCTGTCGACGAGCCATAATCATCGCCTTCGGGATTCATCTCCCAAGCCGCTCTTCTAACCGCCGAATCTCTAGGTCTCGACGGCCTAAGACTAGCCGCAGATGATTCCGGTCACGTTCAGCTCTGCAAAGATCCCACTCAACTTCATAAAGCCACTCTTGGCTCCTAGCGAGGCACAACTTCATCGCCCCTAGCCCGGCCTCGGGACGAGTCACCTCAGTCACATAAGGCACTTCGGCAAGCTGCATCACTTCGGCGATCTGAAAATTCTAAAAGTGAAACCGCGGTGAACACTTAGCCAAAAACTTCAAGGTGACCTCAACACTTAGCCAAATTTCGAAAGTTTTGCAAACACATAGCCAAAATTTCGAAGCTCAAGGGTTAGATAACCAAGGAATTCAAAATATCCCCAACACTTAGTCAAAATAAGAAGTTTTCATTCATACAAAAAGCGGTGGCCAGTCCGCTATAAGGCAGTACAAGAAAAAAGAAAACGAAAATATGAGACAGCTAAAGTCAAGGGGCCACCTTGGGTGGTAGCTTGGTGACAGGCTCCTCGGTGGTCACCTCCCCTTCCTCCACTGCCCCGCCTTAGGGGTCAGCCACAGCCTCGTCACCCCCTTTCTCCACCACCACGGCCTCGGGATCAGCCACAGCATTGTCGCCTGCTTGCTCCTCCCCCTCCTCGTCCTCGGCCTCTTGATCGGCTTCGGGATCCTCCTCGTTAGCCGGACCCCACAGCCCGTATCCCGACCTGTCGAAGCTGGGGACTCGAGCCTCGACGTGCTCGAGCGCAGTGGTGTAGGACTTCTCCATATTCGCCATCATATGCTTCTTTGCCTCGGCTTCTATCTCCGCCCTCGCCACCTCCACTGCCTCGTTCTTCTCCCACATCACCTCCTCCAAGGCCTTCTTCGCCTTTGCCCTCTCCTCGTCTGCCCTGGCTGCCTCCGAGGCAACATTCTTGTTCGCCTGTGCCAGGACCGCCTCCAAGTCCGCGACCTTTATTGCTAAAGAGTCCGAGCGGTGTTGCTCCACCTCGTACAGCTTCGCGACCCTCGCCCTCTCCACTCGGTCCCTGTCGTATATGAGCTTCAGCTCCTTCTCCTGCTCGGAATATTGCTCGAGGAGGTGGCTAAAGTGGCACGTGATCTAAACAAAAGAGGAAAAGAAGCGATGAAAACTGAGCAAAAGACTTAGACAAATTTTGAGTTATCAAAATTGACTAAGAGACTTACTGACATGGTCGCCCAAGCAATCTCGAGAGCGTCGTCGCCCATCGTCCCCGCCTTCATCACTGCTCGGTCCTTCGGGGTCGGAAGATGGCGCAAAACCTGCATGCTCATGGCCGAGTCCCCCAAGAAGCCATCGTGGTTCATCACCCGCTAGTCGGGGACGAAGATCTTCTTGTGCCCCTCGGTCAGAATTGCCTCGGCCTGCTCGGTGAGGGGTGGGGCCTCGAGCGCCAATGCTGCCGAGACAGAGAAGCCTTTGGCTGAAGGATCAGACGGGGTCGGCTGAGGAAGTGCAACAGCCAAGGCCAATCGCTGAGGAGATGCCAGGTCGACGGTCTCGACCGCGGTGGACATTTTGGCAGGTCGGCTAGACAAAGGTCCCGCGCTGGTCCTCTTCCTCTTCTTGGCATCGGAAGCCTTGTTTCGCTCGGCCATAATCGCCCTAAAGTCCATGTTCGGAGCCTCTGTCAAATAAAGAAAACAAAGTTAAGACAAAAATACATAAGGTACAGAAAGCAAACAAAAGAACAAGATGTCCGGAGCATACTCGGGTCGATCGGACTGAGGCCCGACCCGTGGAGCACCTCCTCGGTTATGTCCCTCCAGCTCAGGATCGGGAGGTCGACTAGCTTCGCCACGACTTTTGCCTCGGTCGGAGTCAACACCGGCTCAGCCTTTGCCCACTTCGGCACATCCTCTTCCACCTGGTCGAAAAGTCCCATGCCGATGGGGCTCGGATCAGAAAATACTTGCCCTTCCATAACTTGATAGAGTCCGAATTCTCTATCAATTTGATGCCTTTCCGTGGCGACAATTAGTATCAGTATTCGGTCTTGCTCATCCGGTTGATCCGATACAGGCTTCGGAGAACGACGAGCTGAGGCTCCACCTTCGCCGTTCAACACTGGAGCAGAAACCCAAGCACGTGTCGCCACATGTTCGGCATGAACTAGATCGGGCTCAGTCCATACCACCAAAGCACATCGGTCACGAAGAAGGGGAAGGCGCAGGCCCGTATTTAGCGTGTCGTAGGCGAAGACGCACGTATCAGGTGTGAACGCTGTGCACGCTCGCACCTCGGGTCCAGGGAGGATCAGAGTATACTCCAGGGGAATCAAGAAGCTCTTCCGTATCCGAAGCAGGTCCCTCTCTGTAAGAACCGAGGCGATGTCGTCGACCTCGGTAACCTCCTTCGGCTCGTTCTCCTCGTACGTCTCCGATCGCCCGTAGATGGCCTTCGTCAACAGGTCACCGGTATATTGCCTGATCCCCCCATGGCTAGATATCTCCGTCGGCAGCCGACCCATTTCTCCTCCCCGTCTGACGGGCTCTAACACCGTTTCGACAATCACAGACCGAGCCACCTCCTTCCCCTTCTCCTTGAGGAGTGAAGCGACCGGCTCGACCACGGACGACCCTATTATCTCCTTCCCCCTCTCTAGACTCAGCACTTTTGCCCCCTCCTCTTGAAAGGTTGGACCTACTAACCGCTGCTCACTCTGCCCTCCCGAGGAAGAAGCCTCGCTACCCGAGGACGCTCTAGACATCTCGAAAAGCATATATATATATATATATATATATATAATTGAAAATATATATATTTACCTTGATGTGACGTTCTCGTTCAGAATAGTTCGCCGGAAATTGCCTTGCCACGCCGCGACAGCTAGCACAACCACCCAAGAGCAATCACCGCTACTGGAGCGACTCAGGAGCAAAAAATTTCTAAGAGTGAAAAGTGAAAGAGTGGGAGAAATGGTGGGGGGAGGGACTTATAGTGAAGAGAGGACGACTCTTGGGCTTCTAACGTGTTAGGCCCCACTCAAGCCCATTAAGAAGGCTAAACGACAGAATGCAGAAGGGCGGGAACAATCCAGATTTAGCCACGTTGCTCGGCAGCCTACGAAGCGCCGAGCTACCGGGGCACCGATCTCCACATTTGGTGAAAAATGCCGCCGAACTCTTTGGGTCGTCAGATTGTCCCAGGATTCGTGCCAAAAGCTGATGAACAGCTCAGATTTTGCTACGTCCACAAAATGATAGAAACACGTTTTCTCGTGATCTGAGTCTCATGCATCGTGATTCGCACCGTGATGGATGCTCCAGATTAGCCACGTAGCTCGGAAGCCCACGAAGCGCCGAGCTACCGAGGCACTTTGCCGAGCTACCGGGGCACCGACCTCCACATTTAGAGAAAAATGCCGTCGAACTCTTTGGGCCGTCAGATTGTCCCAGGATTCACGCCAAAAGCTGATGAATGACACAGATTTTGCCACATCCACAAAACACAAAAACACGTTTTCTCGTGATCTGAGCCTCGTGCATCATGATTCGCGCCGTGATGGACGCTCCAGATTTAGCCACGTAGCTCGGCAGCCCACGAAGCACCAAGCTACCGAGGCACTTTGTCGAGCTACCGGGATACCGACCTCCACATTTGGAGAAAATGCTGCCAAACTCTTTGGGCCGTCAGATTGTCCCAAGATTCGCGCCAAAAGCTGATGAACGACTCAGATTTTGCCACATCCACAAAACGACAAAAATACGTTTTCTCGTGATCTGAGCCTCATGCATCATGATTCGCATCATGATGGACACTCCAGATCTCGCCACATTGATCGAAAACCCACGAAGTACCGAGCTACTGAGCCACTCTGTCGAGCTACCGAGTTACCGAGCTGCCCATACGGAGAAAAGTGCCTCTGAGCTACTCGAACCGTCTGATCGCTTAGAAATTCGTGCCCTAGCTGATGGATGGTCCAGATCTTGCCACATCATAAATAGTATAAAAAATCTATTTTTTATTTATTAAATTCGAATTATTTATTTAAAATTGTGAAAAAATGATTAAAAATTCAGGAAAATTAATTAAAAATTCTAGAAAATAATTATAACTTTGGGGAAATATTTTTGAGTCCCTGGGTAAGTAATTATTGCTTAGAATAATTAATTAATGCTCTCGAAAAATAAATTACCGCTTTGCAAAATTAAATAAATGATCCGAAAAATAATTAAAAATCAAGAAAAATCACCAAAAAGTCCAGGAGAGCTTAAGAACAGTCTTGAGTGTGCTACCAACTCAGAAAAATATTGTCATGCCTCGTACAAGATCCGAAGCCCCTCATTTGGACTGCGATACAACCCCGCAAGCCATTAAATCAGTAAAACAACTCCTCAAAGACTGATCAAACTCAGTCTTCGGGAGTGAAGGGCTCGTGATATGGTTAAAAATAGGGTTAGATCGGAACCGTTCAAATCGAGCACGATTCTTAAAGCTCAGGGGTAATATGATAATTTTACCTATAAACGAGTCTGAAATGGGAACAGGGTCTTCCTTCAAAGCCCAATAACCCATAAACAGATCTGTCTTACTGGGTACGGGTTCCAACCCGTAAGAGACCCAGTCTGACTGGATAGGAGATGATTCAGATTTATGATTATCCTTAAACAGCGGTCTTAACCACTTCTATCTATTTACATCGAGAAGTGGGGATTTGATCTTATCCTGAAACTGACTCCTAAGGGGGCTATAAATACTCATCTCCCTCCAATGTTGCGAGGTAATCAATCTTTTGCCAATTAAAGCTCTTTCTTAATCATTCAGATACTGAAAAGAGCATCAGAGGGTGCGTCGCCAGAATCAACCCCGGTGTCTCGCACTTTTTGCAGGTTAACGGCGAGAGGATCTCGGTCAAATTCTGGTAAAGTCGTTCAGGTTTGACTATTCACATTCCCTCGAATCCACAAATCTATCTGTTTGTCCCTACACCGATTTTAGCGGCAACAGATACTTTTTTTTTAAAAAAGAAAAGATGGAGTATAGCTACCATGTTTCATTAATAAGGAGTTAACAAAATAAATGCAAAGTACTGGGGAAATTACATTAAACTACAGAATATGAAATAAAATATAACTTCTCCGACATATATGGGGAGGGTGAGACAAAATAAAAGGTAACAACATCTCAAGTACAAGCATAATAGAATAGATATCCGCAAAATAATTGCAGACCATTTCGGTTTGCAACTTTTAAAATGTATGCAGTTGTGGAGCGATCATACCATAAAGGTACCATCCTTTTCCAACCCCCAGACTTTCCGATCTAGGCAATGTGAGCATTTCACCCACGACTGGTCTAGATATGATTGAAGTTCCTCCCATATGAGTTGGGATTCCAGACTCAGACGATGTCTAAATGTTAGCCTGCATGCTCCTTTTTTCCATGTCTTAGCAACAATTTTTTTTGGCTGCGTCATTTGTTCATAGATATCTGCGAACAATTCTTTGAGAGTGCGCTTCACACAATTTGTCACACCACAATTTGGTCAACTTGCCGTTTCCTATGAATGATGTTAGACAACGACTAAACGGATCGTATGCTTTAGAAACCCCTTTTCAGAACCAGAAGACTCTGGGTCCAACCCTGAAGCCCAAATTCTTTTTTGGCTGAGAATAAGAGGATGATCATAGGCTGTTGATCGGTTCGTTGTAACAACTAAAGACACATTAACTTTGGTTCATATAGTACAAATGGATAGTTGGTAAATTATTCATTACCCTATATAACTCAAAAGAATCCCTATTAGAGTCTAGGGTCTAATATAATTCAATTATCTATCCATCTAATTGATTTTTTCGGTGTGAGATTATTATTTGAGCCACAACCTTAACAATCTCCAATTTGGCTCGAATCTGGGCGAGAAACCATCGAGCAAGAACTTTGGAGGACTTCAGAGATTCATAGTCTCCATCCTATACTATATTTCATGTGCCTCTGGAAATATTTTTTGAACTTGACCCTGCCTCATCCACTATGACTCGGCACCCATGTCTTCCCGCCAACACCTCATTAACTCGACACGACAATGTTGATCCACCAACACCATGACTTGACATAATAACTTATGCACACACGACGACTCAATAATATACCCACATAAGTCCAATATATTCACAATTGGCTCTGATACTATTTGTAACAACTAAAGACCTATTCACTTTGGCCTACATAGTCCAGATGGATAGTTAGTAAACTATTCATTTACCTATATGACCCAAAAGAGATAATCCATACTGGAGTATATGGTCTAATCTAATTTAACAATCTATCCATCTAATTGATTTTCCAATGTGAGACTATTATTCGATCCACGTTAACCTCAACATTGACTTCTTCTATAACAAAGAGTTAAATCCTAGCAAGGACAATAATTATATACTATATCTTAAAGTAATAGGCATAGCTCCTCTCTTCTTTCTCCATTTTAGAATAGAGGAAGGAGAGCCAAAGTAGAGACTAACAACTGCTAACCCCGTGTACTCAATTTAGTGTAGAAAAAAAAAACTGAACAAAACAAAACAAAACCCCTCATCTTCTGTTTTCTCAAATCTCATCCCACTTTCAAAATCCCTCTTCTCATCAGTTCCCGACTTCCTGACACCTTCTCCGCTGCCACAGCCACCGCCACCGCCATCGTTGATACCGCCGCCGCCGCCTCCCACCTCTCACGTGCAACATGGCACAACCTAAAATGTACCAGTTAATACCACTATCTCCATAATGGTTTTGCAATCCCAGTCTTCACCAAAATGTATTAAACCCTTCGTTGTCTTCTTTCTCAATTTCTCCAGGGTTTCCAAGAAATGCAAATCAAGCTGTAAATGCTCAAAAAGGTGTGATCTTTTCTAGAGTTGCTTCTTCTTCTACATCTGCATTGCTAACCCTTTCTCAAATTTGAACTTCTTGCATTTCTCCGGGAAGTCTATGGAGCTTTCTTTGTGGTATATGCTTTCCTTTTCAGTTTGAATTTTTTAGTTTTCAATTCTATCAATTGATGTCATCTGCTATCCATAAGGTTGCTGTGGTTCAATTGGTTATGCAAAGAAAAAATTTGTTCTGCTGTGAATCTACATCATCATTATTTTTATATGTGTTTTCCAATAAAAATGAGGTTGCCTAAAAAGAAAAAAACTCCATGAAAAAGCAACTATTTTCACCACCTATTAAGTTTGATGACAACCATCTCCATTAGTGAAAAGCTTTAGGTGAAGAATATTGACAAGAGAGTTTATCCAAATTGATGCTAACCCAATTCTTAAAGGGTCATGTTTCCGTCCTTGATGTTATATAAATTCTCAGAGTAGGAGAAGAAGTATAAAAGAAGTGGAAGATTAGCTTTATTTCATAAGTACACATTCAACTCTTTAAGGCACAACAATGCTGAATAAAATTAATTTCTGTGTCAGTCCCTTTAAAAAAAAAAAAAACCAACAGCCTTGCAAGAAACTGAGCTGCAATGTGTTTCCTCCAATATATACTGAATTATTGAAACTAGATTTGTGACCCGTGCTTTGCACCTGTATACTCGATGAATTCATTGTTGTTTGTAAATGAAATGAAGAAGAATTGGCCATTATAAGAGATGGAAATGAATTGTTAAAGATTTGTAACGAGGGGTAAGATATTGTTAAGTTCTGTAATGCGCTTCCTAGAAGAGTTGTATTAGGCCTGTCATAGATCCGTTAAATCAATATTGTGATGATAGGATTTGTGGGCATTTGAAGATCATTGGAATTATGATTTAGTGCATTGTAATGTTGTGTGGTTCGGACATGGTGTTCACCTTTCCTCATATACTATGAAGCATGGACACTTTTATACGAGTCCAACAAGGCGCTTGATTTTTTTGGGTTTTTTTTTCTTCCAAAATCGTTCTCTGTGAAGGTATGTCGTGTTGCATTGTGTTCATGTTAGCGGGTTTGTGTCTGTGCTTATCTCACATGGGATGAAGAAGCATATGTAGGTGCCTAATCGTGTTGCCTAAGTTCAAGATATAAGCCTGCAATGACATGGCCACTAAGGCAAGACTACCACAAATCAAAGCAAATACCATTTTTTTTATTCTTATGTTATTTTTAAAAGGCAACACAATAGAATGAGAAATATTGTTTAGCAATGTTGATTGAGCCTCGTTTTCTAAAGTTGGCTGTCACTTAGCACTAGGATCGTAGTTCATGTTAGAAGCTATCTTCTTTTTTTATTCCTTAGCTTCTCATTATTATTTTGTTTTTTATGTTATTTTTAAAAGGCAACACAATAGAATGAGAAATATTGTTTAGCAATGTTGATTGAGCCTCGTTTTCTAAAGTTGGCTGTCACTTAGCACTAGGATCGTAGTTCATGTTAGAAGCTATCTTCTTTTTTTATTCCTTAGCTTCTCATTATTATTTTGTTTTTTACATGTTTAGTATTCTCATCTTATCATTTTTTGTTGTCTCTAATATTAGTTCAATCGAATGGTGATAACTATTTATGCTAGAATTGTTATTTGAATAATGTTAATTTGAACTGAGCATTCTCCACTGTTTTGAGATATTTAAACTAAAAGGATAACTAAGAGCTGGGTCACATATTGTTAGAGACAAATATGAGAATACATATTTGTGGGGGGTATATGTGATCTTTACATATATTTGTTAGGGACATACATGTTTAGAACCCTATATTTAAGATTATGTTTGTTTCTTAATTAAATTCTCCCATCTTTTGAATAGTCTGTGCAATATTGATAAATTTTCAACTATTTTGTTTGCAACAGTAGGTGTGAAGATTCAAAGATATTGGGATATTTCCAATAATTTTATGGCAATTCAGGACTTCTTCATTACATCAGGTGTATGTTGTATGTATTCTTATCTCATGTTATACCTTCTCCTGAAATAATCCATATTGTTATTTATCCCAATATGTAATGTTAATATCCATTTTTCTTCGCTATGTTCAATTAGATAAATAATAAAAATAATATTATTGTACAAATTTCAAATATTTTGAGGCAATTCAGGACTTCTTAGTTACATCAGGTATATGTTGTACGTGTTCTTATCTCATGTTATACCTTCTCCCAAAATAATCCATATTGTTATTTATCTCAATATGTAATATTTCTATCCATTTTTCTTCACTATGTTTAATTAGATAAATAATAAAAATAATATTGTTATTCAAATAATTTCATAATTGCTCTTAACCACACTTATCAATTGGTGTTGTTGACAAATTTCGAGGGTCTATTGTTAACTTTTAATATTCAATATTCAAGAAATTGATGTTGTTGACAAATTTTTAACTATTTTGTTTGCAACAAAAGGTTTGAAGATTCTAAGATAGTGGGAGATTTTCAATTATTTTGAGGGAAGTCAGACTTTTTCATTACATCAGTTATATTATATGTGTTCTTATCTTATACTTTCTTTCGAGTTAGTCCCTATTGTTATTTACCGCAATATGTAATGTTTCGTTCTATTGTTCTTCATTGTGTTTAAATAGATAAATAATAAAAATAATATTATTATTCATATTTAAACAATTGCCCAAAATCACACTTATTAATATAGGATACAAGAAAAAAGTAATATGTCATTTTTCCAACTCAATAAGGCTTTCTACATTTGTACGATGTCAAAGATTTGAATTACTGCGGTGGAAAAGACATATCCTATGAGAATACTCCTGACTTCATATCCACACAAAATTGCACGTGCGTTAAGAATTCTAAAGTTAAGACATAAATGCTTGCGAAGTATTATAACAAATGATTTGCTTACACATCAGAAAGGAGGGTGACCTTCAACCTAAACACTTTAGATCAACTCTCTGATTTAATTGGAAATGTCCATCAAGAAAACAACATGTCAACATTGGGTGATTCAGCTAATGAGAGACATGAAATAAATTCAGCGCATATAATGCTTGGTGTGTTGGTGAATCATCAACAGTGGGTTGACCATCTTTGCTATCAGATGATTTGAGCAGTAATAACGATTGGTTTGTAGGCGAGACATCAAACGGAAGACCATCATCTTTATCAATTGAAAATTGAGATACACGTGATGATGGTAAGTAAAGTGTACTGCAACATAATGCCTAAACTACTAATAGTATTAAGTTTCTCTCATACAATTCATGACATAATTAATAATCTTCCTTCTATAATTCGTTCTAAAATTGATTGTGCAGTGTGTTCCGCTCAGATTGGTCATGCAATTGTAATTAGAATAGGTGAAGATGTAAAGCCCAAATGAAGTAAGAATATAAGGATCTACATATGGTTTAATTTTATAATAGAAATGTAAACTGTCTTAAATTTTTCTTAATATGTACGGCAAGAATGTATAGACCAAATATCGAGTGAAGTTCCTACTTAGGCAAGCAAGATGTTGAGTGTAGTAGTTGTCATGCTCAAATATGGAGTGACCTATCATTATTATCAGTCTGCATGTTGTGCACTCGAATTACTAGAGGATGACACCAAATGGCCGAAGGCATTAACCAAAGCATCTTTTTTTACATCAGGTCGTTGGCTCAGAAACTTTTTTGCTTCGATATTGATGTTTTCTGAACCAACTAATCAGGTTGGTTTATGGAACAAACATTAGAGTAATCTATCAGATGACATTTTGCATAGATGTAGGACTGAATCACATAATTTAGGTTTAGAATTGACAGAAAATCAGTTGAAGAATTTGGCTCTTTCAGATATTGAAATCATTTTGAATTAGAACGAACAATCTCTTAAAGAATTCCCACCTCTCCCATTTCCCAAGGATGTACATGTACATGCCATTGAAAATCGACTGATACGCGATGAATTGTGTTCTGACGTCGACGAGTCTAAACGAGAGTTTGACCAATTATTCCATAAGTTGACTAATGAGCAAATTCAGATATTGGAACCTGGGGTTTCAGCGCACTCAAGAAATAAGAGTGGTGTTTTCTTTGTTCATGGTTGCAGCGGTACAAGAAAAATATCTTTATGGAAAGTTGCAAGGTTTTGAGTAGAAAGAAAAATAGTTCTCACTGTTACTTCTTTTGGAATAGCTGCTCTGTTATTGCCTAGAGGTCGAAATGCGCATTCAATGTTTCATATTCTTATAAAAGTCCATGAAACTTCTACATATTCTATAATCTAACATGATGATTTATCTCAACTTATTTAACAAGCAGATTTGATCATTTGGAATGAGGCGCCAATGATGCATCGCCATGCATTTGAAGCAGTTGATCGAACTTTCAAGGATCTAATGAAGTTTAAGAATAAAAGTGAAGCTCATGACGCATTTGGCTGAAAAGTTGTTCTCGGCAGAGATTTTCGACAGATTTTACCTGTCGTGCCAGTAGGTGGAGGACCCAGTATTGTGTCTGCATCATTACAAAGGTCGCATATTTGGTCTTCATGTAAAGTGTATGAGTTGATGAAAAATATGAGATTGATGGAAAGTTCACTCGATCAAGTTATAAAGAATGAACAGAGAAAATTTGCAAAGTGGATTTTAGATGTGGGAGAAGGTAAAATTCTAAGTGAATCTAATACTGGAGGTTCTGGAAAGGATTGGATACAAATGCCAAATGACTTTCTAATTAAAGCTGCAAATGGTCTAAAAGGGTTTGATAGACTGGATTTATCCTAATATTAAATCTAGATATAATGACTCAACATTCCTTGAAAAAACGTGCTATTCTAGCACCTACTAATGAAGAAGTTGATGCCATCAATTCTCAGATTTTGACTATGTTCTTCGACAGGTTGTCAACGACTTAAGTGCGGATAAAGTCGATGATATCCTGAATGGTACAAATAAGCAAGATATGCATCTGCCAAAATTTTTACATACAATTAAGATGAGCGGGCTACCAAATCATTATTTAGAATTGAAGCAAGAAGTACCGATTATACTGCTAATAAATTTGAATCAGTCTTCATGACTTTGCAATGAGACACGTCTACTGTTCATACTTTAAGAGAACATATTATAATAGCTACAATTATTACTGGAAGATGTGTAGGTTAGACAATTATGATTCAAAGAATGAGCATGTTGCCTACAAAAACGAGGTGGCCATTTGTCCTCAGAAGAAGACAATTTACTATAAAGTTGGTATTTGCTATGACAATAAATAAGAGTGTGGGCCAAACTATCCATAGTGTTGGGGTTTATCTTTAAAAACATGTGTTTATGCATGATCAATTGTATGTTGCATTATCTCGTTACACTTCCCGTTATGGCTTGAAGAGGTTATTGACAGATAACATAAATGATCGTGAAAAAACTAATGATCATACACGTAATGTGGTATATCAAGAAATTCTTCAAGAAGTGCGTAATTCCATTATAACCAATTGAAAGGTAACTGTCATTAACAATATAATTAGATTTAAATGATTAAAATAGTAGTTATTGGCACACAATGTATTTATATTTAAGAATCTCATAATGTCATTTTATTAGAGTTTATCAAAGTCGTGGTTATTATTATTATTATTATTTTTATGTATCGGCTTATATCAATTCAAATTGGTTCATGGCACTTTATAAGTAATTAACTTTTAATATGATGCAACTAAATTTTTATTGCATGTTTTCTTTTTATGTAGGCCAACATGTGATGTTCATATCTGAATAATTTAGTCACTTGATGATGTTGATTCCATGTTGAAATTACTAAAATATTTTGATATCTTTCCGTTGTTGGTTTTGTATTTACCTAGCTATAAACAATAGTTTGTTAGAAAATTAGTTTTGCATTTTAACTATTTTAATTGAAGTCTTTTATTATCATAAATAATTTATCTAAGTCATCCGCTAGATATATAATTGGGATTAAGTATTTTGTCAATTGAAAAATTATTGTGACTGAGTTGGAGGTGCCTTATTGCCATTAAATGCTTGAATTTAGAGATTATATTTTCTGTATCATCTTTACTACATACTTGTTGAATGTTTGATATACTGGATTATAATTATACAGAGAAAACATTGTATATATGGATAGGTTCTACCGACTTTTTTATTGAATAGAATTAATGTTTTAATATATCATAAAGTCTGTGCAATTTGCACATGGGGTATACTAGTGATAATTAAAAAAAAAAATAATAGAAGAGAAAAGAAATAACTAGTTTTTGTTTGCAGCGGAGATTGAATCGCTACTCCTTTTCTTTTCTTTTCTTTTCCGTCCCGGTTTCCGTGCTCTAGGGTTGGCATTCGGGTCGAACGGGCCGAGCCGGGCCGGACCCACCCGGGTTGGATGTTGACTTGGGCGGGTTCGGGCCGGTTTGGTGACTTAGCCGGGCCGAGCCGAAAGGTGGCTAAGGCGACCCGCCCAACCCATGAACCCTTTCGGGTCCAACCCGTGTCGGGTCGGGTCGACCCGCGGGTTGGCCAGTTTAGATAGATAGGTTTTATCGATTAAAAAAACATGAGAGAGGAGAGAAGAGAGAGGAGAGAAGAGAGAGCATGGCTGCCTTGGAACAAGAGCAGATCTTATGCTCAGGTACTAATGGCTCCTCCCCATCATCATTACACCCCTCGATCCCAACGCCAAAACCCTTTACACCCCGCCCCTTCCACTGCCCTGCCAAAAATCCCAAAAAATCTCCTTCCTCTTCCCAAACCCTCCTTCCCCTTAGATCGCCTCTTCAAACGCCGACCCAAGATCCAACATGGAAATCGTCGCCACAAGATGGAGACAAGATGCATGCGGTGTGGAGACATGGACCACCTGGCGGCAGACTGCAGGAAGAGCGGCATACATTGTTTCAACTGTTGAAAGGTTGGTCATCGCGTCAGAGACTGTTCGATCTTCAACAAAAGGGAGTCCATGGCCATCGAACTTGCCCACAACTCAGAGATAGCTTCGGCCCTTCCAGCACTGCATGCAAGCGCTTTCCTTCACCTGATCAACCTCCGATCCAACCCAGATGCAGCAACTGTAGAAAGCACTCTAAACTTCGTCTGGAGGCGACAGGGAGGATGGTGGGTAGTAAAGAGGGTTTGTGACGGGGTTTTCCATGTCCAATTCCCATCAAAAGAAGAGGCCAAAAGGGCTATCACAGAGGGGGTTTTCCAGTTCTCAGGCTTTAATGCGACCTTCTCCCCTTGGTCAATGGACTTCGGAGCTAAAATGAAGCCAAAGCCTTGCTTCACCTGGATTAATGTTCCCCTGTTGCCGTTTCACATGTGGAATCAAAGCTCCATAGAGAAAATTGTTCAACCATTCGGAAAATACGTGACCATGAGTGGAGATATGAAAGCAGCGACCTCTCGTGATCAAGCCCTCATTTTGATTGAAGTTGATGATGTTGGTCTCATCCCAAAGAATCTACTAATCCACTATCAAGTGCCTTGGACTAAGGAACTGCAAGTTCATGAAGTTCCGGTGCTTATTTTCGGCAACTCCATCCCATCAGCTGACATTGCTAGCGGCAAGGTACGACTCTTTTCTCAAAACACTGCTTCTCCCACAAGCTTCTGGCGTCGGAAGGAAGCACTGCCGGCGCAACAAACATTTGCAAACCCCCCGCAATTCTCGCTACGTGATCAAGGAGTAATCGGGGATAATAAAGGAAAGGCAAAAATCACGGAGGCAGTTAGTACGGCTAAGAAAGTTGCGGCGCAGTCACAGCCCCCACAGAATCCTTTCCTTTTTGCCAACCAATTTTTGAATATCTCTGGCTTGGCTGATTCTAGTGCGAAGATTCCTAAAGTGGTCCCTCCCCCCTAGCAATTAGTGGAACCAGTTGTGGCAAATCCTACCCCCCCTATCATTGAGATTGACTCTGATTCGCCTAAGGGCAATCTAGATATTTCTACTGCACCGTCACAAACCCATCCCGACAGCTCTACCAGCTCACATGACATTGCACCTGAAGAAGAGATGTGCCAAATGGAATGGAAAGGCAAGACAGTGACTATTCCCCAATCCTTATTCCTCCAAATCAAACCTGCAGTGGAATCTGTCCTAGAAGCAGAGGTCACCAAGCATGTCTCCAAGCTAGAGGCCTCTAAGAACTTTCAATTCAGCACTGGTGCCATAGGAGCTACAACCTCCAGCTTTAGAACAAAGTCCCACATTCCAAGGTGCCACCTGAATACCTTCGCCTCTTCCACAGGATCTGTACCCCCAGGATTCAAAGAAGGAGCTAGCAAGCGCTGCAAGCGCAGCAGATCCGCAACAAAGGTTTCCTCCTCCAGGCCATTCCTGCAACATCTGCGCACCTCTGTTAAGGCTGCCTCCCTCCGCAAATCGGCAGGTACATCCTCTTCGAAGCATTCTATTAACTATACATGCCGCAATCCATTTGCTTTACTATCTAATGATGATATCCTCGAAGTTGCGGAATCAGTTGGAGTGGCGGCTACTGGGCCACACTCAATCGTCAAGCTCAAGCAGATTGCAGCGGTTGCAGTTGATCTCCCCGATCAACAGCAACAGCTCAACTGAGGCCTGAGTAAGTTGCACCATGCTTGTTTTCGCGAAGAAGGAAGTTGGAATGTTGTAAGTTGTAGTTGTGTCTTTTCATTTTCGATGAAGATAGGAAGTTGGAATGTTCGGGGGCTAGGCAACCCCTATAAGTGTGCCTTGATCAAAGATGGACTCCGAAACGCCCAAATCAATGTAACGTGCCTTCAGGAATCCAAGCTCACCAAACCCTCCCCACGTAAACTTTCTTCCATCGGAGGTAATTACATTAATAATTGGAGATCCCTTGATGCTGTTGATAGTCACGGTGGCATTCTTGTTGGCTGGAATGATAACTTTCTCGACTGTCTGTACTGTGCCATTGATATATTCTCCATCTCCCTCTCTTTCTGCACTAAATCATCAGGGATAGAATGGTCCCTCACCTCAATCTACGCTCCTTTTGACCTTGATGATAGAGACCTCTGCTTTCATGAAATTGTGCAGCAACGTAGAGTACTTTGTGATGCATGGGTAGTTTGTGGAGACTTCAATGTGACCGTCTCCAACCAAGAAAGGAACAGAGGCTCCAGTTCTAGTAGGGACATGAAGAACTTTCGCAGTTGGATTCAACAATTGCAGCTCATTGATCTTCCGCTAGCAGGGAGGAAGTATACATGGTCTAACCTCAGGCAAAATGCTTCTTGTGCGAGACTAGACAGATTCCTTATCTCAAGCATTTTTTATCAGTCTTTCCCCTCTTGCGTCCAACACTCCTTACCCCGTATTGCATCTGATCACTGTCCTATTATCCTTGACTCCCAAGTGATTCAGAACAAAATCCACAACTTCAAATTCGAAAAGGCATGGGCTTCTCACAAGGATTTTAACCACAACATCACCAGCTGGTGGACTGGTTTCAATTGTGCTGGATCCAAAGTTGATATCTTTGCTAAGAAGCTTATCCTCTTAAAGAGAAGGATCAGACGGTGGAGAAACGAGGTCTTCGGCCACATTCCTAAGCGCAAGGAGTCCCTGCTCCAAGTGATTCACAATCTTGATATTTTAGCTGATTCACAAAATTTAGACTCCACCCAATCTGCTGAACTCAATGCTGCCCATGCTGAATATCACCAACTAATCCAAGCTGAGGTCACCTACTGGAGGCAGAGATCTCTGTTGTATCGTATCGGCTATCTAAATGAACATATAAACTAGACACAAATTAAAACCTCGCAAGTGTACGAATCGTTTATAGAAGCGTAGTGAAAAGTAAGGGTCGATCCCACAGAGATTGTAATAAATAACTTACTAATCAATAAAACAAAAATGCTTATCATAAAGTGTTGTTATAAAAGTATGTTTTGAAAGGAAATGAGATTAAAGTCTAGGTCAAGTAGAATCACAATACAAAATATCTATTAAAGTAGTTGGGCATGATTTCCACCTGTAGTCACGAATGCTAAATTAACTTCTACACTACTCTGATCACTCATGTTTGTTCATTTAAGGGCATGGTATTTATTCCTTAAAGTTAAGATTTTCCTAGGCCAAGAATTAGGCATGGTATCTACTCTAATTCGTTTCTCTCCTTAAGTATTTAGCATGGTATCTACTAAGTTGTACTTGAGGAAAGCATAGGAACGATGGAAATTAACAAACACTCAAAGCTCTGGAAGTTGGTCTCAAATCTAGATCCTCCAAGTTGATTAAACCAAGAACCTAAATGATTCTTGTGTTACTAGTTATGAGCATAAGATATGGATCATCTCTATACTCATATAACAGAGTCATTTTTATAGTAAGCAAACTTAATAACATAAGGTTCTTCAGATCAGTCGACTGTCGTTAGATGTCAGTCGACTGATCTGAAGACTTTCAAACAAAAGTTTGATTCATATTATAAATTTGATCAGGAACAACCGGGTTTAATCAATAAGTGATAAAAGTAGTGCTTGGTAAACATTACATGACTAAGGTTTCAATCAGCCCAACAATGAAATTAGTTGCACATAATACAACTTTTATTGACTAAAAGATTTGAATACATGACTCAAATGAATTAAACTAGAACAAGAATTAAAGAGAAGAAGAAGAACACTGATTTGTATGATGTTTAGCTTGAACCCAATCAGTCTAAAGTCGACTTGTTTTCCTCCCCCTTAATGCAGAGTTTCAGTTCTTGATCTCCTTCCTTATTCGATGCTAATATATCAATGCTTGATTCCTAGATGATCCTTTGATAGATCGATCCCCCCTCTTCTTATAATTTCTCTTGCCCTTATCTGCAGATCTCAAGCTCCTGCTTTCTATCACCTCACACGATCGGGCATGGATTGAGTCGAATCTTCAATACTTGCCAGACCCGATCTCTTGATTTTTGGGAAGTTGTTATTTGCAGTTATCCCATATCTGTTTCCTGGATTTTGACAGCTCACTTTGATTTGGATTTGGATGAGGGTGTATCTCAACTGATTTTATCTCTTATTTTTCGCTGATAGCCACTTCAGTCGACTTTCTACTAAGAGGCAGTCGACTGTACTGCAACCTTTGGAACTTCAGCCTCAGTGAATTCAGTCGACTATTGCTAAAAATTGATCGACTGTTCCGCGAACTTATGGGAACTCAAACAAGTCATAGCAGTCGACTGTTGACTAGGAGTCAGTCGACTGTTCTGCAAAGCTTCGGAAACGCAACCCTCTCTGTTCAGTCGACTGTAGTTAAGGAATCAGTCAACTGTATTCAGCAGCTTCTTAGAAATGTTTTGATGCAAAATTAGGGTTCTTCATTCCAGTGTATCATCCTCACAGTGCTGGATTAGTCTTGAATCTGCTTCGTTTAGTTGCTTTTAGGTTGTTTCCTATGGAAAAGAGAAAAGAAGAGTAAATTACCACATATAGAGAATTTAACTGTCTAAGTGCATTCAGATTATTGCTCCAAAATATGGATATTATTGGATTTATCAATCTCGTATCACTTGGATTAAAGAGGGTGATGCGAACACTAAGTTCTTCCACTCCATGGCTAACGGGAGACGACGCAAGAACTTCATTTTTTCACTTCTTCACAACGGAGACCTCATCACAGATCAGTCGGCGATCAGATCCTGTTTTGAGTCACATTTCAAAGACATCTGTGGCACCAGATCAGAGTCAGATTTTAGAACAGAGTGGGCATCTCTCTATCCACCACCAACGCATGATCTCTCTGCACTTGTGAAGATTTCAATAAAGACGAAATCAAGAGAGCAATCTTCGGTATGAATGGAGACAAAGCTCCAAGCCCTAATGGTTTCTCTATGTATTTCTATCAACAGCACTGGGAACCCATCCAAGATGACTTATGCAATATGCTTCTGGCCCTCCAGCATGGTGAAGCTGACATCGGTAGACTGAACTATTCTACAATTGTGCTCATTCCCGAATGTGAAGGCGCATCTTCTGTTTCCGATTACCGTCCTATTAGCTTGCTCAATTGCTCCATGAAGATCTTCACTAAGATCCTTGCTAACAGACTGAGCCCTTTGCTGCACACTCTTGTATCATCGTTTCAAAGCACCTTCCTCAAGGGGAAATCTACGGTGGACTGCTTTCTAGTGGCGCATGAAGCAATCAACTTATGCTGCTCTAAGAAATCTGATTCACTTATGTTGAAAATTGATTTCCGTAATGCTTTTGATATGCTCAGCTGGGATTTCCTGGACCAATTGCTTAATGCAAGAGGCTTTGGCACTCGTTGGTGTTCCTGGATCAAAGCAATACTACAATCCACCAAATCCAATATTTTGGTCAATGGAATTGGGGGCAAGACCATCGGCTAAAAAAGAGGTCTCAAACAAGGTGACCCTCTATCTCCAATGCTTTTCATTCTAGCGGTGGATGTGCTTGCGCAAATGCTGCGAGTTGGCAGAGACAATGGCACCTTTTCTCAGCTCAACCTAAGGGGTTCCCTAGCCAATCTCTCCATTTTACAGTGTGCCGACGACACTCTGATTTTCTGTAAAGGAGACGAACAAGAAGTTCTTCATCTGAAAGTGCTCCTACATCTCTTTGCTAATGTCTCTGGATTTCACATCAACCTCTCCAAATCTTCCATCACATACTTTGAACACTCTCAAGCTAAGCTTAATGCTTTTGCGCACATCTTAGGCTGCACTCAAGATTCCCTGCCAACCAAGTATCTAGGAATGCCACTCGCAAGGGGAAGGCTTAAGAAAATAGACTGGCAACCCTTGCTTCTTAAGATTGAGAGAAGATTGTCCACATGGAAAGGCAGAGTCCTATCTAGGGGGGTAGACTCATTTTGATCAACTCTGTTCTTAGTGCCCTCCCAACTTATTTTGCCTCTTTCTTCAAGCTGTCTCAGTGGGTGATAGCCAGGATCGACCAAATGAGGAGTAGATTCTTTTGGGTTGGAAGTGACACCAAGGCTACGGGGGCCTCTTGTACTAGCTGGAAGCGTATCTGCCAACCTAAGAAACAGGGTGGTCTTGGTGTGCTGGATCTTCAACAATTCAATAACGCACTACTCATGAAGTGGTGGTGGAAACTCTATACTGACAACTCCCTGTGTTCCCAAACCCTAAAATCCCTTTATTTCAACAACACTACTGGTGATTTCATCTGTAAGGCCCAGTCCTCAGACTTCTGGAAGAATTTTTTCAAGCTTAAAGAACAATTTTGATCAGGGGATCTCTTGGGAACTTGGCAACGGGACTCTGCTCAAGTTCTGGACCTCTAAATGGATCGAGAAACAAAGCATTGCCACCCTTTTCCCCTCACTCTTTTGAAGCAGCATGGAACAAAGAAGCATCTCTGAGATCTCAGGGCATCCTAACCCAAGGTAGGTGGACTTGGAGACCTAGCCTACACACATCCTCTACTAGTATTATCTTGACGGAAAAAAGACTTCTTCTACAGGCCATCTCTCATGTTCAGCCATCGCAGCAACCTGATAATGCCCTATGGAACCATTCTCACACTGGGTGTTACTCTGTCAAATCAGCTTATACATTCTATAGTGTCTCTGGCCTTATCTCCCCCTTCTATCGTGCTTGCTAGAAGAACTGCGCACCACTCAAATGTAAAATATTCATTTGGATGTTGTGCGGAGAAAAGCTTCACTCGAAGGACAGATTACATTCTAAAGGTTGGGATGGTGATCTGGTATGCTCTGCTTGTGCATGTCAGATTGAAACCGCCTACCACATTTTCTTTGAGTGCCCGGAGGCTGCTCACACATGGCTACACTTCACACAAGCCTTCAACATCACCAATCTGCCGGAGTCCATCTCGGCATGTTTCACCACTTGGTGTTTTGATCACAACAAGCACAAATTCACTCACTCATGGCATCTGGTCACTATAGCTGTCTGTTGGAGTATTTGGAATGCTAGAAATGATAGAATTTTTTACAGCAAGCATACATCTGTAGATAAGCTGATCACTAATACAAAATTCTGGTTTTCATATTGGCTAGATTCAAGTGGAGAATCACAAAGATTATGGAGGAAATCAGGAGCACGGGAGACAGCGACCTAATGAGGCCCACTCGAGGGAACACTGCCGATGGAAACTCTACTTGATCTCTGATGACTACTCTGGCTAGGGTCTTTTATTTCTTGCTTTTGGGACTGTTATTTTTTGGGACTGTGTCTAGTCCAGTTTTGTAATCTTCATAAACTCTAGCCGTCTTATGTTTTCTTTCGGCTGTTGAGAGGTTCTTTTGTTTCGGGCTTGTTATGGGTGGAAAAGAGGGATGAGATCATGTGATTGGATCTAGTAGAGGTGTACGACAATAGTCCACTGCCCTCTCTACGATCCATAGGTATGCCATCTCGAACTTGGCTCCATCTTTTGCTTGAGAAACCGACTACAGCCTTTTTGTAATAGTATTAGCACACATTTTCTTTTGATATATATATATATTTTTGTGAGGTAGGACTACCCTACCTTTTGCCAGTCAAAAAGATAGATAGGTTTTTTTTTAACTTAAAATAATAATAATAATAATAATAATAATAATAATAAACATTAAAAATCGTAATAATAATAATAAGATTGAAAGAGTGAATTTGGCAAAAAATATTGAAATATTATTCATATGAATTTAAGTTATACAAGTTTCACAATTTCTAATGAAATGAAGAATTCAATTCACAAATATGTTTTATACACTAACATATTTCTTATATACAATTTCAATTTACTTCAATTTTTCTAAAAAGAAATAACAAGCACAGATATAATACAATTTTTTTATCTATTTCCAATTGGTTGCTATTTTTTTTATCTATTTCCAATTGGTTGCTATTGTTGTTGTTGTTGTTGTTGTTGTTGTTCCGGCGAGTTGCTCCCACTTATGGACGTTGATAATGCTTTTCCTTGTGTCCCATCTTCAGTCTTCAGCTAGTCTTCTGTGCAAATGAGTATCTCTAACGTGTCGGGCTTCAAGCGATTCCTGTAATCAGTTAGAGCTCTGCCACTTGAAGAAAATGCACTTTCAGAAGCAACTGTAGAGATAGGAGGAGTTAGTAAATCTTTAGCCATAATTGACAGAATACTATAAGTGTGTTCATGGTATTTCCACCATTGTAAAATATCTAGTGGAGAAGAAGAAGACTCAGAATCTTGTTGATTATACCAATTTAATTCATTTGGTTGATTAGTCCTAGATTTTTTTGATTGAATTTGTGCAAGTAAATTAAATATTCTATTATCAAATTTACTCTTACCCTTACCTTTAGAAGTAGCAAAAGAAGAACTAACTACAGAAGTTGTACTACTAGAAGCAAAACATCTATCATAATAATTATACAAGTTATTTAATGTAGATTCAAATTGAACTAAAAAAGTAGCACAATCAATTACTATTTCTACATTTTTCCCAAGTAATGCAAAAAATATTTCAATCAAACTCTTCGTACCTTCTAATTTGATACAAGGATCCATAACGGTAGCAACACAAATCAGCATAGGAAGAGGAGAATAATACTTCAAAAAAATTTTGTATGCAGGTTTTACAATCTCACCAACATAAGTATCATTTAACATTTCGTTAAATGTTTGCATCATGCTAACTAATGAAATAAAAATGATACTAGAAGTAGATTCATATGTTTTTGAAAATTTTAAAGTTGTGGTTTTAAAAGGTTCTAATAATTTCAACAAAGCTTCGGCATAATACCAATCGGTGGGAGTCATTTTAAAATTGTGCATATTTTTTGCGATACAAAAATCATTTACAACTGTTTTATATTCGGTAACAACATGTCGTAATCAAAAGTAGAGTTCCATCGGTGTTTAACATCCTTTGGAAATCTTCTAAAAGGTACATTTGAAATCCGACACCAATTTTTCCATTCTTGAAATACGCTGGGACTTAATGCAATGAAATGTACACAATTTCTAATTTTAACTATATATGGATCGGCTATTTTTAATGTATCTTGAACACATAAATTTAAAATATGACATGCACATCTAATATGAAAAATATTGTCAGATAGAGGGTTTAATGCGGTTTTTAAAATACTAATTGATGCATTGTTGTTAGATGCATTATCAAAACTTATACACATAATTTTATCGCGAATATGAAAAACATCACAAATTTTTAAAATACGGTTTGCTATTTCAGCGCCATTATGGGAATACGGCAAGGCCGCAAGTGATATGATTCTTTTTTGAAGAATCCAATCATTGTCGATCCAATGACAGGTTATTCCTATCGTTGGAATATTGTTGATACCCGTCCAACAATCTGAAGTTAAACTAACTCTACAAGTTAAACTCCATAAAATTGCAATCAAAGCGTTCTTCATTTCATTGTACACTTTAAAACAATTCGATTTGCAAGTATTTCTCGGAATTCTTCTAAAATGAGGGTTTAATGCCGTTTGATTAAAATTTTCCAAGTTCCTACTCTCGGGATAGGAAAATGGTAACTCTTCCTTTATTACTAATCGGGTCATTTCCCGACGAACAAGATCGGGATCATAAGGGTGGCTTTTAACTAGACCGGTCCTAGGGTTGATTTTTTATTGGCCGGGTAGGTCAGCAAGAAGTTCTTTATGGTTATTTATTATTTGTCTACTAATTGTACCGGTGTCATCACCCACCTTGAGTTTGTATGCCTTAGAACATGTTTTACAAACTTTCAAACCTATACCCGGAGTTTGTTCGTCCGGGATATAATCGTAAAACTTATGTCAATCACTACTTTCTCCTCTACTTTTCCTACTACTACGGGGTTGTGTGGTTTCGGTTGGTTGCTATTGTTGTTGTTCTTCTTCTAATTGTATGTCATCTACGACCTCGTCATGTGTACCTCATTGTTGGGTAAGTGGATCATGGTACTCTTGGGCGGGCTCACTAATTGGGACAATTGGTGGCCTACGGAAAGAGGAGGAGGAATCTTGCCCACTTTGGCTGCGACCACTACCGCGTGATCTAGACATAATGTAGTAATGTATGTTGAAAAAAAAATCCACAATGTAGGAACGATGAATTATAAAAAAAATCTAGAAAGCAAGAGGGTTGAGATAGAGAAGATAAAAAAACCAACAATAATTATAACTACAAAAAAATAAAATAAGAAGAAAGGTATGAAATTTTGATACCGTTCATTGTGGATACGCGTATATAAAAAAATCCGTGAAAATAAGAATATAAGTAGAAGTAGAAATAATCGATTCCGGAATTGAAAAGTTAAGGAGAGCTTGAAGAGAGTTGACGACTTGATCACTTGGAGTTGGACGAGAGTTGAAAAGTTGAAGAGTTGAAGACGTTATTAAATTTTGATTTCGATACGATCGGAATTTGATCGTGTATATGCCTTGAAGACTTGCTTGTTGAATACTTCAATTGTTCAAAAATTCTTTAGAAATGAGTTATAATAGTAGAGAGAGTAAGAGAGTTTTGTGAATTTTTTGATAGGATTTTGGGGGGTATTTATAGGATTAAAATAACCAAAAAAAAAAAACCACAAAAAACCACCAAAAACGGCTATAAGAGCTGTTAATGTGCTCTCTGTGCTACAGTACCAAGCCTAACGGCCTTGCGCCCTGTTGGACCCGTTCGGGTCAACGGTCGTCCCGTGGCGGGTCTAATGTTTGACCCGTTCGGGTCGAACGGTTCGCAACCCGCGGGTTGACGAGCGGGTTGGCGAATTTTAGCCGGGTTCGCCTGCCGGGTTAGGCGGGTCGGATCCGCTAATTCGGCGACCCGGGTCGACCCGTTACTGTTTACGGGTTCGACCCGAACCTGAACCGCAGTTTTGCTGGCCGGGTTAATTCCATCTGTTTCTTCTTTTATTTTATTTTTAAATATTTTTATTACACAATTTCATTCTACCTCCTAATTAATGATATTATTTTCTATCGATTTTTCAAGGGACCAATTTTCCTAATTGACCATATTATTTTCTATTGATTATTCAAGGAACCAATTTGTAAAAACATGTAGTTGAATACTCGATTTTAAAAAAAAAACTTCACATAAAATAAATTTAAATTTTAAAATCTTTATCCTTATTTTCTTCTTTGATTTTACCGAAATGCATATTTTTTTACACTTATAAATCTTATTCCTTCAAAATAAAATAAATAAAATAAAATAAAATAAGTGGAAAGAAAATAAAATTTAAAGAAATAATTGAAAACTCGCAACTTCAATACATTAAAAGAATAATAAAATCATACATAAATTTCACTCATCATCAGTTTGGAATGACAGTTTGGATTGGGCCTCAACCTAAGAAACCAAAAGAACGAGAAGAAAAAAAAGACTGGCTAAACCAGATCAGATCAGTTCATAAATCAACAGGCTTGAACAAATCAACTCCAACTGAAAATGTATAAATTATTGCCTCATTATAGTACATAACTAGCTATACATTATAGTACATAACTAGCTATACCATAACCATCCACACTCATGATACATTTGCGTGCATTGCCCTTTGTTACAAACTTGTAGAAAGTTGTAAGAGCAAGAACCGTCTTTTTTTCAATAATTTGGCCAAAACAAGATTTCTCGATCACCATTGCACTAACACAGTGCTGCTACTCTCTTTCGGCGTAAATATTCAGTCCCAGAATAAACAAGGGACCAACGTGGACGACTTTGATCCAACCATACTAAGAAAGCGTGTATAAATTGCCCATTAGAAGCAAATTATGCCCATACTGCAAGGGAAGACATGGACAAGGCACCGAGGAAGAGAGCCAAATAAGAGGCCACCTGAAGCCGAACATTACAGCTCATTCGACGGCTGAGGAAATCAGCAGCAATTAGATCCACTAAAGCCATGTAAATTAGAATTCCTGCTGATATTGAATCAAGTATCCCTTCTACAATAAGTGCACGTGGGCTTTTAGCGTTGTATACCGATGATACTCCTGCTCCCACTGCTATCCCCATGGGTGCCGTGATGGCAAAGAAGCATGCCATTAGGGTTGCAGAAAGGTTCTTGAATTGTGCCTGTAATAATAGTAGTCACATGGATGATGATCAGTTAGTCTGAAGCTATAAGATCCATTACCTGAAATGTACACATCACAACTAGTACAAACCTGAGAGATGCATCCTCCCAAAGCAAAACCTTCAAAGAACTGGTGAAAGGATAGAGCAGCGATTAGGGGACGTATGGTGCATGGGCTCTGTGATACACCGAGTGACAGTCCGATGATCACAGAATGAGACACGATGCCGAGCTCCAGAATCTGTAATATAATAAAGATATTCAGCCAGAAATGATGAAAACTAGGAAGCATATATAAATCTACAACATTAGTCTTCATACTTGTAATCCCTTAGGTTCTTCTACATCAGAAAACCTCTAGCCTGAAACTATCAACTAAATGAACTAATAGGATACCAATGTAACAAGACTACATGTATTAAAAAAAAGCATCTAACACAATTAAAAGGGTTAAAAAGATTATTTCTTTCTTTCTTTTCTATGCAATGCAAAAGTTTACCAAACAGTGATATTCATTGAACCGGTGGGTTACATTTTGTTGAGACATGTTGCTAAGTAGAGTTAACCATACGGAACCAAGGACCAGACCTTTCCTATTGTGCACTACTCCCCTTGTAAATTTAAAGCAGAGAAAAGTTGCTTGTCCACTGCTTACATCGATTTCATGTAAATTTAACATTCTCAAGGAGCAGCTTTTATTGCTAGGATAACAATATTAAAAAGAGGGTGGCCAGATTTATTTTCATGTAGGGATTTCTTGTTTGTACGCGTCATGCATGTTGCTTCATGTATGTTTTATTTTCTGTCTGTAAGTAGTACTTGGACCCAGTACTCTGGGTTTGTTTTGTTAAACTCTTATTAATGAAACAGGGTCGCTAGATTCTACCTTTTCCGTAAAAAAAAAAATATTGAAAAGAGACAAAAGTGTTTGCCGTCCTGAGCACACGGGTGCAGCAGGGAATAACCTTTTAAAGTTTGCAAATGGTTCATTCAATTTCAACCTAATATTCTTAAACTATTCAGCTAATACTAAGGTCTGAAACTTCAAAAGGGGTAATAACTTCCAGTGGTCCTACAGGGATGGTTTGTCCAAATGTTCTGTAAACTCTGGAAAGAGAACATATCTCACCCTCTTCCATACCAGCAAAACAACTTCCGCTGTCACTTAAAAGATTAACTATGAAATTTCACATTACATTAAAGAACTGCATTTGTAAGCAGAACACTTAAGACCCTGTTTGAGAACAAAGTTTAGATGGCAGAGTTAGCTTAACTTCGGGGGTACATCCACCTCCATTTTAAAGTTATCTTCATACTTAAGAAAAATTAGGTAAGCATGGAGTTTAATAACTATGATTTTCTCACCTTCGGGATACGTCCAAAATAAGCCCCGACCAAAGTCAGGATAACTAGAGTTTCTTAAAATTATGAGAGATAACTCCGGTTATCCTAACTTAACTTTGTCCTAAACATAGCCTAAGGAGTGCAACCATTACATGGTAAGAAAACATAAGATCAAAGTTCCAATAGACAAATGAAGTAAACTGGAACCTGATAATATATGTCAAGTTGTCAACATAAATGAGCAGCAAAATTTCATATATGTCATGATGAGCTGTAGATGCCATTCGAAAAATAATACGCTAATTTAAGAATAAAATTATTAGGTTTTTTGACATTCAATAAGAATATATTCTGTTAAAAAGATACCAATTTTTTAATTCCTAAAGAAAAAGAAGAAGAAGAAGAATAAGAAGAAGAAGCTTATCAAGAATAAATTTATCAGGCTTCTTCACCCAAAAAAAAGAAAAGAAAGAAGCATAAGCACATTAAGAATAAATTTATTATGGAAAAAGAAGTAGAAGCAACAGCAACTTATTAAGAATAAATTTATTAGGTTTCTTGACATTCAATAAATAATACATAACACAATATCTATTTTTGCTGGAAATGTTTATGCAGATATTTAGATATATATTATATTGTATGATTGTAGTAAATTTTTCTGTATATTATTTCAGTAGCTAAACCTAGTTAACCACAAGCCTTTGGATGTAAAATGATTGGGCATGCAATTATTGTCAGTCTTCGCATCTTCTACTTTGTATGAACCAAAACTTTAATGACTATATCTTTTAATTTAGATACCTACCTCAAACAAGATAGGTGGCTATGCAATATAACAGACCAGACTTCAATGATATAGGCAGAGTTTTGAATCCTGAGTTTCTAAAACTGAAACTGAACCAATCAAATAAGTAACCTCAATGACTAATCATCTACTGAACATGAGAAAAAATGTTTTGATAAACCATCTTAGTCAAACCTATACTTAAGTGCAAATCATTGAGGTACTCTTTTATGTTCTGCAGATTCTCGACCTAAATATAACTCACCTTAGAATCATGCTAGCTAATTGCAGTACTCATTTCACGAGAAAATAACAGTTGCACGGTCCACAACTTCCAACAAAAAGTATGAGGCTTCAAGAAGATCATGTTATTCTCTCGTACAACTAGTTGCTTGCGCATACAGCTAGCAATACCAAAACCATTCCCCTCCACCTAAAGTGCGAAACTTTTTCAATCACTATCAGATGTCTATAACACAAAATTATCTGCAAATCTACTTGTTTATGCCTACAAGCAACATAGTTGACCCCTTTTTAGACAAGGAATCTTACATGAAGACAACATCTTCTTTTCGTCTACCTGACTACTCCATTATCCACCAAAACTATATCCAAATGAAGTAGGGCGGCCATAGGCATCACTAGTCCAAAGTTCTACCTTCTCATAAAATATGCTCTCTCCAATCAAAATAAGTAATAACGATAGTTATGTTTAAAAAAAAGCCAATGTTGTTACAACACAACGTTAAAGCAAGAGGTCTGAGTTCAAATCTTGCTTGCATCATGATACTACCTATCATAGATAAAAAGGAAATTTTAAGTTTTAAAAAAAAAGTCCTCTCTAACATCTCAATCACGATTCACCCTATTAAGAGCTCAAAACCCATAGAATTGAAATGCACCATCGTCAGCCCGCTAAAATCCAATATAAACCAAGTTGCAATAATAATCAAATTCATTCTATATTACCCTGCAAGATGACGACGACGACACTATTCACCTAATGAAGCAAGTGGCCATAGGCATAGCTAGTCTAAAATTCTACCATCTCATAAAACAAACAAATATCATATTTCATTAAATAATCTTCACGATTAAAGAAGGGATTTTTTTGCAAAAGAAACAGTGGGGACCACATTTCCGCAAAAAAATTGCCCGAATAAAGAACTTTCAGATAAAAGAGTCATATCTAAGAGCATCCACAGTCGTTGATGGTAAAAATATGCATAAATGGATAAAGTGGATATAGCAATCTCTCGTTTTGCTGCGTAGAATGTTATTTTTTACCTTCTTAATTTAAAATAATAACAGACAGTGCTTCATGTTCCGTCGGAGAAAAAAAAAAATAAAAAATATTTAAAAAGGTGGAACGGCATATCATGTTCCGTCGGAGAGAGAAAGGAAAAAAAATTAAATTAAATGATGGGACGGCAAGTGCCGTCCGAGGGGAAAAATGTACTCGAAGTGCAAAAAAAAGTACAAAAAAATTACAAAAAATTGCAAAAAACTACATAGAGGATGGGACGGCACTTCAAGTGCTATCCGAGAGAAGTGGGGGTTTTTTTGGTTTTTTTTTTATTACGAAATTTAATTTTTTTTGGAGGGCGACCATTAAAAAATAAATAAATATTGTGCGACGGCACTTCAAGTGCCGTCCGACCATTAAAAAAATATTTTTTTTTGTACGGCGCCAATTCAAGCTCCGTCTCCCATATATGCATATTTTTCATTTCCATTCTCATTTATAGCAATCTCCTTTAGTGATTTATGCATAATATGCATATTTGGGCAACGACTGCAGCGCTCTTTTTAACCATATATGCTTATTATGCATATTTAGCAAACGACTAAAATGCTCTAACATCTCCATCATTGTTCCCTTCCACTTCAATGTCTTCATATTTATCGAATTGACATGGACGCACCATCATTAACCACTAAAATCCGACAAACCTAAACCCAAAATAAATTTAAGTTTTTTTTTCTTCCATACGAGTCACTATCAAATATTTTAATTCTATATCCATCACTAACAAATATTTAATTCTACTGAGTTATATGAAATTAAATTTTGGTACTAAAAGTGGTTATTTGTAACGAAATTTATATTGTAAGTGAGTTATATAAAATTAAGTATTTGTGAGTGAGGTATATGAAATTAAAATATTTATTAGGGACCCATGTGAGAAAAACCTAAATTTAAACTTACAATAATAACTACATACATTCCAAATTGGGTAATGCTATACCTACTACCAAATCTATCTATTACCTTATTCTTTACTAGTTTGGGTGGCACTATTATTGGAGGTTTGTACTTTGTACCACTTACTCTGTAATAACTTCCACTAATAGTGTGGCACCTAAATAGGAAAGGAAAAGATAGTATATTTGGTATTAGGTGTAGCATTACCCTTACAGATTACCTGTGAAACAACGACATGCCGCACGTGCGACGAAACCTGTCCATCTTCCTCCACCACCACATCCCCATGCGCATACATCCCCACAATATGCATCTTCTCCTTCTCCTCCATCACCGGCACCACCACCGTAATCTCCGACCCCCCTTCCCCCGCCCCATCCGCCGCCACCACCACCTCCTCCTCCTCCCTATGCTTCCTCTCATAAAACTGCGTGCCCACAAAATCCACCACCAGCGTCACTAACGCCGCCACCATCGCCACAAACCCCGACACCGGGTACCTCCTAAAAAACCCCTCCAAGCACTCGTTCGTCAGCGCCGTCTGCGCGTCGTGCAGCATGTGCACAAACCCGGTCGCCAGAATCACCCCAGCGGCGAACGCCTTCGCCAGAACGAACGCCCCGCCGTCCGTCCTCATCATCCGCCCCTTCCGCCCCACCAGCGGCGCCGCTACGCCGACCACTCCGGCGATCAATATGGCCCCGATCGCGATCGCCTTCAGTTTACCGGCGGCGGTGTCGTCACGGCAGTCGTTGGAGGCGGAATCCGTGGTGGTGCAGGACGGGGACGGCGACATGGAAGAGGAGATTCGATGGAGGAAGAGGCTGATGGGGTCGAGATCGGAGTCCTGAAAAAAGTAATTGGAAATTGAGTGAGGTTTTTTTTGAAAATTGTGAAATTTATCAGAGGTTTTTAGTGGTTGTTTACCTCCTCGAGGAGAGACATGATCCAGACCTAGTCTGGTAGTTGAGTGAGCCGACAGGAAAGAAAAGCGGCGGTGGGTTTGGGTCTTTTATCCAGGATTTGAATTGTCTTTAATTTAATTTAATTTAATTTAATTTATAGATTTAAAAGGATGTCGACATTGTGGAGTTTCTGGGTTTGGGTTTGGGTTGGGGAGGAGGGAAGCGGGAGGGAGGGAGGGAGAGAGGGAGGGGTGTTTTTATATTTGATTAGGGGGGGGCACATGGGGAGCACGTAAGGAATGGACGGTTGGGATGGGAAACGTGGCAATCGGGGTATTGTGAGTATGTGGACATAATGGCGAGAAGCATTGAGGAGGTAGACTATTTATTGATTTATATTTGAGGACAGAGTCATCAAATGGGCTTGTTTTTGGGCCCGTGTACTTGTAAAGCTGGGCCCATGGGCTAGGCTTTTCTGTAGAGCTCATGACATCTGTTGGGCTAACAATTTCAGCCATGGTCTGTATATTAGTTTTTAGTCAATTCTGAGCTATTTCTGGATTTTTATTTGGAAAAAAAAAACTCATCGGAAGCTTCATATTTACGATAAATAGAGTTTAGAATGATAGATAGTTTGCATTTAGAATTAGTAAATGTGCTATAGTCAAACTTTGCTTCATTGCAATTGAGTATGAAAAGTAGAGGAGGATAGATACGGTAAACTTTTTTGGTGTAGGCGGATAGAGTCTAAAGACCCAAGCCAGATCAAAAAATACATTAAGTAAGCATCAAAAGTACATCGCAATATTTTACAAGCCGTAAAACAAAGTGCAAAGGCCGCACAAGGCCGCACAAGACCCAAGCGAAAAATTACAACAGACATGAAATAAAACCCCAGTGCACGGGAGGACTGGACGACGAAATCCGACACTCGACCGCAGAGGATAAAACACCTACGGAACAGCATCCAGCAATGCGCCCCTGTGAAAACGGGCGGCTGCTAGTAGGGACACGAAGAGAACTGAAGGAGCGGGAAGTGCTTGCAATCGTCTCCCTAAATCTCAGCCTTCGGGAACGCAAACAGGCCGGGAAAATGCAACCTGCTGCTCAACCGGAAATAGCCAAAACAAGATGATCTCCCCCGGAAAACAATAGAGTGAAGCGTGGAGGGGGAGATCCTGAGGGGAACGCTGGAGTCGAACATCGAGCGAGCAAGGACCACAGCAAACAAAACAACAGAATCAACATCGTCCACATAAAAATAGCCTGCATTCAAACACTAGTAGGAAAAAACAGTGGCGATAAGGCGCTCGAAAACAATCAGCATCACGCAGAGAGCGCCCCGTATCGTCAACTCAAAATAAGGCGCAGCAAAAAGAAGCCGATAGCGGAGAAAGAAAACGGGCTCGCGGGAAAGCCGGAGAATAAACAGAAAAGAGAAACCACAAAGCGTAGCATTAGAGGAGCTAACAAACAGAAAAGAGAAAACACAAAAGCGTAGCTGATGCGGTTTATTTCTGGGAGACGTGTGGATGCACCAGGTGTGAGTTCGGACTCGATTTATATTTGAAGGAGAATGCTGCTCGTCTGCCAACCCTTGACTGACCGGGTGGAATTCGTGGCGACCTCGGGGCGGTTCGGAGATTTGGGCTCGGATCAGAGGATTCGGATCTGAGGTCTTGTGTACCTGCAGACGGTCCTGAAACACCGGGGTTTGTCCCGGTGGCGGACCCTCCGACGATCTAGTCAGTCTCTGTGAGAGAGTAGCAATAACTAGGTGAATTTAAGTGGCAAAAGATTGATTACCTGAAAAGGTGGGTGAGGGTCTAGTATTTATAGAGAATCCCAACCGGGTTTGGATCCGCTTGGGGGCCGGGTCTGAACCCGAAAGCCCATGGGCCTGTCGTGGCAGAAGGCCCAGGGGGTTTAGGGCTGACGTGGCAATACCAGGAGTGGTATAGAGCTGACATGGCTGATCGTGGGTCTTCTGTGCTTCTGGGAGAATCGGAGGGCCTAGGCTGCGCCAGGTCAACCTCCTGCTTCGCCAGAGAGGGGGGGACGGCTCATGGGGCTGTCACGGGTCGGAGACCGAGGACAACTGAGGCTCGTCGGATACGAGGAGGCCGGCTCTGGGGGGGGTGCACTTGAGGTTCGGCGCCGACCCTGTAATGGTTCGAAGCCGAGCTAGATTGCTATTTTTACCTTTCTTGAGTGAGCGTTGTATTGGACCCTGGTTGGGCCCGCAGGCCATTTTTACCCTACCACACAAGCCCCCCACTCCTACGGGGGTGCGGGAGCTAGCCGGGGAGGAGTGTTCATGGTCGTGGAAATGGGATGGCAAATCGTTGAATCATCCGGAGGAGAGTACCCTGGTGCCCGGCCCAGCCTCGATATGACGAGGGATTACGCGTTTGACAAGGGCGATGCGAGACGTTGTTTCTTCCTGAGAAGAAGGCCCTGGTACACGACCGAACCTCGAGATGACGAGGATTTATGTGTCGGCAAGGGTGATGGCGAGCCGTTGCTTCTTCCTGAGAAGAGTACCCTGGTGCCAGACCGAACCTCGTGATGAGGAGAGATTATGGGTCGGTAAGGGTGATGGCAAGCCGATGGATCTTCCGAAGAAGAGTACCCAGGTGCCAGACCGGACCTCGAGTTGAGGAGGGATTACGGGTCGGTAAGGGTGATGGCGAGCCGTTGTTTCTTCCTGAGAAGAGTACCCTGGTGCCAGACCGAACCTCGAGTTGAGGAGAGATTATGGGTCGGTAAGGGTGATGGCAAGCCGGTGGATCTTCCGAAGAAGAGTACCCAGGTGTCAGACCGAACCTCGAGTTGAGGAGGGATTACGGGTCGGTAAGGATGATGGCGAGCCGTTGTTTCTTCCTGAGAAGAGTACCCTGGTGCCAGACCGAACCTCGAGATGAGGAGAGATTACGGGTCGGTAAGGGTGATGGCGAGCCGGTGGATCTTCCGAAGAAGAGTACCCAGGTGCCAGACCGGACCTCGAGTTGAGGAGGGATTACGGGTCGGTAAGGGTGATGGCGAGCCGTTGTTTCTTCCTGAGAAGAGTACCCTGGTGCCAGACCGAACCTCGAGTTGAGGAGAGATTATGGGTCGGTAAGGGTGATGGCGAGCCGGTGGATCTTCCGAAGAAGAGTACCCAGGTGCCAGACCGAACCTCGAGTTGAGGAGGGATTACGGGTCGGTAAGGGTGATGGCGAGCCGGTGCTCCAGAGGGATTTAAGCGGGGTAGTTTGCTGTCTTTGCGGCGCTTAGGAGGCGCCCTGGGATCTGTGCAGGTGTTCCAATTCCCTAGGGGCATTAAATGGTGCCGCCTAATACAAGCATGGCGCATGGGATTCTGTCGTTTGGATTTCCCCTTGCCATAGTGGTAGGACAACGGTGGAGGTTTATAAATACCTAATTCCCCTCTGAGGATTCGATCACCACAGGGGTGTCTGCTTCGGCGGACGTCTCTTTTCTTAAAAAAAAATTTTATTCCCCGATCCGGATTGGTGGCGACTCTGCCGTCCGGATCTCTCTTTGGTTCCTGCGGCCTTTGCGCGGTTGTCTGGCCCGAGAGAGATCCAGTCGGGGAGCGGTGCTCACCGCATTCTGGGCCTGAGGCGGAAGAGCCTCGGATATGGGAGTCGGTTTGCTGTCCGAGAGGGTTCCAGACGACGGTGGCTTTCCTACCGCCCTTGAACAGCCCTGGGGTTTTGGGTGCCGAAGCTGTGAGCCCCCAGTTGTTCGTGGGTGAGGGGGAAACCGACCGATTTCTGGAGTTCGGGGCGCAGGTGGTGGTGGCTATTCTCCCACCCGGGAACAATTTGGGGTTTCGGCTTCCGAGGTCGTAAGCCCCGAGTTGTTCGCGGGTGAGAGGTGAGCCAACCGAACCCTGGAGCCTTAATTTTTAAGTAAAACATTGCCCCCCCCCCCCCCCCCCCGGAGCCCTCCATCCGAACCGACCCCTGCGCAGGGTTGCCAGCCTGGCGCTGGGTGACGTCAGCAGCGCACGTTTCGAGGTCGCGGCGTAATTCTCCAGGTGGCAGTTGTACGTCAATCAGTGCATAGTGACTGCGGAAATCGAGGAGTCGTTTCTATCCCCTATAAATATCCTCCCCTCTCCTCTCACCGCCCACTTTTTTCCTGCTCCTTACTTTTCACAAAAAATCCTCCAACTCTTCAGTGTTTGTTTCTTCAGTTTCCTGCAGTAGGCCCGTTCTTCCGAAGTGATCTCAGGTTTTAACTGGTAAGTCTGTTTTAGCTTAGATACAGATGGATAGGGCTCAGTCTGGCTCGTCGGCATCGACGTCTGGGGGGGGGGGGGTGAAGCCTGCCTTCAAATCGATCTCGTGGGAGGATACGGTAAGCGAGGAGGAAGTGGTTCATGGCGTGAAGCCGTTGCGATCTCGGAGGCATTTCGTGGTGGATAGCAGCGACTCCGAGGAGGACGGTAGTTCAGAAGAAGTCCGGACTCCCGGGTTGGTTTCCGGAGAGGGGGGTGGTTCTGAAGGGGATGCCGCCGAAGGGCGCCGGAACCCGACCGGCCTGGCTCGGTTGTCTAGTCCCTCGCCGGAACGAGCCAAGAAGAAGAAGAGAGCTTCGAAGAGGAAGAAGGGGTCGGGGATCGGCGGCTCGAGTCAGGTACCAGTTTACGGTGATCCGGCTATAGGATTGTCTGTACAACCCAAGCCCTTCCGTTGCTATCCCGACGACCTCTCCGATAAGGAGCTTTCTGGGGTTCAGCCGTCGTCGTCGGACCGAAAGAGGGTGATGGTGGACGCACACCCGACAGTTTTGGGGGTAGGTGACTTAGGGGCTCTGCAGTTGGCCTACTACATTGGGTCCAACTATGAGCTTCTGCTGCCGAACTCTACTCTTCGGCCGACGGACCCCCTGCCGGATAGGTATTGTATCTTCCCTGTGGACGCCTTTATCTCCGGACTGAGGCTGCCGATCCATCCATTCGTTCGGGAGGTGCTGAATTGGGCGTCTTTGGCGCCGATGCAGTTTGGGCCGAACGCCTGGAAGCAGATCGTCTGCTTCGTGCTGTTGTGCGAAGAGCAGAAGGTTCCCCTGCGGCTGAATGTGTTCCGAGCGATGTTGATGATCGGCTCATCGTCAGAGGGAGTATACTATATTTCGCCTCGTGGTAAGGGGAAGGTGGTCCACGGTCACCCGGATTCTATCAAGTTTTGGAAGAAGAAATATTTGGTGATTCGGAGTGAGGACCCTTGGGACATTCCCACCCGGTGGAACTATTCGAAGCCGAGATATGAAACGCCGGGGCCGGGGGACCTGACGGCGGAGGAGTGGAGGTTTGTTGAGCGCCTCCGTCTGTCGTACAGCATCGATTGGGCGAAGGTGACGGAGGCCCACCTGGCGAGTGTTGGACTGAGCCCGGCCGTTCTTTCTAGTATGTGGTTGTTTCTTTCCTCTCGATCTTTTTGTACTTTCTTGCTCATTGTTCTTAATGGATTTTTTTACAGATATGGATGAAGAATCGATTAAGGCGCTGAGGCTCGCTATGAAGAAGAAGAAGGTCGAGAAGAAAGGGGGCGCGGTGAAGACGACCGAATTGTCCCAGGTGGTCTCTGAGGCCCCAATCCAGCCGAGGGTCAAGAGGACTCGCTCGGAGACAGGCGGGGACGCGGTGGTTCAGGGCGGCTCGGATCAGGTCAGGACTACCGACCTCGATAAGGGGAAGGGTCCCCTGGTGGATACCGGGATAGAGGAGAGACTTCGGCGACCATGGGTGCCGAATTGGTCGATCCGAGAGGGTGATTGCCTGGTCCGAGGGCGCCAGGCCGTGGAGGTTGCAGATAAGCTGGCGACCCCCCGGGACCATTCGGATATGAAGGCCCAGACCCTGGACGAGGCGTACGTGCGTCTTGCGCAGGCCAATGTGCTGGTAAGTCAACCAAACCCACTTGCTTTCAGATCATGTCGTTTAAGACAGGTTTCTTAGTATGGTCGGGATATTGCAGGTGACCGTGCAGGGGGCCCACGTGAGAGGCCTTTATGAGGCGGCTTTGCAGCGCGAGCGAGACCGGGCTGACAAGGCCGAGCAGGAGGTGAAGGAGTTGAAGGTAGAGCTCGAAGGCTCTCATGGGAGGGAGACGGACATGAAGGCGGCCTTTGACAAGGAGAAGGAGGAATGGGCGAAGACGATGACGGCTCAGGAGAAGAGGTCGGCGACGGAGAAGGATGAGTTAACGAAGTCGTGTCAGCTCCTGGTGATCAAGGCCCAGGACAACTGTTATGCGAAGGCCTTCAGTCACGTGAGGCACTTCTTTCCTACTATCGACCTGTCCAACTTCGAGTTTGATATGGAGATTGAGGGGACACCGAAGACTCCTGGTGAACAAGGGTCCGACGGCGACCAGGCCGCCGACCCCCCCGTGAACCCGACCGACACTGAGGTGGGGAAACTAGCTGTATAACTTTTGTCCTTCTTTTTCCTTCTCTCGATTGTATTTGCCTTCCGCGGACTGGCCACCGCATTTTTTGTGAGGAGAAACTATATTTATAAAAAGAGGGTTTTTGGCTGGCCCAGTGTTTTGATCTTGAATGTTCCCGAACCTCCTTGCTTATATGTTTTGAGTGGGCTGGTTCTCTCGCAGGTTTCGGCTCCCCCTCCTGAGGCGGACCCCCGTTGTTCCGACGTGGCGTGGCTTCGGAGCAAGGTTGAGGCCCTGGAGGCCACTTTGGTTCGGTACCGAAAGGGGGTGCGTGATACTGACGCGGCTTTCCATTACTACAGGAATAAGTCTGAGGCCCTTAGTAAGGAGGCAAGCCGGCTGAGGAGGGCAATTGCGGATCGGGAGCTCGGGGGCGCCGGTCTCGGATATACTATGTCTAGTTCCTCGGTGCAGAGGCCCTCCTCTGAAAAGCTACTTCGTGATGTGATAGTGGAGAAGGAGATGGAGATACACCGTTATAGGACGATGTTGGGCGTCTCGCTATCTTCCTCGGAGGGTCGGCGAGCGGAGGGGCTCCCCTCTGCGACGCTCCTGATGGAGCGTATGCGATCCGTTGATGCTCAGAGTTTCGTGGCCGGTGTGTCGACTGTGGCAGAACCGATGGACCGTCATGACGAAGAGAGAGCTCCAAGTCGTTCGGTCGAAGTGATCCCGCCCCTCGCTGGATCTGAGGAGCCCTAAGGCGGTGATTTCCTTTAGTTTGAGATGAGTGGAGTGGTCTTGTAACGGTCTTTGTTTGTTTTCCCCGAACAAAATAAAAGAATATGAAATAAAGAAATCTTTTCCTTCTTTGCTCTGGTCAGAGGTGTGGTGAAGGCGAGGTTTGGATTTTAGCGAAAAGAGACTTCTTTCACACCAGATAGGGAGGGCCGTTGAAGGGGCCCTTTACATACGATAGCTTACATCAGTTTTATTTTACTTTAGTCAGGCTAGGACCTAGGCTCGCTCTTCCAGGAATTTCATTAGGTGCTCGGCGTTCCAGGGTCGGCTGATGGGTCGGTCGTCCAAGTCTGCCAGTCGGTATGTACCCGGGCGGACAGCCTCGACTACACGGTATGGGCCTTCCCAGTTGGGAGCCAATTTTCTCTTCTTGGTTGGATCGGAGACCGATAGCTTACGTAATACCAGGTCCCCTGCCCTGATGTTTGTGGGTCGGACCTTCTTGTTGTAAAACTTCTCGATCCGTTGCTGGTAGATGCTTCTTCGGATTGAAGACTTCTCTCGTACCTCGGCGACGAGGTCCAGGTTGGCCCTTAGGCCGGACGTGTTGTCAGCTTCATCGAAGGCTATGATCCGGGGAGAAGGTAATCCGACCTCGACGGGGATGACTGCCTCCGTCCCATAGGTCAGACTGAATGGCGTTTCCCCCGTGCGGATCCTCTGGGTGGTTCGGTGCGCCCATAGTACGCTGGGCAGTTCCTCGACCCACAGCCCTTTGGGGGAACTGTCAAGGCGCTTTTTGAGGCCGTCGAGGATTTGTCTGTTCGCGTTCTCCGCTTGGCCGTTGGATTGAGGGTGGCAAATGGCGGAGAAACGTTGTTGGATGCCGATGTCTGCGCAGAAGGTTTGGAAGTTTTGACCTTGGAACTGGGTTCCGTTGTCTGTGACGAGGATTCGAGGGATTCCGAACCGGCAAATGATGTTCTTCCAGAAGAATTGTTGTACTTGGCGCTCGGTGATGCTGGACAGTGGTTCGGCTTCGATCCACTTGGTGAAGTAGTCGATGGCGACGATCAAGAATTTCTTTTGTCCCACCGCTGGGGGGAAGGGCCCCACAAGGTCCATACCCCACATGGCGAAGGGCGTAGGGCTCGCCAGAGACCGGAGATTGGCTTGAGGAAGCCTTTTGATAGGGGAGAATCTTTGGCATGGGCCGCACCTCTTGACCAAGTCTAGCGAGTCTTGGAGCATGGTTGGCCAATAGTACCCCTGATTTAGGGCCTTCCGAGCAAGCGTCCTGCTCCCCATGTGGCATCCGCCGATCCCCTCGTGCAGGTCTCTGAGGGCGTAGCTGGCCTCGTCACTGGTGAGGCAGCGGAGGTAGGGTTTGCTGTCGGCCAACGTGTACGAACGTTTGAAGAGGATGTCATCGATCATGACAAACCTTTCAGCCCGGACTCTGACTCGTCTGGCCTCGGCTCTGTCTTCGGGAAGCTCGGCACTGATTAAGAATTTTCTGATGGGGGTGGTCCAGTCGTCCGGGAGGGACCCCTCTTGCACACACATTGCTTCCGGCTCCGGGTCACTGATACTTGGTTTCAGTAGGACCTCTATGAGCACCGTCCGATCGAGGCCTTCGAAGGAGGAAGAGGCCAGTTTGGATAACGCGTCTGCTTGAGCGTTCTGTTCCCTGGGGACTCTGATAACCGCGGCGCAGGTGAAGGACGCCAGGAGTCGCTTGACTACCGCTAAGTACCTCATCATGCGTTCATCGCGGGCTTCGTATTCTCCGGTGATCTGATTGACCACGAGTTGAGAATCACTAAAGGCCCGGATTTGCTTGGCCCCGGCTCGGCTGGCGAGGGTCAATCCGGCGATTAAGGCCTCGTATTCTGCTTCGTTGTTGGAGGCCGGAAAGTTGAGGCGGAGGGAGTATTGAAGTAGGAATTGGTCGGGGCCACGAAGGATGATGCCCGCCCCACTTCCGGTTTCGCATGACGAACCGTCGACGAAGACCTCCCAGGTTGGATCCGATCCTTCGAGGTTAGGCTGTTCGGAGACGGTGCACTCCGTTATGAATTCGGCGAGGGCCTGTCCCTTAATGGCCGCCCTTGGCTGATAGCTGATATCGAACTGGCTCAGCTCGATTGACCACTTGACTAAGTGGCCAGAGTTTTCGGGTTTGTGAAGGACAGTCTTTAGTGGTTGGTCGGTCAGTACTTGGACGGAGTGGGCTTGGAAGTAATGGCGAAGCTTCCGGGCCGCCATGACCAACGCATAGGCCACCTTTTCTATTTTTGCGTATCTCGTCTCTGCTGGGAGGAGAACTTTGCTCACGTAATACAGCGGCTTTTGAACCCCTTCCTCCTCTCAGACTAGGACGGCGCTAAGAGCGTTGTCCGAGGCGGACAGGTAGAGCCACAGCGGCTCGCCTGGCTCGGGCTTGCTGAGGAGAGGCGGGTTGGCGAGGTATTGCTTTAGTTGTTCGAAGGCTTCTTGTTGAGGGGTACCCCACTCGAAGCCCCCTTTTTCGCGCAAGGCCTTGAAAAAGGGGAGAGACTTTTCTCCTGATTTGGAGAGAAAACGGCCGATTGCCGCTAATCGACCTGTGAGCCTTTGAACCTCCTTGACATTCCGGGGCGGGGACATGTCAATAATGGCTTGGATTTTCTCGGGGTTTGCTTCAATGCCGCGTTGGCTGACGATGAACCCTAAGAACTTCCCCGTGGAGACGCCGAAGGCGCATTTAGCTGGGTTGAGTCTCATGTTGTGACGTCGGAGGACACCGAAGGCTTCTTCGAGGTCGGCGACGTGGTCCGGCCCGGCCCGGCTCTTGACAAGCATGTCGTCGACGTACACTTCCACATTGCGACCGATCAGGTCTTTGAAGATTCTGTTGACGAGTCGCTGGTACGTGGCTCCAGCGTTTTTCAGCCCGAAGGGCATAACACGGTAGCAATAAAGACCCTGGTCGGTGACGAACGAGGTCTTGGAGATGTCTGGTGGAAACATCCGGATCTGATTGTACCCCGAGAATGCGTCCATGAAGGATAGTAGCTCATGCCCCGAGGTTGCGTCGATGAGAGCGTCGATGCGTGGGAGGGGGAAAGGATCTTTCGGACAAGCTTTGTTGAGGTCCGTGAAGTCAATGCAGATCCGCCAACCCCCTGTCGCCTTCTTCACCATGACGACATTAGCCAGCCACTCGGGGTAACTGACTTCCTGGATGAATCGAGCGGACAAGAGTTTGTCCACTTCTGTCTTTACAATCTGTTGCCTCTCCGGGGCGACTTTGCGCCTCTTTTGGACGACCGGCTTAGAGTCAGGAATGACGCTTAGTCGATGCATGATCAAGTCTTCGGAGATCCCTGGCATGTCGGAGGGTTTCCAAGCGAAGAGATCGACGTTGCGACGGATGCAGGCGATGATGCCTGACTTTAAGTCCTCGGAGAGCGAGCGGCTCACCCGGAACCACTTCGACTCATCCTTGGCATCGAACAGGACCTCTTCTAATTCGTCCACCGGCTCGGGAGCTGGGCCGTCTCTCTCGGGTTCGAGCTCGACGGCGTCGAGGGGGAATACACCCCCTTCGCCGGCTGTTATGTAGCACGACCGTACTGTTTCAGGGCTACCTCGGACGATGCCGACCCCTTGGGGGGTGGGAAATTTAAGCTTTAGGTGGTAGGCCGAGGATATTGCTTGGAAGGAGTTTAGTCCGGGTCGGCCAAGAATGGCGTTGTAAGCCGCCCCTACGTCGATGATCATGAAATCTATGGATTCGGTCCTTTTGATAGGAGCTGCTCCTGCGGTGACGTCGAGGGTAATAGTCCCCTCTATTGCGATTGGGACGCCGGAGAATTCAAGCGACGTGTATCCGGCTGGTTTGAGCTTCCCTTTGGATAATTGGAGACCTTCGAAGGCTTTGAGAAAAAGGATATTTACCGAGCTACCGTTGTCGACGAGGATTCGGCGAACCTCGCAATTCGCTATGCGGAGGTTAACGACGAGGGCGTCGCAGGGGGGTAGGCGAACTCCCTCGAGGTCCTCTCCTGCGAAGGAGATCGGCAGTGGTTGTTGCTTGGGGGAGGGGCTATTTTGGATAGCATTCGCCTCTCGGAAAAAGGCTTTTGGGGGAGGGGCTATTTTGGGCCCCCCGTGGATATAGTGCAGGGTGAATGGCGTGCCCATGGGTCCCTCGGACTCGGGATCCCGACCCTGGATGCGGTTTGGATTAGGGTTCGGAGGTGAGAGTCTCCGGTCCCTAGTACCTCGCTGATCCTGTGGGTCTTCCTTCCTGGAGGTCTGTCGGTAGGTTTTAGGAATTTCTTTTCGGAAGTCCTGGAACTCCTTCTGAGTGACGGGGGATCCCTCGACCCTGTTCGGTTGGTCTGAAGGTTGTCTTCCGATGCGGCTGAATGCGAGCCCCCGTCTCTCGGGCGGTGGTCGTGGACGGTTCGGGGCCGGGTTGGAAGCGGCCCCTCCCCTGCTGCGGTCAACCTGTTGGTTGACGATGACTCCTCGGAGGTCGGGCTAGACTTGGTGGGCGACGTTCCTTTGGGATCCCTGATGGGGAGCCCTGTGTTTTGAAGTATGTGGACCGGCGTTAGCGATTGGTGGGGGCGAGTCCCGTCGGTTGATGGAGGAAGCAGCCCCGTTGCCCTTTGAGGCCATGAGAATTCGGCTGTCGAGGTGCCTTGATGGTCGTGCTCGGGTCGGCTTCTGAAGCAGCGTTCCCACAGACGGCGCCAACCTGATGCGGTTTATTTCTGGGAGACGTGTGGATGCACCAGGTGTGAGTTCGGACTCGATTTATATTTGAAGGAGAATGCTGCTCGTCTGCCGACCTTTGACTGACCGGGTGGAATTCGTGGCGACCTCGGGGCGGTTCGGAGATCTGGGCTCGGATCAGAGGATTCGGATCCGAGGTCTTGTGTACCTGCAGACGGTCCTGAAACACCGGGGTTTGTCCCGGTGGCGGACCCTCCGACGATCTAGTCAGTCTCTGTGAGAGAGTAGCAATAACTAGGTGAATTTAAGTGGCAAAAGATTGATTACCTGAAAAGGTGGGTGAGGATCTAGTATTTATAGAGAATCCTAACCGGGTTTGGATCCGCTTGGGGGCCGGGTCTGAACCCGAAAGCCCATGGGCCTGTCGTGGCAGAAGGCCCAGGGGGTTTAGGGCTGACGTGGCAATACCAGGAGTGGTATAGAGCTGACATGGCTGATCGTGGGTCTTCTGTGCTTCTGGGAGAATCGGAGGGCCTAGGCTGCGCCAGGTCAACCCCCTGCTTCGCCAGAGAGGGGGGGACGGCTCATGGGGCTGTCACGGGTCGGAGACCGAGGACAACTGAGGCTCGTCGGATACGAGGAGGCCGGCTCTGGGGGGGGGTGCACTTGAGGTTCGGCGCCGACCCTGTAATGGTTCGAAGCCGAGCTAGATTGCTATTTTTACCTTTCTTGAGTGAGCGTTGTATTGGACCCTGGTTGGGCCCGCAGGCCATTTTTACCCTACCACAGTAGCATTAGAGGAGCTAACACAACCACCCTCCACCAAATACACGCAGTGGCCATAGCAAGGAAAAGAAACACAAACATGATAAGACAATCAAGCAACGCAGGTAGCACATATACAACCGCACATAACCGGGAGCGCAAAATTACATAATGGCAGCTGCTTAGAATAACCAACCCAAAGCAGAACAAGAAACATAGAGGGCCCAAAGGCTCAAATAAGCAATACACACACCCAGGAGCAACACAGCACAGGTAAGCACCCAAAACGAACACCCAAAAAGCCAGCAGCCAAAGATTAAGCAAAACCTCAAGCTAAGGAGGCACGCAAAAAGGCTCCGCTGAGCACAGTAAAAAACCAAAAGGAGCTGTTGAATACCCACAAACAGCTCAAAGAGAGGCCAGACCCCCTAATCAGCCTGCAAAAGAAATTTGCGATAAGCAACCAAGCAAAAAACAAGAGGCTCATAAAGCATTAAGGGTGGAAAGCACTCTAAAAGAATCATGCAAACGATAATAATAATAGTGATCACTATCAACACGAGCGATATTCGAGGACCAAAATTTGAACAGAAATAAAAATTCCTCTACCAAGTGAGGGATCGAGGAGGCTCTATGGGAGAATATTCTAAGGTTTCTTTCCCTCCATACAATCCAAATAATAATGTGGACCGAGAGATTCCAGCCCAAGCGAAATTTAGGATGCGGTGCAAGGGAGGACCAGCAAGCCACAAGGTTGGTAGGCAGGATCGGTTTTTGCCAAGCCAGCGAAACAATTTTCCAGAGAGGAGTGATGAAAGAGCAACACACAAAGAGGTGGTTACCATCTTTCGATGCTCCTGAGCATAAAGGACAGAGTTGCCCCCAAGCCCGGTTCCTTTTGTTAAGAACCTCGACCGTGAGTAACTTGTTATTGAAGGCTAGCCAAGAATTAATCTTAACCTTGAGAGGAGCGCAGGAACTCCAAATGAACGAGGCGAAGGGTGGTTTAACCCTGCGAAAATTAAGAAAATTATAAAAAGATTTAACAGAGAACGTCCCAGACGAGTTCCATCGCCACGCAATGACTTCAATATGATGCCATGCGAAGAGATTAAGGGAAGAAATAAGTTCGTAAAGTTCGGAAACTAAAGGGGGCGGTAATTCCACCTCGAATGGAATGATCCAAATCTTGATTGAGTTAAGTATGAAATAGGATTCCGCCACATAGATGTCCGGAAAAGAAGTCAGACGGAATAGTTTAGGATAGGCAGAAGATAGTTTGGTGTTGCCCATCCAAAGGTCGGTCCAGAATTTGGTTCTGGAACCGTCGAAGCATTTACGTTCGATACCGCATTGGAATGCGGCAGCGGCTTTCCAAACCCCTTTCCAGAAAGAGGAGGCTAGGCGATGGGTGGAGGAAGGGAAAGTCCACCAGGGTTTAGAATGGAAATAATACCCTTTGATGCACTGGACCCACGGTAGGTGCTCCAAGTGATGGAATCTCCAGAGCCATTTACCTAAAAGGGCGATGTTCTGGAGACGAAGGTCAAGGACTCCCAAACCCCCGCTAGCCTTGGAGGAACAGATAATCTTCCAGTTACAGAGGTGAGATCCCATCTTATAATCGGGCGATCCAGACCAGAAGAAATTACTTCTGATTTGGTCCATCCTGTTGAGGACCCAAGAGGGGATATAATAGAAAGACATAATGTAGAGGGGGATAGCAGAGAAGACAGAGTTAAGCAAGATTAATCTCCCTCCACGGGAGAGTAATTTACCGGTCCAAACATTTAGTCTGGCTTCAAATTTATCAAGGAGAGGGAGCCAGTCAGATCTAAGCAACTTGCCCCATCTCAGAGGAATACCCAAATAAGTAATGGGGAAAGAAGCTATAGGGCAATTAAAGATCTGAGAGACCTCGGTCTGACGGCTGGAATCACCACCCAACCAAAACACAGAGGATTTTTGAAAATTGATGGAAAGGCCAGACGCCAATTCGAAACAATAAAGCAGAAGCTTAAGGTTACGAAGAGAAGAACAGTTTGGTTTAGTGAAAATAATAGTGTCATCAGCGTATTGCAGGTTAAGAATACCATCAAAGAGTTGGGATCTACCAAGTCCATCAATGACCTGAGCTTCACGCGCATTGCGAAGTAACCTACTGAACACATCCGCAATCAGGGAGAAGAGGAGCGAGGATAAAGGATCACCTTGACGAAGACCACATTTGATCTTAAATTTGTGGCCCTCAGAGCCGTTGATGAGAATAGATGAAGTACCGGCATAGAGGCTGGCTTTGATCCAATACATCCATTTCGGACCGAAACCCCGATGATGGAGGATATCGAAAAGAAAATCTCAGCTCATGTTATCGTAAGCTTTTTGAAAATCCAGCTTAAGAAGAATGCCTTCCGTTTTGGAGTGGTGGCAGAGGAAAATAACCTCTTGAGCCGATGCAACGCTATCAAGGATGAAACGGTCTTTGATAAAACCGGATTGCACTGGATCAATGAGGGGAGAGATGATCGCACTTAATCTAACAGCAAGAACTTTCATGATGATTTTGAAGGTAGTGTTGATCAAGCTGATGGGTCTAAAGTCTGTTAACACATGCGCTCCAGTCTTTTTGGGGATGAGGACAATGTGCGCATAGTTAATACGGTCAAAGGAGAAGGAGCCCTGATGAAGATCCTTAAAAAGGTTAAACAGGTCGACCTTAAGCCATGACCAAAACTTTTGAAAGAAAAGGGCCGGAAAGCCGTCAGGTCCCGGCGCAGAGTCGCTTTTGGGTGCGAACACTGCAGATTTGATCTCCTCCATGGAAAAAGGCGCCTCTAGAGAGGAAAGGTCTACTGAGGGGACTCCATAAAGCTGATGCCAATCGAGCGCGATCAAGCGCGATTTAGACGCACCGAGGAGATTTTTATAGTAAGAGAGGAAAGCACGGTGAATATCAGTTTCAGAGTGGAGGTCCACCCCGTTGTCATGAATCAAAGAAATGTGATTACAACGCTGCCTGTGAGACGCAAAGTTGTGAAAAAAGGCAGTGTTGCCGTCACCTTCCTTAAGCCATTTGACTTTGGCTCTTTGAGCCCATTTAGCATGATCTAGAAGGAGAATGTTGGCATACTCACGCTTGCAGTGGAGGCGCTCCACACGAGCGGCCTCAGATAAAGGCCCTTGTTCTTCCAAGGTATCAAGGGCCTCGATGGATGAGAGGAGGAAACTTTTAAGGAAATTGGTATTGGAATGCCTTTCTCGATGCCAGATCTTGCAGCCATGTTTAATGGCATGGAGCTTGACAAGAAGGTTGGCAAGACCTGATGAGCCAGTGATCGAACCAAGACATTCCTCTACCAGATGGATAAAAAGTTGGTCTTGCAACCACAATTTTTCGAAACGAAATTGATGATGATGAGGGAAGTGAAAGTTAGAGAAGATGGCAATGGGAACGTGGTCGGAGGAGGGGTTGGGTAAAGCCTTGGCAAAGGAGGAGTGGAACTGAGTGAACCAAGATAGGGACACTAGGAAACGATCAAGTTTTGCCAAGGTAGGGGGAGAACGCTGGTTTGACCAGGTAAAGGATCTCCCATTAATCGGGAGGTCGATTAACTGAAGATCCCTAATGCAATCATTAAAAGAGCAGGATTGGGAGAAAGAAGTAACCGGGTTGGACCTTTCGGTAGCGAACCTGGTCACGTTGAAGTCTCCACACATAAAACAGAAACCGTTAACAAAACTGTGTAACGATCGGAATTCGGTCCAAAACTGGGCCCTAAGCTGCGAGGATGATGGGCCGTAAACCGATATCACGGTCAACACACAGTTGAGAACCTTCCAGTGAAGTTGGACGATTAAGAAAAAATTGAGACGGTGAACAGCCACTAGAGAGAAAACAGAAATCTTGAAGCCTAGTAGGATGCCTCCCCTAGCTCCGATAGCGTCCAGAGAGATCCAGTGTGCAATGGCTAAGCCTCCTAATGCTCGAAAAAGACGAGGGGAGGGAGATTCGATCTTAGATTCTTGGATCGAAATGAGGTCGCAATGGGAGGAAGCAATTAAGTCAAAAATAGCCCTTTGTTTAACGGGGCAATTAAGACCCCGGATATTCCAGGAAATACTAATCATAAAGATGAATATGCTCCTTGACTCTAATACGTTCATTTTGCCTGAGAATGTTGATAGGCTTCGAAGCAGTAGGAGCGATCCTGAACCCCAAAGAGTGGGCGATGGACACGAAATCTCTATCCGAGATAGAATCGAATTGAGGGTGGTAAATAGATCCTAGCAGGGCAGGATGGGGTGAGGGAGAGTGAGCGGAGACAGGGGATTCGTCTAGGAGAATGGGAGAAGAATGCGTAGGGTGCTTCGCCATTAGGCGGGCACTACATCTAATCAATCGATTAGTGCGCGAAGGATACGAAGGCAAACCGTTGGAGGACGAGACTTGCTCTCTAGGCGGATCAGTGGGAGACAGGCAATAGTCTACAAACGGGGGAACGGGGGATGAAAAAGAAGGAGAAGTAGCGGCACAGGAATTAAATTCCTGGGAATGCCAAAGCTTAGAAACAGGGCGATCTCCGGATAAATGAGCCATCCGGCAGTCTCGAAACCGTTCTAACAAGTCCGGCGATAGCCAGGTAAAGGCCAAATAAGAGGGAAAAATAGGCCACAAGGCCTTACAAGACGCCTGGGGCGCAAAAATAATACAGGGCGCCGCAAATCCAACCCAAAAACACCGAAAAACAAAATCGACAGAAAAAATACAGAAGAAATTGGCGAATAACGAAATACTAGCAAGCCATACCTTTTTGGAAGCGCGCGATGACTCTAAATCCGCAACATCATCGCGCAGTAGATCGTCCTGATCCACCCAGTCCAGGAGTTTAGAGGGCGAGGGGGGCTTGGCAGCCTTCAAGAAAGGAGAAGACTGATGAGCGCTAGTAGCCGAGAAATGCACAGACTTCTGAAACTTCTCCCAGTCCGAAGCATAGGAAGGGTTAACTTCCCACGCTGGCCACACATCAGAACCGGCTGCAGGGGTAGAGGTAGCTAGATGGATGCTGGTGTAGGGAGGCGCACTAGAGTTGAACGGTGGAAGAGGCTGCCGAGCATCAAGTGATTGAGAGGACGGAGCACCCTTCGGATGCGGCAAAGAAGCGCGCTCTGGATTTATCCAAACCAAATTCGGCGCCTTAGAAGGGGAAATTTTGGAGATACGAGGCTTAGAGTAGGGTTTGCGAGGAAACGGTGGCTCCCTCCTCACTGCAGAATAGATGGATGCCTTTCCAACAATAGGCTCCGCCTTAGACATGGAAGACGAACCAGGGTGAAACCCCGAGGAGGGGTCGGGAGAAAATGCAGGCTTAGGAACAACCGCTATCGGAGAAACATCGTGATACTGAATTGAGACGGAGAAGGCGGAGATGCCTCTTTCAGGCAGAAAGCCTCGATACGATCCTTGGTATTGGGGCAGCGAAACAATGCTTCGACTTGAAGACTGCCAGAGGCTAACCTCGCACAGGATGAGACGCTAACAATTTCCCCAATACATTTGGTGAAAGGACTAATCAAGCGCAGAGAATCGCAAAAGGGAGGGAGACTTTGATAGGGACTGCATTCAAAGCCGACGGGGGTGAGTTAATCAGGACCCATTTACAAATGGAGAGATTGATAGCGCCTATAGCAAGAGAAGAGTTTGCGCAAAGCTCATCGAGAATCTTAGGAGAGGGTCATCGAATGATAGTGTCACCGTTAGTACAAGAAAAGAGCACCCACTCCCAATCTTTGATGTTACAACAGTTGCTTAGGAACGAGTTAAGCGTGTAGAAAGGAATCGATCCTCCGAGGAAATAGATCGCCCCGTATGCGCTAAAAAAATTTAATCTCTCAGAGAGCTCCGTATCTGGGAGAAAGACCTGTGTGACAACCGGCTGGGCCGGCGGAGGAGAAGGGGCGACGAACCATCTTTTTTTCGATAATTTGGCCAAAACGAGTTTTCTCGATCACCATTGCACTAACACGATGCTGCTACTCTCTTTCTGTGTAAATATTCAGTCCCAGAATAAACAAGGGACCAACTTGGAGGACTTTGATCCAACCATTCTAATAAAGCGTGTATAAATTGCCCATTAGAAACAAATTATGCCCATACTGCAAGGGAAGACAAGGACAAGGCACCGAGGAAGAGAGCCAAATTAGAGGCCACCTGAAGCCGAACATTACAGCTCAGTCGACGGCTGAGGAAATCAGCAGCAATTAGATCCACTAAAGCCATGTAAATTAAAATTCCTGCTGATATTGAATCAAGTATCCCTTCTACAATAAGTGCACGTGGGCTTTTAGCGTTGTATACCGATGATACTCCTGCTCCCACTGCTATCCCCATGGGTGCCGTGATGGCAAAGAAGCATGCCATTAGGGTTGCAGAAAGGTTCTTGAATTGTGCCTGTAATATTAATAGGAGTCACATGGATGATCAGTTAGTCTGAAGCTATAAGATCCATTACCTGAAATGTACACATCACAACTAGTACAAACCTGAGAGATGCATCCTCCCAAAGCAAAACCTTCAAAGAACTGGTGAAAGGATAGAGCAGCGATTAGGGGACGTATGGTGCATGGGCTCTGTGATACACCGAGTGACAGTCCGATGATCACAGAATGAGACACGATGCCGAGCTCCAGAATCTGTAAGATAATAAAGATATTCAGCCAGAAATGATGAAAACTAGGAAGCATATATAAATCTACAACATTAGTCTTCATACTTGTAATCTCTCAGGTTCTTCTACATCAGAAAACCTGTAGCCTGAAACTATCAACTAAATGAACTAATAGGATACCAATGTAACAAGACTACATGTATTAAAAAAAAGCATCTAACACAATTAAAAGGGTTAAAAAGATTATTTCTTTCTTTCTTTTCTATGCAATGCAAAAGTTTACCAAACAGTGATATTCATCGAACCGGTGGGTTACATTTTGTTGAAACATGTTGCTAAGTAGAGTTAACCATACGGAACCAAGGACCAGACCTTTCCTATTGTGCACTACTCCCCTTGTAAATTTAAAGCAGAGAAAAGTTGCTTGTCCACTGCTTACATCGATTTCATGTAAATTTAACATTCTCAAGGAGCAGCTTTTATTGCTAGGATAACAATATTGAAAAGAGGGTGGCCAGATTTATTTTCATGTAGGAATTTCTTGTTTGTACGCGTCATGTTGCTTCATGTATATTTTATTTTCTTGTACTTGGGCCCAGTACTCTGGGTTTGTTTCGTTAAACTCTTATTAATGAAACAGGATGGCCAGATTCCACCTTTTCCCTAAAAAAAAACAATATTGAAAAGAGACAAAAGTGTTTGCCGTCCTGAGCACACGGGTGCAGCAGGGAATAACCTTTTAAAGTATGCAAATGGTTCATTCAATTTCAACCTAATATTCTTAAACTATTCAGCTAATACTAAGGTCTGAAACTTCAAAAGGGGTAATAACTTCCAGTGGTCCTACAGGCATGGTTTGTCCAAATGTTCTGTAAACTCTGGAAAGAGAACATATCTCACCCTCTTCCATACCAGCAAAACAACTTCCGCTGTCACTTAAAAGATTAACTATGAAATTTCACATTACATTAAAGAACTGCATTTGTAAGCAGAACACTTAAGACCCTGTTTGAGAACAAAGTTTAGATGGCAGAGTTAGCTTAACTTCGGGGGTACATCCACCTCCATTTTAAAGTTATCTTCATACTTAAGAAAAATTAGGTAAGCATGGAGTTTAATAACTATGATTTTCTCACCTTCGGGATACGTCCAAAATAAGCCCCGACCAAAGTCAGGATAACTAGAGTTTCTTAAAATTATGAGAGATAACTCCGGTTATCCTAACTTAACTTTGTCCTAAACATAGCCTAAGGAGTGCAACCATTACATGGTAAGAAAACATAAGATCAAAGTTCCAATAGACAAATGAAGTAAACTGGAACCTGATAATATATGTCAAGTTGTCAACATAAATGAGCAGCAAAATTTCATATATGTCATGATGAGCTGTAGATGCCATTCGAAAAATAATATGCTAATTTAAGAATAAAATTATTAGGTTTTTTGACATTCAATAAGAATATATTCTGTTAAAAAGATACCAATTTTTTAATTCCTAAAGAAGAAGAAGAAGAAGAAGAAGAAGAAGAAGAAGCTTATCAAGAATAAATTTATCGGGCTTCTTCACCCAAAAAAAAGAAAAGAAAGAAGCATAAGCACATTAAGAATAAACTTATTATGGAAAAAGAAGTAGAAGCAACAGCAACTTATTAAGAATAAATTTATTAGGTTTCTTAACATTCAATAAATAATACATAACACAAAATCTACTTTTGCTGGAAATGTTTATGCAGATATTTAGATATATATTATATTGTATGATTGTAGTAAATTTTTCTGTATATTATTTCAGTAGCTAAACCTAGTTAACCACAAGCCTTTGGATGTAAAATGATTGGGCATGCAATTATTGTCAGTCTTCGCATCTTCTACTTTGTATGAACCAAAACTTTAATGACTATACCTTTTAATTTAGATACCTACCTCAAACAAGATAGGTGGCTATGCAATATAACAGACCAGACTTCAATGATATAGGCAGAGTTTTGAATCCTGAGTTTCTAAAACTGAAACTGAACCAATCAAATAAGTAACCTCAATGACTAATCATCCACTGAACATGAGAAAAAATGTTTTGATAAACCATCTTAGTCAAACCTATACTTAAGTGCAAATCATTGAGGTACTCCTTTATGTTCTGCAGATTCTCGACCTAAATATAACTCACCTTAGAACCATGCTAATTGCAGTACTCATTTCACGAGAAAATAACAGTTGCACGGTCCACAACTTCCAATAAAAAGTATGAGGCTTCAAGAAGATCATGTTATTCTCTCGTACAACTAGTTGCTTGCGCATACAACTAGCAATACCAAAACCATTCCCCTCCACCAAAAGTGCGAAACTTTTTCAATCACTATCAGATGTCTATAACACAAAATTATCTGCAAATCTACTTGTTTATGCCTACAAGCAACATAGTTGACCCCTTTTTAGACAAGGAATCTTACATGAAGACAACATCTTCTTTTCGTCTACCTGACTACTCCATTATCCACCAAAACTATATCCAAATGAAGTAGGGCGGCCATAGGCATCACTAGTCCAAAGTTCTACCTTCTCATAAAATATGCTCTCTCCAATCAAAATAAGTAATAACGATAGTTATGTTTAAAAAAAAACCAATGTTGTTACAGCACAACGTTAAAGCAAGAGGTCTGAGTTCAAATCTTGCTTGCATCATGATACTACCTATCATAGATAAAAAAGAAAATTTTAAGTTTTTTTTATTTTAAAAAAAAAGTCCTCTCTAACATCTCAATCACAATTCACTCTACTAAGAGCTCAAAACCCATAGAATTGAAATGCACCACGTCAGCCCGCTAAAATCCAATATAAACCAAGTTGCAATAATAATCAAATTCATTCTATATTACCCTGCAAGATGACGACGACGACACTATTCACCCTAATGAAGCAAGTGGCCATAGGCATCGCTAGTCTAAAATTCTACCATCTCATAAAACAAACAAATATCATATTTCACTAAATAATCTTCACGATTAAAGAAGGGATTTTTTTGCAAAAGAAACAGTGGGGACCACATTTCTGCAAAAGAATTGCCCGAATAAAGAACTTTCGGATAAAAGAGTCATATCTAAGAGCATCCACAGTCGTTGATGGTAAAAATATGCATAAATAAATAAATTGGATGTAGCGATCTCTCGTTTTGCGGCGTAGAATGCTATTTTTTACCTTTTTAATTTAAAAAAATAACAGACGGTGCTTCATGTTTCGTCGGAGAGGTAAAAAAAAAACATTTAAAAAGGTGGGACGGCATATCATGTTCCGTCGAGGAGAAAAATAAATAAATAAATAAAAATGGTGGGACGGCACTTCAAGTGCCGTCTGAGGGAAAAAATGTACTCGAAGTGCAAAAAAAATTATAAAAAAATTACAAAAAACTACATAGAGGGTGGGACGGCACTTCAAGTGGCGTCCGGGAGAAGTGGGGTTTTTTTTGGTTTTTTATTACGAAATTTAATTTTTTTTTAGGGCAACCATTAAAAAAATATTTTTTTTGTGCGATGGCACTTCAAGTGCCGTCCGACCATTTAAAAAAAAAAAAAAAAAATTGTGCGCCGGCACTTCAAACTCCGTCTTCCATATATGCATATTTCTCATTTCCATTCTCATTTATAGCAATCTCCTTTAGCGATTTATGCATAATATGCATATTTGGCCAACGACTGCAGCGCTCTTTTTGACCAAATTAATATACTTATTATGCATATTTAGCAAACGACTACAGATGCTCTAACATCTCCATCGCTGTTCCCTTCCACTTCAAAGTCTTCATATTTATCGAATTGACATGGACGCACCATCATCAACCCCTAAAATCCAACAAACCTAAACCCAAAATAAATTTAAGGTTTTTTTTCTTCCATACGAGTCACTATCAAATATTTTAATTCTATATCCATCCCTAACAAATATTTAATTCCAGTGAGTTATATGAAATTAAATTTTGGTACTAAAAGTGGTTATTTGGAATGAAATTTATATTGTAAGTGAGTTATATAAAATTAAGTATTTGTGAGTGAGGTATATGAAATTAAAATATTTGCTAGGGACCCATGTGAGAAAAACCTAAATTTAAACGTACAATAATAACTACATACATACATTCCAATTTGGGTAATGCTATATCTACTACCAAATCTACTATCTTTTCTTTTACTATCTTAGGTGGCACATTATTATTGGAGGTTTGTACCACCTACTGCAATAACCTCCACTAATAGTGTGCCCTAAGATAGTAAAGGAAAAGATAGTATATTTGGTAGTAGGTTTAGCATTACCCTTACAAATTACCTGTGAAACGACGACATGCCGCACGTGCGACGACACCTGTCCATCTTCCTCCACCACCACATCCCCATGCGCATACATCCCCACAATATGCATCTTCTCCTTCTGCTCCATCATCGGCACCACCACCGTAATCTCCGACCCCCCTTCCCCCGCCCCATCCGCCGCCACCACCACCACCTCCTCCTCCCTATGCTTCCTCTCATAAAACTGCGTGCCCACAAAATCCACCACCAGCGTCACTAACGCCGCCACCATCGCCACAAACCCCGACACCGGGAACCTCCTAAAAAACCCCTCCAAGCACTCGTTCGTCAGCGCCGTCTGCGCGTCGTGCAGCATGTGCACAAACCCGGTCGCCAGAATCACCCCAGCGGCGAACGCCTTCGCCAGAACGAACGCCCCGCCGTCCGTCCTCATCATCCGCCCCTTCCGCCCCACCAGCGGCGCCGCCACGCCGACCACTCCGGCGATCAAAATGGCCCCGATCGCGATCGCCTTCAGTTTACCGGCGGCGGTGTCGTCACGGCAGTCGTTGGAGGCGGAATCCGTGGTGGTGCAGGACGGGGACGGCGACATGGAAGAGGAGATTCGATGGAGGAAGAGGCTGATGGGGTCGAGATCGGAGTCCTGAAAAAGTAATTGGAAATTGAGTGAGGGTTTTTTTGAAAATTGTGAAATTTATGAGAGGTTTTTAGTTGGTTGTTTACCTCCTCGAGGGGAGACATGATCCAGACCTAGTCTGGTAGTTGAGTTGAGCCGACAGGAAAGAAAAGCGGCGGTGGGTTTGGGTCTTTTATCCCGGATTTGAATTGTCTTTAATTTAATTTAATTTAATTTATAGATTTAAAAGGATGTCGACATTGTGGAGTTTCTGGGTTTGGGTTTGGCTTTGGGTTTGGGTTTTGGGTTGTGGAGGAGGAAAGCGGGAGGGAGGGAGGGGTGTTTTTATATTTGATTGGGGGGGCACATGGGGAGCACGTAAGGAATGGACGGTTGGGATGGGAAACGTGGCAATCGGGGTATTGTGAGTATGTCGACATAAGCATTGAGGAGGTAGACTATTTATTGATTTATATTTGATGAAAGAGTGATCAAATGGGCTTGTTTTTGGGCCCGTGTACTTGTAAATCTGGGCCCATGGGCTAGGCTTTTATTCTGTAGAGCTCATGACATCTGTTGGGCTAACAATTTCAGCCATGGTCTGTATATTAGTTTTCAGTCAATTCTGAGCTATTTCTGGATTTTTATTTGGGGAAAGAAAAAAAAACCCTCATCGGTAGCTTCATATGTACGATAAATAGAGTTTAGAATGATAGATAGTTTGCATTTAGAATTAGTAAATGTGCTATAGTCAAACTTTGCTTCATTGCAATTGAGTATGAAAAGTAGAGGAGGAAAGATATGGTAAACTTGTTTTCGATACTTGCTAGAGTGTAGGAGTTGCCCAGTACTTTGGGTTTGTTTCGTTAAACTCTTATTAATTAAACAGGGTGGTCAGATTCCACCTTTTTCTTTAAAAAAAAAAAAAAAAAACTAAAGCTAAAACAAAAAAACAACAACAATTCCTGCATACATACTGGGAGTTCAAATTGCTGATCCATAGTCAGGTCAGGTCGGTTTGAGTTAGATTTCTTACTCAAATTTGAAAGAAACATTGATTCTTGTATACAAACAATGATCCAAGTCATCACGGTTGCAAAACTAGAGCCCATATCATACATATTAGCTAGTGGAGTTCAACAGGAATATCATATGATAATTTTCATAGCAGCCCAATTCATCATGTAGTAAGCCTGTAACTGAAACTCGGGGATCCTAAATATCGATATCGTATACCTCATCCCTCTCTCATTCTACCTTATAATTAATAATAATATTTTAACTATTCAATGTGATGTGAGCTTCCCTTAACATTTTGTTTAATTATTTTTTTAAAAAAATATAAAAATAATTTTGAAGGCTATAATACAAGTCAAAGTAAGTAAGAGGATAGTTTAGGCCTCAACAACTATGAGGATGGAGAATCATGCTGTGCTCATCTTTAGTTTGTTGCAGCCTTACTTAACTTACCAAAAGAAAGCAATGTGAAAGCACCAGAAACCTGCATATATGCTAATCTAGGCCAAATCTGGTTGGAATTTTAGAATAATCTAAAGTGTAAGATACTACAAATGTTTGCTATGGATTAAAGAACTCACTCTTTTTTTTTTCTCTTTCTTTTTTCTTAATTGCACCATCAGCTCTCTAATCTTAAGGCATCTAATTAGGTTTTAGTAATCCAATAAATTAATGAGACAAGGGACCAGAGAACAAACCATTAATATTTTCTTTCTACTCCAAACAATTCAATTATGTTGGATATATAGGTATATTCTCAATATAATAGAATATTATTATATATAAGGTTCTATGGGGCAACACGTGCTTAGCACGTGTTATCTATTAATTGTTGGACCGGATTGACTGGGGCTTCAAGCCCAGTACCCTAAACTCAGCTTCATCTCATATATACTGGTCTAAAGATAGTGCCCTTGTGATATTCAATTATGATAAGCAGGGTACAATATCTTAAGTTAGTGAGATATTAAACCCTAACCCTAATTTACTATTCATCTTCTCATCATAATCTAACAATCTTAAGATATTAACAATATATTTTGAGATTAAGAGAGAGAATAGTACCTGACCGATCGTCGGATTGAATCGCCGGAACCGACTTACGCCGCCGCCACCGTCGTCGCCGGTGCCACCGCAGGCCACCGGGGCTGCACCACCGCAAGCCGCAGCCTCGCCTTCGACCTCCTTCTCCTTTCTTCCCAAGCACTCAGCGATAGAGAAGATCAGATCAGATCAAATCTGATTGTTGATTGGTTCATCATGGTGTTTGGTGTTCGGGTTCAAGGAGGGGATCATCCGGTGTTGAAAGTTTTGACTCAGATCCTAGTTCCATTGGTTGTGGATCACGCTGTACGGTGTTCGGTGTGTTGGACCAAATCCAAACACGATATCCAGATCCACTCACTTGGCGGCACTTCATTGGCTGGGTGATTGGTATTGTATGTTCGGGACCAGATAACAAATCAATCTTGCCGCTATGCTGATCTACTAAGATCCAAATATCTTGATCTTCATCAAGATTCGGTCAACTCGAAATTTTATGATTTGTGCTCTTAATTAATTAAATTATGTTTATTATTTAATATGCAGTTTTATAAAAAACCATTTTACTAAATTTACGCTAGTAGTAATCAAGATTCGGTCAACTCTAAACTTTAAGATTTGTGCTCCTAATTAATCAAATTATGTTTATTATTTATTATGCAGTTTTATAGAAAAATCATTTTACTAAATTTACGCTAGTAGTAATTATTCAGAATAAACCATCTAGATTTTGAAAATTACTGTTTATTCCTTTAAGGTGGAAAAACGTAATCTTCCGTACGAGATTCTGAAACTAGAGATGTTCGATATTTCTGAATTTAATAATTGGAAGAAGAAAGCACAATACGAGATGTGGATAAAATTTTTGGAGATAGTGCGGGCGGTGAAGATGTTGTTTGGACTAGTTCCAAGTATGATTGGACTAGACCATATCTAAAATTAAAGATAAGTTCTTTACCTGCATATACATTTTAATTATTTGTTGTTGCTAAGTGCTAAAGTTTTAAACCGTGTTAACCGTTGTTTAATTAAAGACAAATTAAACAATTGTTTTGGCTATGTTCTAAGAATTAAATATTTATTTTGATAAGTTAAATTATAGATTTTGTCTATAAAATTATATCTTCAATTAAATTGTTGTGAATTAGATAATGCTAATAATTCGTTTAATTGACTAATCTTTAACAATTTGATGAATGTAGGAACTCCAAAGTTACTTACTGATATGGCTAAAAATAGGATAAAATCGGGATCGTTCAAATTGAGAATGAATCTTAAAGCTCTCAGGGGTAAAACGGTAATTTCACCGACAAACGGGGCTGAAATGAGAACTGGGTCTTTTTTCAAAGCCCAATAACCCATAAACGGATATGTCCTATTGGGTACGGGTAACAACCCGCTATGGACCAATTCAGATACTTAAAGAGTAATTCAAATTCGTGATTATCTCTAAAAAGCGGTTTTAACCAGTTCTTATCACGAACATACAACACCAATCTAACCCAGCTGACCACATCAAGTGTTTTCAAACTCTCATGATAATCCACCAGGCGTCGGACGCGCTTTTTTGCAAAACTTTCCCGACTACGCTGAAGGGACCAGCAAGAGAATGGTACTCACGACTAGCCCCGACCTCCATCTTCTCCTTCGATCAATTCGAAGGGCTCTTCCTTACTCACTTCGTGAGTAGCCACCACACTGAAAAGACAAGCACCTCTTTACTGTTACTCCATCAAAGAAAGGGCGAGCGGCTAAGGGACTATGTTAAGTGTTTCACCTCCGAGGCCCGGTCCATCGCCTCCCTAGATCAGTTGGTGGCTTCTGCTGCTTTCCAATCCAACGTCACCAATGACAACATCAGGGCATCCCTTGCCAAGAAGCCTCCTCGATATTTCTCAGAACTCCTGCTTAGGAGTGAGAAATACATCCGAGCGGAAGAGGCTCTCACCCGCCCCACCTTGAGGGATCGTCCTCCGGAAACAAACGGAAGAGTGCTGAAGAAGAAGGAGCTAAGAAGCTCCAGAAACATAACGGGGGCTAGCGTCGCTCTCCTCCCCGCTTCGAGAAGTTCACTCCACTCAACGCGAGTGTCTCAGCCATCCTGATGGAGGTCGGGAAAGAAGGTATCCTCCCACCACCTCCGAAGCTGAACACACCGGGCAAGAAGAAAAACAGGGACAAATGGTGCCGTTTCCACAGGGACCACGGCCACGACACAGATGACTGTTAGGCCGTAAAAGATGAGATCGAGACTCTTATTCAGAGAGGGCAACTTTTCAGGTTCGTATGAAAGGACAGGGCAGATCCTCCTCCACCCCCCAGGGGGGCTAATAAGCGAACCGAGCGGCACGCGGAGACCCGGACTCCGAAACTGAAGCCGTCCTACATCTCATACACGAAGGCCCAATGGGGGGAGATTCGAACTCCTCCCGGAAAGCCTTCGTCCGAGAGGTGAACTCCGTGCAGAACCATCCTCCCCCCAAAGGCCTTGGGTTCCCTGTTACTTTTTCAAATAAAGATTTGGAGGGCATCCGAATGCCCCATTGTGATGCTCTGGTGATCAACCTTCATATGGCCAACTTCGATATATGCCGGGTACTGGTCGACAACGGCAGTTCGGTCAACATCCTTTTTCTGGAAGCCTTCCAAGGTCTTAAGCTATCCAGAGATCGACTTAAGCCCGCCGGCTACATTCTCCACGGGTTCACCGGGGTGCCAGTGACGATCGAGGGTGTCATAACTCTCGACGTAACCACTGGTAAAACTCCAATCACCTGAACCCAGCAGATGGACTTCATGGTGGTAGACATGAAGGCTACTTACAACGTCATCCTGGACCGACCAGGCCTAGCTGCTCTCTAGGCTGTAACCTCAGCCTACCACCTGAAGATGAAGTTCCCCACCACGGCAGGGGTGGGAGAAGTCAGAGGGGGCCAGGAGGCGGCTCACAAATGCTACATGACTTCGGTAGGAAGACCGGTTCTCTCCCTTGAAGCTCTTGAACTCCCCCAAGGGAGTAACCAACCTATATCAGAGCCAGTCGATGAGCTAGAAGAGGTGGCCATCTCGGAAGGAGATCCGACCATGACATTCCAGATTAGCAAAGTCCTCCCCCCTCCCGTCAGATCCGACATTATCCAGTGTATAAGGGAAAATCGCGATCTATTCGCCTGGACTGCGACCGACATGCCTGGAATCTTCGAGGAGCTTCTCATGCACCACCATAGTGTTGCTTTTGGGGCCAAACCCGTTCAGCAAAAGCGACGCAAATTTGCTCCCGAATGCCAGCAGACAATTAAAGAAAAAGTGAAGAAACTCCTGAATGCCCGGTTCATACAAGAGGTAAACTATTCCAAATGGTTGTCCAATGTCGTGATGGTCAAGAAAGCCAATAGGAGCTGGAGGATCTGCATCGACTTCACGGATCTAAACAAAGCCTACCCCAAAGATCCGTTCTTACTCCCGAGCATTGATGCCCTGATTGATGCGACCTCAGTCCACGAACTCTTAAGTTTCATGAATGCATTTTCTGGGTACAACCAGATCAGGATGTTCCCTCCAGATATTCCAAAGACCTCTTTCGTAACCGATCAGGGTCTATACTTCTACTGGGTTATGCCCTTCGGGCTCAAGAACGCCGGTGCCACCTATCAGCACCTTGTTAATAAGGTCTTCAAAGAACAGATCGGTCGGAACATGGAAGTATACATAGAAGACATGTTGGTAAAGAGCGTCAGCAAATCAGATCATGTTTCCGATCTTTAAGAGGCTTTTGATGTGTTGAGGAGACACAACATGAGACTGAACCCGAACAAGTGTGCCTTCAGTGTCTCATCCGGTAAATTTCTTGGGTTCATGGTCAGCCAAAGGGACATAGAGGCCAACCCTGAAAAGATTCAAGCCACTCTGAATATGGATCCTCCTTCAAGTGTCAAAGACGTATAGAAGCTCACGGGACGCTTGGCGGCCATATGGCATTTTCTCTCCAAGTCAGGAGAAAAATGTCTCCCATTCTTCAAGGCCCTCAGGGGGGCTAAAGGCTTTGAGTGGGGGAAACAACAGAAAGAGTCCTTTGACCAGCTCAAGGCCTATCTGGTTGTCATGCCCCGCTTTCCAAAAAGAATACGGAATACGGATACGCGACAAAAGCCCAGCAAATGATTTTCATCATCCATAAACTGTTCAAGAATTTTTACAACATTCACAAGAATCATCAGAGTTGGAAGCAAAAGTATCAACCAACATGCACATATGAACCAAAATACCAACAAGAATACTTGAAAGCAAAATAAATTAATCTCAAATAGTCATGATCTGAATAAGACAAATATCCTGGGTCACATTGCCCAAATACAAATATAAATCCAAGTATCAAAATACAATATTGTTCAAACAACTACAAAGAAACAATAATAACAAGATCCAGCACTAATATTTCATCTCATCAATACCATCTGGAACCTGTTCTCCAAAATCTGCAATTTAACAATTGCAGGGAAGAGGAAAAGAGAAAACAATTACCTGTCAATTGCAAGTTATGGGCCGCTTGTAATGCAGGATACAAGTACATGGGGAAAACTAACTAACAACATGGTATAAGCATGATATCAAGTTTAACAACTAGCATGGTAAGGTGAACAAGTACAAGTGGCATGTAGCAAGTGTTAAGTGAACAAGTATCACGGAAAAAAAGAACCAAGAGTCATGAGTCAAGTATCCCAAAATCATGTAACAAGAATCCAAGTGTCAAGTAGTCAAGTACAAGTGTCAAGTATATTATGTTCAAGCATCAAGTTCAAGTATCATGTTCAAGTGTCGTATATTAAGTTTTGTAGTTATTACTATCTAGGTAGCACTTCATGTGTCATCCTTTTATCACATGGTTGCTACAATGAACACAATTTCGTTTAAGATTTTATAGTGGACCATATAGGACAGTGTACTCAGGGACAAGCCTCAAGAATCAAGTATCAAGTCCCAAGTAAAATATCAAGCCTCAAGTAGTGAAATATCAAGCCTCAAATAATCAAGTATCAAGCCAAATCTCAAGTATCAAGTCAAGTCTCAAGTGAAATATCAAGCCTCAAGTATCACATAGAATCAATAGATTCTCTTCCGAGTACACATTTCTGAATTATCCACTATTAGATCTGTCCCTTTAAACCCCGGCTTGGTTAATTTAGTATTAATGTCAAATAAGCATGTATGTGTCACGAAACAAGCAAGTATATCGTGGTATGATCAATTGATAAGTTCAAGTTGTAAGATAAACACATATGGGTAATATGTAACACACGAAAGAATGAAATAACCAAATCTCAAGTTCAGGACAGCAAGACCGTACTGTAGCAAAACTGAAATTCCCAGTGTTATAAATATGCAAATCTGAATCCGTCAAAATTTCTAGAAAATAGACTCCCAACTGAATCCATCGAGTATAAATAAGTCATATAGTATTTCACAAAAGCATAACTCAAAACTGATTTGAATTCAGAAATTAGGTTCAGCCAGAAATCAGTAAATCAAATTCTCAGTCAGGAAAATAGCATCAAAACTCTGTAAATAAATCCACAAAATATTTGGGGAATTCCCCTATCTATCTAGTATCAAAATATAAAGTTTCATAATTTTCTAGTGAAATTAAATCAGTCATCAAAAATCAGAAAATATCAAGAAACGATAGGTTGGCAAATCTGGAATTCCCACACAGCTGTACGAAAACTGTAATATCTTGCAAACCTTGAAACGAAATCCAAATCCGCCAAAGGGAGGTGAAAATAGAAAATATAAACTAACTTTCATATTTCACAAATAATTTTCATACAGTCAAAGGAATCAGGGTGAAAATACGATTCTTTACAGAACATCGAGTAAAATATAGCAAGTACAGTCTTTATAAACAAACATGAAACGGCATATAAAACTCATCAATAAAATCCGCCAAAATTCTGGGTAATCCCTAGATAGATATAGAAAAACTGACCAAAGTTCTCGATCAACATAATATATGTAGCACAAGTATCAAAATGGTTTAGTCATCAAAATCACCAAGAAACAAAATCTGGAAAAGATCAACACCTCTATAGTAAAACAGTCATAGCTCACACATACGAAAACAAAATCGAGCAAGGTCAGAAGGGTTATAAAGAAGACAAATTTCTCTACAATTCATGTATAATACAAAATTTACAAATTCTGACCTTAATGTGGTCTAAAATATAAATCAAAACTGAACATCGACAAAATACAGATTTTCCTCAAAAACCAAAATCAACATAGATCCAACGAAACTTAATCCAACACAACCAAATATGAAATCGAGTCTACCAAGTATCCAAACATCATGAAATAGGGTAATTAACATATCTGAAACAAGTCTATCACATGGATCTCAACAAATACCCAATTTCTCACAAAAATCCCACATACATGATCAAATCAAGAACGGGCAAAACCTAAGTTAATTCATGTCATATGTGTTGTGAGACAACTAGGGTCAAAACATTATAGAGACAATATCAACAAGGGGTTTCATACACAATTTGTCTCTAGAATCCAATTACACTACAAGCGGTATTTTGACTTGTATCATACAAAGAAATCTGAGTACAAGTTACTTGCCTTAACCAAAGATGAAACGAATACCAAGAATAACGGGAACGGATTCCCGGGCAGTGAATGAAATCCACGAATCAAAATCAACAAATCCAAACCAACGACCTCACGAACCACTCGCACGATCCCACGTGCGAACCTCTCAAGCAAGAGAGAGAGAGAAAGAGACCAAAGAGAGAGATGCAACGGCAGGAGGGGGGTTGCGGCTTGCGGCTTGGCTGCAGGCGACGGCGCCGGAGGGAGGGAACAGAGAGATAGAGATGAGGTGAGTGCTCGGTGGTTGCGAAGGCTAGGGTGTAGGTCAATCGGGTGAGGGGCTAGGGTCGAGTGCACAGTCGACGGGGGGAAGGTGGTCGGCTGGTGTGTTGGGCACTGGCTGGGGGCGTCGGGATGGCACAATCAGCAGGAGAGGGAGAGAGAGGTAGAGGGTTAGGGTAATAGGGTTAGGGCTTGTGAGAGTTGAGGGTGTATTTATATGGAGGGATTAGGGTTATTAGTATGAGATGGGTTATTGGGTAATTGGATTGTGGTTAGTTTAGGAGTAGCAATAGGATTAGTCAAATAGGATTTGATTAGGATACAATTTGTATAGGATTCAAAATAGGATTGTGGTTAAATTTCGGCTTTGGTAATCAATTAGGGTTCAAACAATAGGATTGGGAATAGGATGAACAACCAAATTCACCACGAGCACCCAAGAATCAAATAAAGAGAACAAGAATCAAATAAATGAAAAGGACAACCATTGATGAAGAACGAAGCAAGGAGATGACAAATCAAACACAAAAAGCTCAAAATAAAATAAAATGAATACATATTGAAATCAACTCTAATATATGGTCCAGAAAAATACAATAGAGTACAAAATCCAAGAAGGAATGAAAATACACCAAAAATACGAAAAACGAACAACAGGGGTTACACTGCTCAACCCCCCACTCTTGAGCAAGCCAAAGCTCGGGGAAGTCCTCTACATATACCTCGCCACTTCGGAGCAGACGCTCAGCGCTGTCCTAGTAAGCGAATAAGATAAGATGCAGAAGCCAATCTACTATGTGAGTAAGGTCCTCAGGGACGCCGAACTCCGTTATCCAAAACTAGAAAAAATGTCTTATGCGTTAGTCATGGCAACCCGAAAACTCCGCCCCTACTTTCAGTCTCACTCGGTGGCCGTTCTTACCGACCAGCCGCTCAAACAAGTTCTCTACAAGCCCGAGACCTCAGGGCGCCTTATGAAGTGGTCCATAGAGCTGAGCCAACATGACATCAGCTATCAACCCCAAACTGCTATCAAGGCCCAGGCCCTAGTAGAGTTCATAGTAGAGAGCACAATCTCCGACACCAGCAAAGCGATAGAGGAACCCCCATTCTGGACCATGTAAATTGATGGGTTCTCGTGCGCCGATGGGAGCGGAGCTGGGGTCATCCTGACTGGCCCCGATGATTTCATGCTCCAATACTAACTCCGTATCAACTTTCAGGCATCTAACAACAGGGCTGAATACAAAGTCCTTATAGCCGGCCTGTGTATGGCTCGCAAGACTGGGGCCGAGCACGTCAAGATATTCAGTGACTCGCAACTGGTAGTGAACCAGATATCAGGGGAAAACGAAGCGCGAGATGGTCGCATGGCCAAATACTTGGCCAAGGTCAAAGAGTTGCTGACATCTTTCACGGATGCACAACTCCAGCGAATTCCCCGAGAAGAGAATGCACAAGCGAATGCCCTCTCAAAGCTAGCCTCTTCTTTCCTCCAGGGGCTCGAACAAACCATCTTAATAGAAGTTCTCTTGAGACCTAGCATCGAGGAAGAAGATCTCGAACCGATGGAGACTCTGCCCCTAAAACTCAAGGAGAATTGGATGAGACCCTTGCTCGAGTTTCTTAAAGATGGGATCCTCCCTCCAGATCCTAAAAAGTCTAGAATGATCAGAACCAGAGCCGAGCGGTACACACTCATCGAGGGGGTCATGTATAAACGCTCTTATACTCAAGTAGACGGTAGACCCTACTTGAGATGTCTCTCCCCCGAGCAAGCCCAGTATGCTTTGAAGGAGGTCTATGAAGGGATGTGTGGCGCCCACTTGGGAGCAAGGTCCCTCGCACGCAAAATCCCGAATTATGGATACTTTTGGCCCACTCTCCTGAGCGATGCCGAACAACACTGTCATGCCCCGCTTTCAAAAAATACGGAATACGAGTACATGAGATTGGCCCATTGAATAACTAACGTCACCCATAAGCTGTTTATCCGATTAACTCAACAATATAATCAATACAGAACAATTGCGCAGGCAATAATAATAATCTTATGAACAATAATACTTGGAATGAAACAATATAAAATATCCAAATACAACAATAATCCTACATCTGCAACAAAAATAACAATATTCAGGTCAAAAGCCCACAATACAATGGAATAACAATAGTTTAATAATTAAGTCTTCAGAATCTTTGTTGTCAAATCCCAGCAAGCAATTTTCCTTGATCACCTGTGAACACTTCATCTAAAAAGGAGAGAAAATTTGTTCTTAGAGCAAGTCGTGGACAGCAAGTAGAGAAAGCAGAGAATAATGGAATAACGGTATAACAATGAATCAATGGATCAATAGGAATCAATAACATGGCACGATAATCAATAATCAATATCACGGTAATCGATGCAATGGCTATAAACAATGTTTCAATATTCGGTAACAATAATCAATGATCAATAACAATAATACTAAGCCAATATTCGATCTCAATAGGAGCAATGAGGAACAATATGTAATGTCGATGTGATGCAAACTCTTAAGTCTATTATTCATTTTAATCCTAACTAATGCACGTACCACTGCATCTCATTTTACAGGTTTGATGCATACATTCAATTTTGTTTAGACTAAGTGGTGAATTTTATAGATCATATGTCGGTACGATAATCACTGATACGACACAATATTTTTGCTCGATACATTACGACGATTCATTGATTCATTGATATACTGGTACATTGATACATTGATATGATTCATTGATGCAATACACGAGAGATTGGGGTGTCATAGTTAGCACACCACAATCAATCGATAAATACTGGCCGACAAAGTCACTATATTATTCACTACTCAAGTCATTCTCTTAATCCCCGGCTTCTAAATTATTTTATTAATACAATAATACAATATGTAATCATGAGACATGAGATGAACAATAGCAACAATAGGGGAACAATAGGATGATAACTTGAAGTAGGACAATTAGAATGATGACAATAATACATTAGGATTATGCAATGCAACATACACACATTAATTCATACAATAGTACGAAATAGGAATAGTTAAACGATTAAAAACTGAAATATAAAATTCTGGACAACAAGAGTAGTTTGTACAAAAATACAGTTTCCCACTATTTCAAAAATCAAAAAGTGAATTCGTTAGAAGTTCTAGAAACTAGACTTCCACATGGTTCCAACGCATATTTAAAGTTCAAAATCCGACAACAGTAGCTAGGTCAATCACAATGTTTTTGACAGATTTCATGTTCAGGCAGAAATTCGACATCATGTTATTTTTTTTTAGAATCAGTAAAAACTCAATAATATATTCATTAAAAAGATTTTTTAGGCTCCTAAACATGATTACTAACAATCTGAAAATTATTAGAGCAAACTTTTATCATTTGATCAGTCTTTTTACTGTCTAAGCATGCAAGATACAAGAATCTGAAAATCTGAAAGTAAAAACACAGCTGTAGTAAAATAGGTATAAATTTTGCTACACAACTTGGAATTCAAAAATTCAAGATATTCTGGAAACTAGAAAGATAAGGCTACAAATCATATTCAGAAAGTATTCCATTTTAAGATGGTTTACTGGTTCAAAAATAGCAATTAACATTCAGGTCAACAAGCAATATACAGGATTTGTGTAGTTTTTCTTGAAAATAAATTAATTAACATGATGGGTATCAATTCTTTATTCAATAAATTGTATAATCAGCATGATGGGTGTCAAAATATGATAATAAAATTAGAATACGCTCATACATCAATTTATCATCAATTAATCATCAATCGATCAAACAACATACAACCTAGCAATTGTCTCTATAATAATTTATTTGTGTGACGATTATATGAACAACCCTATTGTCAATTCTATATGCACTCATGAAAAATCCAAACTTTAGAATCAAAAGTGGCACGATGTCAAGAATATTGGGGTTAGCTCGTGTAAACCCTCAATAGACCCAACGAAGAGAATTAATACAGTGATACGATAATGAATAAGATATACTTGCAAGAATTTCAAATAAACTTGAATTTGATACAATTAACAATTCAAGAGGACGGTGACTTGCCTTATAAACGGTAAAAACGAATACCTAACGGGATAAGGATCCCGAAGCAACGAACCCACGAACTAATCAATTTAACACGTACAATACACGTGCAAAAGTATGGAGATCTCGCAATAATAGCAACCCACAACAGCAAAGAGATAGCAGTGGCAAAGAGGGCGGTGATATCACTGGCTGATGCTGGTGTTCGATTGGAGGTCGACGATGGTAGGGAACTGGGGTCGGAGCTCTGTCGTTGATCGGGAAGGGGAGAACAGAGTGGGGGTTGGCTGGCGCTGCTGACGAGGGCAGAGGAGGAAGTGCTGGGGTTTGCTGGCATCGACAGGGGTGTCGACGGCGTGTGAGGGCATTGCAAGAGGTGGTGCGCCGTCGACGGGAGAGGGAAACAGCATCAGAGAGGTGGGGTTCAATCTGGGTGGAGCTCGACAGATGGGGAGGAGGACAAGGGGGTCGGGGGTGAGCGGCGACCTGGTCGAGGGAGGAGGACAGGGCGGGGGGTCGACAGGAGGCTCATTGGACAAGAAGGCCATAGGGGGAAAGTTTGGCTGTTAGGTTTGAATGGGGAGAAAGAAAGAGGGAAGAGAGAGAAAGTAGAGAGAAAATTTGCGGCCGCTACTTGTGAAATTTTGGATTTTTAGGGTTTACATTAGGGTTGTATTTATAGAATACAAGTATATTATTGGGTTAGGATCCAATAATAGTGGGTCTGGGTTGAGAACAAACTGCATTTGAATTTTAGGGTTCAATAAGAGATGGGCTTGAAGACAATAGAGTTCAAAATCCAATAAAATGAACACAAAAAAAGGTAGCCCAACAAAAGAGAAAATAGTTCATGAATCGAAAACTTAAATCTAATTAGATAAATAAATAATACAACGAATAAAATATAAATTGGGGCTTGAAAATAAATTTGGAAATCGCCAATAAAATCAGATCTAGTACAATAATAAAATAATTCCATAAATGAATTTTAATGAGTGATTAAGAAATAACAATTATTTATTATAATAAAATCGTACAACAAAATAATATTCGGGTTTAACAATCTTTTTTTTATATATATTATAAAAAATAATCTAATAATAATAATATATTTGTTTTAGGCTCAAATATAAATAGTTGATCAATAAGAAATATGAAGTAAGATCAAAACACACCATTATTCGAAATGAATAAATTTTCGATTAGGAAACACTTTAATAAAATATCCGAATAAATTTAGCACAAAATAACTTATAAAAATCAAATTGTAGGAAATACATAGAAAATACTGATTATCGGGAATGGGTGTTACAAACACGTTCACCAATGCGGCCCCTGCCAAAAGTTCTCAACGATCCGCCGCTTACCACAAGCCTAGCTTTCATCTTTATCTAGTCCAAACCCTTTTGCAATGTGGGGAATGGACTTGCTCGGGCCTTTCTCTCCAGCGCCGGGCCAGCTGAAGTTCCTTATTGTGGCAATCGAGTGCTTCTCTAAATGGATTGAAGCCGAGCCTCTAGCGACGATCACAGAGAACAGAGTCCAGTGCTTCTTCTGGAAGAAAGTTGTCTGCAGATTCGGTGTGCCTCGAATCCTGGTAACGAACAATGGGACTCAATTTACAGGGACAGCCTTTCGCACTTTTTGTACAGACCTTGGTATCCAGCAATGATTCTCCTCGATTTCCCACCCACAGTCCAACGGTTAAGCAGAGAACGCTAATCAACAAATTCTTTCCGGCATGAAAACGAGACTGGACAAGTCTACTAAGGGTTTATGGGTCGAACAGGTTCCCAATGTGCTCTGTAGCTATCGCACTACTAAGAGGACCCCTAAAGGAGAATCTCCCTTCAACCTCACCTACGGCTCCAAAGCTGTCATCCCGCTAGAAGTCGGTCGACCTTCCCCCCGCTTGATTGCCTACAACGAAGAACAAAATGCGAACGAGCTTCGCGGTAACTCGAACCTCATCGATGAGATCCGTGAGAGGTCCGCCATCAGGCAAGAAATCTATCGACGTAGGATTGAGTAGTCCTGCAACAAAAGAATCTGCCCTACTAATCTCAAAGATGAAGATCTGGTGCTTAGAAAGCTATCAATTTCTTTTCCAAGCAAGAAAGGCAAGCTGGCACCTAACTGGAAAGGACCGTATAGGGTCTCCAAAGTTGTCAGACCTGGCGCATATCAACTTGAAGACCCAGGGGGAAAGAGAGTACCGAGGACATGGAATGCGGAACACTTGTTGAGGTACCAAGAGGGTGTTTGAACACCGCTCCAAGCAACTTCAACTCCTAGAGCGTTCTTAAAGCATTTCTCAAGAGGTTTTTTTTTAATTCAATTAATTTTTGAAGTGTAATAATGGCTTGCAACTCAGAAGCAGTCACTTAGTTGTTTAATAAAATTTACTTTCTCAGAAATTCCATTGTCTTGATGTTCTAGTTGTCTCGCCCCAAATGTACGCCAAGTACAAAAACTCTCCTAAACGACAAGTTCGGAGTCCAACACTTGGTTCGATCCCGCTTTAGCTACTTACGAACAAGCAAGTACAAAAGTAGCTCATCATTCGAAATTGCTCCCACAATTGTTGAAACCCTCTTAACGACAAGTTCGGAGTCCAACACTTGGTTCAATGCCGCTTTAGCTACTTGCAAATGGACAAGTTTAAAAGTAGCTCACCATTCGAAATTGCTCCCATAATTGTTGAAATCCTCTTAACGACAAGTTCGGAGCCCAACACTTGATTCGATGCCGCTTTAGCTACTTGCGAATGAGCAAGTACAAAAGTAGCTCACCATTCGAAATTGCTTCCACAACTATTGAAACCCTCTCAACGAAAAGTTCGAAGTCCAACATTTGGTTCGATACCGCTTTAGCTACTTGCGAACGAGCAAGTACGAAGTAGCTTCCCATTCGAAATTGCTCCCAAAACTGTTGAAACACTCTTAACGATAAGTTCAGATTCCAACACTTTGTTCGATGCCGCTTTAGCTACTTGCGAACGAGAAAGTACGAAGTAGCTCACCATTCGAAATTGCTCCCACAACTGTTGAAACCCTCTTAACGACAAGTTCGGAGTCCAACACTTTGTTCGATGCCGCTTTAGCTACTTGTGAACGAGCAAGTACAAAAGTAGCTCACCATTCGAAATTGCTCCCACTACTGTTGGAACCCTCTTAACAAAAAATTCGGAGTCCAACACTTGGTTCGATGTCGCTTTAACTACTTGCGAACGAGCAAGTACAAAAGTAGCTCACCATTCAAAATTGCTCCCACAACTGTTGAAACCCTCTTAACGACAAGTTCGGAGTCCAACACTTGGTTCGATGCTGCTTTAGCTACTTGCGAACGAGCGAGTACAAAGTAGCTCACCATTCAGAATTGCTCCCACAACTGTTGAAATTCTCTTGCGAAAGTTAGCAAAATGCAAATTCTTCGAAGAAGCTCGTTATCAAATCGAAAAATGCAACATATTATTCCATCAAAATTGAAAATACAAGTCTTATTCAAGACCAAGAAGTCATACAAGACCTAAAGGTCATACAAGACAAAAAGATTACAAAATTGGATATACAAGTCTCATTCTAGACCTTTTCTAGGAAGGGGGACGCTCCTACTAAGTGATACACGAGGCCGGCGAGTGCCGTGCTGATCTCGCCTCGTCTCCACGGCGGTCACTAAGCCAGCGAGCCGAGTCGCACCGTCAGCATCCAAGGGTCTAACAGTCGCCCCGACAGATGCCCCACTCGACAAGCCGGCCACTCCACGCGCATCACCTGGATTCCGCAAAATAGGAGGCGAACGAAGTGTGAACTCGAGGAACGACCTTCCCTGAGCATACTCATCCCAAGGCCAGGAAGTGCTTCTGACGTTGCTCCCCTTAGAAAGCCGTAGCAGGCAATGATTCTCTACCTTTAGCTCGACGACACGCTCTTTCAGGAAGTCATCCGTCACTTTGATCTTCAAACGAGGTAATCGTCCCGAACTACTCCCTCGCGAGACCTCAGAGATAGCCCTTCGAAGATGTGCCGACTCCAGACTCTTCTCGAGCACCACGTTCTTCAATTCGTCTCTCTCGGATCTCGCCTCGAATAAAGAGTGACGAAGGAATTTGAGTCTTAAGCCTTGGCTGGCGGCCATCAAGAGGCAGGACTCCTCACATTCGGGTGCCACTTCACGAGTTCTCTCCTCAAGGCGCTTTATCTCGATGTCTCGACGAGCCAGGGTCACTCTTAAATGACCCACCTCCCGCTCTGCTTTATAAATCAACTCTCGAGACCGAGCTAGCCCCAACTTGATGACGCCTAGCTCAGAACGGAGATGTTGTACCTTGCTAACCTGGGAAGTCGACCAAAAGAAAGCGTAAATCACTAAGATTGAGAAGCCACATGATGGTGCTACTACGGAGCGATCCGAAAGCAAACAAGCCCACAACTATTTTGAAACTTCGCAACACTTGTTCAAAAAAAAATTCATTCAACTTCATCAAAAAAGTACAAGCGGTGTCCAGTCCGCTATAAGGCGTACAAGAGCAAAAAGAAAGAAAGAGAAAGAACGAGTACGGGTACATAAAGTCAAGGGGCCACCTTGGGGGGATGCTTCGCTATGGCCTCCGGCACCTCCATGATAGCCGACTGAGGATTCTCTACGGCGTCCTCCTCCTCCTCCTCTTCTTCTTGCCCTCCTCCGGTGCCTTCTGCTCCCTCAGCTACTTTGCCTTCGAGAAGGGTATACAAGCTATACCCCGAGCTGTCGAAGCCGGGGATACGAGCTTCCACGTGTTTGAGGGCTCTGGCATAAGACTGTTCTATGTTCGCACGCATATGCGCTTTCGCCTCAGCCCTGATTGCCTCGCAGCCGCCCGCTCCCTCGCCGCATCCTCAACCGCCTTTGTGGCCCTCTCCTTCTCTTGGTCGGCCCTCTCCTTCTCCTTGTTCGCCTTGGCCGCCTCCTGAGCCATCTGCTCATTCGTCTTTGCCAAGGCAAATCGAGGAGGCTAATATGAGCAGCCTGGGACTCTGATAGGCGTCACTCAGCCTTGTACATCTTCTTGGCCTTGGCCCTCTCCGTTCGGTCTCTGTCGCTCGTCACTTTGAGCTCTTTATCCTGCTCGGCGAACTACTCTAAGAGGTGGCTAAAGTGTCACGAGATCTACGAGAAGAAACTACCAAGTTTAGCGCAAGAAAAACTTAAATTTTTGGAGAACCCAAAAAGTTACTCACCAACATCGTCGCTCTAGCGATTTCGAAAGCATCGTCACCCATTGTCCCCGCCTTCAGCACCACTCGGTCCTTCGGGGTCGGCAAGTGGCGGATTGCCTGCATGCTCATGACGGAGTCCTCGAGGAAGACATCATGCTTCATCACTCGCTAATTGGGAACGAAGAGCCTCTTGTGCTTCTCGGTGAGGATCGCCTCGGCCTCGGCGGTAAGGGGTGGCGCCTCAAGCGCCAGTGTAGCCCCAAGAGTGAAGTCCTTGGCAGAAGGGTCAGAAGGGGCAGACGGTATGGGAGTAGTGGAAGGGGCAGACGGAGTAGAAGAAAGTGATTCCAAATCAACCACCGGGGAGGCCACCGCCGATCCCTTCGCAGCTCGGCCAGAAGATGGCCCCACTGTGGTTCTCTTCCTCTTCTTTCCATCAGTACATTTCCCTCCAATGCCCCCTCGATCAAACAACATCGCTCAAAACTCCATACTGAGGGCCTTTACAGAAAAGAAAAAAAAAGAGTTAGCACATGAAGAAAGCAGTATTGGAAATAAAAACAAATACAAACATCCGAAGCATACTTGGGTCGATCAGACTGAGACCCCCACTGGAGAGAACCTCCTCGGTCATATCCTTCCAACTTAAGGTCGGACGCCCGAGGAGTTTCGTCGCGACCGTATCTTCCTCTGGGGTCAACACAGGCTCGAACTTCGCCCATCTCGGCACATCCTTCCTCCATCTCGTGGGAAAGTCCCACGACTGGCTACCTCAGATCAAAAAGTATTCCTCCTTCCAAAATTTGATTGAGTCCAGGTTCTCGATCAATTTAACACCCCGCCGCGGCGACAAGTAGTACCGGTACTCCATTTTGCACATGCAATTGATCCGATAGAGACTTCAGAGCACGCTGAGCTGAACTCGGCCCCCATCGTTTGGCACTAAAGCATGAAGCCAAGGACATGCTGCCACATGTTCGGCATATATTGAACCGGACTCAGCCTATGCCGCTGTAACACCTCGGTTACCAAGGGCGGCAGGGGAAAACGGAGGCCAGCGTTCAGCGCATCAAAAGGGAAGACGCATGTGTTTGACAAAGTTGCCGAACACGCTCGGAATCCTGGACCAGGAAGGAGGAGAGTAAACTCCGGCAGTATCATGAAGCTCCTTTTGATACGCAGCAGATCCTTCTCCATAAGAACCGAGGGGATGTCGTCGACCTCGGAGCGTTCCCTCGGCTTGTTCTCGTCATACAAAGCCGACCGCCCATACACAACCTTGGACAGAAGGTTGTCGGAGTATTCTCTGACTCTGCCGAGGCTTGACAAAGTAGATGGCATCCTGCCCAGCTCTCCCACTCTCTTCACCCCCTCCACTATCGTCTCCACTATCACCGACCCAGCTACCTCCTTCCCCTTGTCCGCCGCAGAGGGGACTACCAATGGTCGATCACTTTCTCGATCCGAGGTGGAGGTCTCACTCCTAGACGACACTCTAGACATCTCGTAAAATATATAAAATAAAATATATATTTACCTTGATGTGATAGCAATGGTCGGAAAAGATCACCGAAAAACGCTAACGATTGGCCGCGAATGCTAGTTGAGCCGCCCAACAGTGAATTCTTTTTCCAAAGAGTAAAAAGAGAGAGTGATGAAATGAAGGAGGGGGTGGTGACTTATAGTAGAAAGAGGGGGCACCGCTTGGGCTTCCGAGAGTTATGGGCCCCCTGAACCACTAGAAAGGCCCATCAGAAGGCTAAACGACAGAATTCGAAAAGGCATGAGCATGACATGTCATCCAAAACTCATTGACCATTCACATCATCTTGAGATTCGTGCATGATCTTCATCGGACGGCTCAGATCACGCCACGACCCTCGGATCTACATTCCGAGGATCTGACCTACCGAGCTGGGAAATGGCAAAAAACATCGCCTCATGATTCGTGCCAAATCTTCATCAGACGACCTAGAATGTGCCACGTAGCTCGGATCCAAATTTCTAGAATCCAAGCTACCAAGCTGGGAAATGGCAAACAAATCGCCTCGTGATTCGTACAAAAATCTTCATCAGACGGCCCAGAATGTGCCATGTAGCTCGAATCCTTGGATCCGAGCTGCCGAGCTGAGAAATGGCAAAAAATATCTCCTCGAGATTCGTGCATGATCTTTATCAGACGGCCCAGAATGTGCCACGTAGCTCGGATCCAAATTCCGAGGATTCGAGCTACCAAGCTGAGAAATGGCAAAAAAATATTACCTCGTGATTCGTGCCAGATCCTCATCAGACGACCCAGAATGTGCCATATAGCTCGGATCCGAGCTACTAAGCTGGAAATGGGGAAAACCACTTACCTCCCGATGCGTGCTCCTGATCGGAGCACTCAGACCATGCCACGCCACCCAAGCGCCAGATCTACTGCCTGATCGCTCCGAAATTCACGCCAATGGTATGATCACCACTCTAGATCGTGCCACATCGATATTCCCTGATTAATTCTTTTATTTAAATTATTAATTCGAATTAATTGTTTAAAATTTGTGAAAAATAATTAAAAATTCAAGAAAATTAATTGAAGATTCTAAAAAATAATTATAAAATCAGGAAAATATTTTTGAACTCCTGGATGAATAATTATTAATTAGAATGATTAATTAATACTTTTTTAAAATAGATTGTTGATTCGCAAAACTGAATAAATAATTCGAAAATTAATTTAAAATTTAGAAAAAAATCAGAAAAATCCAGAAAAGTTGCAAAATCATTGTAGGCACTCCACAAACTCAGATTGACACCGTTACACCTCGAGCAAGATCCAAATACCCTCAAGAACTCCAATAAAATCCTGTATGCCATTAGAACAATAAAACTACTCCTCAAAGGCTATTAAACTTAGTCTTCGGGAGTGGGGGGTTCGTGATATGACTAAAAATAGGATTAAATTGGGATCGTTCAAATTGGGCACGAATCTTAAAGCTCTCAGGGGTAAAACGGTAATTTTACTTAAAAACGGGTCTGAAATGGAAACTGGGTCTTTTTTCAAAGTCCAATAACCCATAAACAGATCTGTCATATTGGGTACGGGTAACAACCCGCTATGGACCAATTCAGATACTTAAAGAGTAATTCAAATTCGTGATTATCTCTACGAGACGGTTTTAACCACTTCTTATCACGAAACGAGTTTAAACTCTCCACCTTATCCATAAACATCGGAAAGTAGAGATAAATCCTTATCTCGAAACTGGTCCTTGAGGCGACTATAAATACCCCTCTTCCCCCACCATAACGAGGTAATCAATCTTTTTCCACATAAAGCTCTTTCATAATCTTCCTGATTACTGACAAGAGCGTCGGAGAGTTCATCGCCGGGATCCATCCCGGTGTATCAAACTTTTTGTAGGTTCACAGCAGCAGCAAGAAACCATTCGAAATGCTGGTGAAAATCGATAGGTTTGCTTATTTGTATTCCTCTAAGAATCCACAAATTCATCTATTTGCTCCCACACCAGAATGAGCAGCAACACTTACAAATTGTGTGTATTGGAGACGATGGATCTGCGTCATGGCAGAATAAGGCCGCACTAAGCAGACTTTTTTATCGAATTTGGAAAACACTTTTTACTTGAAGTGTCGGTATGGTCCACTCTAATCTTTCTTAGTATCTTCATGTGATGAATGAGTTAACATTTTGTGCGCTTGATCACATGAATGAGTGTTTTAGATCATAATTATTCTCAATTTTGAAACTAGTATGCTTTAAATTGTTTAGTGTGCTTTGTCATGCTATGTGTATAGACATATTAGCGGACACATCATTTGCATTTTTTTTGGTGAAATTGTATATTTGCTTCTCAAATAAAGATTGATGCATAAAATCTATAACAAACGCCTGTAACTTAGGTGAGAGCATCTCGTAATACAGGATATGACTCTATTTGTTACGTTTTGTTCTTTCTCGTTCAATGTATTTATCTTTCAATGTACTGTGTGTGCAAAATTGAATTAAAAAAATTTAAACATAATTTCATTTTACGATATGAAGATGATGAAAAGCGAATAAAGGAATGAACTCTTCGCCCAATGTATTTGAGCATATGGACATTGTTGGACCACGTGAGAAAGCAAATAGTTTTGTGAAATGTGGTAGAGTAATTTCCTATTAACTCATATTGTTATTATTTTATAATGTGCTTGTATAGTTATGACATGTGAAAGTTGAGTTTAACAAACGAAACGATTGATAATAGTAGTTCTAATTTGTGTAGTCCTTGAATACGACATAATAGGCTAGGACATGTGAACTATATATTAAATTGTGTGTTCTTGTTAAAACTCATAACTTTCCTAAATGACACCTCATTAAATATGATAATTGTGAAATTTGTGCTCATGTTCACCAGAAAAATATTTAGTATGGGCTCTAGGAGTACATAATTTCTTGAGTTAATACAATCAGATATTTATGATCTCAGTAGACTTATAACTAGATGAGATAATAATTGGTCAGAAGTATTTAATTACTATTGAAAATGTTTATTGAATATTTGTCATATATATGGAGGATGCAGCACTGGTTATTTTGATGAATTAAAAATCTACTTAATTGCTAAGATCAAAATATTTCATATTTGATAGAGATGGTGAATATGTTTTAATACTTTAAGAGAAATTTGCATTTGACATAATCTCTAGTGCACTCTATTTACAACAGTCAAAACGGCATTAGTAAAAGTTAGAATCAAACATTTAGTGAAATATTGAATTCTATATTATTGACTGTTGTTTGAATTTGTGTAATTATTGGTGATATTGTATTGTTAATCATATTCCCAATATGTTACTACACTCTAAATTATTTACACCTTGTAAACTATGAGATAGAAACATAAATAATTTTGTTAAAGTGAAAACATGTGGTGCGGTACATTTGTTAGAGTATATGACCCTAGAAGGCCTAAAGTATGACCTGTAACAAATATTTGTGTGTACTTAGAAAGTACAGAATCTAGTTCTATGGACAGATATTGGATCTATCTAATTTGTCTTAGAAGAATCTAGACTTGTAGAGTTTTTTGAGGATGTGTTCATCAAAGAAAAATATATGAAACTATCTAGTCCTACAGATACGATCAATAATTCATAGTTAGAATTAAGAACCAGCTTTACTGACACTTAAAATTTCAATGGCAAATGAGCCAAGAAGAGTCTTTAGTAGATAATGAAATGAATTTGTTGTTATACAATAATACTTTGAATTAGTTGATTTGCTGAAAGAGACTAAAACTATAGTTAGTGAGGTTTATAGAAGAAGCTTAGTTTTTGAAATGTTCAGTAGCAATTTTAATGCAATTTTAGCAGCTAAATGATTGACTGAGATAAGTGGGAAAGATTTATTTGAAGTCTACTCACATGTCTGTCATATTGCTACAATAAGTATTTTTCTTGTTCTTACATCTATAGCAAATTATTATACATGAAAGATATTTAAACGGTTTTGTACTAAAACTTTTTGTACTTGATGTTTTGTATTGGAAAATTTTTTACCACACAGTTTTGTACTGAAAAGTTTTGCACTAATATGTTTAGTGAACAAAATTTACAAATTGGTAAAATCATTATATGTTTTAAAACATGTGTTAAAATTGAGGAACAAATAATTTAACAGAATTTTAAAGAGCTTATATTTGAATCAATTGATTCAGATAAATGTCTTTAATTTTGTGGTGAGTCAAATATAATTGCCTTCATTTATTTGTATACTGTTGACATGCTTGTTGATTGGAAGTGGCATCTATATTATAAATGAAGTTAAAAATGTGTTATCCACATGAAATACCTAGGTGTTGTGGACACCATATTAGGTATAAAAAGGGCATTAGATCTAAAAAATATCTTTTTAGGGATTTAGATCTAAAAAGGACAGTTTAGTCCAATCACTTTAAAAAAATTAGACCCACTTTCTCTTCCCTCCAAATCCCCCCAATATTGGAGGGGAGCCAAAATTGGCTCAGGAGGGATTCTGCACCCCTCCATTTCCCTTCACTCCTCTCCTAAAAAATGAACCAAACAAAAAATATTTTAAAAAATCCCTTCCCTCCTCTCCCCTCCCCTCCATTCCCCTCCAACCAAAAGAGTGAGTTTCAATTAGCAAGGGATAACCCTTAGTCAAATTCATTATATCAATAATGTGTTCTAAAAGTGGGGATATAGCGACTGAAAATGTGTTTTGAAACACCTTATGATTATGATAAAGGTTGACACCTAATGATGGTGCAACTTTGAAATAGTTAGATCATTCTAAACTTATTAAAAGTCTCATATATACAAAATTCTACACTAAGAGACATAGCATTTGAGGTAGGTATGACATGCAAGTTCAGTAGTAGTCCTATTAATACACATTGGAGAGCCTTAAGAGGCTAATGAGATACTTGGGAGGTATTCAAGAGTTTGCTTTGTGCTACTCTAGTCATCCTTCAGAAATGAATGAATGATCTGATGCATTATAATGCTCAGAATTTAGTGAAAGTCGATAACTAATGGATATGTGTTTACACTAGGAGAAACATAAATGTTATGGAAATTAAAAGGCAAACATGCATTGTGCTATCATCCATGAAATTAGACCTCTATGTGTTATCCTCTGCAGGGAAAGAGGCTGAGTGGATTGAATAACTTGTTGCTAGTCATCTATTAAGAAGTTTAAGCAACTCTCTAATTCTATTCGGCGACTATCAAGCTACAATGCACTGTAGCTCATAACTCACTCTATAATAGTTAGAGGAGTATATTAAGACTGAAAAAAACATAGTTGAAATTTCTTATAAATAAAGTGCAATTGAGATAAAATATGGCTAATGTTCTTGCTAAGATATTTGAACGTGATCTAATTATCAAAACTGTGGGGAAATGAAGTTAAAAGCTATTGACCCAAAAATTTTAACATCCTAATTATTTTGAAAATTAGAATTCAATTGGAGCCATAGAGAAGTTCAAACTTAAGCATCAATTTTAGCCAGTTGGCATGCTTTAGATAATTTGAAAGTTCTATGTAAATTTTGTTAATATATAATTTCATTCCAATTTTGATGATGCTATATATTTTCATAATTTACTTAGAATCATCTTATTAAACCAAAAAAAATTGTGAAAACTTGTCGATGTGTTTCCAATGTTTAGAATGTCGTTATATCATTCCAATTTTGATGATATATATCTTTTATGGATTCTTGTTTCATTCCAATTTTGATGATTTAGAATTAACCATAATTGATTTGACTGTTATATCATTCGAATATGAAACATAGTATAATTCTTGTGTAGAAACTATAATAGTTCTTGTTTTTTTTATTTTGTTAAAGAAACTTGATTATGATGCTTGTATTATATCTTTGCTAAGCTAATTATGAACTGTACTAAGTTCTTTTGTGGAACTAGATACTTTGTAAAATTCTTTGGAATCCTTAGAGATGTGTCTCTTGATATTCTTGTTTTCAATAAGCTAGCAAAGATGAAGGAGTTGAATATGTCATTATAGATTTCAAAATAATGATCTGGAGGAATAACATAAAGCAGTTTGTAATGATAGAGTTCGGTTTATTTCTCTCAATAATAATTTTGTCACTTGCTTGGTAAAACTTTTACTGAGTTTAAGATTATTGTGTTCATGAGCTTAAAACTTCTATTTTGCTCTTGAAGTTTATTTGCTTTGGTTGATTTTGCAACTATAACAGGTTTCTCCAGTTGGTTTAGTCATTATGAACTATTCTGTTCTGATATAGTCTTTGTACTATTTGATTATTTTGGTTTAGTCTCATTTGAACTATTCGAGTTAGAATTAATTTAGTCTATGAACTATATTCTTTTGTGATCCAATGATATAATAGGGCATTGCCTAATATAGGAGGAGATTGTTGGATATATAGGTATATTCTCAATATAATAGAATAATATTGTGTATAATATTTTATGGGGCAACATGTGCTTAGCACGTGTTATCTGTTAATTGTTGGACCTGATTGACTGTGGCTTCAAGCCCAGTACCCTAAATCCAGTTTCATCCCATATATACTCGTCTAGAGGTAATGCCTTTATGATATTCCAATTATGATAAGCAGGATATAATATCTCAAGTCAGTTGGAGATTAAACTCTAACCCTAATTTACTATTCATCTCTCCTCATAATCTAACAAATTAGTATCTTTACGGCCGTGAAAGGTATAAGGATATGATGCATTTGGTTCGCTCTTGTACTTGTACTGTATGTGTCTTTCTTCTCAAAAACAAAAAGACATACTAAGGTAGTGTTTGGCCCAGCTTAAAATTAGCTTATCTTCTCCTTTAGAAGGAGAAGCTGAGCCAAACACATATTTTGAAAAGCCCAAAAAAGTAGAAGTAGCTTATTTTTTATTATGAAAATGAGCTCCAAAAGAAGCCCTTCAGATCTACTTCTGGCTTCTGGCTTCTCCTTTTCTTCTTTTTCTACCCGTTCTCTTTTTTTTACCCAAAACCAAAGATCAAAAAAATTTCCCTTCCCCTTCCCCCTCCCCTTCCCCTTCCTCCATTCCCTCGCCGAACAGTTGACTCCGCCGTCGAACCACCGCCGCCGTCGTCGAACCTCGCCGCCCTTCCCCTGCCCCTTCCCCTTCCCCTTTTAGATCTGTTCCTTGAAATTGATTTATTTGGAACTTTTAGATCTGTTCCTTTTAGATCTGTTCCTTTGATACTTCATGCTGTGTTTCTGTTTGTTCTGAGCTTACAAAATTTGATACTTCATGCTGTGTTTCTGTTTGTTCTGAGCTACCAAATTTGGATACTTCATGATGTGTTTCTGTTTGTTCTCAGAAGACAAAATTTGATACCTCATGCTCTGTTTGTGTTAGTTCTGAGCTTACAAAATCTGATACTTCATACTCTGTCTCTGATTGTTCTGAGCTTACAAAATTTGATACTTCATGCTGTGTTTCTGTTTGTTCTGAGCTAACAAATTTTGATACTTCATGATGTGTTTCTGTTTGTTCTCAGAAGACAAAATTTGATACTTCATGCTCTGTTTGTGTTAGTTCTGAGCTTACAAAATTTGATACTTCATGCTCTGTCTCTGATTGTTCTGAGCTGACAAAATTTGATACTTCATGCTCTCTCTCTGATTGTTATGCGCTTACAAAATTTTGTACTTCAAAAACTTAAATTAAGTATAAAAGCAGCTTACAATTGATATCTTATGCCAAACAACTTCTAGCTTAAAAGTAGCTTTAAAGTTAAAAAAAAGCTGCCTATCCAAACAGCTTTAGATTTTAATTTCAAAGCTCTACTTTCTAACTTCTCCTTCTGAAGTAGCTTTAAAGCTTCAAAAAAACTAGGCCAAACGCACCCTAATTTAAAGCAATATTGAAAATTGATAACATGTATTGCACTGAGGCTTCTAATAATTAGCATTATATAGAAAGAAAAAAAAACCCTAATATTTAAGTAGGATAAATGGGGAAAAAATACTGCAAGAGTCACATGCAGTTTGGCCTCTTTGATCCTATAAATATTGCTCAAGGTTTAGAATATCTGTAAGGTATGTATCAAAATGTTTGAGCTCTTGTTTGTAGCTCAAATCTATTAATTTATTCTTTTAATCAAACATCCTGCAGGCTGTTGATGACCTCGATCTGTTTTATACCGAGGACATGTTCAGCAGCTGGCACTACTGCTTGTCAGAACAAAGTTATGACAACAGCCCCAGAAACACATACATGAACCTTTATTACTTTTACAGAACTCATTCACCTAAAGGAGTTAAGGGCATCCACTATCGCCAATTTTAAAATATGGACTTTTAGTAATTGGTAAATAACAATGAGAAAAGAGTCGGATCCTATCGTTGGTGCTAAATATGCAGAAAAAAGAAGAAAAAAATCAGACGGATGATCTTCTTCCGTCCATCTCTTCTTTTTTCTTCCTTTTTAAAAATTTAAAATGGCATTTACGTAATTAAGTAATGAAATTTTCGTAATAATTGAAAGAAATTGTTGGCAAAAGTGCTCGGACGGAAGAAGATCTTCCGTCGGAATTTTTTTAATGACAATTTTGTAATTAATTAAATGCATTTTCATAATATTTGAATGACATTTTCGTAAATTTTTGGAGAAAAAAAATTCTAAATGAGTTATCGGATGGAGCTTGATCGATCTGTTGAACAATATTAAATTATTTTTTAAAACAAACGGAGCATCATTTTCCATCCTCTATATTTATTGATTGCTAAAGCAAATTGCTATATTTTGATATTCACTGTTCACTTCGTTTGCTAAATATGCATATTTAGCAAATGATAGTGGGACTCTTTTTTTGCCAAAAAATGTTTTTTTTATTTTTTGCACTTTTAGCAAACGATGGTGGTGGATGCTCTAATGTGAAGCATATATATTCTTGTAATGTAATAACTCTGTCCATGTGCTTAAATCTCAAATTTTTTGCTGCATGTCTTGAGTCAGGATGAAAAAATAAGGATAGTGTTACATAGGTACATGGAAAAATAGTCGGATCTTTATATGATATCTCTACTACTATAATGGCAAAAGGCCTTAATGTAATTTTTCCATCTACCAATCCATGCAGCGCACGTGCATAACTATTATAATGCGGTTTTAGATCAAATCCAAATTATATCTGAATTTTTCTTTTTAAAAAAACTATATTTATTAAGAGGTGCATACGGACGTATAAACTACTAGTACTAATAATTTATTTGGGGTTACAAGTGAGTGGAATAAGATGAGGATATCATTACTCAAAAGGAGGCTGAGACTACATGGACCAATGAACCTACAAGCACCAACACCTAAATGAATACTAATCGCTGCAGCTATATAATTAAGTGTTTGATCAGAAAGGTGACTATATTTAATGAATTAATGAAAATGGTGTCAAAACAAGAATCACGATGTCAGAGGACGAGAAGTACTTACTCTTCACAAGAATGAGAATCCTAAGAGATTTGCATGTCTCTTTGAAATTTATCACTTCCATAATTATCTTTCTTTCATTTAGTAACAAGCAGTTTGCACCAAGCATGGTGCGGAAACTTTGAGATTTATTCTTATTCTCATTCTTGCTTGCTGAAGTACAAGTTGTTTAGGAACATTTCATCTAGACCTTTGTTGTAACTTCGAAGTTTTAGTGTAGTTGTTGAAATGAAAATAATGGAATATTTAGTTCTAGTGCTTTTGCTTTGTCTGTATTCAAATTGAAACCTGTTTTTGAGTGTCAATTCCAAAATAATTATATTCAGTTTAATAAACTAGTAGGAAGATTAGCTTAAAAGGATGTTTTGTAACTGTTACATAGATTTATCAACTCATGTGAGTAGCAACCAAAATTTCTTGACTTAAACTTTACTCTTTTTTTTACTCATATATTGCATTTTGATGCAAAATTTGATTTTCTATTTACGAAATCTTCCACAATTTTATGAATTTATATTGACTAGTAATTTACACGTGCAATGCACGTTTGAATAATTTCAAAAAATGAAAATAAAAACTCTAACGTATGGAAGATTTGAACCGAAAACCTCTTTTATATTAGTTATGTACGTGCGTTGCACATGTTGGTAGAATGACAAAATGACAAACGACACTAAGGCATTCTCCCATTATAATATTAGAGATATGTACAAGAAAATTGTGTGTATCCTAATAATTTTAATAATTTATCAAGGTCTCATTAATATGTCAAATTTAAGGTCATGTTTGGAAACATAGTTAAGATAATTGTAGATATATATTTAGATTTAGTGAGTTGTGCTACATGTATTTCTTAATGTTCCCACTCACAGCATGTGGATGACACTCTGTTGTTCGGTAAGGCTCCAGTCGAAGAAGTGACGACTATCAAGGCAGCTTTGGTATGCTTCCAAGCCTGGTCAGGGCTGAAGGTAAATCTAAACAAGACAAGCATCATCCCCATTAGCGACCAGCTATCACTTCTTGTGGGTTATATATCCGACATTTTAGGATGTGGAAAGGGCGAATTTCCTTTAAAATACCTGGGAACTCCAATTAGGCTAGGTTCGTTACTAAAGGAGGATTGGACGCCTCTCATAGAAAAGATAGCCAAGAAACTAGCAGGATGGAAGAGTCGTTTCGTGTCGCTCAGAGGAAGGATTATACTGCTGAATTCGGTTCTTAGTGCAATCCCTCTGTATCTGATGTCAATATACGAATTACCAAAATGGGTCATCAATAAGATTGACAAGCGAAGGAGAAGATTCTTATGGAAAGGCACGAATGAGGAAAACAAAGGGTTTCACTTGGTTAAGTAGGGTAGAGTCTGTAAGAGAAGAGAATTCGGTGGGCTGGGAATCATGAATCTCCATGACATGAATAGAGCGCTACTAAGCAAGTGGTGGTGGAAGATCATTAACAAACGCAAGAGCTGGTGGAGCTATTCGTTCGATCTTTTCCGAAGAAGAAGAAAATGTAGATTTGGAGGCAGAAGCGTGTTTGCCAAAGTCTCCTTATTGTGGAAAGGAGTAACGAGGCAAGGAGAGATTTTCAACATTAATACCATTTGTAAGATTGGAAATGGGAAGAACACCATATTTTGGAAGGATAGATGGTGCGATAACTCTACACTCCAAAACCGTTTCCCACGAGCAGCGGCGGCAACGGTTGATTTAGATTCTTCGGTGGCAGATGTTTGGAAGAGAGGGAAACTCAGATTGATAGTCTCCGACAGTCTGATGCCATAAAGTACAGACCAGTTCGAAGAACTCCACAGGCTTATCCAAGCAGAAAGGGGACAGGTAAATAGTAGCGAAGATGAAAGATGGTGGGGCAGGCACAACTCAAAAATCTTTTCGGTGTCGTCAATGTATAAATGGATAAACGACGGAGGGTTGAGATGTAAAGAAGAAAGCATCATTTGAGGGGCCCAGGTGCCCCTTAAAGTAAATTTCTTCTGTTGGCTAGTGCACAACGACGCGATACTATCCAAAGTTAACCTAAAGAAAAGAAACTTGCAAATAGATGTAAACTACGGATGCTGTCTAGACGCGGAAGAGGACGTTAATCACATTTTCTTCATGTGTCCTAAAGCTAAGTTAACATGGGAGGTAGTGTGTAGAGGGTTTGGATGTACTCAGAGTCCTAGGTCTACCTCTGATATTTGGGGAGTCATTAGAGATGAATTTATTAATCTAGAAGATAAACAGGCTTGGGATATAGCAACTGCGGCAACTATATGGAACCTATGGCTAGAAAGAAATGACTTATGCTTCTGCAATAGCTCTTTTAGATTTCCAACCTCAATGCATAAAATTTTTCTTCTTATTCATGACTGGGCAGGTGCGGTGGAATCTAGGAAGAGGCTGAAGATCAGCGAAGGGGAGTAGTCAGTCAGAGAGCAAAGAGGGTGGACAATCCTTCACGCTGTAGGGGGAGCTTCATGATAGTTTGCTTTTGCTGCTCTAGTATATTTATGTTGTTGTGAGGCAAAGCTTTTCTAATATGTATTAGTTGATGTATTATGCTTCTCAGTCTTTATTGTACTTCTTTGTTTCTTTGATGATCATTAATGAAATGATGACTATGGTCATCTTTTATACAAAAAAAAAAAAATGTTTCCACTAATGTAACCAATAGATTAGCTTCTTACATGGAATCCAATTGACACGAACGATAATGGTATTATAGCCGCAAAAACAAAAAATATATATTTAGTAAAAGGTGGAAAAAATCACATAATCAAATATTGGAAAGTTTAATTATTTCATTTGGTTATCATAGCTTAACAGTTTGTATTAATTGAATTCCAAATTCAATAATTAACAAAAATATCTCTAATATTATAGTGGGAGAAACCCTTATGTCATTTGTAAATCTACCAACATGTATAACACACGTACATAACTAACATAAGTGAGGTTTTAGGTTCGAGTCCTCCCAACGTCAGAGTTTTTATTTTTTAAAATTATTAAAACATGTGTAAATTACTAGTCGGGTATAATTAGAAATACTCAAAACATGTTTTTTTAATAAATGTAGCTGAATGTTTAGGCTAAATAATATATACTAGATATGGCTATATATTTCTTCTGTCTTATCTTAGTACATTCTTGAATATGACTAAAAGAAATAAATGAGACAAAAAGAAGAAAAAAAACCCTGTTATAAGTTGGACTACCTTCAAAGTGCAATTGGTAGAGTCTTCATTATCGGATAATCATGCTATCTAAAATCAAAAGGAACAAGGACAAGGCAAAAAAAAGGAAAAAAGAAAGGAAAAAGGAAAGGGAAAAAAAATCAAATTTGAATTGAGGAAAAAAGTTAGGGGAAAGCACAAAAGATGGATGGTTAGGCAAAATGTGGGCCCGAGAGGATTGTTTTCTACCACTCAGATTCCACTTAGGTGTGGGCTCCATCATGTTTGGTACCCAGCCACATGAAACTTACTACCTAAATAAACAATAATTTGCACCGCCACTCCAAATTTGACACCAGCAATTGTCTCTCTCTCCCATCTCCATCTGTCAAAAAGAAAGAAAGAAAGAAAGATTGAATTTCTCTAAAACCCCCCCCATAAACTTTGACTTTTTCGGCAGATAACTTCCTAACTTTTAAAAGTAATCATTTACTTGTTTTTTTGAAATAAAAGTTTCCGAAGCCACCTGTTTCATTAATGATTAATTAACGAAACAAAATTTGACATATTACAACCCAAATTTAGTACATTGTACCATCTAACAGAAAATACAAGTTGAAAAGAAAATCCAAAAGCATCTGCCAGTATGAAACAAAAGACTGTCACGCAAAAACCCTACACCAACCCTCCGCTCCCCGTCGATGTCTGTAGCCCAATCGCCCATGATACTCCTATCCCTCCGTACGAGGCTTCTTCCTCGCCCTTGCGGTACCTGTCCAATCATGAATAAGAGCTAAGATTTTGTGGATCAACTTCTGAAATGTGCAATTGATGTTATGAAAGCATGTATCGTTTCTATCTAGCCATAGGGTCCACATACATGCTGCAACTGTAATATCACACACTAATCTACACTCTTTCTTAATGAACCTCGACCTCCACCCTCCCCAGACGTCGTCAATACTATTAGGTATTTCTGACACCTCGAATCCCCACCCCGTAGTTTTCCAAGCCAGTTTAGCTTTTGGACAAAACAGCAGAATAAGTAATCATTTACTTGTTGAATATTGTTTTCTTGACAACTAACTTCTTACGTTCATCAACATAAGAAATATATATCTATTCTGAACAGATTATAACACAAAATTCCGGATGAATTTTGAACAATAAAATAGTTCTTTCCCTACAAAAATAATGATTAAGAAAGAGAGTGTAGAGGTCATCAAAGACGGTGCGTAGCTTCGCAGGGTTTAGTGACTACTTGGATGGGGATGCGGGCTACAATTATTTTTTTATCTTGTCTATTTAGTACCAATATGTGTTTACATCGAGTTTGTGCTAGAACTGTATCTTTTATGTACTAATTGAGAAGAAATCTCCTATTCAAGAAAATGGTAAATTTTGACTAGAAAATTAATAGAGAATATTAGCTATGAACAGAAAATTTCTCATACTAGGTTGGATGATCACTTTCAAAACAAGTCACGAAGATTACATGTCAAAGTTTGGAAAAAATAATTTGAAGTAATAAAGATGAAGAAGATAATGATGATGATGAAGAATATAAAATTCCAAAGTTTTCCATTTGAAACACACACACACCTCCCCTAAACAAAACACCTCCCCCTTTCAAACCCCACAAACAACACAAGTCTGAAGTCCAACTCTCTGAGACCAACCCACCACCACAACAACAACAACAAAAAAAAAAACATCACTTTTTCAACACAAGATAATTCTATATTTATTATTAAATTCCCATTTATTTATTCTCAGATTATTTAATGATTTAATCCATTCTTCTTCTTGTTCGTCCTCCCTATTTCACTGTAAATTAGGCTGATTCATGCCCAACTCATTAAAATTCTCATTTGTTATGAGCCCATCTTCTCAGTACTAATTTATCTACTACTTGTGACTTGGGCATGCTTGAATCTACCCTCTTTGATGCCGACAGCCCCTTATTCCACATGGGTTCTTCTGTTTTGTGCTTCTCCGTGTCTTCTTGTTAATTATATGAAGTGGGTTTGAGCCATAAATGGTTGTTATGTACTCAGTGCTGTTAGGGTCTGTTGGGTTTTGTTTCGTATATTTGAATTTGTAGTGTGAGATGAGGAGGAGAGAGAGGAGTGTTCATCAAGGGGGTCTCTTCACTGTGGTCATTGTATCTGTGATTTTCGCCGCGAAAGGTAACAAATTATGGTATCTTGATTTTAGGTAGTTTGTGTATGTCTTGTTTGGTTTGCACTTGTTGGATATAGAGAATTGGGTGTTTGTTGGTATGTTGATATGGTAGCATGATTATAGAAAACAATTTGAGGATTGAGCTTAAGATAGGGTACAAGGCGATTTATGGGGCTTCAATTAATTCATTTTAATCAAAAATCTTGGATGTTTTGTTGAAAATAGCTTAATGTCTTCATCTGATAGCTGTCGCATTTTTCATGTTTTGATCATTTTGTAGGATTGTTAGCTTGATGAATAGGTCCGGTTAGTAGTAAATTCATCAGAATGCAATTATCGGAATTCATGCACAAAAGTATTTTCCTTATAGTCTGTGATACCTGATTGCTCGGTTGGACAAAGTATCCTTTTTGTATTGGAGAAAATTCGTTACTCTGAATTAGCTGCGAGGAAGATCTAATGTATAGTAGAACGGAGCAAGCATTGATACCACAACATCTAGAATCAATGAAAAATGGAGAATAAGAGGAATGGTTGACGTAAAAAATTTGCATTACACCTAAAATGGCTCAAATGTATATTGGTGCTTCGTATTTTACTAATTGATAGTAAATATTTTGTCTATTCAGTGTTAAAGATGTTTAGTATAGAGCCTATTGCCAGCCCATTGGATCTAGACTCTAGAGTCTCCAGCATTTTGGGCTCCTGTGTGTTAATTAGACCATTTAGCGAGTTCCGAATTCTATTAAAATTTCGGAATTGGGTCCTGATGAAAATTGAGTTGACCCTTTAGTGTATGTCATAGATTTCTTCAAAACACCTTTCTCTATATATGTTTGTAGGGATTGGACCCAAAAAATGGATCATACAAATATTAGTGGATCTTGGTGGATGCAACCCAGATCTAATCTACTCGTTGCCATCGCCAAGAGAGATGAGTGCAATTACAGTGAGGCTTGGTTCTTATTAGTAGTTTCCTACATCCTAACTAAAATGAATTTCTATTCCAAAATTATCTATATTCAACCATGCTCCAAATGTCTTAAAGCGAGCTTCTCAGGAACTTGACATTTACGGCTAATATCCTTAGGTAGCTGATACTGTGTTTCTTTAAATACCAGCATTGTGGATTTTGAGCCTAGGTTGCTTTGATAATTCATGAAACATCCCTACCACTATTCCCGAATTATGGTGATATATTTGTCATCTGACAACTTCCACAGTCTTTTACATGCTAAGTATTCTCACCTTAACATTGTCAACTATAACTCAGACACTGAACAGAAAGACATTCAGGTGATAAATTGATGCTATTTTCTATGATGATGGCCTTGCTCTTAGTGTTAAAGTTACAAGTCTATCAAGGGTGCTCCAAATTTGATACCTTTGTTAATATTGAATTTATTAAGCCTAATTCACCATTGGGAGATTATTCGATCCAAGTAAAATAAAATCATGTATGGAATGTGTGAGGAGTTCATAAATCGCAAGGAATTCAGAAATTGTTTGAATGACGAAACATTGAATTGACACTCTGTATAATTTGTCCTGGATACTCTTCATTTTGATATCAATAATCAGTTTCTCTTGCAGTATCTGCTATATCACCTTCACCAAGCCAATCTTTTGAGCTCCCCCGAAATAAAATAAACATATCCAGCCCGGTGTTTCCTATAAAAGCACATAGGACCTCTGCACCTGGTCCAGCAAGCCTTCCTCAAGGTAAATGAGACGTAATTATGCTATGACAGCATGTTAAGTACTATTAAAGATAACTCTGTAATATTTTAGTCTTCTCTTGCAGGATTTGCTTCACATCCTCAATTAGTACCACCGTCTGCCTTGCCAATTCATGATATCAATGTAAACAAACAGCCAAGATTGATTTCTCCCTCTGTTGAACACCAAGCCGCAGGTATATAATATTCTGTTTAACTGTCGATTGATTAAGACTTTTGTAGAAGGCTGAGCTACACGCATGTAGAAATTTATGTATGCGGGTTAAATCAGACTCTTCATTGTTTATTTTGTGCACCAGTTTCGTCACCACCAAGTCTAAATCCACCTAAAGGGGAGCAGAATATTACAAGTGTAGCTCCATCAACAACTCATCCACTACACAACATAAGTTCCCATGGTAAGCATATCAGAGTACTTGTCATGCTAAAATTCTATATTCATTATTTTCTTTTCTTTTTCACTCGTTTGGGGGTTTCCAAATTAATTATATTGTATATACAGGCCGTGCAAGATCCCAATCATTACCTAACCCTTTATACCGTGAGCAGAGGAATGGTAACCCTGCTGCTTCACCTCCAAATGAGATGTCAAGGGGTCTTCATCCTGTGCACAGTTCATACACAAAAGGTATTCTTTTGATAGTCTTGGTTAAAACAAATGAAATTGACTGTGTTATACTAATTCCATGGCTAATGTTTTTCATTCAGGGTTTTCACCAGTGATGAGCCCTCGACCACATGAAGTTGCATTTGCTCCTTTAACTGGTGAATCTCACGGTTCATCATCTTCCCCGGTGGCAAGTCCTATCGCACATGACATGAAGCCGGCGTCAGATGCACATGCTCCTGTCTCCTCGCATCTCAACCCATCAGGGCTGTCACCTTCTCCTTTGCCTTCAAATCTTCATCCATCAGAAACTTCGACGGTGATTAGCCCTACACCACATGAAATGGAGAGGACTTCAAATAGTTCGCATTCCTATCTTCCTTCACATCCGCCTCCTTCGGTATATTCTCCATTAATTAGTCCTACACCACATGAAGTGGGTCCTCCAAACTTCACACATTCTTCTCCGGAGATAAGCCCTACACCACATGAAGTGAAAGAGCCGTCGAACTTTACAGACTCTTCTCCTTTAGAATCTTCCCCAGTGATAAGCCCTACACCACATGAAACTGTAAATCCTTCAAACATCACCCATGCTCCTTCACCTTCACATCCCAAGCCCTTAGGATCTTCTCCAGCGATAAGCCCTGCACCACATGAAACTAAAAATCCTTCAAATATCACGCATGCTCCTTTAGCTTCAAATCCTAAACCTATAGGATCTTCGCCAATGATAAGCCCTGCACCACCGGAACTGAAGGATCTGTCAAATATTACAAGGGCTCCTTTACCTTCACTTCCAAAACCTTCAAGATTGGCCCCTACGATAAGCCCTATTCCACAAGAATTGACTAAGCCATCAAATGCCACACCTCCTTTGCCATCACATCCCCTTCCTTCAGAATCTTCTCCACTGATGAGCCCGAAACCAAGCAAAGTGAGTGATCCCTCAAATATCACACGAAGTCCTTCAGCATCAAATCCCAAATCTTCAGAATTGTCTCCAGCAAGAAGCCCTGCACCACATGAAGTGAACGAGCCGTCAAATATAACCCACTCTCCTTTGCCTTCACATGAATTTTCTTCAGAATTTTCTCCAGTGATAAGCCCTACACCACATGAACTGAAGGATCCTTCAAATGGTACAAATGCTCCTTTAGCATCCCATCTAAAACCTTCAGGATCGTCTCCAGCAATAAGCCCTACACCACCAGAAAAAAATGATTCCTCAAATGTCGCACCTTCTCCAGTGATGAGCCCGAAACCAAGCAAAGTGAGTGATCCCTCAAATATCACACGAAGTCCTTCAGCATCAAATCCCAAATCTTCAGAATTGTCTCCAGCAAGAAGCGCTGCACCACATGAAGTGAACGACCCGTCAAATATAACCCACTCTCCTTTGCCTTCACATGAATTTTCTTCGGAATCTTCTCCAGTGATAAGCCCTGCACCACATGAACTGAAGGATCCTTCAAATGGTACAAATGCTCCTTTAGCATCCCATCTAAAACCTTCAGGATCGTCTCCAGCAATAAGCCCTACACCACCAGAAAAAAATGATTCCTCAAATGTCGCACCTTCTCCAGTGATGAGCCCGAAACCAAGCAAAGTGAGTGATCCCTCAAATATCACACGAAGTCCTTCAGCATCAAATCCCAAATCTTCAGAATTGTCTCCAGCAAGAAGCCCTGCACCACGTGAAGTGAACGAGCCGTCAAATATAACCCACTCTCCTTTGCCTTCACATGAATTTTCTTCAGAATCTTCTCCAGTGATAAGCCCTGCACCACATGAACTGAAGGATCCTTCAAATGGTACAAATGCTCCTTTAGCATCCCATCTAAAACCTTCAGGATCGTCTCCTGCAATAAGCCCTACACCACCAGAAAAAAATGATTCCTCAAATGTCGCACCTTCTCCTCAGCCTTCACATTCACTTCCTTCTCCAGATATAAGCCCTACACCACATGAAGTGAATCCCTCAAATAGTACTCATGCTCCCTTAAATTCAAATCCAAAACCTTCAAATTTGTCTCCTGCAAGTAGTCCTACTCCACATGAGTTGAAGGAGCCTTCGAACGTCACACATTCTCCTTTGCCTTCACACCCCTTTCCTTCAGTATCATCGCCAGAGATAAACCCTACTCCACATGAATTGAAGGACCCTTCAAACATTACTCATTCTCCTTCGCCTTCACAGCCCTTTCCTTTAATATCTTCGCCCAGGATAAGCCCTACACCACATGAAGTGAAGAATCCCTCAAACATTACAAATTCTCCTTCTCCTTCCGGACCTTCCCTTGGAGTGAAAGGTTCATCGAATAAGACACATGCTCCTCTGGCTTCATATATCCATCCTTCAGGATCTTCACCACGGTTAAGCCCCATACCCCATGTTTCACTTGCTCCATCTCCATCAGAAAGTGCAAATCAGACTTCTGCATTAGCTCCACTAACTTCAGTTCACCAGAGAAATTCTACGGTTAAAGCTGGGAGCCCTGCATTTTCTCCCTTACCGCCACCATCACACAACTCAGGTTTGGATATCTAAATTGAAGACTCCTCATCAGTTTTACTATCAGACCAAAAGAATTTTACGAATTTACTTGATTTTTTGTTTTTTGGTGCAGGTCCAATGATTTCTACAGTTGCTCCACAAATTCCTCCAGTATCCCCAAGTAATTGGCAAAGGAATCGTGCTCCTCCACCCTATAGTCAAGGTACCAACCCTTTGAAGAACTAAAAGAGATCAGGATTGATATTTCGATTGTTATTGACTAAATTACCATTTTGCAGTCCCTTCTATTTCACCATCAAATGTCCCTACACATCCTCCAGTAGTACCAAAAAATAATAAAAGTAAGCATCAGGCTCCTCCGCCTAACATTCAAGGTATTAACTCATTAATGTTTTTTTTTTTTTGGTGTGTGTGTGTGTGTTGAAGGGGGGGGGGGATCAAATTTAGCATTGCTCGCCACTCATCTATTTTCCTTTTTTTGCAGCCCCTTCATATTCTCCAATCCAAGCTCCATTTCCTTCAACAAGAAGTCAAGCAACACATGCTCCTTCGCAATGTAATAAATGTTAATCTAATATTCTCTATTGTATATTTTTTTCTTGTGCACTCAACTATGTTTTTTATATAATTTTTTTGTGTATACCAATTATGCTTTCAGGGCCATCTCATTCTCCTATTCTCCCTCCTTCTGGAGCCATCAAGGATCCAAGAGCACCACCACCGCTACCTTTTTTGACATTGCCTCCCCCACCTCCTAATTCAGGTATAAACTTACTATTTTATTAAAAATGTCTGTACATATGTTTTCTATAATAATTTCATGAAAAACCTCATTTATACCCTTGGTACGTAGTACTTGTCATCAACTTTCAATGTTGCTTAATACCGGTATGACTAATATAGATGGAAAATGCATTTGCATACATTTGCTAGAGTCTAGATGTCAGCAAAATTATACGCACCCTTCGCTCTAATTAAATGATTAAATACTAGTAATCAGATGGTGATTGCATGTAAAAACACAGTTTAAGTGTGACTGTGTGAGTAACTAAACATATAACATAGAATAAAGATAATCAAAATGAAATTAAAACAATGGAGAAATTTTATCTGTATATTATAATATCTCTCAGTGGCAGATGTTGGAAAAAAGTAAGGATAAAATATCTCTCACAGAAAAAAAAAGGGAGATTATATTATTAATTAAGCTAATTAATATGTACTTAAATCCCCGTGTTCCGTATAATGTTTTCGATTAAATCTATTATGTTTTCCGATTAAGTGAAAATTTGACCAAGGGAATCTTTTTGCAAAAGTTCCTAAACTCTGTTCATTTTGAAGTAGTATGGATAACAAGTCTTTGTTGTAATAATTTGAAAACTCTGATTTTTTTACTGCAATGTCTGAAGAAATGGGGGCTTGCTTTTAGTTGTACCTCATGGATTACCTAATTAGTATGCGTTTTCTTTTGACAATTTACTTGTTTGAATGCAGACTGTAGGACATTAACATGCCTTGATCCTGTTACATATCCTCCTACTGGATCGCCATGTGCATGTGTCATACCGATTAAGGTTGGCCTTCGTTTAGGCATTGCTCTATTCACATTCTTTCCACTGGTCTCAGATCTTGCTCTAGAAATTGCCTCTGGAGTTTTTGTGAATCAAAGTCAGGTACGGATCATGGGAGCCAATGCAGCTAGCGATCCGGAGAAAACTACTGTCATGATTTATCTGGTTCCACTTGGCGGATCCTTTGACATGCATACAGCATTATTGATTTTCCAGAGATTTTGGCATAAGCAAGTTGGCATAAAAGCCACATATTTTGGGGATTATGAAGTATTGTATGTTACTTATCCAGGTTAGGGTACTTGTTTCATGGGTATTCTTTAATTCTCTCTCCTTTTATCTTCTCTTTCCAATATTTTAAAGCTATGTTGCATGGATATGACTCAACATGGTCATTTTTTAGTGTTTGGATTAATATTCAGTTGTCATCTCTAGCTTAATGTAATATAACCCTGATAATTACCTATTACTTCTTGCTATTCCCTCTTCCACCATATCATGTCTCCATTTCAATCTCAATGCAACTTTGACAAAAGTTACCATGACACGTGTTGGACGCACCCACCGTAGTCAAGTTTTAACGTAGACACAAATTTGGCAGGTCAGAACGTGTCAGGCAAGTGTTGGTTTTGGATACAAGTCCAACAAGGACAGCCAATTTTGAAGTGCTGCTGCAACATAGGCTTTTAAGTATACCTTCCTTCTCATCCTTGACTTATGTATCAATCTGAAAGATGACAATAACAACCTGGCAAATCTTCCACATCTTTGATTTGGATTATACATTATTGAAAAAAATTGTTTGTTGTATACCTTGCTAATTGCCAGCAAACAAAATTCAGTAGGTAGATAGATTCTGACTACCGGGCAAAAAGTTAGTTTTGACAGGGAACTGTGAACATATATTTGTAGCTGAGTATAGACCATACATATGTTACTTGAGAATAATAACATGATTTTACTTGCATTAGGCACTTTTATAACTGGAATAATTTTTTAACTAAAGAATTTTCTTTAATTTCCTGATTAATGCAGGCCTTCCTCCATCTCCACCAACAGTTGGAGATGGTGATGGTGGTACGTTTGGAGATGGTGAAAATGGAAGGGCAATAAAACCTCTCGGCGTTGCTATCAAAAAGACAAAAAGAAAAGTCAGTGGTAGTCTAATAGCAATTGTAGTACTGTCATCGGTGATAGTATTAGTTGTAGGCGCTATTGCTGCATGGCTTTTATTGTTAAAATGCAGGGGCCGGTCTCTTCAACCACCACCTACAACACCACAACAGGCACTATCTCCCTGTGCCAAGTCCTCAGGTTGGTTTCTTTATTAATGGTTCATCAAAAAAAAATTGTTATCTATGTCGCATGGATGTACTTCTATGATGGAATCGTGTCCGTGCCCAAACGTGTCAAAGGGCACTTCATGAAACTTAGTCACATGTCTAAACGTCTTACTAGTTACCTACATTTTTCATACAACTTATATTTTGGCAGGTTTTGGACAGTCTCCTATCATTTCTTGAACACGTAATCAACAGTTTCCAAAAAATATGTTAATATTTCTTATTACCTTCTGCATGGACTATAAAGCTTCTTCTATTAAGTAATTTTATGTGAAACATATATTCCTGTTGCATGGATTATAAATTTGTCTTGTTTATGTAGCTCAAACATAAATTGCTGAATGTTGGATGTCATATGATTATGCATAATTGTTATAATATTTTCACAGTTGCACGATAGAATTTTAGCAAAACTCCCTTTCCTAATTTCACGTAATGTCAAAAAATCAGTTGCAAGGGCTGGACCTTTGCCACTAGGAAGTGGGCCCAGTTCGACATCAGCTTCCTTCAGCTCTAGCATCGCCGGATCTTCAAAAACATTCAGTCTACTTGAAATAGAAAGAGCTACAGATAGATTCCATGAATTGAGAATAATTGGGGAAGGTGGTTTTGGGCGAGTTTACCAAGGTACCTTGGAAGATGGAACAATGGTGGCAGTGAAAGTACTCAAGAGAGACGATCAACAAGGTGGTCGAGAATTTTTGGCGGAGGTGGAGATGCTCAGCCGCTTACATCACCGGAATTTGGTTAAGTTGATAGGAATTTGCACTGATGAGACTGCCCGTTGCCTTGTTTACGAACTCATTCCGAATGGTAGTGTGGAATCTCATCTTCATGGTAAGAATAAAATTATTCGATTGTTAGTCATTTCTTTATTTGTGTGTATTTATAGTTTCATAAGAGAACATATATATGTTTTTTTACAGAAGATTCTTATGCTAATGATAAATGGAGTTAGTCCTCCCTGTATACTCTAAATTGGGATTTTCTTACTGTGACAACCATTTTGGTATTAAATGTACATGCTCACCCCAACCTGTTGGCTGCGGGCATGATTTTAGTCCCAAAAAGCCTTCACAACCTGGCCCGTAGGTGGACGCTCCAAATTCAAACCTTAGATGTCATTGCAAGTTTTGGATTGACGTATAAAGGAAATTTGTATACATCTTTGATGATTCTATGTTGTTAGGGTTATAAGTCCTCCACGGGGATTTCAGAACTTGGAGTAGGTCTCTGTAATCTGCTATGGGCATGCTTAGTCACAAAACAGCTTTCCAACCAGGCCTGTGCACACACCCCTAACTCAAACCTGATGTCACTACAAGTTTTTGATTGACCTATTAAGGATATTAGTATAAATCTTTGCTAATTACTATATCGTTAGGTTTTCAAGTCCTCCCTTTGGATATCATGACTTGGAGTAGGTCTTTGTGACTGTAATCTTGACTTGGGGCATAGATTGGGATCCATTTTTTTGGGTAAAATCATAGTAGATCATATAAGCAAATTCATTTTGTATAACGGCGATACTGAAACTTTATCCATGTAGGCATGGACAAGGAAAACTCCCCACTCGATTGGAATACCCGTATGAAGATTGCGCTTGGTGCAGCTCGAGGTCTGGCCTATCTTCATGAAGACTCAAGCCCCCGTGTCATACACCGAGATTTCAAGTCCAGCAACATTTTACTGGAGTACGATTTTACGCCCAAAGTTTCAGATTTTGGGCTGGCAAGAACTGCTTTGGACGAGGGAAATGATCACATCTCTACACGTGTCATGGGAACTTTTGGGTATGACATCAAGACATTTTAATTAAAACATTTTGCTTAACATTTGGGTACAGAAATTCCCCCTAGTTTTAAACTAAAGATATAAATTAGTCTCTTTTATTTCTTCGAAGAATGCCATCTTTAGTCTATTTCTACATATAAGGAAGTTCTTTAGACATAATATTAATATTAAAAAAAATGCATAGAATTTTATTTCAGCTTGATGATTGAAGTGATGTAAATTTTCCTCTCTTTTTAGTTATGTGGCCCCAGAGTATGCGATGACTGGGCATCTTCTTGTCAAGAGCGATGTCTACAGCTATGGAGTCGTCCTTCTTGAGCTTCTCAGCGGAAGGAAGCCAGTTGACATGTCACAACCTCCCGGACAAGAAAATTTAGTCTCATGGGCCCGCCCTCTTCTAACGAGTACAGAGGGATTGTCGGTATTGATCGACCCTGCGCTTGGTGTGAACGTCCCTTTTGACAGTCTGGCAAAGGTGGCAGCTATTGCATCAATGTGTGTGCAACCCGAAGTCTCTCACCGCCCGTTTATGGGCGAGGTTGTCCAAGCCCTAAAACTAGTTTGCAATGAGAACAATAATGAGTTCAGGAGATCTTTCGGTCAGGACGGCTCGTCTACTAAAGACTCAGTCATCAGAATCAGTAATGCGTCCGGTCAGGAAGAGAGGGTGATGTCGGAGGCCGATATGTTTTGTACATCAGCAGCTGCAAGGGATGCCTCCGGATCTTTCCGAAGATATTCTAACTCGGGGCCTTTAAGACAGGGTTACAACCAAAAACTTTGGCAGAGAGATAGAGGGTTTCTATCAGGAAGCCTGGTTGAGACGGGTATGAGTCATTCCCGTAGATTAGAGTTAGATATGGAGTGCGGAGAGCAATGGCCGCCATAGGGAACTAATATTTTTGCTGTTCCTCTGAGTGAAGATGGTCGAAGAAGTCGAAGTATTTTGAAGATTTATTATGAACATCGAGTTCATATCATTTAAGGGGGTTCTCGGAATGAGGCTGTAGCTGAGAGTTGGTGATCGGATAAGCGTACTGTGTGAATAGAATCAGAATAAAGAGGGTGTAGGTTTTCTCCATTTTGTTAACTTGTAGATTTCAGAGTTTTGTTAGTCCTTTTTTTTTCCTCCAGTATTTTTTGTAAATGCATAGGTTAATCAAATTAATCAAAAATATGTTGTTCATACTTGTGCTATGTTCGTCGTTTTGTTTTTAGCATCAAACCTTGCATTGGAGTTGCTTATCCCCTGCGTAGTTCTCAGAACTCAGTACTTTGTACTTCTTATCTGGTTGGTTGTCTCTATTGTTTCCACTATTTATTCTTTTTGATATAAGATTCCGACATGAGGACTTCTCACGAGGTCACCCTTTCTAGTACTCATCCTAGTGCTAGGAGTGTTACAAGTTAGTGCAGATTTGAAGTTCTATTATTTAGGAGCAGCTGACTAATTCTTTAGAATTAGTCTATGACTTGAAGTTCTATTATTTAGGAGCAGCTAACTAATTCTTTAGAATTAGTCTATGAGTTTACTAAGTCTTTGTTTCATTCAGTAAGTCTAGGAGCCGTTATGGAGTAGTGGGTATGTTTCTGTTGCAACTTATTAGGATCTGAGTAGTATTTATAGAGTCTATAGTTTTACTTTCAGATACAACCATTTTCATCTTTGTTATGCTTTCTTCATCTTTGAGTAATAAATTCAGCTTGCTTGGTATTTCTCTGGCTTTACAATTGATTATAATACTATTTAGTTTTATTACATGGTATTAGAGTTGAGTTGCTAAGAAGAGTTTTATCAAGATGAATGGTGGAAGTAATATTTCTCAAATTCCCGTAGAGAAGCTTGTTGGTAATAATTACCAATATTGGAAGCTGTGTATGGAATCGTATCTTCAAGGACAGGACTTATGGGAGTTGGCTTCAGGTACGGAAGAGCTTCCGGAAGACACTCCGCAGAATGCAGAAGCACGACGTAAGTGGAAGATCAAATGCGGGAGAGCTATGTATGCGTTGCGAGCATCAATCAGCAAGGAACTAATCGATCATATTCGTGAAATGGATACTCCTAAGAAGATTTGGGATACTTTTGCAAGGCTGTTCACTAAGAAAAACACAATGAGGCTGCAATACTTGGAAAATGAACTCACTGAGGCAAATCAAGGTAATCTTTCCATTCCAGAATACTTTCTGAAAGTTAAAAACTTGTGTTATGAAATCTTAGAGTCAGAACCAGAAGATCCCATCAAAGAGGCACGAATGTGTTGTTATCTTATCCGTGGTTTGAAGAAGGAGTTTATGCCGTGTATTGCCTCGATCCAAGGGTGGACAAATCAGCCCTCAATTATTGATTTGGAAAATTTGCTCTCTAACCAAGAAGCAGTAGTGAACCAAATGTCAAAGCAATCGATCTCTGAAGTGGATGACGCTCTCTACACTAAAGTTCAAGGTAGCTTTTCAAATAATAGGAGTTCTCCTTTTAAATGTTATAGGAGTTCTCGACGTTAAACTTACAGAGACATCTAAAAATAATCGAACTAAACTTGATCCAAAGGCAAGACGTTGTATATTTGTTGGTTATGATACTCACAGGAAAGGATGGAGATGTATGGAACCAGACACAAAAAGAATTTTTGTTTCTCGATATGTGGTTTTTGATGAAATATCTTCATATCAAGGAGAGTTGAATGGGGACAACAATACAACAGATCTTTCGCATTTGTTTGGTGATGATGAAAACAGTGAAAGAGAAAACGATATTTCTTTATCAAGGGAACACATTCAACAATATGAGAATACTGAAACGGTGACTCGTAGATCTTCTAGACAAAGAAGGCAACCTGAGTATTTAACTGATTATGAAATTCAGTTGAATCACTTTTCTGTTATATCATGTTTTCAAATGGGTGATGTGTGTGAAGATGAACCAAAAACGTACTATGAAGCTAAAGGCATCTCTGAATGGGAAGAAGCAATGCGAGAGGAAATATCAGCTCTGCATAAGAATAACACGTGGGAGCTTGTTCCGAAGCCAAAGAACGCTGACTTGGTTACATGTAAGTGGGTTTACAAGATGAAGAAAAAGGCTGATGGTACTATCGAAAGGTTTAAAGCTCGTCTTGTCGCTCGCGGTTTCTCCCAGCAATATGGATTAGACAATGAGGAGACTTTTAGTCCTGTTGCTAAAATGGTAACGATTCGATCAATTATTTCATTGGCTGAACACAAAGGTTGGAAATTATGGCAACTAGATGTTAAGAATGCATTCTTATATGGAGAGTTAGACCGTGACGTCTTTATGGAACAACCACATGGGTTTACTTCTACGAAATTCCCTGATCCTGTGTGTTGACTCAAGAAGGCTTTATATGGCCTTAAACAGGCTCCTCGCGCTTGGTATGGTAAGATTGCACAGTATCTTAATTTTTGCGGTTTTAAATCTTCGATTTCTGATCCAAGTCTGTTTATAAAGAAAACATATGCGTATGTTGCTTCTTCTATATGTCGATGACATTATTACTGGAGATGATGCTGCTGAAATTATTCGTTTTCAGAAGGACTTATCAGTTCGTTTTGAAATGAAGAGTCTTGGTGAAGCAAATTGTTTTCTCGGTCTAGAAGTTGAGCATAAAAACGGTTACTTCATTTCTCAAAAACGATATGCTGCGAGTTTATTGAATCGTTTTAATATGGGGGATTTGAAAGCAAAAACAACTCCGATGGAACATTGTTTGAAGCTGGCTAAAGATGAAGGAAAGCTACTGGAGGATGCAACAATGTTTCGACAAATTATTGGAAGTTTATTTTTTTTGATAATTACAAGACCAGATATTGTATATTCAGTAGGAGTTGTTTCTTAATTTATGGAAAAACTATGCGAGGGACACTTAGTTGCAGCTAAACGGATTCTTCAATATGTGAAGGGAACTTTAAGTTTCGGTTTAATGTACAAGCAACATACTGCGTTTGGTCTGACCGGTTTTGTAGATGCGGATTGGGCTGGTGATGTGAATGACAGATGCTCTACAACTGGTTATTGTTTCAATGAAGGTTCCGCTGCGATTTCATGGTGTAGCAAAAAGCAAGCTTCTGTTTCTCTGTCCAGTTGTGAAGCTGAATATGTGGCCTCAACTATGGCAACTCAAGAAGCTCTCTGGCTCAAGTGACTCATTCAAGAGATGATTACTGCAATAGACTACCTGGTTCCAATTTACTGTGACAATGAAAGTGCGATTAAGCTTGCTGGAAACCCGGTGTTTCATGCCCGCACGAAACACATAGAAACCCATTACCACTTTGTTAGAGAAAAAGTTCTGACTCAGGACATTGTGCTACAGAAAATCCGAAGTGAAAATCAAGTTGCAGACATATTTACTAAAGCTCTTGCCAAAGCCAAGTTTGAAGTTTTCAGAAGACATCTCGGAGTCATTGATGGCAATTCTGCACTAAGGGGGAGTGTTACAAGTTAGTGCAGACTTGAAGTTTTATTATTTAGGAGCAGCTGACTAATTCTTTAGAATTAGTCTATGACTTGAAAATCTATTATTTAGGAGCAGCTAACTAATTCTTTAGAATTAGTCTATGAGTTTACTAAGTCTTTGTTTCATTCAGTAAGTCTAGGAGCCGTTATGGAGTAGTGGGTATGTTTCTGTTGCAACTTATTAGGATCTGAGTAGTATTTATAGAATCCATAGTTTTACTTTCAGATACAACCATTTTCATCTTTGTTATGCTTTCTTTATCTTTGAGTAATAAATTCAGCTTGCTCAGTATTTCTCTTGCTTTACAATTGATTACAATATTGTTTAGTTTTATTACAAGGAGTTCTCGACTAGGAGTTCTCGACCTTGGTCGCTCAACTTCGGAATTTTGATAGGACCAAGTGCTTTAAAGTTGAGATGGTATACCCTTGTTAACTAAATTTTTACCTCCGGAAATGGTGTTACGGTTTTACAATGATAGGAGCATGTGATTCAATCTGTCATTGTAGAGAACTTGTCCGTCAATACCTCAGAGAAATGACAGCACATGTTGTGCAGGCAAGTTGGCTTAACGCAATGGAAATGGTGTCTTATTCACACTCCTCAAATATCCCGGACCAACTTACATATCAACTTTCACTATTTTGATCAGATTTTGTAGCTATAATTCACTATTTTTGCGACTTTTGAGGAAATTATGATTATATTATCTTGGCCAAATTTCATTCGGTACAATCTTCTGTCGTTGTCGTGAAATTCTTGATTTCACTATTTGGCCAAAATTTGTGGGGGTATATAGTCAACATTTTTATGTTAATTTTGGATAATTTTTTAATTTCATTATTTTGGCATAATTTTGTGGGCGATATATATTATCATTGTCAACCACTTTTGAAAAATTATTGATTTCACTATTTTGGACAAATTTTGTGGTACTTAGTCCACATTTTATAAGCGACTTCAGGAAATACTGAATATCAATAGTTTGGCCAAATTTTATGGGCTATGAAGTCCACAATTTTCAACCGATTTCAAGAATTTATGAAGTTCACTCTCTTGGACCTGGTTTTGTGGGCTAGCGTCCAAAATTTTTGCCAGTTTCGAGAATTTCTGAAGTTCACTATCTTGGCCTAATTTTGTAGGCTAGTCCATCGTTTTCGGCAAATTCTGAACATTTTTTTATTTCACCGTTTTGGCCAATTTTTTCGAGTTATAATCCATAATTTTTTGTCAATTTTGAGAATTTCAGAGCTTCCCTGTTCTAGAATTCACTATCTTTGTTATAATTTGTGAGCTATAGTTTACCGTTTTCGACAAACTTTGAGAAAATTTGAATTTCACTGTTTTTGTCAAATTTGTGGGCTTTTCCATAGTTTTCGATGACTTGTCCATTATTTTTGTCAAATTTGAACTTCGCTAATTTGTCCAAATTTCAGAATTTTTTCCCAAAACGACCCATTTTTGCAAAGTTTTTCCCAAACCGCCCTACTTTTTTTTTTAATTCCCAAAGCGCCCCACTCGGTCTCTCAAAGACCGAGTCTAGTGCAAATAGACTCGGTCTTTGAAAGACCGAGTCTTGCGCTTTGAAAAATCAAAGAGCAAGACTCGGTCTTTCAAAGACCGAGTCTATTTGCATTAGACTCGGTCTTTGAGAGACCGAGTCTTTACTCTTTGCGTATTTCAAAGCGCAGATCCCCTTTCTTTCTTCTTCTTCTTCTCGACTTTAACCTATTCTATTTCTTTAACCCATCTTCCTAAATCTAGGGCGACCTCCTACCCACAAAATCTAATCTTAATCTAAATATATATACCAATATCTTCCTAACCCTCTAACCATCTCCACTATAATTACCCAAAACCCTTATTTTGAAAGCTCCATTTTTCTGATTTTTGCTAAATTTGAAGCGGATAGCAACTTCAACTCTTTTACCGAAATATATGCGGCTCTGTTCTTGACGCTTGTGAAGGTATGATGAATATTGTCCTTTAATTTTCTGAAATTTGGTATAGATTTTGTTTGCGTTTAGATAATAACTCGCATATTTTAATAAATATACCTAGGTATGGATCTTGAGATTCTTATTTGGTTATACTTTGGTGGTGATATTATTCTTGATCCAAAGATTGGTTGTTGTTATAGTCATTTGGAACCGGAAATAGTTTGGGTACCCCGTACCATTACATTTGAAGAACTAGTTGAGAAAATCTATGAAGTTACTAATTGGGATAGGAATGAATGGAATGCGAAAATTTTAGCTCGATACGCAGCAGGAAGAGGAGGTGTTCAGTATTTTATGACAGTGCCCGTACCTACTGATAATGCGCTGAAGTCATTGATTGCTAGGACATTTGATCCGAATTGTGCTTGGTCTGTATTAGAGTTATATATTCAGCAAATTCGAGTTGTAAATGCTCAGCCACATGATATCCCCAGTGCAAGCTTCATACGGGTAGTACCTACATAGCAGTCGAGGCCTAACCCCGATCAATCTTCACAACCAAATCCGGTATCCTCACAAGAGAACACCTTCACAAATACAACAATTCCGGATTCTGTAAATGTTGAGCTGCCACGCCAACCAAGCACGGTTCCTGACTCTGTTCCAAATGACAGTATGTTTGAACTCTTTCAAAATGCAGTGATTAACAACAGCTTATTAGATGATGAAGAAGAAGAGGAAGAAACAAACGATGATGAAAGTCTAGAAAGTGATGATGGAGAAGAAGATGATGATGTAGCTAATGTAAATCCTTCGAACAATAGTTCTAATGAAGTGAGAGCTACCGATAGGTATGCTAATGTTAACGCTCATGTTACGGAGGAGATGACTGAAGCTGCTAGAGTACCCCCATTTCCACAAGAGTCTTCTGGTTCATCCAATGTAGACGAATTTTATGTTGGACAGGAGTTTGTTAGTAAAGACTCCCTTCTGCATGCTGTGAAGGTGTATTCTATCAAGAAACATCGTGAATTTGTCACATTGAAAACATCACCGTCACTATACACTGTTAAATGTAAAATGGCACCTAGAAAATGTACAATAGAGGAGATTGTACAAGGTCCCCTAGGAGTAAGTGATGGTGGATGCCCTTGGAGATTACGAGCTATTGTTCCGAAAGGAGGGAGAAATTTTGTGGTGAAGAAGATAGTTGGCCCGCATACTTGTACGAATCCCACGTTGAATCAAGACCACTGCAAAATTGATGCTAACCTTGTTAGTAATTTGATTGTGGGTGTGGTGAAGAAGGATATTGCTGTATCACCGGGGGCAATTATTGAGATTGTGAAAATAGAATATAATTATCAGATTTCATATAAGAAAGCTTGGAAAGCAAAACAAAAGGCAATTGAGAGGTTGTACGGTACCTTCGAAGAAGCATACACGAAGTTGCCTTTTCTACTAACAGCAATTCAAGCAGCAAATCCAGGTACCGTTTTCCACTGGGATAAATTTGAGTCTAGCCCCAGCGAGGAAACATTCAAGGGAGTATTTTGGGCATTTGGTCCTTCGATTGAAGGTTTCAAGTCTTGCAGACCGGTTATTAGTGTAGATGGAACTCACTTGTACGGTAAGTACAAGGGTTGTTTGCTAATTGCTGTTTCCCCGGATGCGAATGGTTGCTTATTTCCTTTTGTATTTGCATTGGTTGATGGAGAGAGTATAAATACGTGGACATGGTTTATGACTTGCGTCCGGCATTATGTCACCGATCGCACTGAGTTGTGTGTTATCTCGGATCGTCATGCTGGTATATTGTCTGCTATGGATTTGCAAAACGGTGCTTGGAACGAACCGAATGGATTTCATCGATATTGCATGCGTCATTTTGCCACAAATTTTTTTAGTAAATTTGGTAGCAAGGCATGCGCAAGAAGGCCAAAAGTATAGCTTGTCAACACCAACCCAAAAAGTTCATGGCCAAACTCGCCGAACTTGAAACCGTCAATGTCGAGGCGGCTAACTGGTTGAAAGAGAAGCCGGTTCAGAAATGGGCACTTCATAAATAAACACATCCAAACTTCACAAATAAACACATCCAACTTCACAACTTTCTTTCTCAACAACTATCTTCACAGCCAAATAACTTTGAAACAATCTTAATCACAAAATAAAGCCACACCACACCAATATCACCACTCCAACAATATCACAAAACTAATCCCCAAAACTGAGCAATTTTAATAACTTCATCAACTACCAATATCACCACTCCAACAATCTCAACCACATCAACAATTTTAAAAACTTCATCTCAAACAGAAGAACATTTTAAAAATACTACATTAAAAAAACTACAAAATCAAAATAATTAAAAATATTACATCAACTACCAAGTTAAAAAATTATTACAACAAACTAACGATATTAATAACATCACAAGTCAAGGGTCCGGTGTGAAGTAGTCTGGGGGTTTTCGTTGTCGTCTACGACGATGGGGAGTTGCCTGTGTCAGTGCAGACAACGGGATCTCCGGCTCTTCTTCAATCTCATCCCCAACGAGTTGTTCTTCATCACCCCTTTCAATATCAGGCTCTCCTTCTTGTTCGTGTTCCGAATCACTTCGAGGATGAGGTGGCGGCCTATGAACAGTTCTCTTTCGTCGTTGACCAGTACGACCGCCGGTTCGATGTGTGGGGGTCCTAAGTATTGCATCTAATGTTGCGCCCTCCCCCACAAGATCAGCCTGTGCACGGCAACACGATAACATCTCCCGTACAGTAACCTTCGTCTGATCGACGATGTTGCTATTTAGCATAGAAGCACATTTTTTGGCAAGGGACCAAGTCTGGGTCAACTGAGAAACATGAAAGGTTGAATTAGATGCACATAAATATATAAAAACATATTGATATATAAATTTTGAAAATTTAAAACGAAACATTAAAACTTACAAAGCTACGAATAGCGGATCCCTTTGGTTGGTACATCGGCAACCTCACGGAATGCTCATCTACTGGTTCGGTCCCTGGTCGACGTATCGGTACAACGACTCCAGCAGGAGCCTACAACGGTGGGGAAATGAACCGTCTAGTGACTCTCTCGTACCAAGACAAGTACACCACATGCAAGGAGAGGTCAAAAGGTGGAGTGTCAACGATGATTTCTTCGAAACGGTTAATGTTCCATCTCTGAACGTAATCGAAGAAGCAAGTGGCCCAGTTGTGTCCCGGTGTACGGCCCATTCCAGTAATGTTATGCATCTCGGCATTGAATGGCACGGTAGCTGGAATCCCCTGGTGCAGACCAAACTGCCGTAAGACCCTATCGGGGTAGTAAAACTCAACAACCCCAAAGTTGATTAGAGGTGCTTTCGTGAGCCACAAATTACGCCTGAACTTACAGATAGGTGGCAGTCGAATCAGTCGCTCCTCTGTGTAAGGGGTCCACACCACACAGTCAGCGGCCAACCTATCCAGCTCGTCGCGGTAGTATGTCAAGCACCTGTTGGGGTTGGCCGTCCATGTCAGTTTTCCTGTCCAATACACACCGATCGGAGGTAGCATGTCCATATCTTCAGGAAGAACTCTCCAATGTTGGGACTGGATCCGTACTACGGGCCGACCTACGTGAATCCGTTCCCAACTCCATATCTGCAGTAAAATTAGAGGTCCATTCATCTGGTTCGAACCTATACTGCACAGACACAGACTCCGATACAGTGCCGATAGTATTGCACTGCCCCAACTGTAACGGCCGATCCTACCTATATCGGCGATTAAGGGCAAGAACATCAGTGCTACGGTATTCCCGATCGAGTTTGGAAACAAGACCGTGCCGAATAGCGTTAGAATATACGCCCTACAGTAGCACTCCACCTCCGCTGCAGTTGAAGCGTCATTCAATCTATCTTTAAACTTATCCTTCAACCACTTTAGGCGGATAAATTTCCCATTTATCGCGCCAGCTTCCACTTCAACCCCTAAGTACTCCTCCACTATATACACGGGATCGAAGTCCATCGATCCTGTCACTGCCTCTCCATCGATTGGAAGCCCAGTTAGTATAGCAACGTCTTGTAAAGTCACCGTCATCTCCCCGACTGGCAGGTGAAATGAGTGTGTCTCGGGCCTCCATCTTTCAAGCAGTGCTTCGAGAAGTGGACGATCGCACTTGATGGATGTCATCATGGCAATACCGTAGAACCCACAATCTCTAAGCATCTCGTGTATGCGTGGGTGCACAGGTAGCGGATGACCAGTCCTAAAACGGCACTCCGTAGCCTCGCCGTTCCAAACATACTGCGATCGATGCATCGGCTGGAGAGTGAGAAGTGAAGGGTCGAGTGGTCCGGGGCCTACAGGAGGGATGTATGACGACGAAGGGCCCGCCTCATTTGGATTGAATTCAACCTACATAACAATAACATTTACATCAGTAGACCGAAATATAATACAATTCTATTAGAATCAACATTTAATTACTTACATTAGTAGCATCGGTAGAAGCACGACCACGACCACGACCACGACCACGATCACGTCCACCGCGATTACGTGGAGGTCTACTACTTTCTCCTACCTCCATGTTACCCCTTGTGCGTGCCATTTACAATAGACTACAAATCCTACAAGTTCAACAAAAATGTTATTAACAAAACAAAAGCTAGATATAAAAACAAATTCTATATAACAAAGCCGTTGATTCTCTAATTTTAGCAAAAAAACTAGAGTATAACAAATTCAACAAATTCTATACATAACCTACATTCTATAAAATTCTAAAAAACTAGATTCAACACATACTATATGGAATTCTATACAAAATTGATTCAACAACAAAATTCTATTCAACAAGGTTTCAAGAACTCTTTCAACTCTTTCAACAAAATTCTATACAAAATTGAACTCTTTCAACTCAATATTTCTTTCAACTCTTTCAACTGAATTCTATTCATCCCAACTTCAACTCTTTCAACTCTTTCTTTTTGAAAATCAATAGTTCAACAAAATTTGGGTATTAATACTAAAATTAACTCAACTCTTTCTTTTTGAACATCAATAACTCAACAACAGAATTCTATTCAACAATGATTCAAGAACTCTTTCAACTCTATCAACAAAATTCTATACAAAATTGAACTCTTTCAACAATATTTCTTTCAACTCTTTCAACAAAATTCTATTCATTCCAACTTCATCTCTTTCAACTCTTTCTTTTTCAACATCAATAACTCTACAAAATTGGAGTTATTAATACTAAAAGTAACTCAACTCTTTCTTTTTGAACATCAATAACTCAACTCTTTCTTTTGGAACATCAATGCTAAGCAAAATTAACAGTAAAAATAACATTAATAAACTAATCTACATTGTCAACAATAAGTCAAATTCAACTAATGAACTTCACAATAGCATCAACACTAACACAAATTTTGCTTAGGAAAAGCTTAAGAAATATACCTAACAAGTAGGAGAATCCGAAGACGAAGACGAAATTGGCGAGAAGAGCAAGATCCTACAACCGAAATCTTCCAATTATGGGTATTCGGGGTTTAGGGTTTAAAGAAAGAATCGATTTTGGGGAATAGGATTTGGTAAAATCGAAAATGAATTAGAGAGTAATTGGTTTTGGGAAGTTCAACATTCGATTAAGAGAGTAATCGAACGGAAAAGTAGCGAGTGCGACGGATTCGTTGAGGGAAAGAGCGAAAAGAAAAAACAATCGAAAGTAAAGAAGAAGAAGAAAGAAAGGGGATCTGCGGTTATAAAAACGCAGAGTAAAGACTCGGTCTCTCAAAGACCGAGTCTAATGCAAATAGACTCGGTCTTTGAAAGACCGAGTCTTGCTCTTTGATTTTTCAAAGCGCAAGACTCGGTCTTTCAAAGACCGAGTCTATTTGCACTAGACTCGGTCTTTGAGAGACCGAGTGGGGCGCTTTGGGAATTAAAAAAAAAGTAGGGTGGTTTGGGAAAAACTTTGCAAAAATGGGTCGTTTTGGGAAAAAATTCCAAATTTCATGGGCGACCTATTTTAGGTTGCGTTTGGCTCAGCTTAAAATTAGCTTCTCTTCTCCTTTAAAAGGTGAAGCTTGGCCAAACGCAACATTTGAAAATCTCTATGGAAGGAAAAATAGCTTAATTTTAGTGAAGAAAATGAGCTTTGATAGAAGCCATCCAGAGCAACTTCTGACTTCTCCTTCAAAACCTCATAACACAATTTTTTCTCCCTTCCCCTTCCTCACCGAACGCCGCGTCGCCGCCTCCCCTCGCCGCCCCGCCGCCTCCCTATTCTTTCTTCGCCGTCGAACGCCGTCGTGCTGCCGCCTCTCCTTTCTTCACCGTCGATAGCCTTTTTTTGGACTTTAAATATCTTTATTAGTAATATGAATATATTTTTGTAATTTGATAACGTATATTTTACTCTTAAATAAAATCAAAAGCTTAAAATGAGTATAAAAGTAGCTTACAATTGATATCTGATGTCAAACAACTTCTAGCTTAAAAGTAGGTTCGAAGTTAAAAAAAAAACAATTTCAGCTTTTAATTTCAAAGCTCTATTTTCTGGCTTCTCCTTTTGAAATAGCTTTAAAGCCCAAAAAAATCTAGGCCAAACGCAACCTTAGACTATTTAGAGAAATTTTGTATTTCGCTATTTTGTCATAATTTGTGAGTTATATTTCACTGTTTTATCAGATTTCGTGTATAAATATGCATAGGTTCAAATTAACTAAGAATATCTTTTTTCTTTTCTTTTCCTTTTTTTATTCGAATTAGATATTCTGTTTTTTCTTATAGTGTGATGTAGAGCTATGCAACAGGTCGGGTTTGACCTAAACCAATCTAACCCGAATGGGTGGGTTTCCAAAGAGCCATTTAAAATCTGGGTTAGGTTTGGTTTATGTAACAAACTTGCCCGATCATAACCGATTTTACCCAAATCGAACCGAAAATCAGAACTGACCCATAACTGAGGTATTATATACATACATATACATCAATTCTAGGGCATCCATCGTGGTTGATGGAAGGATAGAACACTCTAACATATATAATTGAATCTTTGTATGCAGACTTAGTTCCCATATATCCCTACATTTGTATCAATTCATTCTGTTTCAGAATATTTGTTATGTAACTCGTTGGTAGGAAGTTTATTAATTTGCTATGTATCTATATAATAAAACACAAATAAAAGCTATCAAGTGGTTCCCTTTCAATTGAAACAAAATCAACGGTTTAAATTCACTCTCCCAAAACATATTTTTCTACCAAAAAGTTTTTCCCCCGAAACTAATTCCCCCCCCCCCCCCCCCCCCCAAAGCTAAAAAATTCATTACTTTATTACTATCTCTCTCTTCTCTTTCACTTTTTCATATTTCTCTATTTCTCCCCCCCTCTCTCTCATTCTTTCTTTATTGGCTCTGATACCATTGTTACAACCCCATCGGTGGATAATCGTAACGGCTAATGGTGCCGAAGATGGCATCCATGAATCAAATAGAAAAGAAGAAAACCAGAGTAAGGAGGAAGAAGAAGAAGATAGACGATAGAGCTTAATTCATATTTATTCATATCCTGAAAATGAGATTACAATAGGGTATTAATAGTGCTAGCTATCACCTAAGTCCGTGCACAATGCAACTTAACCCTCTTTCTCTAATATAAGGACCTAAATGCAAAACAAGCACAACAATTAAGAAATTGCACAAAGACTGAAACACAAAACAAAAATACCTATAGAAAATTATTTGTAATACAAAGAGAAGATGCAGATTAGAGCACTGCATCAAAAGCCCATTAACAGCTGTTCTCCATCGCCTATAACTAAACATCCCATTAACTGCTTTAATTTCCGAATAGCAGCCCACTAACAGCTGTAATTGCCGCGTCGCGTATTAACGCAGCAACTTCAGAGTTCAGCCCATTATTATTTTCCCCAAAAAACGAAAGAAAAAAAAACCATCACTAGTTCACTACCCTTCTCGAAGATTCTAGAAGAGTATAGAATTAGAAGTCGAGATCGACAGCGAAAGTGTGCGCATCGCACGGAGAATTCGAGCACGGATTTGGCGCCCTCTGAAAACCCTAGGTTCATCTTCCATCTCTCTCCTTGTTCTGATTAAATTCAATAAGACAAATTATTAGGGTTAGGGTTTTCGATCTAATTGCGCCGAATTCATCGAACCCCCACCCCGCCTAAAATTGCGATTTAACACCCCCCAAATATACTCAATTAGCGTTTTATCACCTTCCTCTGTTTTATTTACACTGATTTAGGTTCCAATTTCAGGGATTTGACAAATTCGGAGGTAGCCGGTCCTGATTCAGAGTTGCATACCAGGTAGTATTATTTTAGGGTTTATTTCTTCATTTATTTTCGAAACTGAAATTTATTTTGTAATAATTGTAATTGTTTTGGTTTTTTTATTGGTGATTATGGAGGAAGACGCAGCAAAGGGGTAGCAGGATGGTCAGGCGGTTCTGCATTTTATATAAGTTCTTAAGCGTGTTGTAAAATAATGGAGACGATGCTAGAAAGTAAAAGAGACAAGAGAATAGAGTATAATTTGTATTCAAATGATTTCCTTTTCTTTTTAGCACTCTCAAATGATTCATCTAAAGGCCTATTTATAGGTTTACAAAAGAAGTTGAAAGGACAAACATGGAGTAAATGGTGAGTGAAGAACATGAAGATCATGGGGTTAGTGGAGAAAATGAGATAATGGAGAGACATTCACATTAATTGATTTTTAACACTTCCCCTTGAATGTCTCGTAATTGTAGATAAGAATATGCCTCGATACTGCCTCATTAAAAATCTTACCAAGAAAACCCAATGGGACAAAACTTGGTGAAGGGAAAAAGAGTGCAGTGCATATCTTTTCTCCCCCTGAAAAGATCATCCTTTTAGATCTTTCAAACGACGCATCCCAATCATGTTTACCATCTTTTCAAATGTTGTCGTGGGTAGAGCCTTAGTGAACAAATCTACTGGATTCTCACTTGACTTTATCTGCTGAACACTTATTTCACTCTTTTGTTGAAGATCATGAGTGAAGAAGAACTTTGGTGAGATATGCTTCGTTTTATCACCTTTGATGTAGCCATCCTTTAGTTGAGCTATGCATGTTGTATTATCTTCATATAAGGTTGTGGGGATATCTTTATCGACTGAAAGGCCACACGTTTTCTGGATATATTGAGATATCGACCTCAACCAAACACATTCACGACTTGCCTCGTGGATTGCCAATATTTCTGCATGATTAGTTGAAGTTGCTACTAGTGTTTGCTTTGTAGAACGACATGAAATTGCTGTTCCTCCGCAGGTGAACACATATCCTGATTGAGATCGGGCTTTATGTGGATCAGATAAATATTCTGCATCTGCATACCCAATTAAATCTGATTTGGACAGGTTAGAATAATACAAGCCCATATTCATGGTCCCTCGAAGATATCTAAATATATGTTTCACACCATTTCAATGTCTTCGAGTTGGTGAGGAACTATATCTTGCCAATAAATTTACCGTAAAAGATATATAAGGACGTGTATTGTTAGCAAGATACATCAATGCTCCAATGACACTAAGATATGGTACTTCAGGACCAATTAGTTCTTCATGTTCCTCACGAGGTCTAAACACATCTTTATTAACATCTAATGACCTCACTACCATGGGAGTACTTAAGGGATGAGCTTTATCCATGTAAAACCTTTTAAGTACTTTTTTCAGATAAGTGGATTGATGCAAGAAAATCCCATCTTTCAAATGTTCAATTTGAAGACCTAAACAATATCTTGTTTTTCCAAGGTCTTTCATTTCAAATTTTCTCTTTAAACATTGCACGTCTTGTAATAACTCTTCAGGAGTTCCGATGATATTTAAATCATCAACATAAACAACAATTATAACAAATTTTGATCCTAAACCTTTTATAAACACACATGGGCATATAAGATCATTATTATAACCCTCTTTTATTAAAATTCACTCAGACGGTTATACCACATCCGTCCTGATTGTTTTAATCTATATAATGCTTTGTTTAACTTAACTGAGTAAATTTTCCGGGAATTATCATTATGTGCTTCTGGCACTTTAAATTCTTCAGGGATTTTCATATATATATCATGGTCTAACGAACCATACAAATAGGCCGTGACCACATCCATGAGACGTATTTCAAGTTTTCATGCACTGCCAGACATATCAAATATCGAAATGTTATTGGATCCATCACAGGAGAATATGTCTCTTCATAATCAACACCAGGCATCTGGGTAAAACCTTGTGCGACAAGCCGTGCTTTATATCTAGTAATCTCATTTCGTTCATTTTTTTCCGTACAAATACCCATTTATAGCCTACTGGTTTGATCTCTTTTGGTGTTCGGACTACAGATCCAAAAACTCCTCGTTTTTCAAACGAGTCTAATTCAGACTTAATTGCCTCTTTTCATTTTGGCCAATCATTTCTATTTCTACACTCTTCCACAGAGGTAGGTTCATGATCCTCGTTTTCATTTATAATATCGCGCGCTATATTATATACAAAAATATTGTCGACAATTATATTATTCCGGTCCCATCTTCTTTCCGTAATGACATAGTTAATCGAGATCTCTTCATTTTCATTAATTTCAGGTACCTAATTCTCTTCATTATTAACTATGTCAATGGTCTCTTTTGGAGAGACATCCTCGATTTGACAATCATGGTTATTTGCTCCTTTTCTTTTTCGAGGATATTTATCTTTGGAACCAAGTGGTCTACCACGCTTCAAGCGTGCCTTAGACTCACTAGCAATTATAGGTTGTCCTTCAGGGACATCAATTTTGATAGGAGCATTTACAGCTGGAATATGAGATTTTGTTATTCTTTTGTGGTCAGTAAATGCGTCTGATAGTTGATTTGCAATACCTTGCAAATGAATTATCCTTTGAACTTCTAATTCACTTTCTTTTGTTCGAGGATCTAAACATTTCAATGATAATTCATTCCATGAAATCTCTTTTTCCAACTGTTTATTATCTCCCCCTAATGTTGGGAATAGTGATTCATCAAAGTGACAATCTGCAAACCTTGCAGTAAACAAATCTCCAGTTGTCGGTTCAATATACTTGATTATAGATGGAGATTCATACCCAACATATATTCCCGTCCTCCTTTGAGGTTCCATTTTTGTGCGTTGTGGTGGATTAATTGGGACATATACCGCACATTCGAAAATTCGTAAATGGGAAATATTTGGTTCCTGACCATGAACCAATTGTAAGGGAGAATTATCATTATAACTGGTTGGCCGGATGCGTATAAGTTGTGCTGCATGTAAAACAGCATGTTCCTAGGCCCAAACGGGGAGATTTGATTTCATAAGCATTGGTCTAGCAATCCATTGGATCCGTTTTATAAATGATTCTACCAAACCATTTTGAGTGTGAACATAGGCTACTGGATGTTCCACTTTTATCCCAATTGACATACAATAATTCATAAAAGATTGGGATGTAAATTCACCAGCATTATCAAGACGAATTGTCTTTATCGGATAATCAGGAAAATGTGCCCGCAACCGAATTATTTGTGCAAGTAATCTTGCAAAAGCCAAATTACGAGATGATAATAAACACACATGTGACCATCGAGTTGATGCGTCAATTAGAACCATAAAATACCGAAACGGTCCACATGGGGGATGAATCGGACCACATATATCACCATAAATTCGTTCTAAAAATGACAGTGATTCGTTCTTTATTTTGGCTGGTGAGAGCCTTGTAATTAACTTTCCTTTGGAACAAGCAACACAAGAAAATTCATGGGATTGAAAAATCTTCTGGTTTTTCAATGAATAACCACATGATTTCTCGATAATTTTCCGCATCATCGTTGAACCGGGATGACCTAACCGATCGTGCCAAACCTTAAATATATCTGTAAACTTCATCTTTATTGTATTATATGATTCAACTATTCTTATAGTTGTATAATACAATCTAGATGAGAAAGCTGGTAATTTTTCTAACACACTTTTTGCCCATCATATTTGAGGTAATACAAAGATATTCAATACCTCTTTCATTCATAGTCTCAATATGATATCCAATTTGACGAATATCTTTAAAACTTAATAGGTTTCTTTGAGACTTAGGCGAAAATAATGCATTTTCAATTATGAATTTTGTGCCTTCTGGCATTATAAAATTTGCTCTTCGGAGCCTTCAATTATCTTTGCACAGCCTGATATGGTATTGACATGTGCTTGATCATTTCTCAGATTAGAAAAATATTTCTTATCTTTAAGAATGGTGTGGGTAGTAGCACTGTCTGCAAGACATATATCTCCAACTTGGATCTTGGATTGATACATATTCATAATCTAGATAAAGAAAGAAAAAAAAATGCGAATAAATAAACTTGAAAGCAATATAAAGCATATAATAATAATGAAGAATGACATTAATTTGAAAATAAAATTAAGCTAAAGAAAAACTTTAACAAAACTGAAATAAACTGAAATAAAACATAGTTCATAGCAAACTTAAACATAGAAACAAAATAACAAACTGAAAGAAACTTCAAATATCATAAGCATCTTGATCACTTCTGGTCACTTCCATCTTCAGGATGGATAAGGAAATCAGCTGCATCCAGGTGCATCAAATTATCGAGGCCTTCGGTGAAATCATTAGAGTCGTCAGCAATGAAATTTGCTTCAACATTCTTTCCTTTGTTCTTCAACGACTCTTGATAAAGATCAACAAAATGCTTGGGAATACGACAAGTACGCGACCTATGGCCTTGCATCCCGCATCGGTGGCAGATGCTTTCCTTCATCTTCTTATTCATGCCACCATCATTGTTTCCTCGTGATTCATCCCTAACATTGTGGTTACTTCGACCACCGGGGAAATAACCTCTTCCTCGTCCACGTCCACGTCCGTGGCCTCGGCCACGACCACGACCACGATTATTATTGAATGCTATCACATTCACTTCAGGGAATGGAGCAGAGCCAGTAGGACGAGACTCGTGATTTTTCATCAATAACTCATTATTTTGCTCAGCAACAAGAAGACAAGATATCAAATCTCCGTATTTTGTAAAACCCTTTTCACGGTATTGTTGTTGCAAGAGCACATTAGATGCATGAAACGTGGATAACGTTTTTTTTCCATCATATCAGAATCAGTAACAGTTTCATCACATAATTTTATTTGTGAACTGATTCGAAAAATAGCCGAGTTATACTCACTAACAGATTTAAAATCTTGAAAACGGAGATGTATCCAGTCGTAACGTGCTTTCAGAAGAATCACAGTTTTCTGATGATCATACCTCTCTTTCAGTGATTTCCAAAGATCTGCAGGATCTTTGACCGTGAGGTATTCAACTTTCAACCCCTCATGAAGGTGTTGGTGAAGAAATATCATTGCCTTCGCCTTATCTTGGTTGGATGTTTCTTTTGATTCATCAATTGTCTCCTTGAGACCTTTAGCATCCAAATGGATCTCCGCATCCAACACCCACGACAAATAATTCTTGCCGGTAATATCAAGAGCTTCAAATTCAAGCTTGACAAGGTTCGACATGATGAAACTATATGTATATATATATATATATATATATATATATATATATATATAGGGAAAGGATCCGTTGCACACTACTTTAGTGCTCACCGCGTGAACACTACACCTTCGGGCGTTCATATCGAAAATCCGAACCGTTCACATTGATCTACACATCTAAATTAGTCTAAATATGTAAAATCAAATCATTTGAAATTCATTTGCCCATCCATCATGTGACTATAAAAACAATGAATTTCAGCCATACAATTTTGTAACACTTCAGTGAATGGGCAAATGAATTTCAAATGATTTGATTTTACATATTTAGACTAATTTAGATGTGTAGATCAATGTGAACGGTTCGGATTTTCGATATGAACGCCCGAAGGCGTAGTGTTTACGCGGTGAGCACCAAAGTAGTGTGCAACGGATCCTTTCCCATATATATATATATATATATATATATATATATATATATATATATATATAAAATGCAATTAGAATTTTTTTTTATAGATCAAACTATAACTTTTCTGATACACAAGATCCAAATGAATGGCGAGTGTAGAGCATACTTAGTTATAGTGACCTTAATATTATAATATGAGTATAAAAAAAATGCTATAACTTTTCTGATACACAAGATCCAAATGAATGGCGAGCGTAGAGCATACTTAGTTATAGTGACCTTAATATTATAATAGTATTAAAAAAAATACCTCGAATAGTTGAAGTAGAGCCTCGTGCTGATAACGTGTTGTAAAATAATGGAGACAATGCTAGCAAGTAAAAGAGACAAGAGAATAGAGTATAATTTGTATTCAAATGATTTCCTTTTCTTTTTAACACTCCCAAATGATTCATCTAAAGGCTTATTTATAGGCTTACAAAAGAAGTTGAAAAGACAAACATGGAGTAAATGATGAGTGGAGAACATGGAGATCATGGGGTTAGTGGAGAAAATGGGATAATGGAGAGACATTCACATTAATTGATTTTTAACAAAGCGATTATTTTTGTCCTTCATTAAAATCCCCCCCCCCCCCCTCGCGCGCGCGCGTTTGTGGTATAATAATGGGCATCAGTTTAGTACTTGTAGACTTGCATGAATGCAAGGCCAAATAAGTAAAATTATAGTTTTTCAAAATATTCCAAAAAGTGGGACTATAGCCCAAAAGATCTGGCCAAAATCGTGAAATGCTGGATTTATCATAATCAATTGAAATCGATTCACTGACTAATGCTTACAAATCTGGCAAAACTATGAAATTTAGAATTTCGCAGAATTGGTTGATAATGTTGGATTATGTCCCACAAAATCTTGTAAAGAAAGCAAAATGCAGAATTAAAAATTGGCCCAAAACGGTGGAAATTATATGCCACAAAATGTCTAAAACAATGAATTTCAGAAATTCTTAAAATATGCGGAAAAACCACACTATAACCCCAAAATCTGTCCAAATAATGAAATTAAGAATTTTTCAAAATTGGTCGAAAACTGTGGATTATATGGCCCACAAACATTCGCCAAAACAGTTAAACGAATCCTGCGTTTTTTTTTCAAAATCTATTGTAAATCATGGGATATAGTCTACAAAATTTGCGCATACAATGCAATTCAGAGTTTATCAAAATCTCCTGTAAATCGGGGATTATATTCCTCAAAATTTGTTTAAAACAGTGAAGTATGGAATTTGTTAGAATCGGTCGAAAACTGTGGGCACAAAATCCAGCTAAAAAAGATGAAATCCAATTTTTTTTTCAAAATCGATTGTAAAGTCCCAAAAAATTGTCCAAGACAGTGAAATTGCAAATTTCTAAGAATCGATAAAAAAACATTAGACGACAATCCATAATTCTACCTAAAATAGTGAAATTTTTTCAATACTCAAAATAGCTCGAAAACGGTAGACTATAAAAGTGAAGTTTAGATATTTGCAAAATCAGCAGGAAACGGTGGACTAACCCACAAAATCTCGCCATTTCGCAAAATCAGTCGGAAACAATGCTAAATGTGGTTAAATCAGTGGAATCCAGAATTTCTCAAAAGTAACCGTGAATGTTGGTCTATAGCCCACAACATCTGACCATAATAGTAGAATTCATAATTTTTTGCCGATCACAATGGACTATGTAGCACACAAATTTATGCTAAAAAGGTGAAAATTTGGGCAAAAATCTATGAGCTATGACACACGGTTGAAGGTAATAAAAAGTCACGACTGAAACACATGTAAAAAAGGCCTTGAATTCGACCTATCCGAGCCACTCCAACCCACAAAGGCGACCTTACTGCAGACCTATCCTATGTGCACAAACCTTCCGAGTCATGCAGAAGGGCCTCTGGTCATCAAAACCATCGTTATGTGCACCCACGTGGAGATACCACAGACATGCTGCAAATTTGGCTATCGTTGGCTTCACAACGGGTGGAAACAAAATATTCCTGAAGAATATTCATGGAGATGAGCCCCCGGCGAAATCTTGGGGTGGTTACTCCTCCCCGGGTGGCAAAATCAATGGACCTATAGTTAAGGCTCGTATCAGCCCATTGAAGCCCGATCTGAGCAATCTGACTATCCTTAATGGTCGTTGCGGCCATTAACAGTGGTTGTTGGCTGGTTCCTTTTAATTATAGTTCCATGATGCATTGTAGGGCTATTTGTTCAAGCACTTGACTCTTAAATGATAGCCTTCTAAGAGATATAGACGCCGATGCTATTTCTAAGTAGTTCTCCGGTTCTTGAAATTATTGTTTGCTGGAAAATTGCCTATTCTGTTAACTACCTTGAATACTTTTTGACTGATTGGAGCCTTATTGAAGTACCAGACAAAAAATTCTTCTCGTTAAGGCTTGACAATTTATTTGCTGTTAGCAAACCTCGACTCAGTTTGTAAGAGCTAAATCATGGTCTGAATAAAGAAGTTCTAGGTTATCCTTTTTTCTGTTTTAGGTCTGAGGATCTTTCTTGTTTCATTATCGAACTTAATTCTGAGCACTTTCTGCTGTTTCTTGGCTTTTATGTACCCATCTTTCTTCATGATCACAGCTGGAAGATTGAGATCTTCCTCCATATTGTGGACATTATCCATTTACTTAACTGTTTGTATGAAGTCCGACACCAGTTCACAATCAGCAGTGATCAATTTTTCTAATAAGTAGCTGCGTTGTATGCACTGTACATCCCTTTCTGTCTACCTTCTCTTGTAACTTTTTCTGATCTATGTTTTTAATGCAAATTACATGGAACTCGCAACTCAAAGATCTTAAAAGCTGCACAGGAGTTGTTTCTGTTCTCAATCACTGTGAGTAGAACGATCTCATATACTAATGAATATGCATATAAGTCTCTACCCCATCATCATCAAATGACCATAACACAACTTCCTGACTAGAAAGGTCGTGTCATAAGAATTTTTTCAGCAAGTTGTGTTAGTTCAGGTTCATTCCTTCAGTCGTCTTGAATGTCTGTCTCAACAGGTAATGCTATTTCCTTTTCAAACTGATCAGCATTACTGATTTACTGTAGAGCATTACAACACACAAGTAAATGATCAGAAGTCCTTTTGGACACCTAACCATGTTCTCTTTGATGTAATAAATGATATTCATTAATTATTCTTCTTGTCTGCCAATCCTCTCATCCAACAGAAGCAGCAGTCATCTTTGTTATCTCTAACAAAACAGTGTGTCATCCATATTTCCATATTTGTGCTTATCATGTTTCTGGTTGCTCCTTATTTTTTCTTGTAGACAACTAAACTTACCACTGATCATTTATTAACTATTATCGAAATAAGTAATATCAGATACATATGTTTTAAAAATTGATACGTAGTTTAATTGGTTTCATGTAGCAGAACTAGAATCTAACATAGCATAAGCATATATCTTTCAGCTTTTTTAATCTACCAAACGTCTTCCGGATATGTGTCTGTCCTACATAAGTTGCATCTCTCTGTGCTCTACTAGATAATTCTGATATGCCATTTGGATCATACTATACAAGCCTTAGTTGCGTTATAAAATAGCATCAGATAGGAAACAAGTGAAGTTTGTATCTATTAATAGGCATAGCCATTTCATTGCTGCTCCACATAGCATTCTTACCAAAATTGGAGTACAATATTTAAAATCATGTTCTATGTCTAAATTTCACTTAAAAGGAGCCAGAATTTTAAGTTATACTAATCCCACTACATCTCTAGCTAATCTCTAATCTCTAAGGGGGCGTTTGGTATATGGATTGGAAGATTCCTAGGAATAAGAGAATTATCGGGAATATGAGGGGAGGAATGAAGATTCTTTGGAATAATGCATTATCACGTTTGGTATAGTCTAGGAAGCACGGATACTTCCAAATGGTCGATGTACCCGTGTCGGGTGCGTATCGGGTGCCGATAGTCCTTGGGTACTCTCGGGTGCGTACCCAAAGAGCACCCAATTTTTTAAATGCATTTTTACAACTTTTAGACATAATTATATTTAGATATATGCATGGGATCCTAGAGTAATTTCAAAAGTTTGTTATTTACAATTATGCTCAAATACAAAACAAGACTACCCAAAGATTTGATAGTTAGATTATCATTTCTTTTTTCTAAAATGCTCATAATTATAATGTATTCTTATAGTTCTATGAAACAGATAAATATTTGCATTTTTAACAAGAAAAATATTTTTGTATCTATAAATATAATATAAATTATTTTATATTTAACATACCAACAACGCGCCCGTATCTAGGGTTGGCATTCGGGTCGAACGGGCCGGGCCGGGCCGAACCCGCCCGGGTTGGACCTTGATTTGGTTGGGCTCGGGCAGGTTTGGTGACTTAACCGGGCCGGGCCGGGCCGAAAGTTGTTTTAGACGACCCGCCCAACCCGTGAACCCTTTAGGGTCCAACCCGGGTCGGGTCGGGTCGACCCGCGGGTTGGCCCGTTTAGATAGATAGGTTTTTTTTATAAATATTTTTGACTTAAAATAATAATAATAATAATAATACTAATAAACATTAAAAATCGTAATAATAATAATAAGATTGAAAGAGTGAAATTGGCAAAAAAATTGAAATATTATTCATATGAATTTAAGTTATATAATTTTCACAATTTCTAATGAAATGAAGAAATCAATTCACAAATATATTTTATCTATATAATAAAACACAAAGAAAGCTATCATGTGGCTCTCCTTCAATCTCCCCAAAAATCAAAGGCCCAGATCTAATCTTACAAAACATATTTTCCCCTCTAAAAGTTCTCCCCAAAACTCAAATTCAAATCTCCCACCTAAAACAACTCCTATATTTATTTATTTATTTTTTCTCTCTCCCTCCCTCCCTATTCTATTCAAAAAATTAAGAAAGTAAAAATTTTAAAAATTTTAAAATACTAAAATATTAAAAAAATTTAAAATATTAAAAAATTTGAAAAATTTAAAAATTAAAAACTTTAAAAATAATTCAAAAAAAATCAAAAAAATCATATAATATGTTTTTTGCTCTATGTTTGCTACTCCAATTAATTTGCTGGACATCCAAAACTATTTTATATGATCAAACAAGGTGCATCATTCCGAAGACGTGCCGTAGGCACGTGTCAACGGGCAAACCTAGTACACTAACATATTTCTTATATATAATTTTAATTGATATCAATTTTTCTAATTTAACATAACAAGCAAAGATATAATACAATTTCTAACGTGTCGGTCGAGTTGCTATTACAAGCAAAGCTATTGTTGTTGTTATTGTTGTTGTTCTTCCGGCGAGTTGTTCCCACTTGTAGACGTTGATAGTGCTTTCCCTTGTGTTCTATCTTCAGCCTTCAGCCAGTCTTCTGTGCAAACGAGCATCTCTAACGTTTCGGGCTTCAAGCGATTCCTGTAATCAGTTAGAACTCTGTCACTTGAAGAAAATGCACTTTCAGAAGCAACTGTAGAGACAAGAGGAGTTAGTAAATCTTTAACCATAATTGACAGAATACTAAAAGTGTGTTCATGGTCTTTCTACCATTGTAAAATATTTAGTAGAGAAGAAGAATGCTCAGAATCTTGTTGGTTATACCAATTTAATTCATTTGGTTGATTAGTCATAGGTTTTTTTGATTGAATTTGTGCAAGTAAATTAAATGTTCTATCATCAAATATATTCTTACCCTTACCTTTAGAAGTAGCAGAAGAAGAACTAACTACAGAAGTTGTACTACTAGAAGCAAAACATCTATCATAATAATCATACAAGTTATTTAATGTAGATTCAAACTGAGCTAAAAAAGTAGCGCAATCAATTACTATTTCTACATTTCCTCCAAGTAATGCAAAAAACATTTCAATCAAACTCTTCGTACCTTCTAATTTGATACGAGGATCCATAACAGTAGCAACACAAATCAACATAGGAAGAAGAAAATAATACTTCCAAAAATTTTTGTATGCAGGTTTTACAATCTCACCAATATAAGTATCATTTAACATTTCGTTAAATGTTTGCATCATGCTAACTAATGAAATAAAAATGTTACTAGAAGTAGATTCATATGTTTTTGAAAATTTTAAAGTTGCGGTTTTAAAAAGGTTCTAAAAATTTCAACAAAGATTCGGCATAAAACCAATCGGTGGGAGTCATTTCAAAATTTGGCATATTTTTTGCGATACAAAAATCATTTACAACTGCTTCATATTCGGTAACAATATGTAGTAAATCAAAAGTAGAATTCCATCGGTGTCTAACATCCTTTGGAAATCTTCTAAAGGGTACATTTGAAATCCGACCAATTTTTCCATTCTTGAAATACGCTGGGACTTAATGCAATGAAATGTACACAATTTCTAATTTTAACTACATATGGATCGGCTATTTTTAGTGCATCTTGAACACATAAATTTAAAATATGACATGCACATCTAACATGAAAAATATTATCAGATGGAGGGTTTAATACGGATTTTAAAGTAGTAATTGCTACATTGTTGTTAGATGCATTATCAAAACTAATATACATAATTTTATCGCGAATATGAAAAATATCACAAATTTCTAAAATACGGTTTGCTATTTCAGTGCCACTATGGGAATACGGTAACGCCGCAAGTGATATGATTCTTTTTTGAAGAATCTAATTATTGTCGATCCAATGACAGGTTATTCCCATCGTTGAAATATTATTCACACCCGTCCAACAAGTCGAAGTTAAACCAACTCTACAAGTCAAACTCCATAAAATTGCAATCAAAGCGTTCTTCATTTCATTGTACACTTTAAAACAATCCGATTTGCAAGTATTTCTCGAAATTCTTCTAAAATGAGGGTTTAAGGCTATTTGATTAAAACTTTCCAAGTCCCTACTCTCGGGATAGGAAAATTGTAACTCTTCCTTTATGACTAATCGGGCCATTTCCCGACGAACAAGATCGGGATCATAAGGGTGGCTATCAACTAGACCGGTCATAGAGTTGATTTTTTGTTGGCCTTGTAGGTCAGCAAGAAGGTCTTTATGGTTATTTTGGATGTGTCTACTAATTGTACCGGTGCCGTCACCCCTCTTGAATTTGTATGCCTTAGAATATATTTTATAAACTTTCAAACCTATACCCGGAGTTTGTTCGTCCGGGATATAATCGTAAAACTTATCACAATCACTACTTTTTCCTCTACTTTTCCTACTACTACGGGGTTGTGGTTTCGGTTGGTTGTTGTTGTTGTTCTTCTAATTGTATGTCACCTACAAACTCGTCGTATGCACCCCATTGTTGGGTAGGATGATCATGGTACTCTTGGGCGGGCTCGCTAATTGGGACAATTGGTGGCCTACGGGAAGATGAGGAGGAATATTGCCCGCTACGACCGCTACCGCGTGATCTAGACATAATGTAGAAATGTATGTAAAAAAAAATACACAATGTAGGAACGGTTAATTATAAAAAAAATCTAAAAAACAAGAGGGTTGAGATAGAGAAGATAAAAAAACCAACAATAATTACAACAACAACACAAAAATAAAATAACGAAAGAAGTATGAAATTTTGATACCGTTCACCGTGGATACGCGTATATAAAAAAACCCGTGAAAATAAGAATAGAAGTAGAACTAGAAATAAGCGATTCCGGAATTGAAGAGTTGAGGGGAGCTTGATTCTTGAAGGAGAATTGACGACTTGATCATTTGGACTTGGACGAGAGTTGAAGAGTTGAAGACGTTGAATTTTGATTTCAATGCGATCGAAATTTGATCGTGTATATGCCTTAGAAATGAGTTATAGTAGTAGAGAGAGTTAGAGAGTAAGGTGCGATTTTTTTTTTTGGGATTTTGGGGGGGTATTTATAGGCTAAAAAAATCAAAAAAAAAAGGCTAGAAGAGAGCCAAAACGGCTCTCTGTTGTACAGTAAACCCCCCAACGGCCTGTTTGACCCGCCGGTCAACGGTCGACCCGTGACGGGCCGAATGTTCGACCCGAACGGGTCCAACGGGTCATAACCCGCGGGTCGACCTGCGGGTTTGCTGCAGGTTGTGGATTTTTAAACGGGTTCGCGGGCCGGGTTACACGGGTTGGATTCGCATTTTCGACGGCTCGGGTCGACCCGTTACTGTACACGGGTTCGACCCGAACCCGCCTAACCCTTTCACGGCCGGGTTTAACGGGCGAGTCGCCGGTTGACCCGTCCCACTTGCCATCCCTACGCGTATCCTACTTTTTGTTTAAATTCACGTATTCCCGTACCAGTGTCGTGTCGTACCCACACCCCGTACCCGTATCCATGCTTCACAGGGTATAGTACATTGCATTCCCGGGAATCCTTTATAATTGTATTTTTTTATTCTAATTTTTTGGTTATTTTATTGTTTGTTATGGAAATCTCATGAGAATTCTCAAAACTCATAATTTTAGGGAGAGATTTTTTCAATTTTTTTGGTTATTTTATTTTTTGTTATGGAAATCCCCATGGGAATCCTCAAATCCCATGGTTTTTTGAGGAATTGAAAGCCTTCCCAACTAAGGATTTTGATTCCCTTGGAAATCCACAATTTTTTCCAAAACTATGTTTGCCACATACCAAACAAGGTAATCTAAGGAAGAATCTGAGATTCCCTTGTACATTCCCACGTACGAAACGCTTCCTAATATTATAATGGAAGAGTTGGGGTTGTCATTTGTAAATATTCAACCATCTAATCTCAACCATTCTTTTTTAAGTGGGTGTTATATTCACCATTTATTTATTCAACTGTTGTTAGTTACTATAATACCCTCAAAATTTAAATTCATTTACGACATAATTATTTACAAAAAGTGTCACTCATATAAAATAAAAGTTGGTGTCACTAATGATAATTTGTATAGAGTATGTGATGAGTAAAGAGAGATCTTAGGTTCGATGCCAAATTACGTCCTAATATTAACTTTTAAAAATATATTTATTAGGACGTGCAAAGCACGTGCAAATTACTAGTGTAAGTTATTAGATAGACTTTGGGAGACTTGTATAGTAGTTTGATCCTTGAATTTGATGTTTTGATTCTCTTAGGAAAGCATTTTCACATCCATGTATAGAACAACTATAGCATGATTAGGGCTGCAAACGAATCGAGCTATTCGCGAGCTATTCGGCTCGAGCTCGGTCAAAGCTCGGCTCGAACCGAGCCCGAGCTCAAAACTGAGCTCGTTTCGCAAACGAGCCGAGCTTGAGCTTTTTTTTTTTTAAAAAAAATTTAGGCTAAGCTCGCGAGCTATTCGGCACGAATACGGCAAAAGCTCGGTCAAATCTTGGCTCGAACCGAGCTCGAGCTCAAAACTAAGCTTGTTTCGTTGAGCTCGAGCCTGAAGGTATTCAGCTCGGCTCGGCTTGATTGCAACCCTAAGCATGATTATATGAAGGTTATACTTCGAACAGTATGGTGCTTGAAGTCATACTACATTTTCTCCATTTCTGAAGCAAAAAAAAAAAACATTTAATAGGAATATCTGGATCAATAACTAATGTCAGAATTAGCGGTTGATAGAAACATTCCAGTTTTCTTTTCATTATTTCTTGATCGAGTCAGGAGGTGTATTTAGGATCAAGACCCTTGGTGCGTTTGTTGATGACTACTATTAGTAAAATAGAGAATGAGACATTTTAATAGTAGACCTCCCAACTGTGCTCTAGAATCTGAAAGATTTAAGAACTATTAGGTTGGAGGGGAAAAATCATGAATGTAACCTTGGAAAATATGTAAGGAAAATGTGGCTCTAGATCGACGACCACTTTTGCCACTTAGGATCATTCATTGAGCAAGGTAGTGAGATTAAGGAGGATATTGTTAAAGCTTCGATGGTAATGGCAAAATTTCACGAAACGGTTAAACTCCACTTCAAAAAATTTGAATGTTGAGTGAATATGAAATATGCCTCGAAAATGAAGTTTTTTCCTGAACTGACCCACTTTTCGAAACTAACTTTCGAGATTACCCACTTATCAAATTAATTCCTGACCCACTTATCAAATTAATTTTCGAGATTACCCATTTCCAAATTGTAGCATGTTCGATTATGAGGCCGCAGTTTCCAACTGCAGCCTAAAGTACATATTATATCATATTTGGCTAATAGACTCCTAGACTTGGAAAAAAAATTCATCAGTCTAATGGGTAAAAAATAGACCGCCACAGTTGGGGGTACTGCGGCCTCGATATTACATAGGCCGTAGTTCACAATTGCGGACTCAGTTATATTCTGAGTTGGGCCCATTTCTTTATAATCTTCTACTCCATATTCTCCTCCACCTTTATCTCCCCAACACTTTGACCCTCAACTCGAAAACCCAAATCTCCCAAAACCCTAGATACCAAATCACTCTCCTCCAACTCCGTAAAATTTCTCCCAAATCGCTCTCTCCACTTCACTTCATCTTGCTCTCCCCATCAACATTCAATCCCCAAATTCCCAAACCATAATTTTCATATCCGTCCAAAATCTCCAACTCTCGCTACTCACATTCAATCCGACAACACCCTCGACGCTTAGCACCTCCTTCGTCATCTCCGACATCATCTTCGACATCATCTTCGACAACACTCAAAGTTGAAGGTATGTCTTTGTTGGTTTGCACTTGTAGTTTCTTGAAAATTGCTATAAATTATTTGCTGGTTTGCCGTAATCCTTATGAATTGTTAATGAGTAACATAGATTTTGTATGACGGGTTTGTGAGGAGAGGGGTTTACATGAATGTATGAAGTATTGTTTTGAATGTTGGAGACTCTTGTCGGTTGCGAGAACTTTATTGTCCACTGTGTGTTTGATTAATTGTTTGTGAGAATGAAATAATTTTCCGGGGGTTTGTACGGTTCGGATAATTTAAAAAAAAACATTTGAGGTTGAAATATGTAGTACTCGGCAAACAATGTGAAAATAGAGTACGTTTATTGAGCTGTTTAATCTTTAATTGAATTCATTACATTTGTTGTATGACGTTTTTACATAATACCACACATTAGTGTTCTGTGAGCTCCGTTCCTTCTGTCGATTTTCATCTTATTAGCCAATCTTTCAATTTTTAGATGTTATATACCATCTTACTTATATATTCATTAACATTGTCTAATATTCGTAATACAACTGTGCAGCGTCATCACCACACTAATGGCACGAACGAGGGGTAATGTAGGACCGTCGACTCCTTCTAGCCATCCACTAGTAAGCAGTGTGTGTTTGGGTGTTGAAATAATACGTTATTTATAATGCATTTGACATTGGAGTGATTAATGAATGCAAGAAGATACTAATGAAGGAGTCGGTACAAGTGACCTAGGTCAAGGACCAAGAACTCGTGGTGGAAGACCCCCGATTAGTAGCCACGAGACTTCTAGTAGCGGTGGCCGAGGTCGTGGTACCACACCTCACATGTAAGAAGTGTTGATGTATTTTTAAACTTTTGAATTTGCACTTAATAAACTTGTAGCTAAAACAACATTTCTTTCATGTTGTAGGTTTCATCATCTTTCGACGTGGTCGAGCCTTCTTCATTTTCTGTTGCACGTGGAGGTCCAGGTTCGTTAGACTCGAATCTTGACTTTGCAAAGTGAACACCGATCATAATCAATTTAGAACGGTGTATCGAAGAAGTGCACGTTTCGTAGGCACCCTCCATAATTGCCAATGCACACACTCACACGAACTGTTGGCCACAGCTAAGTTGTGCAGAATAAGCTTGATGGGGTCTATCAAGCCCGATCGTGCCCTTCTTACCGCTCTTATCGTGAGATGTCGACCAGAGACGCATACTTTCCAATTACCCGTAGGAGAGATGATGGTTACGCTCCAAGATGTTGCGATGATATCAGGTCTTCATGTTGATGGGCTAGCCGTGACCGGAGTATGGGGTTTGATCAAGAACAACTAGTTCGAGAATACATCGGTGTTGAGCCAGGTGAGAAAACCTTTTTAGGCCAATCCATTAAGTTGTCATGGTTGGAGGAAGTGTTCAAAGGCTCCTTCAACGATAATTCATCGGAGTTTGAAGTTGTGTGCTACACCAAGGCGTACGTAATGACACTGTTTAGCGGTGTGATCTTTCCGAACTCGTCAGGTGATGCTGTCCCGCTAATGTACCTACCATTGATCGCCGATATTAGGAAAGTCGGCCAGTACAGCTGGGTAGTGCAACATTAGCTGCATTGTATGGGAGTTTGCGCACTTGTGCCTTGAATGCGGTTCAGATGGCTGGACCGTTAGTAATACTACGGGTGTGGAGCTGGGCGCACCTACACCTCGGTCGGCCCCGCATAACCCGGCAATCACAGTGGTGGATGGTAGCCGCAAAGATTGAAGCGATGTTGGCTCTGATTGGGGTGTATTAGGTTGGGTCACACATGTGGAAGGGTAACCCACATGGTGTGTTGACATATTATACAGACGAGCTCGATCAATTGCGAGAGGAGTTCGTCAATTGGGAGCCTGATACTACCGAGAGAGTTGACAGATTGCCACCTGCATGTAGGCCAACCCCGCAGCTATGGTTGATGAGATCACCACTCATCAACTTTGGTGTTGTGGAGTTCTATTGTAACCCCTGTTTTCGCTAAATTATATTTTCAAATATTTTTCCCGTAATTAAATTAAACTATCCCCTTATAATTTAATATGTTATTCAAACTATTTTTATGGAGCCCAATAATTTATTATTCAACTATTTTATTATGTGAAATATTTTGAACCCCATTTCTATTACAAGACCAGTAAATTTAATTAAACCCAATAGTCTAATTATTTATTTGGGCCCAATTCTATATTAATTGATTTAAGCCCAATGACCAAGCCCACCCTATTGGGTCTTGATCTGTTAACCCAAACCCAAATATTGACCAGATCCAACAATTAATATTCCCTTTGATCTGCATTCCAATCAGTTAATTTGATCCCCTAATTCTCTCTCCCTAAAACCTCTCCTTTAATTCTCCTCCACTCATTGATTTCCGTAACTCCCTCCTCATTATTATATTCCTTTTATTATACTAATTTATCTCTCCCCGTAACCAACTCCCCAAAAATCTCTCTCTTTCCTTTTTATTATATTCTAATATCTATCTCTCTCTCTCTTCTTCTTCTCTGATTCAAAAACCAAACGAAACAAACAAACCAAAACCGAACAAAATCAAAACCAAACCAAAACAAAACCCATCGCACACCAACTCCATCTTCTTCCTTTAATCTCCATCGCCAATACCCAAAACCTCCATTACCGACCTTCGTTCGCCTCACCCATTGCCGCACCGTCGTCCCCTTCATCGAACCCATCATCCGCCATTAACCACCTCCATCATCTCCACCGTTCCCTCACCCCCTTCGATCATCGTCCCCACTCCTCCGACCCATTTCACCATCATCGTCTTCGCCCTAAAACCCACCGAACCCACCTCCGAAAAACCCAATCGCCATTGCCCCACCTTCGCTCGCCTTCCACGTCGAGCATTGTCTTCTCCGCTCACCTTCGTTTGGACCTCGACCTTCTCCGCTCTCTCCCTACATCCACCGCAGACCACCACCACAACACCCAACCATCGTCATCCTCCATCGACGACTTCGCCTTCACCATCGTCAACCAGAACTTCCCCCGAACCCATTTCCCGCTCTCCCCTGTTTCGAACCCAAAGCAGAGTCACCGCCGCACGACGAGTTACCTCTCGACGTCGCGCCGCCGCCAACGTCGCGAGCCCCGCCTTGTCACCGTCGAAGCAATTGCCCGCCTGGGCCGCAGTCCCGCCCTCTCTCCCGCACGCTACCGAAGCGAAGAAGAAGACGAAGGGTGATTGGGGGACTTCCGTGTTCGGTGTTCTGTTGGAGCGGATTGAAACTCGCTGTTCACTGTTCTGGCTTCCAATCCGGTGTGGAGAAGCCCATCTATTGGCTGTGTACGCTGTTCGGTGTTCGGGCGCCTCTGATCTCCTTTGCTGTCCGCTGTTTTGGGGTAGATCTTGGTGTGGAGCTTTGCTTTGTTGGTGTGTTGTTTGCTTGGATTACTTGCACGTATTTTCGCGCACAATTTTCGTCAAAAGGGCAAGTATTCTCTTGTACAACTTTATTTTTCTAGTACAAGCTTTGTAAAAATACCGCAAGTATATTATTTTTGACTCCAATTCGCATTCATAAGTCGAATTGATACCCGTTTTCATTTCTAAACCATCGATCCTGTATTCACACGAGATCGTGAATATTTTGTTATCCTATGCATGACACGAACAAAATGAATAAATAAATAAATACAAACATATGAACTTTTAGGGATTCTACATATTGTTGTGAAATGACTATTTTGCCCTTGATGATTATTTAAGTGTTCCATATTATCCCTAAAATTTTAATTAGTTTTATACATGTTATTAGTCACTTTATAGTTGTAATATTATTTTATATGACCCAAAAATATTATGGACTCATCTATGTAATAATAAATTAGACCCATATATGTATTAATAAAATAGACCCAATTATGACATTAAAACTATATGTTTCGCATTTCATGACTTAAGAATATAATGCATGTAAAATTCCTTGTTGTTCTCTGTCCATATCTTGACTTCGTCTCATTGCATTATGTTTGTGTTAACAAATTAATAAAAGTAATAAGCCGGGGTTTAAGGGAAAGATTTAAGTAGTGGGCAATATAGAAGAGCGTACTCGGACGGGAGCTCGTGGTTTTCCCGATGCAAGTTGCAATTACAAATTGCAAGATTGCGAATGATACGTTTACATGTTTCACGTTATATGTTTACACTATGTTTGACTCGATATGTTCCACGTTATATGTTTGCACGTACTTCGGTACAATATTGAATGATATGTTTCCCGAGTACGTGACCTATAAAACCCACCACTAAATCTAAACGAAATTGTATTGACTGTAGCAACCATGTAATAAAAATATGGGGTGCATGAAGTGCTACCTAGATAGAATCAAGACATTAGACATAAGATTAACACGTGCATTTTCATGATCCAACCATATGTTACATGTTCATGTTGATTCGATACCTGATTATTTATTTTATATGTCACTTGTTTCGTAACACCATGTTCATATCATGTTTATAAGTTGCATTTTGTTCCTATTTCGTAATTATCGATTCCTTATTCTTCCCTGTTTTTCTGTTGTTTTGTTTACATCTGTTCCCTTAGCTTGTACTCCCCTTGCGGCCCGTAACTTGTATTAACGGGTCTCCTTGTTTTCCTTTTCTTTTCTTTTGTTATAATATACTTGCAGGCCCAAATGGAGAGTTACCAGAAGGTGTCGCAGACCAAGTGTTTTAGATTTATAATTTATTATGTCATCATATTAGTTTGTGTTTTATTTCATAAAACTCTTTATTGTAATTCGGGCTTGTTTGACCCGCAATAATTCCCAGTTGTTGGTTACTTTTATGGACTATGTCATGAATTTTCATTATCAAATTGTGATTTATATGCCTGCGTGGATTGTTTTATTATCTTGTTGTTGAGTTTACTTGTACAGCTTAAGAATGGTGTGTTCGCACCATTCGCTGGGCCTTAGTCCCGCGCCCGTATTTCCATGTTTTGGGAAGCGGGGCGTGACAGGGTTTTTAGTGGTATCAGAGCTCAGGTTTGGTCTAATGTGTTAGTTGACTAATACATTAGACAGACTTGACTCAATCAGGTTAACTCAACAACATGTACACCACGTTGATCACATGGATAATGAATAACCAACACAATCTGGATACTCCTCTGATTTGATTCCTCTTTGATCCCGTCACATTCGGTTCTTTCAATTCTCAGTTGTTTCGTCCCCTTCATTCATTCACATTTATTGATTTCTTATTAGGTATAGATTCTTTCTTTTTGTACCCATATTATTTTTGATTCTAGTGTCTTATCCTATTTCTTCCTGCTTGGTTCGTCGAGAGGTGCCATGTGGACTACAACGGCATGTCTGCAGCATGGAAAGTCGCCATCAGAGTTGCGCAGCTGAAGCATGGTAAGCCCATAACCCATAGGTCCCAGAATTTTCTTATTGCTTTCTCTTCATTGCACTGCTTGCTTTTCTTTCGCACATTTGCATTGTCTTCATTCATTGAATCTCTAGTGGACATCATCCTAGGTCACCCCATTCTTATTTATGATTGTCTTATTCTGGTATTGCCACCCTCTTGACATTTCTTTGAATCCCCTGATTTGTTATCTCCCATAAGAGTTTGCTTTGCCTTGTCCTATATACCGCCTAAGCAAATTTCGAGGACGAAATTTTGTTGTAAGGTAGGTAGGATTTGTAACCCCTGTTTTCGCTAAATTATATTTTCAAATATTTTTCCCGTAATTAAATTAAACTATCCCCTTATAATTTAATATGTTATTCAAACTATTTTTATGGAGCCCAATAATTTATTATTCAACTATTTTATTATGTGAAATATTTTGAACCCCATTTCTATTACAAGACCAGTAAATTTAATTAAACCCAATAGTCTAATTATTTATTTGGGCCCAATTCTATATTAATTGATTTAAGCCCAATGACCAAGCCCACCCTATTGGGTCTTGATCTGTTAACCCAAACCCAAATATTGACCAGATCCAACAATTAATATTCCCTTTGATCTGCATTCCAATCAGTTAATTTGATCCCCTAATTCTCTCTCCCTAAAACCTCTCCTTTAATTTTCCTCCACTCATTGATTTCCGTAACTCCCTCCTCATTATTATATTCCTTTTATTATACTAATTTATCTCTCCCCGTAACCAACTCCCCAAAAATCTCTCTCTTTCCTTTTTATTATATTCTAATATCTATCTCTCTCTCTCTCTTCTTCTTCTCTGATTCAAAAACCAAACGAAACAAACAAACCAAAACCGAACAAAATCAAAACCAAACCAAAACAAAACCCATCGCACACCAACTCCATCTTCTTCCTTTAATCTCCATCGCCAATACCCAAAACCTCCATTACCGACCTTCGTTCGCCTCACCCATTGCCGCACCGTCGTCCCCTTCATCGAACCCATCATCCGCCATTAACCACCTCCATCATCTCCACCGTTCCCTCACCCCCTTCGATCATCGTCCCCACTCCTCCGACCCATTTCACCATCATCGTCTTCGCCCTAAAACCCAATCGCCATTGCCCCACCTTCGAAAAACCCAATCGCCATTGCCCCACCTTCGCTCGCCTTCCACGTCGAGCATTGTCTTTTCCGCTCACCTTCGTTTGGACCTCGACCTTCTCCGCTCTCTCCCTACATCCACCGCAGACCACCACCACAACACCCAACCATCGTCATCCTCCATCGACGACTTCGCCTTCACCATCGTCAACCAGAACTTCCCCCGAACCCATTTCCCGCTCTCCCCTGTTTCGAACCCAAAGCAGAGTCACCGCCGCACGACGAGTTACCTCTCGACGTCGCGCCGCCGCCAACGTCGCGAGCCCCGCCTTGTCACCGTCGAAGCAATTGCCCGCCTGGGCCGCAGTCCCGCCCTCTCTCCCGCACGCTACCGAAGCGAAGAAGAAGACGAAGGGTGATTGGGGGACTTCCGTGTTCGGTGTTCTGTTGGAGCGGATTGAAACTCGCTGTTCGCTGTTCTGGCTTCCAATCCGGTGTGGAGAAGCCCATCTATTGGCTGTGTACGCTGTTCGGTGTTCGGGCGCCTCTGATCTCCTTTGCTGTCCGCTGTTTTGGGGTAGATCTTGGTGTGGAGCTTTGCTTTGTTGGTGTGTTGTTTGCTTGGATTACTTGCACGTATTTTCGCGCACAATTTTCGTCAAAAAGGCAAGTATTCTCTTGTACAACTTTATTTTTCTAGTACAAGCTTTGTAAAAATACCGCAAGTATATTATTTTTGACTCCAATTCGCATTCATAAGTCGAATTGATACCCGTTTTCATTTCTAAACCATCGATCCTGTATTCACACGAGATCGTGAATATTTTGTTATCATATGCATGACACGAACAAAATGAATAAATAAATAAATACAAACATATGAACTTTTAGGGATTCTACATATTGTTGTGAAATGACTATTTTGCCCTTGATGATTATTTAAGTGTTCCATATCATCCCTAAAATTTTAATTAGTTTTATACATGTTATTAGTCACTTTATAGTTGTAATATTATTTTATATGACCCAAAAATATTATGGACTCATCTATGTAATAATAAATTAGACCCATATATGTATTAATAAAATAGACCCAATTATGACATTAAAACTATATGTTTCGCATTTCATGACTTAAGAATATAATGCATGTAAAATTCCTTGTTGTTCTCTGTCCATATCTTGACTTCGTCTCATTGCATTATGTTTGTGTTAACAAATTAATAAAAGTAATAAGCCGGGGTTTAAGGGAAAGATTTAAGTAGTGGGCAATATAGAAGAGCGTACTCGGACGGGAGCTCGTGGTTTTCCCGATGCAAGTTGCAATTACAAATTGCAAGATTGCGAATGATACGTTTACATGTTTCACGTTATATGTTTACACTATGTTTGACTCGATATGTTCCACGTTATATGTTTGCACGTACTTCGGTACAATATTGAATGATATGTTTCCCGAGTACGTGACCTATAAAACCCACCACTAAATCTAAACGAAATTGTATTGACTGTAGCAACCATGTAATAAAAATATGGGGTGCATGAAGTGCTACCTAGATAGAATCAAGACATTAGACATAAGATTAACACGTGCATTTTCATGATCCAACCATATGTTACATGTTCATGTTGATTCGATACCTGATTATTTATTTTATATGTCACTTGTTTCGTAACACCATGTTCATATCATGTTTATAAGTTGCATTTTGTTCCTATTTCGTAATTATCGATTCCTTATTCTTCCCTGTTTTTCTGTTGTTTTGTTTACATCTGTTCCCTTAGCTTGTACTCCCCTTGCGGCCCGTAACTTGTATTAACGGGTCTCCTTGTTTTCCTTTTCTTTTCTTTTGTTATAATATACTTGCAGGCCCAAATGGAGAGTTACCAGAAGGTGTCGCAGACCAAGTGTTTTAGATTTATAATTTATTATGTCATCATATTAGTTTGTGTTTTATTTCATAAAACTCTTTATTGTAATTCGGGCTTGTTTGACCCGCAATAATTCCCAGTTGTTGGTTACTTTTATGGACTATGTCATGAATTTTCATTATCAAATTGTGATTTATATGCCTGCGTGGATTGTTTTATTATCTTGTTGTTGAGTTTACTTGTACAGCTTAAGAATGGTGTGTTCGCACCATTCGCTGGGCCTTAGTCCCGCGCCCGTATTTCCATGTTTTGGGAAGCGGGGCGTGACATCTATTTTGCGGACCGAGTGCTTCAACAATTCGGTCTTCATCAACACATTCCGATACCACGAACATATGACACCAAATTGCACGGTGTCTAGGAATTTCACAAAACGAACTATTGGAATGAGCACCAGTACGAAGCTGTGGTAGATCTGTCTCCTCTTTTGAGCCAGATTAAAAGAACCACATTAAATTTAAACCCGACACACCCATCAAATCTGAATCTTATCCGACAATCTCACATATTTCTCCTCACCCTCTTCACTTCTGCTCTCCATCATCTCTCTTCTCTTCATCTCTCCCGCCCTCTCAAACCCAAATCCAGAAGATCCATTTAATTTGAACTTAATAAACCTATCAACCTAAATCCAAAACCCATCAAATCTGAATCCAATCCAACAATCTTCTCTTTTTCTCTCTCACACACTCACTCATATGTTCACAACCCATTTAAATCCAAACTCAAAACTTAACCCAAAATTTAGAATGAGGGTATTTTCACACGTGCACTACATGTAACTTAAAAACTGACGGCAGACTAACACTGTATCCCCCTTAGTTGGTTATGTGCATTGACTAGTTTTGTAGGTGGGTTTCTCGCTTTTAACCCATTATTGAATTATTATGAGCTTAGCTAGGCAGTTAAAATCGGTTTTTGGAACTAATCAATCTAGGAGCGATTATTGATTAATCGGTTAATCGAAAAATAATCGGGGATTAAATCGAAAAAATCGTTATATATAATTAAAAAAAGATATATCCTCATTATGTAGCAACTCTAAATCCTAACATAAAACTATTATGAGATTATCAAACAGGAACATATAGTTATAGAGAAAAAGAAGAGAGTACTTGGTTTGAGTTGAGTTTGGATTCTGGATGTGGGTCGGATCAGGTTTGCTGGTCGGTTCCATCAAACAACAACAATTGGGAAGGAGCAGTGCAAGTAACAAGAGGTGTAGCAGATGCGGGCCGGGTAAAGTATGCGACGGTACAGGGGGAGTGATGGCGGGTCGGGCTTGGGTTTGCTCGAGGAAGAAGAAGAGAATCAGTTTGGGTTTGCACGAGGAAGAAGAAGAGAGTGGCGATATGTCGGGTTTGGGTTTGTACGAGGACCAGAAGTTGTTTGGATTTTGAATATGAATTTTGGATTTAGGTCAGATTGAGCCCAAATAATGCAAACGAGCATGAAAATTAGAGAAAATTTAATCTGTTAATCGGCCGATTAACCACTAATCGGCCGATTAATCCCGATTAAGTCGCTAACTATTGAAATATTATAAATCGCTTAACCTTCGATTAGCGATTAATCGGGGATTTTAACTGCTTAGGAGCTTAACGATTGTGGGCTAAAAGAAAATTTTGGTTAATTAATATAGTAGTAGTGAATACGTTGCATGATGTAGGAATTTAGTCCAAGAGGGTGCATCGGGTTCATTTATATAGTAAATTCCATGATCTCAAGTTTTCTTTCGACTAACTAGTTTTTTGAGTGAGACTTTAGCCTTGTGGGGTTGTGACAATACTCGGGTTGTGACTACGGAAATGACTTAGGGTTACTAGATTAATAGGTGAGTGGAGCTTGGGCTTTCACAATATAAACCACAAAATTGGGCAATAATGGTGAAATTTCGTTCTCTCTTGAAACCGGCCAAAATTGGTGAACAATAACCCATGAAGTCGACCGGAAATGCAGAAATATCAGAATATCTCGAAACCTGCCAAACCCACAAAGTTGGGCAGAAATTGTGAAATTTCAGAATCTCTCAAAATTGGGCTAGAACCCACGAAATTGTGCGAAAGTGGTGAAATTTTAAAAACTCCCAAAATCATCCAAAACGGGACTGTAATACACAAAATTGTGTAAAAATGTTGAAATTTGAAAATCTCTTGAAATCGGTCAAATTGGTGAACTATCACACCAAATAATCTCACCGAACTCCTTTCCTTGCATTGTGCAGGTGTAGAAATTTTTGCCATTATTCCCTGATGGCAAACGAAACGGCCGGCCATCGAGCCGGGCGGGACAGTGCTAAGGTAAATGCCAAAAGACATGTTCTGTTCACTACCATTGCACAAGAATACGACCTGTTGGTTTATGGTGGTGCATCTGTGAATCTGTTGCGGGGCGGGCAAGGGCCCAAAAGTGTGCATACAACCTCACCATGCCGGTGCAATAAGTTGAAAAGATGGGATGCGTAGAAGAAGCGAGATAGATAAATAAGCTTTGGTTGTGTATTTATGTCGTCTGCAAAGGATTTAGGATTTAGCCTGCCCATGGCAGTTCAGCTGCACGGACCCGGCCTTTGACAGGGGGCCTTGCGGCTTTTACTGTGGGTCGGGAGGCGGACGGCCTGATATTGTTTGCTTGTATTGTTCATACCATAGTATAGGCAGTTGCTTGTTTAGTGCTCTCGTCCAGTCAATCTCTTCCAAGTGTTATTCGCATCTACTGTTGTTCAAGTGGATATCTTTTAGAGTTTCAGTCATTTTGATTGGTTATGGATGAGAAGTTGCTTCCTGCTCAAGTGATAAACTGTTTGAAACAATGGTGCACCATGGTAAATGCCTTGGCAAAAATATGATCTAGTTGAAAGTGGTAAGTGATGAGACATGGTCTCCTTTAATTCTTTGCAACCGATGGTTTATGTGTGTTCACCCCAATATAATTGGTTTATTTCATGGACTACAGTAGTTGTCAGCAATGAAGTACATGCTCTTATAAATTAAGAGAACAAGGGTATAACCTCAATTCATGCAGCCTTCAAGAAAGGGTAAAAGAGACATAGAACAAGGGTTGAACCGTCATTTTAGTGATTGTGGATCATATTGTGGACTCACATTTTATAAGCAGAGACAAGTGGAACTGTTGTTTGATTAAATCTAAAGGTGATTCTTTTTTTTCTCCCCCGAGTTCAATAATGTTCAATGAGCAAGAGGGAAAAATTGAAATATTAATGGTAGTGTATTCTATGTTGATGATATCCTATAGCTCTACTGTATAGACATGGTATTAGATTAGCCATGTGCTGTAACATCAACAGTTCAGAGAGACATGTATAGACTTGTTTCAGATGGGTGTGCATGTGCCGTGAAGGCAGTGTACGAAGCGAAACTGACGTACATACAATTTATACAATTTTGCTGGACCGAACTTGTTTGTCGGCCCACTATCCAGAGTTGTTGGAGGGATTTGTTGTTTGTACGGGTCATGTTGCTTTATGTATGTTTTATTTTCTGTCTGTAGTTTGTAATCTAGCCCAGTACTCTGGGCTTGTTTCGGTAAGTTCTTATTAATGAAACAGGGTGGTCATATTTCACTTTTCTCTTCAAAAAAACGGTTCAAAGAGAGTATTATTTTTGGGTCCTTAAAATTTGAACATTTGGAGCCTTTAACCATTAAGCCATATGTCTTCTGAACGCTCTGATTCCCATCTATGTATCGGTGTAAATAATTATGCGAAGAAGGTTTAGCCAGTGATCAGTTTATAATACATCCAGATGTTGTCACTGGCTTTCTGACTCTTTAGCTTTCTCTCTCATGGAAGCCCGAAGGTGCAGACTGCAGACACTGTATGATCTCTGAAATAAAACATTAATGGAAGCAGTTTTATCTTTCTGTTATTTAGGGATCATTTCGCAAGAAAAGGGAGCTTCATCGATCTGCAGAAACTTAACAATAGATGTTGGCTGGTGCCTTTTAGTAAGTAGCTGCTAGTAAGCACCATACATCTTATAACTTCTTCTGATCTATGTTTTTTTTTTATATTTTTTTTTGTGCAGATTACATGGAAGTGGCAACTCAAATATCGAAAATGCTGCACAGGAGTAGTTTCTGTTCCCAATCAAACCTTATGTAGAATAATCTCAAATACTAATAATTATGTATATTGAAGTCTATACCCCACCATCATCAAATGACCAATATAACACAACCTTTTGACAAGAAAGGTCGTGTCATAAAAATTGTTTCGGCAACTGGTGTTAGTTGAAGTTCATTCCTTCAGTGTTGTAGGTTATCTGTCTCAATAGGGAATGCTGTTTCCTTTTCAAACTCATCGGCAATACTGCAGAGCAGTACAACACACAAGTCAATGATCAGTAGGGCTGCAAACGAATCGAGCTATTCGGCTCGAGCTCGTTTTGTAAACGAGCCGAGCTCGAGTTTGGTTTTTTATTTTTATTTTAGGGTATGCTCATCGAGCTTGGTTTTTTATTTTTATTTTAGGGTATTCTCATCGAGCTATTCGGCTCAAATACGGTCAAAGCTAAGCACGAACCGAGCTCGAGCCTGAAGGTATTCGGCTTGGCTCGGCTCGATTGCAGCCCTAATGATCAGTAAGTCTCTTTTGAAGCCTACCCATGTTCTCATTGCTGCAATACAATACAATACAATACAATACATGATATTCATTAATTAGTTATTCTTCTTGCCTGCCAATCCTCTTTGTCCAACAGAAGCAGCAGCTCTCTTTGTTTCCTTTAACAAAACAAAACAGTGTGTCATCCATAATCCCAAATTTATGCTTGATCAACTTTCTGTATTGGTCTCTCCTTATTTTTCTTGTAGACAACTAAATTTACCTCCGATAATTGATTGATTGTTATTGAGAAATACGGAGTATAATGTCAGAAACATATCCCAAATTTATGCTTTTCCTTGAGAATGTTTTGTTATCTCTGGCCTTGCATGCATTATAAAATAGCATATCATTAGGAAACTGATGAAGTCGGTATCTATTAGAAAGCATAGCCATTTCCCTGCTGTTCTACACATTCTTATCAAAATGAGAGTACAATGTTTAAACACAATGTCATGTCAAATTTTCCTTTTAAGTAGTCCAGAATTTGTGGTTATACTACTCCCACTTCACGTGTGTTATTATTAGATAAATTTTGGGAGACTTGTATATATCGTGGTTTGATCCTTGACTTGGAAGTTTTGATTCTCTACATCCACCAGTTTCAGAACCACCAGAGTCATGTATTACAGTATGATTTTATAAAGGTTATATATATAGCTCACATTTTCTCCATTTCTGAAGCCGAAAAAAAGAACCCATATAGTAGGAATATCTCTGGGTCTCAGTAACTAATGTAAGAGTGAGCGGTAGATTGAGACGTTCCAACAAATTGGTAGCGGGTCTACACTAACCAAGTGTTCTTCTCTTGATTATTTCTTGAACGACTCACAACGTGTACTTAGGATCAAGACCCACGGTGCATGACTACTATTAGTTGATGAAAACAGAGAAAGTGACATTTTTAAAGTATACCGTCCAGTTGTGAACTAGGATCTAAAAGAGATTTAGGACTAGTAGGTTGGAGGAAAAAAATATATAACAACGAAATTGTGGCTCTAGAGTCTAGATCACGACATAACGTAACGTCGATCTTGAAGGTCAAAAGAACACAAAAACAGAGGTGACCACTTTTGCTGCTTAGGATCATTCATTTAGCCAAGTAGTGAGATTAAGGAGGATATTGTTAATGCTTAATGGTTAAGATACGAAATCTGGAGGATTATGTCAAGGCAAAATTTCATAAAACGGTGGTTATAACGACCATCTCCACTGCAGGGAATTTGAATGTTGAATAATTATGAAATATGCCTTGAAAATTAATGCAGATGAAATGAGAAAATGTTGAAATCCTCATGAGAGCATTTTGAACAAGTTGGGTGGTTGATTCAATCTTTTTGTGATACAAGGAAAACAGGTTAATTATTTGAACATTCATTTATTGTAGTAGTCCGATATTATGCAAGTTAGGAGTGAAAAGGTTAATTTGTCCAAGTTAGGGAATACAATTCCGGTAGCAGGCTTAAGCAAAGCTTGAATTGAGGGACTTAATAAAGAAGATGGTAATTAAAAATTTGATACAGTAATCTACTTCGACAAAGATTCATAAGAGCATCCACAGTCGCTTGCTTGTTTGCCATTTTTTTTCCATTTTTACTATAGCGCACACAGTCGTAAACTATTTTGTCATTTTTTGACAATTCGGCTACAACAGTAAGAAAAAAATAGCATTCGAAATAGCAAAATGCATATTGTAGCGGACGAAACATCATGTTTCGTCTGGATTATTTAATTATATTTTTAAATAATCGGACGAAACATGTGAAGTAAAAAAATTTGAAAAACTAATAAAATAATCCAGAAATATGCATATATGGCTGGACGACCATCGAGTCACATTTCCTTAAATTGTTTTTGCAAATTACCATGATTAGTTACTGTGTGCAATTATTTAAATTTGTTTTGCAAATTTATAAATTGTTTTTGCAATTTTTAAATGTTTTTGTAATTCTGTAAATGTTTTTGCAATTTTTTTTTTGCAAAAAAAAAACCTCCTTAAAATCCGGACACCGGTCATTTTGCATTTTTCCCCCTTTCTGTTACGAAACATCTTGTATATTTTATTAATATTTTCTCAGTTTCTGACTATATAAATAATTTTTTAATGACAGACGAAACATAATGTTTCGTTGATGTTTCGTCTGTTTCTTTTTTAACGAATTTATGCTTTTTTTTTGCCATCCGACGACTGCAGCGTTTCGTTAAAATGGATCGCCAAAATATGCATTTTGCCATTTTTTTACATTGAACGACTGTGGATGCTCTAACCCGTCTAATAAGTTAACATTTCATCCAATGGTTGTAGTACCTAAAGATGGAACTGAAGCTGTTTCCCACAATGGCAACTATACCAAATCGATCAATCTATTTTTGGACTCTAACTTTAGCAATTACTACAATAAGGTGAGAAGTTGGATCTACCACCAAATGGTTGGGGGGCTAGCTGATGAATTCAAGTGAGTGAATTGAATTGAATGAATGACTCAATAATTGTTTTGTTTTATGAGCTTATTATATTTGGTTGCAGTAGTACGTACTATATCTATATCATCAATAGCATGATGAATCCGTATATATATATTAAAGCTCACATGAGTTGTGGAATTGGGAGTGCATTATGAGGAGGGGACCCTTGCTGTTTCCTCACAGTAGTTCACGGGAGCTCACTGCTAGCTCACGTGAAGGGCAACAAAATGGTTGCATGAGAGTTTGCTTTTGGATTCATCTTGTTTCTTCAATCAATCACTTGAGTAGCCGGTTTTAACTGGGAAGCCATACAAGATGTCCATGTGAGTTTCATTCATACCGACATGATTCGTGTTCTGATAAGATGTGTACTCGATTAAAAAAGGGGAGCAGGAAACGGGCAGGGGAGAAAGAAAGAGGAGCTTGCTTGAAATGAAGAGAATCTTACCCCACAAATGAAAGAGCAGTTTATAGTAGACACTCTACTATCTTAGAGCATCCACAGTCGTTTTCTATAATTCCCATTTTCTCAAATTTTAGCAAACGAATAGAAAAAGAGCGCTGCAGTCGTTTCTCATATTTCCATATTTTGGCAAACTTTCTATTTCCATTTCTCAAATATGAGAAACGAACTGAGCTTTCTCAAATTATAAAGGATGGGTCATACCCCGTCTCTTCGATATAATAATTTTTTAATCGTATCAGACGGACGATCATATACCGTCTCTCCTATTTTCTTAAATTTTTTTCTTTTAAAAGGTCGGACGGGGAATGATACCCCGGATGGGGTATCAAACCCCGTCTCTCCCTTTTTTTTATTTGTTTTTTTTTTAATAAAACGAACGGCCAGGATTGAGCGATAGGAATATATATATATATATATATATATATATATATATATATATATATATATATATATATATATATATATATATATATATATGGTGGGACGGGGACACATACCCCGGACGGGGTATGATACCCCGTCCAATAAAGGAGCTGCCATTAATGCTGTGCAGGGATAATTTAGGAGTAGTTAGTATATTAATTAGGTTTAGTTAGTATATTAATTAGGTTTAGTTATTTTTATATTATTTAATTTAGTTAATTAATATAGTTTAATAGTTAATAAGTAATTAACTTTTTTTAAATTTATTTGAAACGATCGGACGGTATATCATATACCGTCTCTCTAAAAAATAGAAAAAATATAGCAAACGACGACTGCAGTGAACGATCGTATTTGCTATTATTGTTGCTGCCATATTATAGTAAATGAGAAAAACGACTGTGGATGCTCTTAGATCCAAGAAATTTAAATTTTATCTTTTTTTTTTAACCATGAAAAGGTAGACACAATGTCTAGCCCAAAATATATATTAAAGCATACTATGTACAGACTAAGTAAGGTGAAATCGATCAACGATATGGGATAGAGGGTTGAGAAGAGAGAGAGAGATTAGTCTCCTAGCTAGCTATGGTGAAGAGAAGGTAGAAAATTAAATTATTGCCGTACACTTCTACTTGCCCTAAGTACGAGTTTCATACAGACTCTTCCTAGCCCAAAAACGATTCCATAACCTAGATAGTTAAAATCGGTTTTTGGAACTAATTGGTCTAAGAGCAAGTAGTGACTAATCGGTTAATCGAAAAATAATTCGGGATTAAATCGGAAAAAATCATTTTACACACACACATTATTAAAAAAAGATATATCCTCATCATGTAGCAATCCTATATCCTAACATAAAACTATTATAAGATTATCAAATAGGAAAAGATAGTTATAGAAAAAAAATAAGAGAGTATTTGGATTAAGCTGAGTATGGATTTTGGATGTGGGTCGGGTCAGCTTTGCTGGTCGGTTCCATCAAACAAAAATAATCAGCAAGGAATGAGCAGCAAGAGGAGGAGGTGCAGCAGATGCGGGTTGGGTCAAGTATGTGACGGCGCAGGAGGAGCGATGGCGGGTTGGGTTTGGGTTTGCTCGAGGAAGAAGAAGATAATCAGTTTGGGTTTGGGTTTGGGTTTGCGCGAGGATCAGAGGGGGTTCGGATTTTGGATTTTGGATTTGGATTTGAGTTTGGACCGGATTGAGCCCAAATAATGCAAACGGGCATGAAAATTAGAGGATGAGATTTAATCAATTAATTGGCCACTTCAAATCGGCCGATAACCACTAATCGATTGATTATACTCGATTAAATCACTAACTATTGAAATATTATAAATCGCTAAAAAACAATCGCTTAGCCTCCAACGATTAATCTGGAATTAATCGGGCGTAATTGGAGATTTTAACTGCTTAGCCCATAACAAGCAAAACTGACATCTTTCACTGAAATACAACATCATAGTTTGAAAGATTACGAGAATAAAAGTTATAATCATAGAAAAAATAGTTAAGGATTACAAAACAGAAGAAGAATCCTTAAAAAATTAGTCCCGATGATGAAGGTGTGAAGCTCAGAAGATGAGTCATTCGAAGCTGCTACTGATGTTCCTAGGATTTCCTGTCGTGCCTTAGATGTACAGGAGATCTAGTGCATTTGAACTTTCTAGTATGCTCACCAGTCTTCTTCTTGCTAGAACATGTTGTATTTATCCATGAAGCAAACCAAAATTTAGCCTTGACAATAGCAGAATCAATATTATGAAAAGTGGCATTGAAGTCAGAAGACTGCTATTTCTCTCTATCCATAAACTCTAGCAAACAGCGAAGGTAATAAGTGCTCATGTGTGTGACAGTGTGTGTTGTGAAGGGGAAAGACACCAATTGGAGAATGCATGCTCAAAGAGATGTAGGGAGAGATGAAATATGCAGCTTGGAGGTGAAATAATCTCAGGTCTGAGTAGCTAAGGGACAGGATAAGAAAATGTGAAAGTTTGTTTCCATTGAGCAAAGGCAGGATGTGCATGTCTGGTCTCCATTCCAACCCTTTTTTTGCATAGCTTCCTTAGAATTGAGCTTATCCCAACTTAGCATCCAGATGAAGATCTTGACTATAAGTGGTGCAAAGTTCTTCCATGTAGCAATCTGATAGGGAGATCGAATGCCTCCATCATTGAAGAATTTATAGATAGAGTTCACTGAGAATGATCTTGATTTATGATGGATCCAGATTGGTGTGTCAGGAGAATTAGGAATGGGAGAGAAATCAATCATTGCCAGGAGTAGAGCTTCTTTTTCTTTGGACATGGATCAGTTTAGATTTCTTCGAAGTTTCAATCGCCAGTGTCATATACTATTTATCAAATCATCTTGGGATCATAGGGGGGCTTGAGTTTTCCTAGCAGCAGAGGTCAGAAAGGGGTGAGCGTAAAGAACTGAGGAATGATCAAGCCATTTGTGTTGCCAACGGAGAATTCTTGTACCATCACCAAGGATCCATCTAATATTGTTGTAAAAGTGATCTTTAAGAGATAATAAACATTTCCAAAAAGCAGATGCATGTGTAGGGCAAGTAAAAGATGAGGTGGCTTGGTTGAAGTATAATGAATGCAGCACTGAGCTTTCCAGGGCAGAGGGATTCGAGCAAAGCTTCCACCACTGCTTCATGAGAAGGGAGTTGTTGAAACAGCAGAAGTTGATATCAAGGCTTGAGGTATCTGCAAATAGTTATAATAGTAGCTTGAGGTTGATGATCACCTTCTTTCCTCTGCAAAAGACAAGGGTGTCATCTGTGAATTGAAGTACCGGGAGTTGGGAAAGTGGATTTCTGAGTTGCAGAGGTGAAAGTCTCTTCATCTCTTCTCAGGTGGAGCATCTTAGCAAGAACATCAACAACCCGAATGAATAATATTGGTGATAAGATGTCTCCTTGCTTATGCCCTCTTTTACTATGAATGACTCGTTCCCTTTTCTCCATTGATGAGAATTGTGGATTTAGCAGTGTAGGATGTTATGGATCCAAGCACACCATCTATCTCCAAATCCCCTAGCCACTAGCAATTCTTCCAGAAATTCTCAGTTAACAGAGTCGAAAGCCTTTTTAAAGTCAATCTTCAACATAACTACATCAGACTTTTTTTTGGAACAGAGATTGATCATTTCATGAGCTATGAGAAAGCAGTCAAGTGTGGATTTACCTTTGAGAAAAGCATTTTGTGAGGAAACTAATGAAGGAAGTAAAGGGCTCAATCGTGTTAATTAAGACCTTAGTGAAGATCTTGAAAGAGCAATTGAGGAAGTTGATTGGTCGAAACTCAAAGACTTGATTGACTCCCTCACATTTGGGAATGAGCATGATGTCCGCATAAATTAATCACTTTAAGCTACCATTGCCACCGGGAGAATTATGCCTTTTCAAATTTGAAAGAGAAGGGCTTCGGTGCAATGGTCATGGAGTTGAGGACAATGGGACGATGATCAGAAGCCACCCTAGGAAGAGAGAATTGAGCTGAGTTGGGGAAATGCAATTTCCAATCCTTGGATATTAAAATTTTGTCTAGTTTTTTTCATAGAAGGATTGTTTCGTAGGTTAGACCAAGTGAACTTCCTACCTAAGAGTGGTAGGTCAATAAGTTGTAGAGAATGAATGAGGCTCTAAATGTATTCATCTCTCTAAGGGAACCCCTCCCTCCCAATCTCTCGTCATCTGACATAGTGATGTTAAAGTCACCGCAAAGAACGCAGCAAGGCTTGTGGAAAGATCTTCTTTGAACAATTTCATACCAGCAAACCTATCTATCTTCCTTGTCATGGGAAGCATAAACATAGGTGTAACGCCCCGAATCCCAAATACACTGAATTCGAGATGTTCTACAGGATCTTTTTGCTTTTCTTAGTACAATTTTACAAGGAATTTAAACTTTTCACTTTACATCAGAGTTTACATCATATATTACAATTACATTGCACAGCGGAAGTAAAAATTTACAACAATGAAATAAATATACAACAATATTGAAGCGAATCTCTAAGCATTTGTTCCTCTTTAACCTTTTTCATGCCATTTATCCTGCATACAAAACTGTGGGTACGTCAGTTTATTCAACCGACGATAATTATACATGGCCATCCTCTCTATGCCAGAAACAGTATAACGATTCTCATTTCTTAACAAATCACAAACTTGTTCACATAACAAAATAAAGTAAAGGGGAAAATCTTAATGATGTCGTGTCGTGATCGTGCACTTAATCCTTAATTCAATTATTTGATTTACATGACACTAATGCGCACTTGTTCGGATTCTATGCATCCCATACTACATAGGTCTGAGGGCAAGCCTCTTAATCGTTCTTTATTTTTGTAGGGTTCAATCCCTCGCCATGACTTAATCTACTACTGTAATTACGGTGAGTATCCTAGACGATCTATGAGTACAGGCACGTGCACTGGACCCTGGAGGGGAACCCCACGCCATGTCTTGACTCATCAAGCATGCATTCTGTGGCAATTCAGCCTCCTCCCTGAACACGATCCTCTTGCAGTCACCAAACATCCCACAAGCGTGGCTAAAGTCCGATCATTACTGAGTTGTGCCCACGCCATGTCTTGACTCATCAAGCATGCATTCTGTGGCTCACACACCCGCACCGTAAACTCTAGTTCTCATACTTATGTTTTCTCTCACTTTCATCACATCTCCACTATGTACTAATTATTAGAATCATGAATAAAAATCAAAGCTCTAGAGTTAGCCTCTCCACTAAACCGGACTTATTCATTTCATTCTCACATGACCAACCTTGGTCTTCTTTTTCAATTTTCATTTCATTTCATTTCCATTGCCGGGGGAGACTTAGCTACTCTGTTGTTTCAATTTACAATTCACAACTTCCAATTTGAGCATTTCCAACTCATGTATTCATTTTTCATTGCCTCAGCATATCATGATCTTAGCTTTCATATTCATGTAATTCTCAATTCAAAACTATGATTCATTTCATGTAAATTCATGCAGCAACAAAATAGAGTTTATCAACATCAACCATAAGGTTCACAATCTTCAACATAAACTGAATAAAGTTCTCTGACATGTCAAACACACTCTGGACAGTCGACTTGGAGAAGTCCAGTCGACTTGTCCAGTCAATTCAAGTTCTTCATAAACACTCGGGAGAGTCGACTGCTGCACATGGCCAGTCGGCTGCTCCACAACTTTCTATACTCAAAATGTCCGTTACGTGACAGTCGACTGTCATTCCATCAGTCGTCTGTCCTGGGGGTTTTTTAATTACAAAAATCATGCTCAGCCCAGTCGACTTGCTACTTGCATTAAGTCGACTGAACAGGTTCAATTTCAATTTAGGGACTTATCTTTCCATCTGTTCTTCCATGTACATGCATCATAGTGTCACATTACCATATATATTCATGCTACATAAACATGTAATTTCTTAGCTGTTCACAAACATCACAACATGGAATTTCACATAACTAATATTTTTCTTCCTCAAGGAAATGTTAAACAATGCATTTTCATTTGTTCATCACTTTCCTGCAAAGTTGAAATATTAATCTCAATTCATTATACTAGAACATCACAATGGTAAAATACCTCATTTCATTGAATTTCTGGAATGTTCATATTTTAAAAAAAATCAATGCATCGGTCGGCTGTTCACATTAACAGTCGACTGCACAGGTCGTTATCAGTTTACTAATTGTCACTAGTTTCTTTTCTTACGTTCATGTCTCATCAGTCATGTACAACATGGAGGCATTTCTTATATCCTTTTAGTCTGTACACATGTACATCATGAAACAACTTAACAAATCATAAAAACGTATGCCTCGTACCAGTCGACTTGTCCCAACGGCAGTCGACTGTACAGATCCATCTCGTTCTTATTTACAGTGTCATTACTGCATTATTCAATCATCATCTTAAACATACACAGGGCAATCTAACACGTTTGAATTTACTTTTCACAAGCATGGTAACAATCATCAAATCATGGCATACTTTCTACATTAGAAGTCCTGAGAAACACCCACCTTATTGACGAAATAACCGAAATCCAGCAAAAGCTCCTTAATGTAATGCACGACTCCTTGCTCCTTGCTCCTTGCTCCTTGCTCCTTGCTCCACACCGAAAGCTTCAGAAGTGCTGCCCGGCCTCACACAACTCTCTCACAAAATACCTCTCTTATAAAATGATCTTAGTGTAAAAGAAACAATGGATGAGAAGGGGTATTTATACACCAATTTGGGTGAGATGGAGGGCTACGATTCAATAGATAGTTATAGAATCAAGGGCTAGGATGGACTAGGGAGTTGTGATAACCACCCACACTCCAAATAACTACCCACACTCCAAAACCACTCCTCACTCCAACCGGCCAAGAAAAGGGTGCTCTTGCACGTGTATGCAACATGCACGTGCATGCACAAACCATCCTACAAGAACTTGTACACCAAATAACAAGTCTTTAAAAAAGAAATGTTACACATTACAAGTTGTAGAAAATAAGAAAAGGGATTAAATCCATGGGCTTAAATTAATTGGGCCAAGATAATTATTTTAAAAGAAAAATAAGTAAACGAACATTTGGGCTTTAGGAAAATGCTTTATAGAAAACAATATTCTTACTCAACATGTTGAAAATAATAGCCAAAATATTACACGTGCACACTACGTGCAAAATAAACAATTTTTCATAAATTTGAAAAATCAGGGTATTACAACACTCCCTCCTTAGAATAGTTCCATCCTTAGAATAAGAAAATTTTTTCATAAATTTGAAATATAGGGTTCAGTAAGATGATTATAAATGTAGGAAGGTTCAAATTTGGGTTCGGGATTATCTTTATTACAATTATTTTCTCATTTGTGGTGCACACGAGGTGTTTGTGAAAATACTCAAAAGACCTTTATAATTATTTGGCACGATTTTGATTCAATTTAGTCATTCAAATTACCTTCTTTCTGGTACTGTCTTGCCGACGGATTTTGGTTGGCTGACGAATGTGGATATAGAGGTTAAAGTCTACCACTTAGAAATTATGTTTTTTGTGTTTGATGGTTTCCTCTGTAGTGGTTTCTCAATGTTGATGAACTTTGTCCTATACTAAATTTTTGATCCATGCTCCAATTTTATGGCGTGCATCTATTGCCGTTATGTAGGCGTGCAGAAAGGGACTGCTTCATCATGTGCATCGTATTAAAATGAGTGATGTAAGTCTCTTAAGCTTAAAACAATACATATGTTTGTACTTTTTAACACTAGCATTAGCACTTTACCAAAGTTTATTGAGGGTGTTTCCGAAAAAGAAACCTATATCTTGATTAAAGTTGTTTTACTGTTTTACTTCAATTTTGATTAATGTTGCTTTTTTTTACTGCAATTTCAGTAATATTTCTATTCAATATTGATCTATGGTATAATTACTATATTCTATTCTTACTTGATAAACTATGAAGATATATACCATTGTTAGATCAAATATTGTTAAAATTAATTATTTTTAAAAATTATGCATACTATCATATTTATTATACTATTAGGAGAGAGAGTCATTCCTCTATTAAAATAGAGCAATGGGAGGAAAAGTATAAAACTAGCACGTGCTAACACATGAGAAAAAAAGAAGAAGAAACGAACACGTACTAACACGTGCAATCAATTTACAATATAAAATAAAATAAAATAATAATAAAAACAACCACTCACCTTCTGATGTTGATTATGTTTCATTTGAGATGAATGATTTAAAATGGAAGGCTTGATTTGAGCACTGTTTTAAATTTCCTCCGATACGGTCGAAATTTCGTTTCGGCTAGCTTGCCGATACGAAATCACATACTTTATACTCTATATCGTTTTGGACCGAAATGTGTAGATTTCGGCTAAAATTGCCGAAATATTATCGAAATTAGCGAAATATCAACCGAAATAGACACACAAATGTTATTGTGAATATATATTAAAAAGTTATTTTTCTTTTTGCATATATATATCTTTCAATTTAGGACCTTAAGCTAAGATAATATGAGAATTTCGTCTCGTTATTGTTTGTATATATGCAAAGTTAAGTAAGTTTATTAACTAATATTTTTTTTTCTAATAAATGCAAATTCAATTTGGTTATATACTTATATTACATTCTGTTTTATATTGTTGTTAAATTATGTGAATATTTACCGTAATTGATTCATGTCATTAGTTACATTATACAGTATTTTATTTGATAAATGACATGTAAGACATATAATATCTTATTCAGTAACCAAAAACAATATTTATTGAGTATAGGAAATGAACATTCGATATGATCACATTTTCCCGAGATCTCCTCTGATATTTTCGATCCAAGACGAAACACCCCTTGCCGAGACGAGTCTGAAATCCGATATTTAAAACTATGGATTTGAGATGGAAGACAGTTGAGAAGCACACTGTGGAGAAGGAGATAGCAGAGTACATCAAGGAGGAATCCAAGAAGAGCAACATCCCCACCTATTACTGCATTGTAAGCTCAACTTCGGTAAGTATTCGACTTTTTGTCTTTGCTTTAGAATTATAGAATGATGTTGGTTGGTTTGAAAATATGAATTTGTTAATTTGTAGATTTGTCATCGTTTGATTATATTGTGATCGAAATAGTTAAGGGGCATCTCTACATTTAGGGATCTAGGGTTTAACTATGTCTTAGTGTTCGTCTGTGTTGAATAGGCCACCTCTGTCGTTTTATGACTTTTATGTTTTTGTTTAAGAACTAAAGTTACTGTGCATGTACATAATAATAAAAGAATATGAACTAATGAAATCTCTTTTAGTGGTTTCCAAGAATATGACTGAAATAAATAAAAATAACATTATATGGGTTTTCCAGACAAAAGTAGTACATGTTATTAAATAAGATAAATTGAAGAAGAAAAAAAAGACACGTATCATTATTGGAATTTTTTCCCAAAACGACCCATTTTTGCAAAGTTTTTCCCAAACCGCCCTACTTTTTTTTTATTTCCCAAAGCGCCCTACTCGGTCTTTCAAAGACCGAGTCTAGTGCAAATAGACTCGGTCTTTGAAAGACCAAGTCTTGCGCTTTGAAAAATCAAAGAGCAAGACTCGTCTTTCAAAGACCTAGTCTATTTGTACTAGACTCGGTCTTTGAAAGACCGAGTCGTGGACTCTTGCGTTTTTAATAGTGCAGATCCCCTTTCTTCTTCTTCTCTCTCTACTTTAACCTATTCTATTTCTCTAACCCATCTTCCTAAATCTAGGGCGACCTCCTACCCACAAAATCTAATCTTAATCTAAATATATTTACCAATATCTTCCTAACCCTCTAACCATCTCCACTATAATAACCCAAAATCCTTATTTTGAAAGATCCATTTTTTTGTTTTTTTGCTAAATTTGAAGCGGATAGCAACTTCAACTCTTTTACCGAAATATCTACGGCTCTATCCTTGACGCTTGTGAAGGTATGATGAATATTGTCCTTTAATTTTCTGAATTTTGGTATAGATTTTGTTTGTGGTTAGATAATAACTCGCATTTTTTAATAAATATACGTAGGTATGGATCTTGAGATTCCTATTTGGTTATACTTTGGTGGTGAAATTATTCGTGATCCAAAGATTGGTAGTTGCTATAGTGTGTTGGATCCGGAAATAGTTTGGGTACCCCGAACCATTACATTTGAAGAACTAGTTGAGAAAATATATGAAGTTACTAATTGGGATAAGAATCAATGGAATGTGAAAATTTTAGCTCGATACGCAGCAGGTAGAGGAGATGGTCAGTATTTTATGACAGTGCCCGTACCTACTGATAATGCGCTGAAGTCATTGATTGCTAGGACATTTGATCCCAATTGTGCTTGGTCTGCATTAGAGTTATATATTCAGCAAATTCAAAATTTAAATGCTCAGCCACATGATATTCCAAGTGCAAGCTTCATAAGGGTAGTACCTACACAGCATACGAGGTCTAACCCCGCTCAATCTTCACAACCAAATCCACTGTCCTCACAAGAAAACACCTTCACAAATACAAGAAATGCTGATTCTACAGATGTTGAGTTCCCCCCAACCTACACCGGTTCCTGACTATGTTCCAAATGACAGTGTATTTGAACTCTTTCAAAATGCAGTGGTTAACAACAGCTTATTAGATGATGATGAAGAAGAGGAAGAAACAGACGATGATGAAAGTCTAGAAAGTGATGATGGAGAAGAAGATGATGATGTAGTAAATGTAAATCCTTCGAACAATAGTTCTAATGAAGTGAGAGCTACTGATAGGTATGCTAATGTTAACGCTCATGTTACGGAGGAGATGGCTCAAGCTGCTAGAGTACCCCCATTTCCACAAGAGTCTTCTGGTTCATCTAATGTAGACGAATTTTACGTTGGACAGGAGTTTGTAAGTAAAGAGTCCATTCAGCATGCTGTGAAGGTGTATTCTATCAAGAAACATCGTGAATTTATCACATTGAAAACAACACCATCACTATACACTGTTAAATGTAAAATGGCACCTAGAAAATGTACAATAGAGGAGATCGTACAAGGTCCCCCAGGAGTAAGTGATGGTGGATGTCCTTGGAGATTACGTGCTATTGTTCCAAAAGGCGGGAGAAATTTTGTGGTGAAGAAGATAGTTGGCCCTCATACTTGTACGAATCCCACGTTGAATCAAGACCACTGTAAAATTGATGCTAACCTTGTTAGTAATTTGATTGTGGGTGTGGTGAAGAAGGATATTGCTCTATCACTGGGGGCAATTATTGAGATTGTGAAAATAGAATATAATTATCAGATTTCATATAAGAAAGCTTGGAAAGCAAAACAAAAGGCAATTGAGAGGTTGTACGGTACCTTCGAAGAAGCATACACGAAGTTGCCTTTTCTACTAACAGCAATTCAAGTAGCAAATCCAGGGACCATTGTCCACTGGGATAAATATGAGTCTAGCCCCAGCGAGGAAATATTTAAGGGAGTATTTTGGGCATTTGGTCCTTCGATTGAAGGTTTCAAGTCTTGCAGACCGGTTATTAGTGTAGATGGAACTCACTTGTACGGTAAGTACAAGGGTTGTTTGCTAATTGCTGTTTTCCCGGATGCGAATGGTTGCTTATTTTCTTTTGCATTTGCATTGGTTGATGGAGAGAGTATAAATACGTGGACATGGTTTATGACTTGCATCCGGTATTATGTCACCGATCGCACTGAGTTGTGTGTTATCTCGGATCGTCATGCTGGTATATTGTCTGCTATGGATTTGCAAAACGGAGCTTGGAACGAACCGAATGGATTTCATCGATATTGCATGCGTCATTTTGTCACAAATTTTTTTAGTAAATTTGGTAGCAAGGCATTGCGCAAGAAGGCCAAAATTATAGCTTGTCAACACCAACCCAAAAAGTTCATGGCCAAACTCGCTGAACTTGAAACCGTCAATGTCGAGGCGGCTAATTGGTTGAAAGAGAAGCCGGTTGAGAAATGGGCACTTTATGCAGATGGAGGTCGACGATATGGAATGATGACTACGAACCTGTCAGAATGCTTCAATTCAGTACTGAAAGGAGTCCGTAGTTTACCAGTAACTGCGATTGTTGAGACGATTTTTTTACGTATCAACTCTTACTTTACTACTCGTCGACAGGAAGCTAGTAAGCTTTTATGTGAAGGGAAGATTTTTGCTAAAAGTGTACATGATTTGATTGATAGTCGCCGTGAAAGAGCAAATCAACATGTGGTTACAATGTTTCATCATCAGCCTGGAGTTTTTTCCGTCAAAACGGGTATACGCATGGTAAATGGAGAACGGAAGGGTGGGAACTTGCACACCGTGAATTTGGGTACGAAAACATGCACATGTATGAAGTTTTATCTATATCATATTCCCTGTTCTCATGTATTAGCAGCCTGTGCATATCGTGCAATCGATCACAAGCCTTATGTTGATAAATTTTTCCTTATCACGTCATTAGTACAAACTTGGGCACCTGTGTTCAGTCCTATTCTAGATGAAGCATATTGGCCTACTATCGACGGTCCACGACTTGTACCAGATTCTAGTTTGCGACGTTCACGGAAAGGCCGGCCTAAATCCACGAGAATACGCAACGATATGGATGTGAGAGATAGTTCTAGCAGGGGTACAAGAATGAAATGTTCAAGGTGCGGGTTGGAAGGACACAACAAGCGTCGATGTACTAACAGAGCATCTCAAAACAATTAAAATTTGATTCTATGCTTCCTATTGTGTTTGTAATATTTATTTCGAAATGAACACTTAGTTTGGATAGTTGTGATTTGATGTTATGAAGATAGTTGTGGTTTGTTGTTGAGAATGCTTGTTTCAATGAATCTGAAGATTGTTTCAAAGAATCTTGTGAAGTTTGTTGTGAAGAATGAAAGTGGTTGATTTGAGAATATGATGTTGTTGTGTTGGTTAAAGGGAGAGGATTTGAAAGATGTTAAAACACTCATCAGCATCTGGCTGTAGCAAAAAAAACACTCAGCATCAAGACTCGGTCTTTCAAAGACCGAGCTTAATACAACCAGACCCGGTCTTTGAAAGACCGAGTCTTGTTGCTGAGTGTTTTTTTTTTTGCTATCAGACTCAAGACTCGGTCTTTCAAAGACCGAGTCTAGTTATATTAAGCTCGGTCTTTGGAAGACCGAGTCTTGAGTTCAATAGACTCCAGAGCCCAAGCAGCTCTCTGGAAACTTGTGCACAACATAGTCGATCTTTCAAAGACCGTTCTAAAAATAACTAGACTCGGTCTTTGAAAGACTGAGTCTTCAATCAAAAATTCACAGATTGAAGACTCGGTCTTTCAAAGACCGAGTCTAGGTATTTTTAGAACGGTCTTTGAAAGACCGACTGTGATGTTCACAAGTTTCCAGATAGCTGCTTAGGCTCTGGAGTATGTTGAACTCAAGACTCGGTCTTTCAAAGACCGAGCTTAATATAAGTAGACTCGGTCTTTGAAAGACCGAGTCTTGAGTCTGATAGCAAAAAAAAACACTCAGCAACAAGACTCGGTCTTTCAAAGACCGAGTCTAGTTATACTAAGCTCGGTCTTTGAAAGACCGAGTCTTGATGCTGAGTGTTTTTTTTTGCTACAGCCAGATGCTGAGTGTTTTAACATCTTTCACAACAACAACACAACAACAACATCATTAACCAACACAACAACATCACAACAACAACACAATCAACCTTAAAAACTGCAAATACCCATCAAACAACTCAAAATTCCAACATGGGCATCAAAACCCATCATCACTATCACAATCAAAATTCCATCTTTCCAAATACAGCCAAATACAACCCTCACTCTTGATACAGCCAAAATTCCAACATGTTTAAGATTTTGAAGATTTTGATACAGCCAAATACAACCCTCAGTCTTCACAACAAACACTACAACAATCTTTGAAATAATCTTCGCAACGATATTAATAACTTTCTTTCTTTCTCAACAACAAACCACAACAACAAACCACTTTCTTTCTTTCCTCACAACAAACACTTTGAAACAATCTTCACAACTCTTACTTTACTCAACAACAATCTTCACAACTTTTACAAAACTGAACAAAGTCTCCACAAACTGGACTCCACCAAAATATGAACTCCACGAATTTACATATCACCTCTATAACTCCTCCAAAATCAACTTAACACAAAATAAGAAAATATCACCACTCCACACCAACTTAACACAAAATAAGACCACCACAACAAACCACAACTCTCTACCACATCTACTTCACAACCACATCTCAACCACATCAACAATGTTGTTAATATCATCTTCACGACCACATCAACAATATTAATAACTTCATCACAAACAGAAGAACATTTTAAAAAAAAAACTACAAAATCAAAATAATTAAAAATATTACAACAACTACCAAATTAAAAAAATATTACAACAAACTAACGATATTAATAACATCATAAGTCAAGGGTCCGATGTGAAGAAGTTGGGGGGTCATCGTTGTCGTCTACGACGTTGTGGAGTAGCCTGTGTGAGTGCGGACAACGGGATCTCCTCTTCTTGAATCTCATCCCCAACGTCTTGTTGTTCATCATCCCCTTCAATCTCATGCTCTGCTTGTTCTTCGTGTTCTGAATCGCTTTGAGGTTGAGGTGGGGGCCTATGAACAGTTCTCTTTCGTTGTTGACCAGTACGGGCGCTCGTTCGATGTGTGGGGGTCCTCAGTATTGCATCTAACGTTGCGCCCTCCCCCACAATATCAGCTTGTGCACGGCAACACGATAACATCTCCCGTACTGTACCCTTCGCCTAATCGGCGATGTTGCTATTCTACATAGAAACACATTTCTTGGCAAGGGACCAAGTCTGGGTCAACTGAGAAACATGAAAAGTTGAATTAGATGCACATACATATATAAAAACATATTGATATATAAACTTTGAAACTTTAAAACGAAACATTCAAACTTACAAAGCCACGAACAGTAGATCCCTTTGGTTGGTACATCGGCAACCTCACAGAATGTTCATCTGCTGGTTCGGTCCCTAGTCGACGGATCGGTACAACGACTCCAGCAGGAGTCTGCAACGGTGGGTAAATAAACCGTCTAGTGACTCTCTCGTACCAAGACATGTACACCCCATGCAACGAGAGGTCAAAGGGTGGAATGTCACCGATGATTTCTTCGAAACGGTGAACATTCCATCTCTGAACGTAATTGAAGAAGCAAGTGGCCCAGTTGTGTCCGGGTGTACGGCCCATTCCAGTGATGTTATGCATCTCAGCATTGAATGGCACGGCAACTGGAATCCCCTGGTGAAGACCAAACTGGCGTAACACCCTATCGGGGTAGTAAAACTCAACAACCCCAAAGTTGATTAGCGGTGCTTTCGTGAGCCACAAATTATGCCTGAACGTGCTGATAGGTGGCAGTCAAATCAGTCGCTCCTCTGTGTAAGGGGTCCACACCACACAGTCAGCGGCCAACCTATCGAGCTCATCGCGGTAGTACGTCAAGCACCTGTTGGGGTTGGTTGTCCATGTCAGTTTCCCTGTCCAGTACACACCGATCGGAGGTAGCATGTCAATATCTTCAGGAAGAACTCTTCAATGTTGAGATTGGATCCGTACTACGGGCCGACCTACGTGAATCTGCTCCCAACTCCATATCTGCAGTAAAATTAGAGATCCATTCATCTGGTTCGAACCTATACTGCACAGACACAGACTCCGATACAGTGACGATAGTATTGCACTGCCCCAACTGTAACGGCTGACCCTACCTAGATCGGCGATTAAGGGCAAGAACATCAGTGCTACGGTATTCCCGGTCGAATTTAGAAACAAGACCGTGCCGAATAGCGTTAGAATATACGCCCTACAGTAGCAATCCACCTCCGCTGCAGTTGAACCGTCATTCAATCTATCTTTAAACGTGTCCTTCAACCACTTTAGACGGATAAATTTTCCATTTATCGCACCGGCTTCCACTTCAACCCCTAAGTACTCCTCCACTATATACACTGGGTCGAAGTCCATCGATCCTGTGACTGCCTCTCCATCGATTGGAAGTCCGGTTAGTATGGCAACGTCTTGTAGAGTCACCGTCATCTCCCCGACTGGCAGGTGAAATGAGTGTGTTTCGGGCCTCCATCTTTCAAGCAGTGCTTCCAAAAGTGGACGATCACACTTGATGGATGTCATCATGGCAATATCGTAGAACCCACAATCTCTTAGTATCTCGTGTATACGTGGGTGCACAGGTAGCGGATGACCAGTCCTAAAGCGGCACTCCGTAGCCTCGCCGTTCCAAACATTCTGCGATCGATGCAACGGCTGGAGAGTGAGGAGTGAAGGGTCGAGTGGTCCGGGGCCTCCAGAAGGGATATATGACGACGAAGGGACTGAAGAAGAAGTGCCCGCCTCATTTGGATTGAATTCAACCTACATAACAATAACATTTACATCAATAGACCGAAATGTAATACAATTCTATTAGAATCAACATTTAATTACTTACATTAGTAGCATCGCTAGGAGCACGACCACGACCACGACCACGATCACGTCCACCGCGAGTACGTATTCTATCGCCACGTGGAGGTCTACTACTTTCTCCTACCTCCATGTTACCCCTTGTGCGTGCCATTTACAATAGACTACAAATCCTACAACATCAACAAAAATGTTATTAACTATACATAACCTAGATATAAAAATAAATTCTATATAACAATGCCGTTGATTCTCTAATTTTAGCAAAAAACTAGAGTATAACAAATTCAACAAATTCAATACATAAACCTAGATTCTATAAAATTCTAAAAAACCAGATTCAACAAATACTATATGGAATTCTATACAAAATTAAGAAACGCCTAAGTACAACATTGATTCAACAACAAAATTCTATTCAACAAGGTTATTGTTGCTGCGCCTAATTAAAAAACTAGACTCGATCTTTCAAAACAACAAAATTCTATACATAAACTAGATCTTGTACAAAATTCTATATGGAATTCTATATAACAAATTCAACTTCAACAAATTCTAAAATTTCTAACTCTTTCTTAATTTTAACAAAAAACTATATAGAATTCAACAAATACTATATAACAATGCTGTTGATAGCACCAACTTCAACTCTTTCAACTCTTTCTTTTTGAACAAAATTAATACTAAAAATAACAACAATAACTACTCTACATTGTCAACAATAAGTAAAATTCAACTCATCAACTTCACAATAGCATCAACAGTAACACAAATTTTCCAAAGACGAAGACGAATCCAAAACTTAAGAAATATACCTTACAAGTAGGAGAATCCAAAGACGAAGACGAAATTGGCGAGATGAGCAAGATCCTACAACCGAAATCTTCCAAAGACGAAGACGAAATTGGCGAGGTCTACGAAATTGGGTATTTGGGGTTTAGGGTTTTAAGAAATAATCTATTTTGCGGAATAAGATTGGGGAAAATCGATATTGGATTATGGAGTAATTGGTTTTGGGAAGTTTAACGATCTATTAAGGAGTAATCGAACAAAAAATTGTCGAGTACGATGGATTCGCTGAGGGAAAGAGCGAAGAAGAAAAAAAACTCTCAATAGTCGAGAAGAAGAAGAAAGGGGATCTGCGCTGTTAAAAACGCAAGAGTCCAAGACTCGGTCTTTCAAAGACCGAGTCTAGACCGAGTCTAGTGCAAATAGACTCGGTCTTTGAAAGACCGAGTCTTGCTGTTTGATTTTTCAAAGCGCAAGACTCGGTCTTTCAAAGACCGAGTCTATTTACACTAGACTCGGTCTTTGAAAGACCGAGTAGGGCGCTTTGGGAAATAAAAAAAAAAGTAGGGCGGTTTGGGAAAAACTTTGCAAAAATGGGTCGTTTTGGAAAAATTCTCATTATTGTATTGTTTAAGTTCTATATAATTTTATGAGTCCGTTAAATTATTTTAGTCTGTGCAATTTGCACAGGGTAACAATAGTTTGTCTTAACATTATTAATCTGTTCATGTATTATTTCAGAAATTTTTTTTTGTTATCAGAAAACAAAAATTTTCCTGTCTAGTTGTTTTGGTAAATAGTGGTGTTTCTTCTTAATCAACAGATTCAAGACTGTCCATAATTACTCTGCAGGCCCCCTCCTGTGATGCGTAAGTTCGATCAGGGCCCACATTAATCTTGATTATTCCATTTTGCGATCAGCCATTTTTCCACAGAACAGGACAGTATTGTGGAGAAGATACAGGCTTCAGTAGAACCTTGCCGACATAGCAAGTCGACTACATCTTGATCTTGCCAGGGCCGGCCCTACCCTAGAGGCGGGTAAGGCAGCCGCCTTGAGCCTCCGAAAATTTTGCAATTTTAGAGGCTCCAAATTTGAACTTCTCTTGCAAATATAGGTACATATTTTACGCGTAAAAAAAAAGTTATTAGAGACCCCATTTCGAAAGTTTGCCTAGCGCCCCGGGAACTCAGGACCGGCCCAGAATCTTGCACATTTCAAACATTATCCTAATTGTATTTCTAGAGGTTTATTCTGCATGTAAAGATTGTATCACGTCATATAATCCATAATCCAGATAATGTGTTCGTAACTGTACTGACTATATCTTATTATTTCTCAGAAGCAACATCATGGTTGATCTCAATTGTACATACTCTATTTCTTATGTTATGAATGCTCTCTCATCTTCAGCGGGTAAGGCGGCCGCCTCGGATCCCCGTAAAATTTGCAATTTTTTGGATCCCCAATTTTGAACTTTCCTTGTAAATATAGGCACGTATTTCTTGCGTAAAATATATATATATATATGTTATTAGGAGCCTCATTTCGGAAGTTCGCCTAGGACCCCCGGGAACTCAGGGCCGGCTCTGCTCATCTTTATACGCTACGTCATTTATTTATTAAACATATTTTTTTTATAGCTGCACTCGTTTTATACAATTTTATATTTTGTACCAAGAATGTCCCTTTAGTGTTTAAAGGATAAATTGCAACAGTTTACTCTATACTTTTACCGTAAACTTATTAAATATACGAGAATCTGTACAACTTTCAATTTTATAGATAACTACCCTATAGTATACGGGTAGTTTTTTTTATAGAGAAATTGCTATACTTCATGATAGTTTCTTGAAATTAGATGAATCTAGATAGCTGTTACTGTTTTGAAGAAAAATAAAAATTTGAGATGGTAACATATATTAAATCGAGTTTACACGATAGTTATCCGAGAAAAATCACATACATTTAAAGGTATGAAATAGTTTTATGTAATTTAGCATATTTGGAATAGTGACATGATATACAATATGCTAGTTTAATGTACATGTGATGCACGTCTATAAAAAGTATAGTCATCTACGGATGTAAATCAGACCGGACGGGACCAGATAGCCATATCAAGTTCGGACCGAAATTCTATTCGGATGGGCTTATGTTCGGCTCGGTCCAGGTCGGACAAAATTTTTTATGGTTTGAGCTCGATTCGTTATAAAAGCAGAATTCTATATTTGTTTGGATGGACCGGACTCGGTAAAGCATCGGACCTAATAATTTGTTTAAGTTCGGTTCGTATAATAGTTCAGACGGTCCATGGTTGGGTCATTTTTTGAGCCGAACTCGGACGGACGACCTATGGTCCTGTTCCTTTTATAGCCTACTTAGTTATCAAATTAAATGAATATATATCGAACAAGAAAATAAATTGTTCATATTTAAATATTTTGATTTGTGCTACACGTGCGGTGCACGCTTATATTTGTTAGATATAGTTTAAATATGTATTGCACGAATTTGTTTGGTTACAAAGTCAAACTCTAAAGATATTTTGGCTAGAATCCAAATAGTTACATGCAGCAGTGAATTAAAGGATGATAGGAAGTAGCAGCTCCCTCGGGATTGGAGGCCAACCTTTATCTTCTCCCTCTGTACCATTTCAGAACCAGAAAGAAGTAAAAAAATGGTCAATGAAAACAAGCTCGCATAGTCACATGCAATAGAATATACTAGCAGTGAGTATAATTACTTTAATATTAGTGTCACTGTATAATGAAGGTGTGGTACATTCACAGCTCTAATTTGCAGCAACAAAATAGTCCTCTTTTTGAAACAGACCTCTTCACATGATCCACAATCTTTTAGCATGAGAATAGCAACAACAGAAAATAAAGATTTAATGAATTGTTGCTTACCATATTCATCTGAATTCAAGCTTAAGGAAAAAATAATTTTCAAATTTTTTGTTTTATAGATGAAATTGGAGTAGTTCATGAAAGGATTGAAGAAGATGAAACATGGGAACAGAGTTTTTGTTTTTTTTGTTTTTTTGTTGTTTTGTTTTGTTTTTTTTTTTTTGAGAGGAAAAAGATGGAATATAGCCACCATGTTTCATTAAAGAGAATTTAGCAAAATAACTCAGAGTACTATGTGCAATTACAAGTCCTACAAACAGAAAAGTAAAACGTAGTCACTAAGGTACTGTTCTTTTTTTTGCCTCTTATAAGAGGTTACCTCTTATTAGAGATTTACAGTAAGAACCTCTTTTTGAGATGTTCTTTTTATATAAAAATAACCTCTTATAAGAACCTCTTATAAGAGATTTCTGTTCTCTTTTCACCTCTTACAAGAGCCTATATTACCTCAAAGTCTATATTAACCCAAAGTATAAAAATAGTGAGATGAAGGACAAGAAAGATAAATTCAAATTACTAATATATAAACTAGTTTAATGACAAGTTAAATTCACAAATCAGTGTAAATCATCAATTATAATTCTGGAACCGAGATAGAGAAGTAGTGTGATAGTTTTCAAGAGAGGTGAGTATCTTTTTAGTTAGGCCGGTCGTAGTGGGAATGCAAGAAAGGTGATTATCAAATCAGTATGGGTGTTTATCTGATATGTGTGTTTTAGAGCAACAAAAGGATTGTCTTTTTTTTTTAAAACTTTTTTTTAGAAATATATATATGATAGTAGATATGGGGTGATGGATGGGTACTCCACATCGCACCTCTTCGTTCATATCCTTGACATTCCTTGTGTGGTTTTATTTTATTTCTCTTAATAAATAGAATAGGGAATATGTGTATCTGTGTATGTCGGACAATAATGTAGTGTCACACTTGTCATATGCTTTTAAGATATGGTTGTTGGTTTGCATCCTTGATTGCTTTCTGATCACACTTTGTTGCTCATGTGAGACAATTCAAATGTTATTATCATTTCTGACTTTGCTAAATGAGGAATCTTGAACATATTGGCGTGCTTGCTGGTTGGTAGCCAGTAGATATAGTTGGTGGTTGGTGTATAGCGTATTGCAGTTGTACACAAAATAAAACTGAGGTTTTGAATATAATATAGACTTTTGGGTAATATAGACTTTTTAAGTGATAGAAGACTTATAAGAATTTGAAAGAGGCTACTAGAAGTCTTTTAGGCTTATAAGAGATTTTGGAAAAAATCACTTATAAGAGGTAAAAAAAGAACGCTAAAAAATTCTTGTAAGAGGTGGACCACCTCTTACAAGAGGTAAATCTCTTATAAGAGGAGAAAAAGAACACTACCTAAGCCTCCAACAAATCCCTGGAGGGTGGGACTAAACAAGGAACAGAGAAACAACAACATACAGAGTACACCCGGGAAAACAAACCCGTACATAAGGACCCTCACTCACTCGATAGTAGCTCCGAGCACAACCTCCTCATCATCGTACTCATCTAGCTGGAAGGTCCTGGTGATCCTCTCCCTCGAACCTGCCGCTGCAGTTGTGGCCCACAAAGAAATGAGATGCATAATATGAATTAAATTACCAGAAATACTATTACATGTCCCACAAAAATACAAGTTATTTCTGTCTAGCCATAAAGTCCAGGTCGTCGCTGCAATAGCGATAAACCACGCTTCTTTCATGTTCGCCCTTTCAAAGGCAAACGTGGTGCCAACCCACAGCTCCTTATATGAATGTGGTTACTTAGAGGTGTCAAGCGCTCTAAGTACCTCAACTTGTACCGATTGACTCCTAAGGCACCTAATGAACAGATGATCTCTCGACTCTAAGTCCGCCCTGCAGAAACCACAGTACGCCCCAACATTCGGTAACCTCTTGACAAGGTTCTCCCTGGTCAGTATGGCATCATTCAGAACTAACCATAGGAAGACTTTAATCTTTAATGGAGATTTCATCCTCCACACTATCGATGCCCAACTAGGAATGCAACCCCGGAAGTGTATGCGATTGTAGAGGGAACGGACAGAGAATGACCTCGACCGTTCCAGGTCCCACGATTTCCGATCCGGGCAATGTGAGCACCGCACACCCGACTGTGAAATGAAATCATGCAGCGCACTTAAGTGAGAAATGCTATCCTGATTCAAGCGCATCTTGAAGGGTGGTTTCCATGTGCTCCTTTTTCAGGACATGGCCACAGAGATATGAGGGTGGACAGCCAGTTTGTATAAGTCGGGAAAAAGCTCCCGCAATGGATGAGGCCCACACCATTTATCCCACCAAAACTTCGTAGACACCATTACCAATGAAGGAGGTCATCTGCTGTTGAAAGAATCATGAGCATTCGACATACTCCTCCAAAACCAAGAAACTTTAGGCCCAACCCTAAACCCCAACTCGCGTGATCCCTTACCACGCAGGTATCGCTGGACGAACCCCTGTCAGCCCTCCCCATTTGGGTGAAAGGCTTTCTACCACCATTTACCGAGTAGGGCCATATTCATGCCCCTCAGATCAATAACGCCTAGTCCCCCGTGACACTTTTTTATGTAAACTTTTTCCCATCTGACTAGGTGATAACCCCGTCGGTCCGGGTCCGCTTCCTTCCAAAGGAAACTTTTCTGGACCCGATCAATCCATTTGATAACCCATTTAGGCATTTCAAAAACAGACATGAAGTAAGTAGGGAAATTCGACAAGACCAAGTTGATGAGGGTAACCCTTCCGCCAAGGGACAGGACTTTGCCTTGCCAACAAGAGAGCCTGGCTTCCACTCGATCGATGATTGGCAGCCAATCTGCTTTCCTGAGCTTCCCAGGACGAATGGGCAGCCCCAGGTATTTGAGAGGGAAATTGCCGATCTTGCAATTCAGGACCGAAGCATGTAGGAGTGCCTCCTCATCTAACAGCCCAACAGGGACAAGTTCACTCTTATGGAAGTTAACCCATAGTCCCGACCATGCTTCAAAGTAGTAAAGCACTCCTTTGAAAGAGATGGTTTCTTCCAGCACGACATTACCAAAAAGCAGCGTATCGTCAGCATATTGAAGAATCGTGCATTCCGCACGGTTAACACCCCTTGCTACCGGGTGGATCCAACCCACTACTTGGCATCTCTCGATCATGCGTTTAAGCACGTCGGCCACAATAGCAAACATGAGGGGAGAAAGCGGATCACCCTGCCTCAGACCTCTTTTACACTGGAAGGGGGCCCCGGCTTTTCTATTAACCATAATAGACGTCCTGCTCGTGGAAAGATAGTGATTTATCCAACTAAACCACTGAGACCCGAAACATCTGCCCTTAAGCACCTCCAGAAGGGACTCCCATTCTACGGAGTCGTAGGCTTTTTCGAAATCCAGTTTTAGGAGATAACTATCACTTTTCGAGACGTGACATTGATTAATCACTTCCTTAGCAGTGGTGACACAATCCAAAATACATTTCCCTTCAATAAAGCCTGCCTGCTCAGGGCCGATCAAAGAGTCCATAAGGCAAGCCAGTCTATTCGCAAGTGTTTTGGTGATAATCTTAACCGAACAATTACGAAGACTGATAGGGCGAAAGTCACCAATGTCAACACCACCTCCGCGAAGTTGAGCCTGCCAAGTTTATATTTATGATCAAAGAATTCGGTTAAAAGAGCCATGACATCATCTTTGTTCTCTTCACAAAAAGTTTGGTAGAATAAGATCGGGAAACCGTCGGGGACCGGGGCTTTGTCACTTTCCATATGCGAGATCACCTCCTTGATCTTTAACTCAGAAAACGGCTTCTCCACCGACCTAAGTCTTAGCTCCATGTTGCCAAGGTTGCCCTCCCAGAAATCAGGCTGGAGGGGGGTCCTGAACTCTTGCTTACCCTGGAACAACTTTTTGAAGTGTGAATGGAAGGCTAAATGGATACAGGACTCCTCATGGATCTCTCCTCCGTCTGTTTGGATGGATGGAATGAGGTTAGATCGTCGCCTAGTGTTAGCCATTTTGTGGAAGAAGGCCGTGTTCGTGTCCCCCTCTTTGAGCCACGAAATCCTGGAGCGTTGTTTCCATTTAATTTCCTTCAGTCGGTACAATTGGACAACCTCCTCTCTGAGGTTAAGTAAGAAGTTACACTCCTCTTGGGAGAGATCCCTAGTCTCTTGCAATCTCTCCAATTCTTCAATGCCCTCCAAGATGAAGGCTTTCACGCGCTAGATGGAAGCAAATCTGGTGTGATTCCATTTACGAAGTTTAGACCTCAGTCGTCTAATTTTCTCGCACCAGATAACTGCCGCCTCAGTCCCCCGGGTAGGGAGAGACCAGTTCTCTATGACCATGTGGTGAAAATCCTGAATATCCAACCAAGCTTTTTCAAATCTGAACTTAGCCTTCTTCCGAGCTATAGGATCACCCGTCGAGTGGATGAAGGGGACATGGTCAGAAGTTGGTTTGGGGTGGGATCTGGCAAAGGCCAGTGGGAATTTCATCTCCTAATCCGTAGAGACAAAAATCCTGTTGAGCGTGGCCAAAAATAGGAGAGGCTTGCATATTGGACCAAGTGAATAATCTATCCGAGACCGGGATATTGACGAGCTCAAGGTCATTAATAACACAATTGAATTCTTCCCTATCAGCATCGCTAGAGCCCCTGCCCCGTTGCTCAAACGCAAATCTAGTAATGTTAAAATCTTTCCCCGCTATGCACGGGTCAATCCACTGTGACCGGATAGAGCGCAGCTCGGCCCAGAATGCAGGCCTAAGGCTACGGAGGTTAGGACCATAGACAACTGAGACCACATGAGACCAGTTGTCCGACCGTCGACGTAACCTGATCGACAAAGAAAATTCCCGGTGGAATTCCTCCAAGCAGGAAAAAAGATTAGGATTAAACCCATTAGCAATACCGCCAGACATCCCGGTGGAGGGATGAAACCGCCAGTCTGAAACCCTAGCCCCACCGAGCCTACGGAGTCTGGACAGATGAGCCAACTTGGTCTCCTGCAGACCACAATGTCAGCCTTAGATGAGCGGATAACATCTCTCACCATCCCCCGTTTACCAAGGTCCCCCAGACCCCTAACATTTCAGAATAGTGTATTCATTAAGGAACAGATCGTGTTTCACATGACCTAGCGAGGACAGGAGTAAACGTCCCTCGCTCCAATTCCCATCTCCTAATCTTATTCAGGAGTAAAGCATTACGTTCAATGTCCCCAACTTCAAGACCACAGGTTTTGGCTAGACATAATACTTGAGAATCAGACATGAAATTAAAAATGAACGATAAACAAGCACACATACCTCCGCAGTCAGCTCTGGAAACGTTTGCCGCAGCAAACTCCAGGTAGTCATCAAGAGCCTTTGAATGGTTCCTCTTATGACTAGATTGACCTCTGAAACTCCTCGAAAATCGCTGACTCCGACCCCCAGAATGTGGCACAGCGAGTGAGACAGACGCCTCCACCTTGGGTACCTTAGCAACAGTCTCACACACAAACTCCTCTTCAGACTCGGAATCGTCCTCAACATATGGATCATCATCCTCTAAATTAAGACATTCATCGTCCTCATAAATGCAGGAAACCACACTGGATCCCATCATGGGCCCATTATCTGTGTTGCAGGAACTGCCCCCGACAGCATGGCCAGATGTGCTCCAAACAGGCTAAGTCCCGACACAGGACGTTTGAGTAGGAATCGAAGCAAGAACTATAGAGTTATTAGCTTTAAGAGAGCCCGTGGACCTCATCGCAAGCCCGCTACCAAGCCTGCAGACCATACCCATAGTAGAAGGTGAAGACCGTAGTTATAGGATTCTGGAGTTGAGTACAAAGTTGCACTTCCAATTAATGAAGATTTGCAAGACTAGCTAGACAATTGGCCTCTAGATCAATTGACTCGCACTTAAGTTACAACATGAAATTTGTCTACCAAAATATTGCAATTGAACCTTACTTTGTAACTAGGATACATTTTGAGCCCAGTTTCCAAAAGACTTGGGTGTTGCTAAATAGTAAATACCCCTTTATTAAAGAGAGTTTAACAAGATAAACCTTGAGTAATTGGCTCAAATTCAAAATCTACAAACAGAAAAATAAAACATAGTTAATAAGTCTCCAACAAGATCCTGAAAGGTGGAAACAAACTATAAGCAAAATAAATAACAACGTAGGGAGTACAAAAAACCAGACTACTCTCCAACAAAATTCTGGAGTGTGGGTTACCCGAACACTTGCTATTGGAAAATTTGATAGCCTAGTGCAAATGGTTATTTTAGGAAGTTTTGTTTTGGATTTCGCCACCATTAATAGGAGTAACTACTTGGGGTCAAATAACCAATGATCATTTTTGTGACATATTTAGGGTTTTAGGAGTTAAAGAAACAAAATTTAGGGTGTTCAGATTTCTCTTTCGAACCAACCCCCCTTCGATTATCATCTCTAACATACAACCTACCTCTTAAACAATTTAAAATTTTGTACAGAAGGATCTCCGTTCCTGCTATGATCATCTTTAACATACAACCTACCTCTTAAACAATTTAAAATTTTGTACATAAGGATCTCTGTCGCGATGATCTTGTAATCACACACTCATTTTCATACTCAAAGGTGGTAGTATGTAATTGTATTTAATTATTGAGAAATAACCTAATAAAAGTTCAGTTCGAACAATAATAACAAACACAAAGCCCTTACCAAAAAAACCACAAGAAAAATCAACACAAATGAAAAGGGTACACCAAAAGAAAGTAAATTCAAAACCTCTATACTTAATTTTAGGCTTCGTACAAATTCAAATCTCTTTACGACAATATATATATATATATATATATATATATATATATATAGATATATATATATATTATCCCAAATTGGGCTATATAAATATTTTTCTTTCTTAGAATTCATTTCATATACAGATCTATCTATATTTTATGTTGGCCTTCAACTATCTAACACAATTTTTACCTCTTATCTCTAATATTATAATGAGAGAATGCCTTAGTGTCATCTGTCATTTTGTCATTCTACCAGTATGTGTAACGCATATACATAACTAATATATACTAGTATCACACACGTGCACACGTGCACGTGGAAAAAATTGAAGGATAATGTAAAGGGTAAAAAGAAAATAATTTCCAAACTGATCCACTGTCGAAAATATTCACCAAATTGGTCCACTTTCGAAAATATTTACCAAAGTTAGTCCATAACCCAACACGTGCGTTGCACGGGTTGGGTTAAGGACTAAGGGGTTCTCCCATTATAGTAGTAGAGATAAAGCAGGTTTCTGGTTCAAATCCTCCATACATAGAAGTTTTTGTTTTTATTTTTTGAAAATTTTAAAACGTGCATTGCACGTGTAAATTACTAGTCCTGTATTAATGAGATAATTAAGCGCGTAGCTAAAAATTTGGGAGTTGAAGCATTGTACTGCTGGAGTAAAATTCAAGAGTAATGCTTTAGCCACTACCAATTTCACTATATTTCTCTTCACTATCTTAGGTGACATACTCCTATTGAAGAGTTCTCCCGCCTATCCTATCTTTTCCTACCTATTGAAGTGTGCCACCTAAAATAGTGAAGATAGATGTAGTGAAATTGGCAGTGGATGTAGCATTACTCAAAATTCAAATATCCTCCTAGCCTGCCTGCAACAATAATTAGGTGCAAATAATTCAGGAGTCCAAAGACCCTAAAAGCACAAACCCCCAGCAAATTAACATCGATCACACACTGCCCAACTCTGCCACCTCCTTTAAAAGAGGCAGCCTTTTTTTTTTTGAAGGATAAAAGACATTAGCTAAGCCAAGTGGTCAACCTTATGCTTGGGTCAAGTCAACCTGGTAGGTAGTGGAGGTGTCAAGCTCAAAATCGAGGCCAAACTTTTATGCGGTCCTCGTTGACGCAAAAATGGTTGCATGGTCAACCAACTCTTTTAGCCTATCAAAGTAGTTAATTGCTATTTATAGGAAGAAGTCTACGTGCGTAGTGATCAACATGATTACACCTCTTAATCACACTCTTGGATCAAAATAAAAAGTATATGAGAAATGCTACACTTACATTGTTTCTTATTTCAAACATACATGTGGTTTGTCTTTTAGTGATCATTGGGTTCATCCCTCACTAAAAGACAAATAGAAAAGGTCCAATCATCACTAAAAGACAAACTCCATGTATGTTTGAGGTAAGAAACAATGTAAGTGTAGCATTTCTCAAAGTATGTATACTCATATTGTCACTGAACCTCTTGTCTTGTCATGTCATGATTTGTGTTATGCTCCTTTTAATTGTTCTTGTTGACTCCTTCGTTATAGAATTAGCTAAGCTTTGGCCACTTTACTGTTTGATGGTTATTGACGTAATGGAGAAAATTTCCTTATAAAGGAGATACATATTATATACAATGATGTCGTTACAAATAACCATTTTGGACAAAGTATTTACAGATCATGTAGTGAAACCCTAATTAAATTTGTTTTCCGGCTTCTTAACAAGATTAAGAAGAGATCATTTTAATTTACAGATCATGTATTTATAGCATCTGTAGTCTTTGCTATATACCAAAATTTTTCAAAATTTAAAAGATAAAAAACCCTGTAGTTGTTAGCCAAATACCCAAAAATTGGATTTGATAGCTATAGTACTCGGCTATATTTGGCAATCGAAATGACAATTGCCAAAATATAGCTGGACGATAGATTATCTTCCGTCGTTTAAAATTTTTCGATCGGACGAAAAATTATCTTTCGTCGCTTAATTTTTTTTGTATCGGACGAAAGATAAAGTGCCATCCCAAAAGATTTTTTTTTTTTTAAAATTGTCGGACGGTAGATAATACACCGTCCAAACAATTTTGCTAAAGACAAAAGTGTTGGGACGGTAGATTATCTACCGTCCCTCACCTTTGGAGATTTTATTTTATTTTATTTTATTTTATTATTTTTTTTTGTCCTTTTGTGCCGGAAAACAGCAATTTTTTTTTTAATTTTAATTTAAAATTTTGAGACGAAAGATAATCCTTCATCTGACCAAATTTTAACTTTCGACCACTACAGTGCGCAGTCAAATTTTCTATTTCCATTTGCCAAATACCCAAAAAATAGGTCACAACGACTACATATGCTCTTACAGATCATTTTGGACAAAATATTATATACAATGATGTAGTTAGATGAATTTAATTTACCGTAGATGAAGATTAAGAAGAGAGAGGAGAAAATAGATTTAGTTGAAATTATAAATATATATTCATCTCATTCGAGTTATAACAAGAAATCATGATCAATGCAAAGGACTTCATCAGAGCATCTGTAGTCGTTGGCTAAATTTCAAATTTTGAAAATTTTGGTCAAAGACCCCCTGCAGTCGTTGACCAATTATTCAAAATTTGGGTTCGACGTGAACAGTTGCTCGCTAAATTCAGGAGAAGAAATGACAAAAACCAAAATTTGAAAATGGGAAGATCATATTCAGTCTGATGACAATTTGATTATTATTATTATTATTTTAAATTAAACATATCGGACGGGATATGTTATCCCGCCCGATCGATTTTAAAAAAAAACAAAAGAAACGAAATCATACACTGTCTGTTTCTTTCAAATTGAATGAGAAGAAAAATCATCTCCCTTCTGTTTCTTTCAAATTGAATGAGAAGGAAATTCATCTCTCTTTTGTTTCTTTTTTTATAAGAAGGAAAATATTCTCCCTTCCATTAAAAAAAAAAAACTTAAAACCTAATTTTTGAGTTTTAAGGACTGCAACTCATTTCTCTATTTTTTATTTCTATTTGTCAAATATTCAAAATTTAACTTTAAACGAGGACTACATATTCTCTTACATCAACCAAAGACTCACACATGGTAAATGGAGATACTTACTTTCAACTTCACATAATTTTATCCATCTTTAGAGTTTCTCTCTCTACATTTTCTAGAGAGAGAAGCTCCCAAAAAAACGAAAAAAAACCCAAAATCTATATTTGAGTTTGGAGGGGGTGGCGGCTAAGATTTCACTACCCTCTCCCCGGTCGTCCCTCCCCGCTGTCCATCCCTCCCTTCTCGCCGCCGCTACTCCCGCTGCCGCTCCTTACCGGCGCGCTCAAAGGTTCGATGTTCCCGTCGCTCCTCCGATGGAGAGCCGCTGCTCCATCCCATCGAGGTCCTCCAGTAGCCCCTCCCGTCGAGCTCCTTACCGCCGTGATCCTCCAGTCGCTCCACCGTTCGAGCGATGATGGAGGGGACTTCGCCGCCACTTCGTCCCATCGAGCCGCTCCCGTCGTCCTCCCTCGACGATGGAGGCTCCTTCGCCGTCGCTCCCTCCCGTCCAGCTCCTCCATCGAGTCTCCGGAGGGTTTCTGCTTCCAATTGACGGCGGATCGGAGGAGTCACGATCTTCTCACTGTCGGAGTAGCAACGGTGGTTCCGTTGATGGTGCCACCTACGATTCAACCACTGACCTCCATCACCCCGGTGTGTTGGGGATTTGATGTTGGAATTAATTTTTGCAGTTTTTCGGGCCGAATTCCGGCATGCTCCGGTCACCGGCGGTGCCAGAAAATGAGTGGATTGCGATCCTCTCGACGAGTATTATTCTATAGTGTACTCACTTGCCAAAAACGAATTCCGTATGAATGAAAAATGTTGGTCCAAAGTTGGGTACTTGAAATGTACTAACTTGGCAACTTGGAGAAAATGTATAGTCCCATATCGAAAATTAGGAAAGATTTTTTCTAGTATATATACTAGAAAACTGGACTAAAGAGTGTGGTCCGGGGGTTACCACTAACGTGTAGTGGAGAGAGGACTTAGCCAAAATGACAAACACATACATGCGCGCGCGCGCGCGCCCGGCCTCGGCTTCGGCTTGGCTCGGTCTGGTCTGGCTCTGGCTTAAAAAAAATTTTTGTCCAGACAAAAACTTTTCTCCTACTGAACTGATAAGGCTTTTCAGATTCAGTTGCTGGTATCATTACTCTGTAACAGCAGAGTAATGGCTCACCAGTTATGAATCTGAAGAGTCTCCATTACTCTGCTGTTACAGGGTAATAGGCCTCTGAACAGTCTCCAGTCTTTATTGTCTTTTATAAAAGACTACTGAATCCAGACAGAGTTTTTTACACAGTCAGAGTTAGTTTTATTCTTCTTCTTCTTCTTCTCTGTGTCAACTGAGAGTACATCACAGACAGCAGTTCGCTGAATCTCTGAAGCAAAGATGCTGCTCTTCAGAGAATGTACAGTTGTATCCTGGGAAACAATTCGCCAGCCACGGTCACACTACGGGGCGAATTCTGCTTTAAGGACAGAGATTCTCAATCTCGACTCTGTGCAAAAGTCTTTCGCCTCCTGTTTTATTTCCTGTATTTCAATTCTTCACAATTGCTGTTGGGTTTTTTTCATAGTTATAAAATTTGGTTCTAACAATCTTAAAGCAGAATTTTTTTCTCACTGATTCTAACAGTTTTGTGAAGTTTCATTTACAGGTGTTGTTATCGATTCAGAAAAAACAACTAACAAGTTCTGTTTCAAACTATTTCAGATGAGAACATGGAGAACACACAAAATGATATTGCCAGTGGGCTTATCAGTACTGAAACACCAGTGACCTAAAATGTGACTGCACAATCGGTTGCGACACATTCGGTCGTTCTGTTCACACACATAATCGTGGGAAAAAACCGGAGAAGTTCAATGGAACTGGATTTAAAAAGTGGCAAGGAAAGATGCAGTTCTACTTGACCACCTTGAAGCACTGAATCTGCCCCGATGCTGGCGCCAATGGATGCACACTCTGTTGCTGCAGTTGATGCGTGGATTCAGGACGACTACCTCTGCAGGAACTACAACCTAAATGGCTTGGTGGACACTTTGTACAACGTCTACTTTGTCTTCAAGATGTCCAAACTCATGTGAGGGTCCTTGGAAAAGAAGTACAAAACAGAAGACGCCGGGTCCAAGAAGTTTGTAGTCGGTAAATTTCTGGACTACAAGATGATTGACTCCAAAACTGTTGTGAGTCAAGTCCAAGAACTGCAGGTTATAATGCACGACATTGCTGCAGAGAACATGACGCTGTGCAAACCATTCCAGGTTGCAGCGTTCATCGAAAAACTTCCACTTGGATGGAAAGACTTCAAGAACTATCTCAAACACAAACGAAAGGATATGTCTCCTGAAGACCTAATTATCAGGTTGCGGATTGAAGCGGAGAATCACAAGAATGACAGGTCCTATGAAAATCAGTCCATAGAAAGGGCCAACGTGGTGGAGCACGAACAGAAGGGCAAGAAGAGAAAGTTTTTGCCACAGGCCTCAAATGAAAAACCGGCTGCAAAGAGGTTTGCTGGAAAATGCCACAAGTGTGGTAAACTGGGGCACAAAATTTCTGAGACCCGCAGCAAAGACAATAAGCGTTCAGAAACAGGACATGCAAAAGGGAATGAAAAATTCCACGCGCACATAGCTGAGAACTTGTCCACTGGTCTCTCTAACCTGGACCTCTGTACTGTAGTATCAGAGGTAAATCTTGTGGGGAGCAATCCTCATGAATGGTGGTATGATACTGGGGCCACCAAGCATATCTGCTCGGACAAGAAAATATTCACTTCATACCAGAAGTGCAACAAAGATGAACAGCTGTTCATGGAAAACTCTTCCACCTCCAAAATTGAAGGAAGAAGGAAGATAGTGCTGAAAATGACTTCAGGCAAAGAACTAACACTCACAAATGTGCTGCATGTTCCAGATATTAGAAAGAACTTGATATCAGGTTCTTTGCTAAGCAAGAATGGGTTTAAAGTTGTTCTTATTTCTGATAATTTTGTATTGTCTAAGAATGGGGTATACTTGGGTAAAGGATATGTAAAAGATGGACTGTTCAAGTTTAATGTAATGACAGTCATTCCTAAAACTATTGTTCCTGCTGTTCCCAATATTAATGAAATAACTTCTATTGTCTATGTTGTTGAGTCTTCCTCTGTTTAGCATGAAAGACTAGGCCATGTTAATGTCAATTCTATGCATAGATTAATTAACATGAATCTGCTACCAAAATTTAAGGTAGATAACTCCGAAAAACGTGAAGTTTGTACGGAGGCCAAACTCACTAAAATTCTGTCACGTTCTGTAGAAAGAAACACAGAAACTCTAGGTCCAATTCACACGGATCTGTGTGAATTAAAATATGTGCAGACCAGAGGTGACAAAAAGTACTTTGTGACATTCATAGACGATTGCACAAAATTCTGTTGTGTATATTTGTTACATAGCAAAAATGAGGCTTTGAATAGATTCAAAGAATATAAACTTGAGGTTGAGAATCATCTTGGTAAAACGATTAAAATCGTTAGAAGTGATAGAGGATGAGAATATGATGCACCATTTAACATGTTCTGCTCAGAACATGGAATAGTTTATCAGACAACTGCTCCTTACTCACCCGAATCAAATGGTACTGCCGAGTGCAAGAACCGAACTCTAAAGGAGATGATGAATGCCTCGTTGTTGAATTCTGGCTTACCCCAAAATATGTGGGGGGAAGCGTTGCTGACTGCCAACTATATTCTCAATAAAATACCTCACAAAAAAACCGGCAAGACACCATACGAACTGTGGAAAGGTAACTTACCTTCGTATAAATACCTCAAAGTGTGGGGGTGTCTAGCAAAAGTGGTAGTACCTAACCCGAAACAGGTCATCATCGGACCTAAGACGATTGATTGCATATTCATAGGCTATGCACACAACAGTAGTGCATATCGGTTCTTGGTATACAAATCAAATATACCGAATATCCATGTGCATACAATAATGGAATCAAGGAATGCTTCCTTCTTTAAACACGTGTTTCTGTGCAAGGATACTACGTACCCCAAACGTACACGTGAATAAGGGAATGCAAGCACTTTAGTCGATGAACCAGAACATGATACTGATGAGCCTAGACGAAGTAAACGGGCTAGAACATCAAACTCATTTGATCCTGACTTTGTGAAGGCTTTTCTGTTAGAAAGTGAGCCCAGAACTTTTAAGAAAGCTATGTCTATGCCTGATGCTCCTATGTGGAAGGAAGCAATCAAAAGTGAAATAGACTCCATTATGCAAAATCATACATGGGAGTTAGTCGACTTGCCTTCTGGATGTAAAGCTCTAGGATGCAAATGGATTTTCAAAAAAAAATTGAAACCAGATAGTTCAATAGAGAAGCATAAGGCAAGACTTGTGGTACAAGGATTTAGGCAAAAGAAAGGCCTAGATTTCTTTGATACATATTTTCCAGTTACAAGAATAATATCCATAAGAATGTTGATAGCTATTGCAGCTCTACATAACCTGGAAATACATCAAATGGATGTTAAAACTGCATTTCTAAATGGGGACTTAGAAGAAGAAATTTACATGAAACAACCTGAGGGTTACGTAGTTCTTGGACAATAAAACAAGGTATGCAGACTTGTAAAATCTCTGTACGGTCTGAAACAAGCTCCAAAGCAGTAGCATGCAAAATTCGACAATGTTATGATGTCAAATGGTTTCAAAATAAATGAATGCGACAAGTGTACCTACTTCAAAGATACTCTAAATGGATATATTCTGGTCTATCTGTACGTAGACGACATGCTCATTATTGGAAGCAATAACGACATTATTAAACAAACTAAGAGCATGCTTAGTGGCAAGTTTGACATGAAAGATTTGGGAGTTACAGATGTCATACTAGGAATCAAAGTTTCCAGGACATCTGAGGGAATTACTTTGTCTCAAGCTCATTATGCTGAAAAAGTACTTGAATGATTCAAGAATTACTCCAATGGGATAGCAACAATTCCCGTCGATCCCAGTCTTCACCTGTTCAAAAACATAGGCGAAAGCATATCACAACTAGAAAATGCATATGTAATCGGTAGTCTGATGTACCTGACAAATTGTACATGACCGGACCTAGCACACTCAGTAAATGTACTGAGCCGATACACCAGTAATCCAGGACAAAGTCAATGGAAAAGAATAACCAGAGTATTGAACTACTTGCGACATACTCAGAGTTATGCGCTGCATTATACCAAATATCCAGCAGTACTAGAAGGCTACAGTGATGCCAACTGGATATCGGACTCTAAGAACTCAAAATCCACAAGTGGATATATCTTCACATTTGGTGGTGCAGCTGTATCATGAAAATCCTCTAAAAAAATGCTATTGGCCAGATCCACCATGGAATCTGAGTTTATTGCTTTAGACAAAATGGCAGAGGAAGCAGAATGGCTTCGAAACTTTTTAGAGAATATTCCTATGTGGAAAAAACCAGTGCCTGCTTTATTTTTACACTGTGACAGCCAATCGGCTATAGTACAGACACTGAGTTGTATGTATAATGGTAAGTCTCGTCATATCAGAAGGCGACACAAAACCATTAGACAACTGCTCTCAAATGGAGTAATCTCTATAGAATATATAAAATCGGCCGATAACCTAGCGGATCCATTTATTAAAGGTCTGTCGCGAGAGCAGGTTGTGAGATTATCAAGATGAATGAGTTTAAAGCCTATGACGAAAGAGGATACTTGATGGAAACCCTACCTAGGAATTGGAGATCCTAAGATCTAGCTTCAAAGGGACAACTAAATCTTGTTGAATTGATGGAAGCACTGAAAGATTAAAATCTCATACCCACTCTTAGGATGATAAAACAGTGTTGCCTACAACGAGTTAGGATAAGCTTGGCTTTTAATGATTCTCATAACTTTGAAATAAAAGTGGGGTATAGCAGGATACTCTTTATGGGCAATCATCTTGTGAGTGTGAAATAGGGCCGTTTCTAGGAGAATGAAGAGATGCTACATTCTCCAAGTTCACTCACGATTAACCAGGAATGTTCAAGGCCAAAATGAGCACAACAAGAGAACTTAGTTATGTGAGGAGATGAAACTGTATGATAGTTATTGTCTATGTTCACATCATAGCCCGGGTAGTTCAAGATATCATGATCACTACCTGGTCAAGTGAATCCGATAGCTAATTACTAAGGGTGGTTCAAAGTTGAAAAATTACTACCATTCCTGATGTAGTGATTTTCCGATTGTACTCTTAGAGTTTTTCTGTCGTGTCTGGATTACATGGTCTAGTAATTTCCATTCATGTGGGGGATTGTTGAAATTAATTTTTGTAGTTTTTCGGGCCGGATTCCGGCAGGCTCCGACCACCGGCAGTACCAGAAAATGAGTGGATTGCGATCCTCTTGACGAGTACTATTCCGTAATGTACTCACTTGCCAAAAACGAATTCCGTATGAATGAGAAATGTTGGTCAAAAGTTAGGTACTTGAAATGTACTAACTTGTCAACTTGGAAAAAATGGATAGTCCCATATTGGAAATTGGAAAAGATTTTTTCTAGTATATATACTAGAAAACTGGACTAAAGGACGTGACCCGGAGGTTACCACTAACGTGTAGTGGAGAGAGGACTTAGCCAAAAATGACAAACACACACGTGTGCGAGCGCGCCCGGCCCCGGCCTCGGCTTTGGCTTAAAAATTTTTTTTGCTCGGACAAAAACTTTTTTCCTACTGAACTGATAAGGCTTTTCAGATTCGGTAACTGGTACCATTACTCTATAACAGCAGAGTAATGGCTCACCAGTCATGAATCTAAAGAGTCTCCATTACTCTGCTGTTACAGGGTAATGGGCTTCTGAACAGTCTCCAGTCTCCATTGTCTTTTATAAAAGACCACTGAATCGAGACATAGTTTTTTACACAGTCAGAGTTAGTTTTATTCTACTTCTTCTTCTTCTTCTTCTCCTCTGTGTCAGCTGAGAGTACATCACAGACAGCAGTTCGCTGAATCTCTGAAGAAAGGGTGCTTCCCTTCAGAGAATGTACAGTTGTATCCTGGGAAGAATTCGACAGCCACCATCACACTACGGGGCGAATTCTGCTTTAAGGACAGAGATTCTCAATCTCGACTCTGTGCAAAAGTCTTTCGTCTCCTATTTTATTTCCTGTATTTCAATTCTTTACAATTGCTGTTGGGTTTTTTTTCATATTTATAAAATTTGGTTCTAACATTTGATTGTGTGTGTGTTGATTGTGAGGGGAAGTGTTTGAGATGGGCGGCGGCAAGTTTCGAATTCCGAGAGTGTTGTGGGTGGAGGAGTTGATTAAAGTTTGGCATTTGTGACATGAGATGGAAGAATGTTGATGTGCAGCACGGTAGTGGGGCTTGGGCCTGAAGACGGGATCCCTCCATGAGGTGCGCCCACTTGTTGCAGCACAGTTGTGGGACTTGGGCTCGCAGACGAGGTTCTTCCATGAGGTGAGCTGAGTGGAAATGTAGAATTGGAGGTGTTAGGGATTTTTGGTTGTTAGTGTATAAGTCACATCCTGAATTCGACATCCTTTAACCAACTGCCACAGGCTCCGCGATAGCACCGCCACTACACCCTCATCAGTGAACATGAATTCTACAACTTCCACCGCCTGCAGGGCGAGAGGGGAAGGTGATACTTTAGTTGGTTGTGATTTGTTACGGATTTTTGCGTGAGAGAGAGTGTGTGAGAGAGTGAATATGTTGCTTCTCACTACTCTATGCAGGTGTTTGTTGGTGTTTATGAGAAATCACTTGAGGAAGTAAAAACGTGAGAGATGTGAAGGTATCATCTTCACGGCTCTTTCTTTGACTGTGCCCTTGGTTAGGGTGAGTGAGAGTTTTGTTTGGTGAGAAATCGCTTGAGAAAGCTAAAGCGTGAGAGATGTGAAGGTATCCTTTCCACGGCTCTTTTTTTTGTTGTGACTTTGATTGGGCCGAATGTGAGAGCGTTTTGGAGAGTTAATGAGAGTTGGGGAGAAGAAGGATGGGAGCGGCGAATTTCTAAATCCCGCGTGATTCACTTTAGGTGGGTGTGCGCGTGCCGGGGAGGCAGTGCACGAAGCTTATTTAACGTACATACAATTAGTTGGTCATTGCTTTGGTCCAGTACAATACTGGTGGAGGTCGGGGCTAAGTTGTGGACGGTTTGATCTAGCCGACTGTGGGTTGCTGGTTTTGGTTTTTTCGGCCTACCCTCTAAGGGTGTTGAGTGTGCTCTGATTGTATGTACAGTCATTTCGCTTCATGTTCTATTTTTCTGTTTGTAGTTTGTAATTTGTAATTTATCCTAGTATGCTGAGTTTGTTTTGTTAGTTTTTTTTAATGAAACAGGGTGGTCATACTCAATATTTTCTTAAAAATAAAATAAAAAACTTCACATGATTCTGAGGGAATTACATGCAAGAAGTATTTTGAGTATTTTACTTCCATGAAAATCAATATTGTCAACGGCTATACTTAGACATAGCCAATTCATCTTCTCTCTCTACGAGGGGTCTAGCAGCTTTATAAGATGCCCCACATTTTCCTTTAGGTTCACGAGATACAAATAAAATGAGAGAGAGAGAGAAAGAGGTTGGCGTGCAGTGAGACCTCCACCAACCTCGTGATGGCTGCTGGCTGCAGCTTCGACAATCGACATCCCACCTTACACTACAAATTCACAGACGTGACAAAAGTTGTACGTACGTTTTTAAAAGCAAAAAAACAACAAACAAAGAAAGATGAGAGAGAAAGAGATTCTCTCTCTTCTACTATCTCTTATTACAGTATGTTTTCTTTCTCTCTCCTTGCTCATGTTCATGGCCATTTCTCTTTGTCTCTGCATGATTTTGACTGTGATTAAAGTCATCTTGTCTTTGTCACTCAATAGCGGGGCTGACATGGATCATACATACAAACTACTCCTATGCAAGAGATTTTCTTCATTACATATTGTGTAGTAAAATGACATATGCTTGTCATGTAAGTATATTGACTAGTTTTAGTGGCTTGGCATTAATACCTTGTTCTTTTTCGAAATCATGATCATGCAGGGTATGTTGTCAATTATTACTTGGTACAGTATAAGGTCTTGCTATCTTGGATTCTTTATCAATGCTGACAAGGCTAGCTAGAAATTAGATGGGCTAAATTTAAGTAAACTTTTTTATTTAAGAAAAAACTGCATGTTATCCAAAAAATTCACATTAACGGAATTAAATTTTCATATGTCAAAAAATCATATTTATCTTTTATTTATGTTTAAAAAAATATCACTTAACTAATTAGATATTTAAAAAAAACCTCACTAAACTATTGCATCAGTGCAATGCAGGTGACATAAACCCTAACGAAAGTTAATTTCGTCAACGTGACTTTTTTGATAATATAGTTGAGTGCGATTTTTTTAAAATAAAAAAAATTAGTATGATTTTTTTAAAATGACAAATACTTTAGTGGGGTTTTTACAAATTTAGCCAATTAGATACTCCATCAGTTTCAAAATATAAGTTACTATAGATTTCTACTAGTAATATGCACGTGCGATGCACGTACCATGCAAAGTTGACTCTCGGAAAACAGTAGTTACCATATACTTTTCCCAATGCATAATAAAATTGCAATTTCCCAATCAAAATTAGTGGCTTTCCATGAGTATGGGAACCATATAAAGTTGACTCTTGGAAACAGTAGTTACTGTATATTCTTTTCCAATGCATAATAAAATTGCAATTTTCCATTCAGAATTATTAAGGAAAATTGCAATTAATAGCTTCCCGATGTTAAGTTTAAACCAGTTAGTAGCAATTGTAAAAATTGACAGTTTTAACCCTACATTTTTTTTGGCCTTTTATGTTTATGAGGACATGATAGTAAAAAACCGCCGAAAATGAAGTATTGCTTAATAATAGTATAGATGTATCTTTTAAGAAAGAACTTAGGATTAACAAAAGTACTAATATTCTTGATTTTCAAATTTTTTTTGAAAATAATTAATTGACATTTAAGAATGATAAGATATTTGTCTCAAAAATTTAAAGTTATTTATATTGTGGAAATTTTTTTTTTAAAGTTATATTTAACGTTATTTATATTTCGCTGAAGTCGTTAGGCTTCATCCCTATTATCAAAAAAAATATATATATTTATATATATTGTGGAAAAAAGATAAAAGAAACTGAAATGGCTTATATTTTGAAATGGACAGAGTATATGTGAGAAAGTTAATTTCACAACGGCTTTTGATGGTAACTTGGATTTTCTCAAACCATATTGCATGAAGAAGAATTTAGTAGGTAAAAGGTCAATTATGATGTCTTTGATTAATTTGATGGTATAATTATGTTGAGAATCTTGAAGTAGGTATAGATAGATAAGTTTGAGGGGGTGACCCATCGTGAGAAGATAAGAAAGGGAGTAGGATGGAAGAAGTTGTTTGTGAAGACCCTACTACTGCACGAAAATTCGATGGTAATAGACTCTCCCTCCGTTTTAAAATATAAGTCGTTCTAGATTTTTTTTTTTTAATATCTCTACTATTATACTGGGAGAAGGTCTTAGTGTAATTTGTCCTTAACCCAACCCGTGCAACGCACGTGCTGATAATTTTTTTTTTTCCCTTTTCATTCTCCCAATTTTCTCCACGTGCACGGCACGTGTATAATACTAGTATAAGTTAATTTAGATTTACGAGACAAATATTTTATTATTCTTTAATGTCCATTAAATACTTTTTTATGAGATTTTCATTTTTATCTTTATCTTTTTTATAAAAAGAGTAATACTAAAATTATAAAGAATAATAAATTAGATATTTTATAATTGATAACTCATTTATAAATTTCAAAAATTAAGAATGTTAACTAGTACTTTTGGTCAATTCTAAGTTTTTTTTCTTAATAGCTGTGTAGAAACTTAAAATGACTTATATTTTGGAATGAAGCGAGTATGATACAATACAAAACACAAGGATCTAGTGTTTGCGCATGCTTTTCCGTTTGTTTTCCGTTTGACTTTACCTTGTTCAAAATAATTTTCGATGAACATTTGTTGCAATATCAGCATTAGAAAGAAGTATAAAAGTAACAAATAGGATGATGCAAGCGTGCCTATAGATTAAATATACAAAATTAAGGGAAACAATCATAAATTAATCATGAACATGAATATTTTGTGCAATCTTGAACTTTTAGGGTAATGTTTTTAACAGATAGTCGACTAATAATCATGCAATTATCAAATAGATAGGTGTAATTAAAGAAACTTATATTTATGGTTGGGGTTTGCACTTGAAAGTGGACCACTCAACCTTAACTAGGGATATACACTCACTAAACACAAAGTCTCAGGTTCACTTTGTTTTGGTTGATGTACTCCCAAAATGCCCTTTTACATCACAAAAATGTAGTTATTTATTCCAACTCCCAATGTATATGGGAAGGTAAAGATGGAGTATGAGTCAAATTAATGCCTTTTAAACACTCATTAGAGTATTATAGTCCTTTTCTATTTATCCACTTTATCTATTTTATAGCAAACGAAATGATACAGTCGTTTATTATTTATGCATATTTTGACGATTTCGCAAAAATAGATGGCTATATATGAGAGCGGAAATAAGAAAAATACATATTATATGACCCGTCCCACTAAAAAAATAATTTTTATTTCTCAGATGGAACCAGACAGTCCGTCGCTTAATAAAAAAATATTATTTCATTTCTCAGACAGAACTAGACAATCCGTCCGACGTTTATTTGAATTTCCGAAAAGAAAAAAAAAATGTTTTAAGCTGAATCCCCTTGGACAGATCTTGAAGATCCGTCCGTGGAGGGGGCCCACCTTTTAAAAATTAAAAAAAAAACTAAAAAATTGTTTTTAAATCTTAAAAAACCCAAAAAATATTTAAAACTCGTGGGACGGATCTCGAAGATCCGTCCGATCATAAAAAAAATTTTGTTTGCTATATTATAGTATTTTATCACTGCATCAATCTCGCTTTGCTATATGTGTAATATGCAAAAAAGCATATTTTAGCAAAGCACGACTGTGGATGCTCTTATTTACTTTAAAATTAACAACACCAATATATATATATATATATATATATATATATATATATATATATGTTAAGATAAATTAGAGAGAATGAAAACAATACTGAATATTGAATTGAGTTTAACCAAGTACAATACCACCTATATATAGGAGGTGAACAAATATCAAAACAACTCTACCACCAATATGGGACTATAATATCTAACATCCCCTCTCAATCTCACGATGGGTCAAATAATGTGAGTTTTCCTACGAAGTGTCGAAATCTCTGAACTGTATGGGATTTGGTGAAAAAGTCTTCAGTCTGCTGGGAAGAGGTAACAGAATGGAGAGAGATGGTCCCTGCCTCAAAACGCTCACGAACATAATGATAATCAATTTCAATATGCTTCGTTCGCTCATGAAAGACCAGGTTGCTTGCATTATGCAATGCACTCCGGTTATCACAATAAAGTGAAGTAGCTCCTGTAAGGGTAACACCCATATCTGATAACAACCAACGAACATGAACAATCTCTCTAGTAGTAGCTGCCATTGCTCTGTACTCAGCCTTGGTGGAAGAACATGCAACAACTGCCTATTTCTTGCTCCGTCATGAGATCAGCGAATCACCAAGAAATAGACAGAAACCTGTGGTAGACCTTCTGGTAGCCGGATCTCCTGTCCAATCTGAATCAGAATATGCACTGAGCTCTAGTTTGGATGTAGAAGGCATGAATAATGAGCGAGTGATAGTGCCCTTAAGATATCTGAGGATCCGAAGAAGAGCACCGTAGTGAACTGATGTAGGAGCAGAAACAAACTGGCTGACAATACTAACTGCATGAGCAATATCGGGCCTGGTCATGCATAAATAGACAAGCTGTCCAACAATCTGCCTGTATCTAGTGGGATCAGGAAGGAGCTCACCATCTGTGAGACGAAGCTTCACATGAAGCTCTAAGGGTGTATCAGCCGATCGACTGTCAGAGAGGCATGCAGCGGAAATAATATCTTATGTGTATTTCTGCTGAGAAATGAGTATCCCCTGAGATCCATGAGCAATCTCCAAACCCAAAAAGTAACGTAGCTTACCAAGGTCTTTCATATGAAACTGCTGGTGAAGGTATTTCTGGGTGGATGTAATGCTGGCAGAGTCATCCCCAGTAATGATCATATCATCAACATATAGTAGTAGAATTACCCTCCCCTGCGGTGAGGACCGCACAAACATTGAATGGTCCGGAGAACTCTGACAAAAATTAGCCTTGGTGATGACAAGACGAAAACACTCAAACCAGACTCGAGGGGCCTGCTTCAAACCATATATAGCTCGACGCAGCCGGCAAACATGACGAGGAGGAGTAGGGAGGCTAGGAGGAGGATGCATATAAACAACTTCAGATAAGGTACCATGAAGAAAAGCATTCTTCACATCCATCTGGTATAACGGCTAGCGGCGGATGGCTGCAACAACAAGAAGGGTGCGAATAGTAGTCATCTGTGCAACGAGAGCAAATGTCTCATCATAGTCAATGTCATGCTCCTGAGTAAACCCTCGGGCTACTAGACGGGCCTTGTGCCGCTCAATAGCCCCATCAGGTTGATATTTGACCTTGAAGATCCACTTGCAGCTAATAGGCTGAACGCCCTCTGGTAGAGGAACAACATCCCAGGTGCCAGTCTGATCAAATGCACTGAATTCCTCTGCAATAGCTTTTCTCCATTCAGGATATTGAATTGCGTCTTGATAGGTTCTGGGCTCACGTGTAGAGTGTATAGCAGTGAGATATGCATGAAACTGTGGTGAGTAGAAAGCTAGGGTGGCAAAACCAAACTGGTCAGAAGGACCAGTGGCATCAGGTGTATAACGTGCCGGAGGAATACCAGAAGTGGAACGGGTAGACTGACAAAAAGGTGGTGGACTGACAGGGTGAGGGGATGAGGACGGTGGAGTAGGTGCATGTGTCAGTGGGGAAGTAGGTGGGATAAGTGCTGGCTGCTGTGGGGATGCAGGTGGAGATTCGGTAGGGGGGACAACAGGTGTAAGGACTGTAGGAGATGTGAATGGAGCCAGATGAGTGGAATCAAAAGGAATACGGGAAGATAAAGTTGGTGTGCTAGCAACAACTGGGGAATCGAGAAATCTAGTATCCTCGGGGGGGGGGGGGGGGGGGGTCAGGTAGTAAGGGGAGTCTTCCACAAAGGAGACATGTCGAGAAATGCGGACACGACCCGTGGATGGATCAAAACAACGATAACCTTTGTGTTCAGGACTGAGACCTAAGTGAACGCACTTAGCAGCACGAGCGGAGAGCTTCGTGCGCTCAGTAGGAGGGAGAAGGACGTAACAGGTGCATCCAAAGGTACGGAGCATACTGTAATCGAGAGGTGAATGATAAAGAGCCTCGTAAGGCGTCGTACCAGCTAGGACAGACGAGGGAGTAATGTTGATGAGACTAACAGAGGTCATGATAGCTTTAGCCCAGAAGGAACGAGGAGCAGAAGAGGAGAGTAGAAGCGCGCGAGCCGTCTCAAGGATGTGACGATGCTTGCGTTCAGCTACACCATTCTGCTCATGTGTGTAAGGGCATGATTGCTGAAACAGGGTGCCGTGAGACTGAAGGATTGTTCTCATAGTGGTAGAAGTGTACTCACGTGCACCGTCCGATCAAAAATTCTTAATGCGTACACCGAACTGAGTGTGAATCATGGTTGTAAAGACCCGGTAAATATCAGGTATCTCAGATCGCTGACACATAAGAAAAACCCATGTATGTCTAGTGAAGTCATCGATGAAGGTAACATAATAGAGATAGCCTTTCCACGATGGTACGGGAGAGGGTCCCCATATGTCAGAATGAACAAGTTGAAAAGGGTAGGTGGTTTCGGAAGTTCTTTTGTGACTAAAGGGTAGGGCAATGTGTTTGGCCAAATGACAACCCTGACAATCAGATAAATGTTTAAAAGTGAGAGAACCAAGGGCACCACTACGAGCTATAGTCTGAAGTCGTGATGCGCTAATATGACCTAAACGTCTGTGCCACAGATCAGCATCAGAGGAAACAGTACCGGCAAAACTAGAAGGAGATGGATGTGCACGAAGAAAATCTAGATAATATAGACGACCCTGACGACTAGCGCGCCCAAACTCTTCACCGGTGGAGGAATCAGTAATAGAACAACCTAAAGAGTCAAAAGTAACGACAAGACCACTATCGCACAACGCACTAATAGAAATAAGGTTTATTAATAAATGAGGAGCATAGAGAACATATGGTAATGTGAGAATGGGAGAGTTAATTGTTCCTGACTGTGTGATAAGAAGTGGTGAGCCATCAGCTGTGTGTAGAGATGGAGAGTGAGAGGAAAGTGTTGTGCAGGTGGTGAATAGTGTCTGATTACTAGTGAGATGATGTGTTGCACCAGAATCTAAAATCCAGAACGAATTCATACCGGGAGTGGCAGAAAGTACAGGAGCAGAGGAGCCATCATTGATAGACTGACCCATGAGCTGTAGTTCCAGCTGAGTGAGGCGTTGCTGAGTATTAGCCCAAGCAGCAGGAGACGGCAAGACCGAAGTGACAGGCATGGCTGAAGATGTGAGGGAAGAAGCACTGCGAGGAGAAACAAGACCATCGCTGTTATGACTGAGAGCACAATGTGGAGGGAGATGTTACTGGTGCCTGGATCGGGGTAGGGGGTAGGGCGGTGCTACCGGTGGCGGAAGTAGAGGTGGAGTATGGTGATGGGTGATGTAAGGAGAAGGTAGAATGCCGGAGGAAGACTGAAAATGGCGCTGCTGCTTGTTGAATCTGGAGGAGGAATGTGTGGTGGTTACATCGGGGAAGCCAGTGGAGCCAGAAATATGTGGGAGAGACTGAGATGCCATCAAGTTGTAGGACCTGTATATATATATATAATAATAATAATAATAATAATAATAATAATAATAATAATAATAATAATAATAATTTATTTTATTTTATTTTGATTTTGATTTTGATTTTTTTTTTTTTTGATTTTTTTTTTTTGATTTTATTTTTAAATTTTGAATTACAACAGAATCAAACAGAAATTTCGTATGAAACAGCCCCTCACTTCTCTTCCGTCAAATCCCCTTTATCAAACAGATTAGGGTTTCAAATCCCCTTTATCTCTTCCGTCAATTAGGGTTAGGGTTTCGAAGTCGGCGGCTGGATCTGAAGGACGACGGCGCTGGATTTGATGGCGGCGAAATCAGATGACGAAGTTGAAGACGACGGCGCTGGATGAGCGAAGTTGAAGAAGGGTTGGCCGGAGAGGATTTGATGACGAAGAAGAAGATGACCTTTTTTTTTTTTTTGAAAAGAAATTTGTATAACTTTTGGCTGTTGGAATTTGAGGATTTTTGGATGGGAAAAATTTTAAGAAAAGAAAATTTGAGTAATTGGCTCTGATACCATGTTAAGATAAATCAGAGAGAAATGAAGACAATACTGAATATTGAATTGAGTTTAACCAAGTACAATACCACCTATATATAGGAGGTGAACAAATATCAAAACAACTCTACCACCAATATGGGACTATAATATCTAACAATATATATATATATATATATATATATATATATATATATATATATATATATATATATATATATATATATATATATATGAACCAAATCTGATTTGTTTAGGGTTTGTAAATAGGGAAATTATTTGGACCCCTGTATGGCTCCAAAATAGGCTTTATATATGCATATAAGCAATATAGACATATGACCTTAGGTTATTCTTAAAGGCATTTTTTGTGCTAAACCTTTAGTATTCTTCCATCACAAACCAATAGCTTAACAGTGGAGAGAAGTCTAAGAGGTTACCTCTTATAAGAGATATACAGTAAGAGCCTCTTGTAATAGCCTCTTTTTGAGGTGTTCTTTTTATATAAAAATAACTTCTTATAAGAACCTCTTATAAGAGATTTCTGTTCTTTTTTCACCTCTTACAAGAGCCTATATTACTCCAAAGTCTATATTACCCCAAAGTATAAAAATAGTGAGATGAATGACAAGAAAAGATAAGTTCAAATTACTAATATATAAACTAGTTTAATGGTAAGTTAAATTCACAAATCAGTGTAAATCATCAATTATAATTCCGGGCTACTATAAACTTTTAATTAGTATGAAAAGTAGTATGTATAAATATAAATAATAATAATTTGTTTCAAAGAAGTTGGATTAAAAAAATTTAAGGTCAATGAGCTAATATAAATTCTCCCTTAGCTGTAAATAAATTTTTTTAAAAAAAATTTTAAAAAAATTAAAAGAAAAAAAAACCTGTCCGGCTGCAGGATTTGGACATGGTGGCATCATAACAGGACAAATCAACTAGCCACAACTCAAGTAATGTACTTACTGGACGTAAATATATATATATTTAAATAAATCAGTGTTTCGACAGCATCCCTAACATAATTGTTCGAGATTGTGAAGAATGAATTTCCACACTTTTTCTAGGATAGCATATTATAGTCAACTACGTATATGATTACACTTTTTCTAGGATAGCATATTCCGGGCTACTATAGACTAATATATAAACTAGTTTAATTAGTAACAATTATAATATAGACTTTGGGGTAATATAGACTTTTTAAGTGATAGAAGTCTTATAAGAATTTGAAAGAGGCTACTAGAAGTTTTTTAGGCTTATAAGATATTTTGAAAAAAATATCTTATAAGAGGTAAAAAAAGAACACTAAAAAAACTCTTGTAAGAGGGGGACCACCTCTTACAAGAGGTAAATCTCTTATAAGAGGAGAAAAAGAACACTACCTAATATACTGAGAGCATAATTTGGTACTTTTTGGAATCTAAGCTGTCTTGGTGTTTCCCGAATAATCCTGTATCTTATTATTACAAGGAAAATGAACCTCATACTTCATACTTATAGCAGAAATACCATAGTTGAACATGTACAAAAGGACCCAATCTGGATTATCGACACCATTTATCATGTTGCATATGTCGTAAGTCATATATATATATACTAGATTTGCCCGTGGGCACGTGCCTACGGCACGTCTTCGGAACGATACAAAACACGAAAAGCCCGGTAAACAATAAAAAAACAATTATGTAGCTCAAGTTTGCATAGTATGACAATAATTAGTTGTAAATAAAAGTCCATGTTTCCATTAGTAAATGTTGAAAAATAATTATAAATGGGGGTGTAAGTGGAAAATGATGAAATTTAACTGTTGAAGAGATATTTGATATTTTCAATATAACATGTGCAATAAAAAAACATAAAAATTCTGAAAATTTACAAACCTGATTTCTTAAAATCTAAATTTCTAATTAATAAAGAAAGAATGAGAGAGAGAGAGAGATAGAGAGGGAAAGAGAGAAATATGAAAAAGTGAAGAGAGATAGTAATAAAGTAATGGATTTTTTAGTTTTGGGGGGAAAAAATTGGTTTTGAGTTTAAAATTTTGGGGGGGAAATATGTTTTGTGAGGTTAGATGTAGGCCTTTGATTTTAGGGGGATTGAATGTGAGCCACTTGATAGCTTTCTTTGTGTTTGATTATATAGATGTGTATAAATTTTTGCGAATCGTTTGGAGGCTTCTTATGATGAGAACATCGGTTCTATTTTATTTTATTTCAATATTTAGCCATATGTAGTAGTTTTGCAATTTGCATCCTTTATTTTGTGCATTAGAATATTTTAAATTTTTTGTATTATTTTGTTTTGAGCTTATATATAGGTCTTTAGAATAATGAGAATGAATGCTATTCTTAATTAAAAAAATAACCGTGTTGAGTTATTCCTCTGCATTATTTTCTTGTGTGTGTGATACCATAAGAAACTACTAGTGTTACCCTGTACAAATTGCACAGACTAAAATAATTTAACAAATGCATACAATTATATGGAACTTAAACAATACAATGATGATATGTATCTTTTTTTTTCTTCAGTTTATCTTATTTAATAACATGTACTACTCTTGTCTGGAAAACCCATATAATGATATTTTTATCTATTTCAGTCATATTCTTTGAAACCACTAAGAGAGATTTCACTGCTTCATATTCTTTTATTATCATGTACATCCACTGTAACTTTAGTTCTTAAACAAAAACATAAAAGTCATAAAAGGATGGAGGTGACTTATTCAACACAGACACACCACTAAGACATAGTTAAACCCTCGATCTCTAAATGTAGAGATGCCCCTTAACTATTTTGATCACAATATAATCAAACGATGACAAATCTACAAATTAACAAATTCATATTTTCAAACCAACCAACATCATTTTATAATTCTAAAGCAAAGCCAAAAAGTCGAATAATTACCGAAGTTCAGCTTACAAGGCAGTAATAGGTGGGGATGTTGCTCTTCTTGGACTCCTCCTTGATGTACTCTGCTATTTCCTTCTCCACAGTGTGCTTCTCAACTGTCATCCCTCTCGAATCAAGCCTTCCATTTAAAATCATTCATCTCAAATGAAACATAATCAACATCAGAAGGTGAGTAATTGTTTTCATTATTATTTTATATTGTAAATTGACTGCACTTGTTAGTGCGTATTCGTTTCTTTTTTTTTTCTTCATGTGTTAGCACATGCTTGTTTTATACTTTTCCTCTCCTTGCTCTATTTTAATAGAGGAATGACTCTCTCTCCTAAAAGTATAATATATATAATAGTATGCACAATTTTTAAAATAATTAATTTTAACAATATTTGATCTGACGATTATATATATCCTCATAGTTTATCAAGTAAGAATACAATATAGTAATTATACCACAGATCAATATTAAGTAGAAAAATTACTGAAATTGCAATAAAAGAAAGCAACATTAATCAAAATTGAAGTAAAACAATAAAACAACTTTAATCAAGATATAGGTTTCTTTTTCAGAAATACCCTCAATAAACTTTGATAATGTGCTAATGCTATTGTTAAAAAGTAGAAACATATGTATTGTTTTGAGCTTAAGAGACTTACATCAATCATTTGAATACGATGTGCATAATGAAGCAGTCCCTTTCTGCACGCCTACATAATAGCAATAGATGCTCGCCATAAAATTGGAGCATGGATCAAAAATATAGTATAAGATAAAGTTCATCAACATTGATAAACCACTACAGAAGGAACCATCAAACACAAAAAACGTAATTGCTAAGTAGTAGACTTTAACCTTTATCCACATTCGTCAGCCAACCAAAATCCGTTGGCAAGACAGCACTAGAAAGAATGTAATTTTAATGAATAAATTGAATCAAAATCGTGCCAAATAATTATAAAGGTCTTTTGAGTATTTTCACAAACACCTCATGTGCACCACAAATGGGAAAATAATTGTAATCAAGATAATCCCGAACCCAAATTTGAACCTTCTTACATTTATAATCATCTTACTGAACCCTATATTTCGAAGATTAGTGTATAAATCTCTATTCAAATTCAAAATTAAAACCCTTCTACTTGAGTTTCATATGCCCCCACCACACAGCAGGCTCCTACAACTAACATATTTCAGTTCATTCATATATTTTATCAAATAGGATGAGCGCATATAGTAAATGTAGATAAGAATGAAGAATTTGACATGGGATGACGAAGCTGCAAATAATAAACCAAAGAAACTTTAGACATTACTCTTACATTCATCAAATATTTTCATCTCTTTAGCAAATAATTATACCATATATACAGTCCAAAATAAGAGAGGATGTTACAACTTGATCAATACCTTAATCTCATATTCTCAATATTCTAAAAAATAATAAATATATAATCCAAAATAAGAGAGGATTTTATAACTTCCTGAATACCTTAATTTCGGCGAGAATTTGGGGTCTGGCGTATGGCTGCTGCTTAGATTTTAGCAGACTGGTGTACGGCGAACGATTACGACTGGGTTTTGGACTAGGAGCGACGGCGAGGATAGGCGAACGGGGATGACTTGTATTTGGGTGGACTAGTGGACGACAAACGACGACAGTTTGGATTAGGGCGGATTGTGAATAGCGAACGGCGACCGGCGATGGGTGGGTTTTGGCCGATGATGGGTTGGGGAGAGGAAGGGTTTTTTGTGTGTTTTGTACTTTTTTAATTTGTTTTATTAAGTTAAATGTGTGGTTTGCATATGGTAAGATAAGTTTGAAGTCATACTTTTGCTCTCCTTTCTCTATTTTAGAATAGAGAAAAAAGGGAGGGGGGTAGTCCTATTAGCTTAAGATATAATATATATAGGCTATGTGAGAAAAATCCTAAGAAAGTATTTAAATTTGTGATAAGCTCTAAACTATACCCCAAATCTCCCAAAATCAATTAATCAAATCATAAACTAATCCCCCCTTCTCCTCGTTCTTCTTCTTCCTCTCCGTTGAGTCCCGAAATCCACAACGCCCATCTCTCTCCTCAACCTACCACCTCTGAAACCCAAACCCCTCTGACGACCTCGCCTTCCTCTCGCCTCTACTTCTTGAAGCCCCACAACCACCTCCTGACGCCCTCGCCCCTCCACCTCCTCCTCGTCGCCGCACACCACGCCGCCCCACCTTTTTCGTCCACCTTGCTACCTCTTCCTCACCACCATCAAAACCCTACTCCTCAAATCCCTTCTAGTCCGAAACCCTAATCCCCATATTTCCATTTCAAAATCCTAATTCCCAAATCTTCACCATAACCCCTATTCGACTCGTCTCCGACCCGTGCCGTCGTTGCCACTGGCGCTGGCGCCAACGCCAGCCACCGGCGCACCCCTACCGCTAGCTACAGCCGCCATCAACCTCCATCCTCGTTGCTGCATAGCCATCCCGAGTGCCATCGTTAACTCTGTTTTCGTGCCATCACGACTTGTTCATAGAATCCGGTAAATTCGTTCCACTTCTCCATTATTTGTGTTACTATCAATCATCTCTAGAATATTATTTGATTTATCTGTCGTCCACAAATATTGAGTGTGTGTATTTCTACCTGCTTATTAGAGTACGCATCTTTATTGCATATCTTACATGCTAAGCACAATTAATTGTAATTGTTGATTGGTAAGCTTGACTCATGAATTGGGACTGTGAACGTATTCAATTGCTTGAAAATTCATCAAACCAGTTATTAGTCTAAATTTCTAACTTAATCCACATTACATGTTGGTAAACTTAATCTTCTAATGTTTTTTGAAATTCTATATTTCGGGTTAAGTTTACATCATCTTACCTATGAATCACATTGTGCCAATTGTTATGTTATTGAATAATTGTTCGATTTGCATGCGATTATTGAAAGATGATCAAGAAATCGTCAAGAAGTATCCAAGAACTTTATTTTTCGATCATACATATGGATATTTATGAGCACTGATCCAAAGGCATGCCATCTCGAACTTGGCTCCATCTTATGCTCGTGAAACCGACTACAGCCTATTTTGTAATAGTACTAGCTTATATTTTCTTTTGATACATATATATAAAATTTTGTGAGGTAGGACTATCCTACCTTTTGCCAGTCAAAAAAAAAAATTATTACTGTAGTTTTGATAATCTAAATATTTTTTGTATCTCATATTATTGATGAAGTAGTAGTCATCATCTTCTATCTATGATCCTAATTAGGTCAAGTTAATGCAAAACTGATTAGGAACAAAACTATCTGATCTCCTCCATATATATCTGTCTCTCAAATAAATGCATTTTCTTTAGTTTTGGAGGTGGTGTATAAAGTGAGAATGAGAGAGGGGATGGGGGGATAGGGGATATAAATTAGGGGCCATAATGTTAGATCGAAAGAGAATCCAGTCTCTAGTAAATATAGTTAAAAAGTCTAAAGTGCCACATACTTTTGCCTAATCATTTTTTCATACCACATAGAAAGAATGATAATACTCAATTTGAGATGGGGGGAACATGCAAGAAAGACCATGAGAGAGAGAGAGAGAGAGAGAGAGAGAGAGAGAGAGAGAGAGAGCATTGCAAAACAATCACCTCCCTAATAATTGTTTGCTTTTCAAACTGTGCAACTTTCTTGCATGATCACATCCAAAAGAATATTCTTCTGAGAGAGAGCCATTCATATGCTCTTTGTGATGCTCTTTGTGATGTCTACACTACTGATTAAAGCCTTTGCCATTATAAACTTTCCATTAGCTCAAACTAACTAAAGTAGTGTTAAGTAACAAGAATAGTTAATCAAAAAGGTAGATCAAAGGAATTAAAAGGATGAATAATTAACTAATATATTAAACATGCATACAGCAAAAGTTTAAAGGAGAAAGCTAATCATTCTAGAATCATGCTATACAACATAGTTATCTTCAAAACATCATCTCAAACCCATCTACATTCATACTTGAGCACACAAAAAATAGCCTTCCTATACAAGGATGATATATGATTAATATATGGTGCATAAATAGAAGAATATGGGGGGGAGAAGGAGGGCCCCCGATAATTAGCAATATATACAATTTAGTAGCCATTAGATGTGCGTTGAGATTTGCGGTATACTTTACTTTTTTCGTATATTAAATGTACTTTTAGGATAAGGAAAAATAGGTTCTGCAAATAAAAATATCTAACCTAGTCTACTTGAACTCTCTCTAATATATGTTAAGTGGAAAATATATCTATATATGAAAGTCATTTTATAGTTTTTTTTGCAAACCCTAATTATATATAATTAAAGAAATCTAAAAGAATTATTTTCCCTTCCTCTCAAGCCTACATCTTTGAATATTAACAAAGAATTAATACTGAAAATTAATGTATAAATCTTGAACTTCCCATTGCAATAAATCTCCTTGTATATAGTTCCTATCTAAATCATTTCCATGAACAAAAGAGATGGTTCCCATTATTTCAGACTATCTAACAATTGGCAACTACTACAAAATAAGAGTAGCACACAGCAGGGTTTATTACAAAACCAAAGATTATAACATTCATGCAACAACAAATTTAAAATGCCATAGGTCTAAATAGTGACTACTAGCTATAGCTAGCTAGCTAGTAAAAGAATATACTTGCTAAACCATTGGCTTAAGCCTTAAAATGTCTTCTCTTCTTTCCCTTTGGAAAACAAAGAAAATAAATCAATGTAAAGTTCCATGCACAAAGTTGGTAGCTCACCATTGATCTTTAATTCCATGGCTTCTTGCTTTGTTGTGTTTGCTCATAAGGTGATGAACCCCCCATGCAATGCTCCAATCCAGCCATGTTGAGAAGATCTCTATGAGAAAATGCTCTCAGCCCAAGAAAGTCCCTAGTCATCCCATCATTGATATTCCCTCCATTAATATTTCCACCATTATTATGGTTATGATTATGAATATTATTGCCCCCTTCCTCCTTCCCTCCATTAATAATACTATCAAATGCTCCATCAAACCCTGAGCTTGAATGCATAGAGAGAGACCCCATCACCATGTCTTGGTGTGAAGAAGACAACCCGAGCCCGAAAACCGACGACGAAGAATTAGTAGCATTGGATGAATCATGGCTCAACATTGAAGCCATGCTGTGACCTTGGTGGTTAGGCCTACTCATTGTTGCACCCATTTGAGCTGCCTTTTGGAGCAATGCAGTGGCTGACATGTGAGGTGAAGTGAAAGTAGTAGTAGTAGGAGGAGGAGCTTGTGGTTGTTGGTTTTGAGATGTGTAGTTGTTGATATGATCTTGTTGTTGATCATGATGTTCTAGGATGTCCAAGTGAGTCAAAGGTGTGGGAGCTAGCCATGGTGGAATATCTGGCCTACTCTGCATGCCGTTGTTGTTGTTGTTGATGTTGAAGTCATGGTTCTCACTCTTCAGAGGGAGAACTTCATCTTGATCTTGATGTGGTCTTATCATTAAGTGAGGAGGGAATTGAGGGATTGGGGAAGAGAATGGGTTGGTTTGAGAGAAGAGAAGTGATGGGTGGTTGTTTGTAGTAAAATTTGTAATAGACCTTGCACTCTCTTCTGCTAGTGCATCACAGAAGGCCCTATGAGTTATAAAGCTGTCCCTCCTGCAAGAAAAAAAACACAAGCAAAAACAAACCAAACAAACAACAAATGAAGCTAACAAACAAATCAAAACAAAACAAAACTCCAAAAAGGAAATTAAGATTCATCAAAGTAAAAACAAGACAAGAATTAAAAGGAATAATTGAGATCTAGTGTATGTAATAAATATGTTTTCAGGGTCTTATTTTTTTACGACTCTGATTTATTTACTCATTAATTAAATTACTTAGTCATATGTAATATCGTTTAAAGAAACTCTAGAGTTATTAAGAATTTAATCCAAGTGAGGAATGGAATAATTCAAAGTCTTCATAAATACACATCATTTAATGAATCTCCAAAATCAAAGAAATAAATATATATTCTTAGCAATTACTATACCTTGAGAAGAGAGTACCACAATCACATCTATACTCCCTAGTGCCACATATTTTGGAGTGAGCTTTCCAATCTGATTGAACTGCATACTTTTTGGAGCACTTCTCACACTTCCACTTCTTCTCCCCATGCTTCCTGCTAAAGTGCTTTTTGATTCCTGTGAGATCCCCAAGTGCTCTTGATGGGTCATGGTGAACGCAAGACACCTCAGGGCAAATATACACCTTCTTCCTTATCTCCTTGCTTGATCTCTGCTTCAACTTCCATGGCAAGTTGTGGCCTCTTCTGTGAAGCTGCAGGTTCTGGTCCCTTTGAAACCCTTTGTTGCAGATCTCACACAAAAACCTGTTTGTAGCCATCAAGGACTTGGGAGAGAGTGCCATCACCTCTGCATCTGGGTCTGTTTTTGAAAGCCAGTTATGAATAAGATTCAAAATTCTAAACAACCCATGAAAATAATAGGGCAAAACTACTGACTCTAGCCCAAGCTCACTTAACTTCGGAGTTCTGATGAGATCCGGTGCATCAAAAGAGAAAACCAAGGTGAAAAAAGTATTGATATGTACCTGGGTTGCCTGGGAGGTTTCTCTTCTTCTTGACAGGATTGGGATTTGGGGAGGCAAAGGAGGAGGATTGCTGCTGGTTTGAGGAGACACTTGGTTGATCACCAGATGCAGAAGTGAGATTTGACATGTTCTCTTCAACCAGTAGGTGGTTTTGCTGCTGAATTACGAGTCCCTTCATCATAGTTTTGGCTCTTAAGGGGAAAAGATACAAGCGAATGAAAGAAGAGAACAAAAAAAGAAAATGAAAACAGACAGAAAAACTAGGATGAAGGGAGTATCTTCATTAACTATACTGCTATAAAGAGAAACCACTACTCATCTTAAAAACCAAGAACAAGAAAAGAACAAAAAAAATTGAGCTCTTGGATCTAAAACAACCAGCAAAATTAGTAAATTAAAAGAAAAGGATAAAGACTGCCAAATGGTACTACTGCACCAAAAGATTTCAAGTTTGGAAACTAAGGAAAAAAACAAAGAGAATTGTACACATGAAACAGAAAGAAATCAAACAAGACTGTTTGTCCAAAAGACTATATAAGACTCCAAACCAATCAATATTCAAAATTTTTATAAATTAAATTTAAAAATGCTTGGGTAAGATGAAGATGAACTCTGGTTTCAGAGGAGAGAGAGAGGAAGAAAGGAAAAGGAATTTAGAGAGAGAGAGAAGGGTGTGAGAAAATGGAACTAAGTGTGCAGTTGTCCACCCATTATTTTTCTCTTTGAATACACCACATTCTGTACAGACTTACACTGATGTTGTCCTTTCTGTCTTTACCTCTGTTCTATTAGAGCATCCCAGCCGTGATTGTCAAAAAAAAAAATTGCAAAATGTATATTTACATATAATATTTCTAGCATTTGCTGTAATCGTCCAATGCTATTTTATAGCAATTTAAGATAATAAAAAATACTAGACGTAAAGTGAAGTTGCGTAGGAAGGGCGAAAGGAATTATTTAATTAATTTTTTAATGTTAGACGGAAAGTGAAGTTGCGTCGGAAGAAGAAAAGAAAAAAAAATCAAAAAAGTGACAAACGCAAAGTGAAGTTGCGTCGCACGATTTTTTCGAATTTTTTAATATTTAAAATCATTTTTTAGTTGAATTTTTTTTAAAAAAATTTAAATATTTCCCCCGGGGTGCAAAGTCAAGTTGCGTCCAAGGGGGTGGAGGAATTTGTTTGGTTTCTTAATTCCATTATATTAAATATTTTTTGTGAGCGACGCAAAGTGAAGTTGCGTCGGAGAATTTAAAAATAATTTTTTTTAGTGGGACGCAAAGTGAAATTGCGTCCTGTATATTATGCATTTATCTCAAATCCATTCTTTTATAGCAATCTACAGTAGCTATTTATGCATAAAATGCATAAATAGCAAACGACTGCAGCTTGTCGTTTGCTATAAAATGCATTTTATGCATAAATAGGACGCGACTGTGAATGCTCTTACTACACCTATCTATAAATTCCTTTACCCCTTACATTTTCTCTAATATGTTACTATAAGAGCATATGTAGTTCGTTGTCTCTCAAATTTTGGGTATTTGTCATATAGAAATAGAAATTCTGGGTTCCGGCTGTAGTCGTTTAAACTCAAATTTTGGGTTTTCATTAAAAAAAATCGATAGACGATAAATAATTTCTCGTCCCGAATTTTTTTTTTGTCATTTTAAAAATGTGTCTGACGAGGAATCATTTCCCGTCTGAGAATTTTTTTAAAAAAATAATCGACGGACAGGAAATCATTTCCTGTCTTTTTTTCCAAATTAACTCCTAATTTAATTCTAATTAACTATTAATTTAGTCATAATTAAATCTGAAATATTAATTAAATATCAATTAAAACCTAATATATACCCATAATAATATGTATAGGCCTAGTTCATATAAAAAAAGTTACAAAATGTGTTTGGACGGGAGATGAAAAGAAGTTTTTTTAAAATCGACAGACGGAATTTTTTTTTCAATATGTATAGGCTCAGATCATCTTTCGTCGGCTATTTTTTTCAATATTCTTATATCTTCTGCCAAATATAGCATACCACTGTTTACCAAAAACCTAAATTTTAGGTACATAGCCAACGACTACAGCATCATTTTTTTTTTTTTGGAAAAATTTGACAAATAAGCCAACGACTACAGATGCTCTAAGCAGAACTAAATAGGAGTTAGTTTGAATGAGCATCTCTAATCGTTTGTTATTTTATAAAAATGTTAATAAATAAGAAAAACAAACGATAGCAGCGATCGTTTGTTATTTTGTCAAATTTTAGCGAATGAGGAATAGTAGCATGCCAAATTTGAGAAACGAATTTGGCAATTTTCAAATATAGCATAAGGAACATGATATTCAATCTCTCTATTTCATTTTATTTTATTGTACGCGTTGGACGAAACAACATGTTTAATCCAATAATTTTTAATTTTTTTTTTTTTTTTTTTGCAGTTTTAACGATCGGAACAACATGTTCCATCCTTTAAAAATAAAAATAAATTAAAACAAAGGAAAGAGGTATCCGATGGGAAATGTTGTTCCGTCCAAAACTAAAACGTTCTTGGACGAGACAACATGTCCCGTCCCACCAAAGGTCCATTAAAATCAAACTTAATCATACTTAATCATGGTTTAAGTAATAACTTAATTGAATAATCTCTAATTAATAAATTTTTAATAACTAATTACCATTTAATCCTTAATTAAATCATCTGAAATATTTTTTTAAAAAAAATCAGATGGAACATGTTTCGTCCGATTATTTTTATTTTTGTTTTTATTATTATTTTATTATTTTTTGTCAAATTATAGCAAATGACGATTAGAGCAAATCATTCCTTTTGTCATTTGCTATTTTGCCAAATTGACGTAATAGCAATGCTCTAATGTGTTTTACCCTTCATTTATTTGTTGTTTAGGTGCACGAGCATTCATTGGTAAGCGTGGAACACTACAAAAATTCTCTTCATGTGATGAGTAGGGTTATTTAAGTATGTAGTACTTATTTTAGGGTTTGATTAAAGATTAATTATGATTAACCTTTTGAGGTTAGAAAGGTGAAACCCTAAAGGTGAAAGAAATGATGGGCTATTGATTTATTTCTCAAATATAAAAGCCCTAAAAACAAAGAAAAAGAAGGAAGAGAAAAGATAGAAAGAAAGCAATAAGAATAGAGTAGTATTCTTTTCTTTCTCCCCTTCTTCTTCTTCAGCTTTTTCACATTTACATTACCATCATTTGGCCATTGATTGAAATTGTTATTTGAGTAGCACACTCATGACTCATCAATATCCAAAGGACATTCATGGGTGACTAGCTACTACTCTCCTTTTTAGACAAGATTCAACCCCTCTGTCTCCTCTTTCTTCCTTCTCTCAAGATTAGAGTGCAAAAAGACAAGGAGAGAGAATTTTAATAATTCTATTTGTGGAAGTATTACAGCCTAACTTTCAAATCTATGCATTTGGCTTCTTTTATTATGCCCTACACATAAATGGCTAGAAAGAAAATAAATATATAGGAATTGATTGAAATGAAGGTATCTACCTCCATTGTTCATTATTGTATGTATAGAAGGTATAGTGGTCCAGAATGTCTGCTCGAAAATAATCAGAGGTATATGTATTTTGTGTCACATTTATATGATTACTAGATTTGCCCGTGGGCACGTCTTCGAAACGATACAGCATATGAAAATCTTATAAACAGTAAATCAATAATTATGTATATCAAGTTTGAATAGCATGATAATAATTAGTTGTAAATAAAAGGCCATGTTTTCAATAGTATATGTTGAAAAATATTTATAAAAATTATAAATTGGGGTATAAAAGTTCATATTTTCATAAGTATATCTATATCATAAAACACAAAGAAAGCTATCAAGTGGCCCACCTTCAATCCCCCAAAAATCAAAGGCCCAGATCTAACCTCACAAAACACATCCCCCCAAAAAAAAACTAAAAAAAACTCGTTACTTTATTACTATCTCTCTCTTCTCTTTTCACTTTTTCATATTTCTCTCTTTCTATCTCTCATTATTTCTTTATTTACTTAGTAATTTAGATTTTAAAGATTTTTGGTTTGTAAATTTTCAGAATTTTTATGTTTTTTTATTGCACATGTTATATTGAAAATAGCAAATATATCTTCAACAGTTAAATTTCATCATTTTCCACACTTAAAGTTCTAAAAAGTTAGATTTTACACTCCCATTTATAATTATTTTTCAACATATACTAATGGAAACATGGACTTTTATTTATAACTAATTATTGTCATACTATTCTAACTTGAGCTACATAATTGTTGTTTTACTGTTTATAGGGCTTTTCGTGTTTTGTATCGTTTCGAAGACGTGCCGTAGGCACGTGCCCACGGGCAAATCTAATATATATATATATATAAGAGAGAGAGAGAGAGAGAGAGAGAGAGAGAGAGAGAGAGAGAGAGAGAGAGAGAGAGAGAGAAATTAAATAAATAAATGAGTTGTTTTGGGTATTTGAATTTGAGTTTTGGAGAGAAACTTTAACGGGATGCGTTTTATGGGGTTAGATCTGGGCCTTTAATTTTTGGAGTATTGAAGGAGAGCCACTTGGTAGCTTTTTTTGTGTTTTATTATATAGATACTGCTCAATTCATGAGAAATTTTTTACTGTATGATGAAAATTATTTCAGAAAAATATTCCTAGGAAATCATGCTTAATTGGGAGTAATATTTGGTGTACTTCGGATATGTTTTTTTCTGAAAAAAATATATATTAATTTTAGCCTAAACCGCCACAAAAACTGGTCATTCAACAGATAGTGTTAAAAGCCGATAGTAGTTTGAAAGTGCGATATTAGATGCAGAAATTCAAAATATATAAATCAAAATTTCTGCTTGCTAGGAGTGTCTTGGACTGCAAAAACAATCGGTACAATCTGCTAATATGAATTGGAGATATATGAACTAAACGGGAAATTGCTCTGTCTTCTGATGGGAATTCAGTAAAGAAGTCCAAGCTATTACGGTCGACGACAAGTTTCAAGCCTAGGGTTTGGAACTATTAGTGAGCGAGTTGAGTTAAACCCGAAATGTAGCAGGACGACTGGTTAGTGTGGCCACAGTGGTGGACTCTCGAGAAAATGTTGATGATGACTCGGGCGTCTAATAATATGTAGTCAATCTTTGCAACAAACAAATAAAACTCATTGCTACCATGTAGTTTTAACTACAACGAATGAAACACTCTATTGTCCGCAGCCAAGCATCCTTCTTATAAGTAGTAGGATTGCAATCTTTTGAATGTACTCATTACAAAAATACTCTACTAACTAAAAAATGTCAATGTGTGATCATAAGCTCACATTTCGCTTAAATTAATGAAGCAAATTGCTTATTCTTAAGAATGCATAGGCCTTCAATTAATTTGATAACAATAGGCAATAAGTTTTTATCAATGCAATGAGTTTGTAAAGAGACTTAGGAAATGCAATGCCTTTTCAAGCTATTGGTCTAAGTTTTGCAGAACAAGATAGGCAGGAATATACTTTCACCAATGCAATTATACTGCAGGACTACAATTTGATAACGAAAATTGTAGGACGAATGCAAGACTACCAACAATGTTTTTTTTTTTTTAGGAAAATATGGAGTATGGCCACCCTGTTTCATTCATTAATAAGAAAGTTTTGAGTAATGCAAGACTACCAACAATGTTAGTTTGTTTGTAATTGTCATCAACAGTTCTTTCACCAGTGCAAACTGTTTGAGAGTATACTACTTTCATTCAGTGCATGATGGACTTTGCACAAGCAAAAAAAAAAAAAGGTATGTTTATGACTGTCACTGAAATTATATTCGGCCCCTAATTTGACCCTGGTTTTCTGCCCTCTCCTTAACTTCATTTTATACACTTTAATCCTCCTCTTGATATCCGAATTCTTTTGAAAACTTCACACTTCATCTCCTAAATCAAAATCAATATATTTTACAGAGTAACATAAATACAAATACTAATACTAATGTATATGACATAATGATTTATAAATCATCTTAAACAGAGAACACTGCATTTATATAGAAAGAAGTACACACCATTATACAAATGGAGTACATCTGAGTGAAAATAATTGGATTCTTAATTGGGACTTTTATGATGGCTTCAGAGATGTACTAGACAAAAGAAGGTCCAAGAGCAAAACCACTATGTTGTAGATCAGATGATAAAAGGATGAGATGAGTAAAAGAATGTCTCAGGTTGGAGACCAACCTCGCCCTATGCTCAGAAGAAGTTAAAGTGCAAAAGGAAAATTCACACATAATTGAGGAATCCAAATAATTTTTTTAATAAAATATAACTAGTTAACTATGTTCATAATGCATCTATTCCTTGGATACTAATATGAATATCCAAAGTGGTAAACCAACTACCAAATGAGTCATCCAAGTAGACCACCTATGAGCTCTTAACAAAGTTTTTTTATGTAATAAAACCCATCAATCCTTGATCAAATGCATCACTAAAATATTGTTAATTGATTAAACAACAATTTTCAATATTAAAATGGTTTAATGGAATACAAATCCCGTGGGTTTGCAGCTTTTTTGGAGGATTCTTTGTTCCTTTGTTTGGGCTCCTCTTTTCTTACAATGAAAGGCAGGGATATATGAGGAGTTTATAATTATTTTTTATCTTGTTATTTTCTGCCTCCTTTTCTTTATTTATTCTATTTTTGAATAATTTATTCTTTAACTATTGTAAATATTTCTCAACTTGGGGTAGGCAAACATGGCCCCTCCAGCTCATCAGCCCTAATTTTAAAAAGAAATTTTTTATTTTAAGCCCTTCATTTATGTGTGATTTCTATTAAGCACTTTAATTATGTTTAGTTTTTTTTAATAACAATAATTATGTTTGATACGAGAAGGGAAAGGATTGGATTATTATTTCCTAATACTTTCTGCAATACATTTGACTATATACATATCACTCTATTACAAATACATGGTTTACCTGTATGTGATTAACCCAACACTCAACTATTCTAATACTCCTCCTCAAGTTGGAACATAAATGTCATACACCAACTTGTCACAAATAAATTGAATTCTAACATCTGCCAATGACTTTCTAAAAATGTTGGCTAGCTGATAACTAGTGTACACATGACATGTCTCAATCTGCCTAAGCTCCTCCTCAGTTGCAACAAACTTGTTGCAAATTACATGACAATCAACTTCTATGTGCTTCGTTCGTTCATGAAAGACAAAATATGATGTAATATAGAGTGCAGCCTGACTATCTCAATACAACCTTATTAAGCTAGATTGTACTACTCCTAATTCACCAGGAAGTCTTCTTACACATACAAACTCACAAGTACTATCAGCAAGAGCTTTATACTCTAATTATGCACTTGATCTCGACACCACTGGCCGCATCTTACTTTTTCAAGACACTAGATTTATGTACACAATAGTCAGTTGTAAATATTCTAGAAGTACTGAAGAATTCTACATACTGCATTCCAATGGGTAATGAGAGGAGCTGTCATAAACTGACTAACTTTGCTAACAAAATATGTGATATCATGACGAGTAACTATAAGATAATTTAGCTTGCCAACTACCTTCTATATCTGCCAGGTCTTTCAACAATTCACCCTGATTTTGTAGTAATTAAAAATTAGAATCCATTGGAATTGATGATGTACGACACTCCAACATTCTGGATTCAGTCAAAATATCCAAAACAAACTTCCTCCATGTGTAGATCTAGCTATCTCGATGCCATAAAAAAAAATTCAACTGTCCCATGTCCTTGGTCTAAAATTGTTGTTGAAGATATGACCCCAATCCTTGGATACCGACTACAACATAGGTGTCGGTTCAGTGGATGTGTAGATGCAGAGTCAACAATAGGGTCCAAAGTAGGCTATGAGGATGATGTTTCAGTAGCTGGGAGCAAGGGAATAATGGGCACAGTAGCGTGAACTGGGTTGGAAGTGGAACACTTGAGTGATTGCAGACCTTGTGGGCAATGGTGAAGATCGTTGTTTCACAGATGCAAAAGAAGTAGAGACCGGAAGATGAAGGTATGTAACGAAAATTCAGTATCACTCTTAGCGGATCGAGGTGCAGTCAGACAAGATGAAGTGGTTGAGAAATAAGATTGAGACTTGAGAAATGTGATATCAGCAAAAATACAACAACGATAATAATCTGCATTATAACATCTATAACTTTTCTGGGAATGCTAGTACCCTAGAAAAACACACCGAATAAAATGAGGATTTAGCTTAGAACAACCAGGACGGTGATCATGAAGAAAGAAAAAAAAGTAACACAGCCAAAAAATTTTGGAGGGAGTGCAAACGGATCAGTAGATGGAAATACATGGAGAACGGTGTCCTACCATCTAGCACGGACGAGGACAAGCGGTTGATGAGATGACATATAAAATGGACCACATTCCCCTAGAAACGTTAAGGAACCTGTTTATAAAGGAGCATGGTATTTACAACCTCCAATGAGTGACGATTCTAGCGTTCTGCAAAACCGTATTGCTGAGGGGTGTAAGGACAAAAAGAATCATGAAGAATACCACAAGATGACATAAAACTAGTGAACTAAGAAGTAAAATACTCTTTGGCATTATCACTACGCAAAATTTGAATAGAAACATCAAACTGGGTTCTTATCCCAGCGCATACTGATTTAAAATTAGAGAAAACTTCAGACTGATATTTCATTAAATATAACCAAGTTGCTCGAGAGTAGTCATCAGTGAAGGTAACAAAATACCTAAAACTACCACGAAACTGAGATTGAATGTGACAAGGTCTCAAACATCAGAATGAACTAAACTGAAAGGCTCAACCTGTTACTAACTCTAGAAGGGTAAGACATATGCAAGTGTTTACCTAATTGGCATGAATAACAAGATAACTTCTTAAGAGAAGATAATTCAGGTCTTAACTTCTTCAGATTCTGTAAGGACGATGTCTCAACCGACAATGCAAATTCAAAGGTATGCAAACACTCAAGCATGCAAATGATGTAGGAACATTGTCAAGCTGATAAAGACCCTCTGACATATGCCCTGTGGTAATCATTTTTTCTATCCCAAGATCCTAAAGCAGACAATAATCGTGATAAAAGGTAATAGAACAATTCAGTGCTTTCATAATTTTGCTAACAAGTATTATGTTAAAGGAACAATTTTGGCATATGAATAACAGAACTAAGTGGTAAAGTAGAAGTAAGTTTTACATGTATGTTCCCCCCAATTAGAGAGGTAGAACCATCAGCAAGTCAAACATGTGGATGAAAAGACCTACTAACAGAGGACAATATATCTAGATTCTTAGTCATATGATCAGAAGCACCTGAATTTATTACCCATGATGTCGGAGATGATGTAGTTAAGCATGCAATACTTGACCTTGTTAATGTGACAGAATAAGAAGACCACTGTCGAAAAGTACAATAGGACGGCAGAAATTGAATCATGTCCTCATCTAATTGGATGCTAAGGGGCTATATGTGCTAATTGATGTTGATAGCGTCGACAATGCATGGTAGAGCAATTCCCCTTAATATGCTCAAGCTTCTTGTTACTAGCATCACGACTATGCCATCCTCCTCTAGAGTTATGGGAAAGCTCAACCCTCCATCCATTTTTACCATCTTAGTCACAAATTGCATCTTAGGCATTTTGGCGGTCATTAAAGTCGATAAAAGCAAAACCTGGTGGCTTTCTAGCAACCCAAACACTTTTGATAATGCCATAGGTACGGAACTCTTCATCAAGCTCCCTCTCCGACCCTCGTGGATCCAAATTGCATACATAAATATAAGACATCGTCACAAACACAACTTGTTACTTTCAAATTCTAGATCCAAATCTCTTAAATCCAATCCCTAAGTTTCAACTTTCAACAATCCAAGTAATAAAAGTATGTATATGATCTTAGGTACAAATAAAGATAAGGGTTGAAGGACAAATAATAACAGGGTCATATTCGGGTTCAGATGGTCGGTGACATAAAGGAATCTGCGATGACAGCGAGTAGCAAGGACGGTAGTGGCATGACAGTGTCAGGTCGGGTTCGGTTGACACATGGATCAAGGCAGGAGGGGCCGACGGCTGTTGTTGCCCTCTCTCTCTCTCTCTCTCTCTCTCTCTCTCTCTCTTTAAATCTGAATCGGGTTCAGATCCGCTCAATCAAACAAACCCATAAAAAGAAAAATATAAGAATCGGGATGGAGGTTTACAGCATCAAGAAACGGTGGGGGCGTCGGGCAGCACTGGGTCAGGCTAAGCTGGCATCGGGTTGGAGCACGAAGGCCGAGGGAAGCATCGTGTGGTGCTGTGGTTGTCGTTGTTGTCGTCGCTCTTGCTGGTTTGCTTCAAGAGGTTGGGAGAGAAAGAGAGTTAGGGTTCAAGTCTTGAAATTAGGGTGGTGGTGACTGGGTCCCACTAGGAGGCCGCGGGTGGTAGTCGACGGCAACAGCGGTGGCGGGCTAGGGTTGTGGTTGAGGCTCTGATACCATGAGAAAGAAAATGATTAGATTATTATTTCTTATATTGTCTACAATGCATTTAACTACATATATATCACTCTATTACATGCACATGGTTTACCATTATGTGGTTAAACTAAGAGCATTCCCAATCCAACCCCATCTCCATCCCCATTTTGGGGTTCCATTTTGGCATATTCCTTGAAATGTGTAATTTTAATTGGGGTTCATATTGTGTACTTCAACCAATCCCCATTATGAGGTTCCATATTTTCTTTTAAATATTTTTTTCCCACAACAATATTTTTTATTGCAAAAAATAATAAAAATAATTGAATATACAAATAATCCATCAATTCATACAAATATTTATGCATTCCATTTCTCTTTAATACAATTAATTAATTAATCTATCTATATTATTATTTTAAAACTTAAAAGGAATTCAGAATATATCTAATATTGGTAGCATTTTGAAGATCTTCGTAAAAAATTAACAATGGTATAATTATGATTTATAATAACTAAATTAAAAAGAAGTTTAAAAGATAAAATCAAAATAAAATAAGTAACAAATAACAAAATAAATAATTTTTAAAAAGTTGTTTTTTTTTTTGGGGGGGGGGGGGGGGGTTGACCGCATATTGTGGGCCGATTGGGAATGCTCTAATACTCAACTATTCTAATGGAGAAACAATCCCAATTTGAAATATATCTCTATTTTGGTTGCAATGCATGATGTATTAGCTTTATAAAAAAGTTACACTTATTTTCAATAAAATGTACTGTAATTTTTTTTCCAGAAAAGTTACTTTTTTGGGTTAAATTTAATTTTTTAATTAAACTGTGTTGTTTTATTTGGAGTATTTTCATCCAATGAGCCAAAATCAATTGTAGGTTTTACCATTTTATTTTTTAAATTTTATGCATTGTATAGAAACTATTAACTTTGACATTAAGGTATACAACAAAAATTGTTTTTTCCTAATATTTATCATTGAATATTAAGATAGATACATGAATTTTCACAACATAAAAGTATAAGTTAAAAAGTAGTATAACTTGATTAATTGTCTTTGTAATTTAAGAAGTTTGATAGTAACCTCTTAAAAAACAATGGAAATTAATGCCACAGCTGTTTACTTAGTGCATATATAGCATCTGGGTTCAAGAAAGCCATCATAAAACTTATTCTTCTTCACATTTTTAAACACCTTCACATGTTTAAGAAGTATAGTTTCCAAGCTTGGATACTAATAACACATTAGTCTCTTTTAGGTTAATACTCAATCATTGTCCCTCGGATTCCGCTAATATTTTATGGGTCGTCCTTCAAATCTTTATAGATCTGTGTTAATCTCTCAAATCATTAAAACTAGTAATTTACACGTGAGATGCACGTTTTAATAAATATAGTTTTGTAAAATAAAAATTTAGACATAATCTGGATTTGAACTTAGAACCTTCTTTATAATAGTTATGCACGTGTATTGCACGGGTTGGTGGATTGACAAAACATTTACAAATGACACTAAGGCCTTCTCCCATTATAATATTAGAGATAGGGGTATTTCTTAGTTTTTAAAAATAGTGGGGTTATATGCTAGTTTTCACATTTTAAATGGGAGCATTTGCTAAAATATACTTTTTTTAGGGGCTGCACGTGCATCACACGGGTATATTTGGTGAATTTAGTTTGGCCATATATTGCACGGGTTTGCTCAATTACAAAATTAGGGTTTGTTTATTTACAACTCCAACTCTCCCATTAACATAGTAGAGATATTACTAATCTTATGTAATTAATTGCTAATTAGGAATTTATATAACAAAACAAAATGAAGGACTAATATGATAATAAAATTGACTTAGGATAAGTTTGGATATCTATAAGTTATTTTAAAGTGAAGGTAGATAAAGGACAATATGTTACATGTATCTCTATTTTAGACTTCAAAGATAAATTTGGTTGAATTATTGTTTAAACACTTGTAGTTATCTTAAATCTCTAATATTATAATGGGAGAAGGGCTTAGTGTCATTTGTAAATATTTGTCATTTTGTCAACACGTGCAGCGCACGTGTTGGTAGATTTTTTTTTTGTCCTTTTCATTATCCCTCCCCATTTTCCCCACGTGCAACGCACGTGTATAATACTAGATTTTTTTTGTCCTTTTCATTCCCTCCTCCTCATTTTTCTCACGTGCAACGCACGTGTATAATACTAGTTTAGGATAATGAAAATGGGAGTAACGAAGTTAATATATAATTCAAATGGGAACAAAATTTTGATAACTACATATATATATACAAGTCATCTTCACTAATCTCAATTACACTCTGCTAATTTCAGTACTTAAATTTGTCCTTCAAGGAATTAGCTGCTGTAATTTGAGGACAATTATATCAAAGAAAGTCATATAATATATGATAAGGTGTAACTAGGAATATGAATGTCTTTTATTTTCCCCAAAAATACCCAAAATAAAAATGTATTATAGGCATAGTTTCTTCATTGGAGATGCAAAATGGAACATGATAATACAAATAAAGAAGACTTTTTTAGTATAGTTCGAACTTTGTTGCTTGTCTTCTTTGAAAAGGGTTGGAGGTGTATTTGTCAATACCTACACATTGAAATAATATTAAAAAGGTAGTGAGGAGGCTCTCAATTTTCAATCAAGCTACTTAATTATATGTATAATACCTTAATAATTATTGTGGTGATAATTTATAAATTAGAGGAGATCAAATATGTGATTGGATCTATACTTGCATTATGCATTCAATTAAATCCAATGAATCCAATGAATTTCAGTACTTTGTCACAATCGTGGGTCCTTTGTTCCTTACATTGTTTATCGTTTACAACCCATGTAACATCAGTGTATTATATATTTTTTGCAGTGTTATTCAAAAGGCAAAAAAAATTATGTGCAAAATAAGTCATAAATCTCTACTATTATAACGGGAGAAGGGGTTAGTGTCATTTGTCACCATTTTTTTTTGTCATTTTGTCATTTTGTCAACACGTGCAGCGCACGTGTTGGCTTTTTTTTTCCTTTTTTTCCCTTTCCATTCCCCTCCACGTGCATCGCACGTGCATTATGTTTTTTTTTTGTCCTTTTCATTTCCCTCCATGTGCATCGCACGTGTTGGTATTTTTTTTTCCCTTTTCGTTCCCCACCGCGTACATCGCACGTGCATTATAGTTTTTTTTTTTTGTCCTTTTCATTCTTCTCCACGTGCATCGCACGTGCATGATACTAGTCATATATAATTTCAATACATTGAGCTAGGAAGTTTCTCTCCTAGCTATATAATTATTAAGGGATCTTTTGTCACATGGGCTTTATTCACTAATAAAGATTCCAAAGAATCTTAACAGATTCAGCCCAAGTTTGCAAACACCAGGATGCATGAAAGCTAATTAAACCAGCTAGCCCATACAAACTTCATGCACTTTACCACTACATGCACATTATATGAAGAATGGCTGATGTACCTTTCTTCAAATCTTAAAACCAAATGTGTTTCCAATAAATGAATTTTTCAAAGAGGCTAAAACGCGTTTCCGGAAATCTAAAACAGCCTTTTAAATAGGTGAAACATTGCATTTTCGAAGAAGTAATTCTTGGCTATGTTCAAGCATTGCTAGACATACCGAAAAATAATCATACTCATGTGAAAGTGTAGGCGTATCGTTATCGCAAAATGGTTTAGTATGGATAACTGTGTTAGAAAATGAGTATTTCATACACCATTTACGAACCAGCTTTTGAGCAATTTTTTGAGTAAGATTCTCTATGAATCAGTGAGAGATCTTGATGGATTTGTGTTCTCCTTTGTGAGTAGATTAAAATCATATATTTATTTGCTCAAAACGGTTATCGGGTGAATGAAAAATTGTCTCCCAAAGTGAGGCATTTTCATCTTTGAAAATGAGTTGGGGGGGATTACATGCGACTTGTGTGTTCTTGCACAACCTACAGACACGAATGTCAGACCGACGTGAACCCACTCCGTGCAAAGCCACTTTTTGCTACAATTTTTTTCCTCGATCTGTAATGGTTGGAATAAACACAGAATCAGTTTTGTCTGTCATTTATTCACGTAACAGTTTTGTCCGCCGTTACAGTAGTGCATTCAACCTTCTGTCTGCTGTTACAACCTACCCTTCTCAAAAGAACCGTACGTGAGACTCTCGCGTCATACGGTTCCGTCACAGAATCTGGACCTCCCTTTTCCTTTGACCACAGAAATGTCTCCACCTGCTGCCAACAGTCTTTCTTTGGAATTCTACGGAATTGTCTGTCGTTACAGTAGATGCAGTCAATGTGTTATCTGCTATTACAAATTCCACCCTGGCCTTATAAATAGAGGCCCCTCTCCCCTTGAAAGGACACACAAAAAACTCTTCTCTTCCCCCTCTGTTCTGCACTTCAAAGTCATAGTCGTTCGGTGATAGAATTCAGCGATCGAGACCTGCATAGGATAGGTAAGTGTTATCCTTAACCCTCGGTTTAACCCTTTGGTTAGCGGATATGCAATTTTATCCTTTGACTTTACATAGTCCACAGAGATAACCCGGTAAAGAGTAGTTGTCTAATAGTATTAAGTCTTCGATGAATATGTCTAGATTTATCATTATACATATTGCTTTGTACTCTAAAAATTGTAGATTGACTATCTGAATGTATGCAGACTAGAGGCACAGGCTTTGTCCACCATGGAATATCCTTAAGGAAGTGTCGTAACCATTCAGCTTCTTTCCCACATTGCCCAATGTGATAAATTCAGATTCCATCGTGGATTTAGTGATCACGGTTTGTTTTGAGGATTTCCAAGAAACTGTTGTACCACCTACTGTAAACACATAGCCACTAGTGGATTTTGGATTATCTGTCATGCCCCGCTTCCCAAAAATACGGAATACGAGCAAGTAACATTGGTCCAGCGAATGACTAACGTCACCTATAAGCTGTTTATCCGATTAACTTAACAATATAAATAATACAGAACAATTGTGCAGGCAATAATAATGATCTCATGAACAATAATACTTGAAATTTAGCAATAAAAATATCCAAATACAATAATAACCCAACGTCTGGAAATAACTAACAATATTCGGGACATAAATCCAATACAATAATAAATCCAATTCAAATAATAAAAAGTCTCGATACATTAAGTTTATGAAAGCAATAAGCAATTAGAAAGCAGTAGTCTTCGGACTGATTGTTCCCCAACTCCAGCAGGCAACTGTTTTTCAAAATCTGCAATTTAATAAATTGCAGGAAGAGGAAAAGAAAACAAAATGCTCGTCAATGCAAGTTACGGGCCGCTTGTAGTGCAGGCACAAATACACACTACAAGGAATTTGACATATAGTGACAGCAAAAATCCGTGGGTAAAAGGCGAAAAACCGTAGGTATAGCCCGTAAAACCTATACCAACGGACATTTTTTTCCGTCGTTTTTAATTAGCTATGCCCACGGCAAAATGCCGTCACTATAGCCTATAGCGACGGTTTTTTCACCCGTTGGTATAGGTATCGGTGTTATACCCACGGTTTCGTATCCGTTGGTATAGGTTTTAAAGACACATTTTGCTTTCCTATACCCACGGTTGAAGCTCCATTGCTATAGGTTTTAGCGATGGTTTTCGCATCTAATTATTTGAATATATACCCATCGCTCTATACACAATTTTTTCTTATTAATTACGCTTATGATAATTTAATATTTTCTTTTATAATATTAATTCAATTATAAACCAAATACACAATGAAATAAATACATGTATTTATGAAACAAAATTAAATAAAATTAAACTTCAATCATATTAAAAATTAATGAAGTATTACAAGCATGTCAAATTCAAATTACAAAATAGTTAAAATGTCAACCTAAGAGTACCATACTGACATATAATAAGCATATAAAGTCTTATAACAATCTCATAAAGATGCTCAAGATTACTAGCAGTTTGCTCGCGTTGAGATGGTGGTGGTAACTTAGCAATCTCTACCAATAGCTTGTGTAGTGCTTGGGGTTTTGAAAAGAATGGAGAATGATCAGAGCCTCTGAGTCGGAAAGCCTTTTCTGGGGGATTCGATGTGGACATGCTCTCCTGTAACAATAAGAGTGGTCGATTAACAGTGCCTCCAATTGCTCCCCAGTTTGTTTCTTCGGAACCTTGTTGTGTGTAGATTTTTAAAGACTCCCCGATCAAACCAACCTACAATCAATGAAAAATCAATAATGCTAAGATTTCCTCCTGTAGGAATCACCAAAACTTCTTGCAAACTACTAAAATAGCTAAAGACCCCAACCTGGTATCCCCATTGATGGTAACTGAGATCCACTTGTTGATTTCTCTTGTTAACAATCTTCACATAACGGAGACCAGCAACCCTTCTCTCTAAGTATGCCCCATTATCCTTCAAAGCATGGTTTAAATAAGTCAGATAAATGAAGTGAATGAAAGATCGATGTATATGCATGACAAATGTTTAGAGTAGCATATATATGTGAAACTGGATCATATGATTCAAGGTTCTAGTTTCGTATACTAGGCGGTACATGATCATAATAATTCAATTCATATGATACTTGCTTAAACACCATATATATAACTATAATAGGAAGCAAGATCTCTACCGGTGATCCAACCATGACACTCAATAATGAAATTGTATTCTGCCCCTTCTTTAACAAAATAGGCTGCGTTAGAACCAGTGCTTCTTTCAAGTAATGTCTTCCATGTGCACTTCCTAAATCACATTATACAGAAAAAAGATAGTTAGCAGATATCAGAAATAGAGACTAACTGGGATCAAACCATCTCTATTATTATTCCCTTTTCATTGGAGAAAATTGAAAATTACTTAAAATGTATCTGTGAAGATTATGAATCTGTTCAATGTCATTGGCCACTTACCAGCATATACACCATTTACAAAAGCATGTATGACGTGCGCTTGTGAAGTGACTTGAAGTGTATACTGATCGTTTGAAGCATGATTGTAGCTGCAGAAGGTTTTTTTTTTATAAAAAAAATCAGCATTAACTTATTCGGTAGATTCAACAAGTATATACAAAGTTAAAATGCTTGTTAATATTACATGGCATGGACCTCCTCTTAGGTTGGAAGAGTTAACTATCTCAGAAAACTAAATAAAGAAAAGACATTAATTTTCCTGTATAAGCAACATAATATATATATACCTGCAGGTGTACCAAAGGTAATCTGTTGCATCTTTTGTTGTCGTCATGTGTTCGAGTAATTTGTTGACTTTGATTAGAGTGCTCTCAAATTTTGGTACTTGTTCCACGAATGATCCCCATGTCTCCACACTGTTTAAGAATCCTAGTGCATTTACTGATCTCTTACTACACGGAGATGCTACCTGTGAGGGATAGATGGAACAAGAGACAGATACAAATACGTTTCAATTGATGGAGAATAACTGGGAATTAGGCTTCCAGAAGGTTCAGTAGTTATTATATTATTGGATAGGATGTTTTATTTTTTGTTAGTATAGTTCTAGAGAATTATATCGATTGCTAGTTTAACAATACGTGGTGATATAAAACTGTACATGGTGATATAAAACTGTACACACTAAATGCTAGCAAACTACTAAAATAGCTAAAGACCCCAACCTGGTATCCCCATTGATGGTAACTGAGATCCACTTGTTGATTTCTCTTGTTAACAATCTTCACATAACGGAGACCAGCAACCCTTCTCTCTAAGTATGCCCCATTATCCTTCAAAGCATGGTTTAAATAAGTCAGATAAATGAAGTGAATGAAAGATCGATGTATATGCATGACAAATGTTTAGAGTAGCATATATATGTGAAACTGGATCATATGATTCAAGGTTCAAGAGTAGCATATATATGTGAAACTGGATCATATAATAATACAGAACTGGATCATATGATTCAAGCAAAAGGGAATAATAATAGAGATGGTTTGATCCCAGTTAGTCTCTATTTCTGATATCCGCTAACTATCTTTTTTCTGTATAATGTGATTTAGGAAGTGCACATGGAAGACATTACATGAAAGAAGCACTGGTTCTAATGCAGCCTATATATGTGAAACTGTATTATTATATGATCAAACCATCTCTATTATTATTCCCTTTTGCTTGAATCATATTATTATTCCCTTTTGATAGACTAGCTATTATAATTAAGTTCTGTATATTTTGAAAAGTTGAAAGTACTACGGAAGCTTTGGTGCGTTTTCAAGTTGGAATTTCAGTATATTTAAATATTAGAATTATGGTCTCATTTAGGATCTGCTTCGTTAATCATATGTAGAGATAACTAAAAGAATCAATTTGATGGGGATCTAAATATAATTCAATTTGAATGAATTTTATAGGTAATAGATTATCAATTTAAAGCACTTATTATTGTTATTAGCAAATAAACTACAAATTACCAGGTGCATGTACAAGCTTCATTTTGATATCAAGTCTAGTGTCGTTTAGGGATACTAGGATAAATGAAGTGTTGATACCATGGCGATTACCCATCAATCCATCATAGAATAATAGTAATTGTAAATTTCATAATGAAGCCCCGGGCAGCAAAGTACCAACCAAAAGCTCAGCATTAATGCCCTTTGTTTCCATGATAAAAAAAATGAAGCTAAAGTTCCAGGATCAGAAACAAAAATATTTTATAAGAAATTGGACAACATGAACAAATTAGTATGCACCTGCCACCATCCTTCTGCACATATGGGAAATCCCCACCATTGAGTTTCGCACATGAACAAATCCTTGGATCAACACATTCACCTTTGCACTAGCATCCAATAACATCTGAAGGAAGCTTTAAGCTATTTGAGAATCTAATAGACCTACAATACTCAAAATCTACACATGATTTCCACACACAAAAAAAGTACATGTCAGTAGAAAAATAAATTTTATATATACATAGATAATTAAAAACCAAAGATTGTAAACAGTCCTGAACAGAAGGAAACTAGGTTACATGCTCATGGAAGTTTTTATATCTTTAAAAAGTCAAAAAGCATGAAATTGTATAATCAAAATTGGTATCTGTGCATATCTATACATTATATAATGTACACATTTGTGCATATATGTATGTGTATTTGTGTGTAAAAAATATGAGTAAACATAAATACATACAAATGAATATTTGTATAAATCAAAGGTAAAGCCTATAATACTCGTCTGACCAGCCAATACCTGATTTGAAACCAAAAGATTGGGTTTTTATCCTCCCAGAAACCACTTCATAATATTGGCTTTAGATATGAAGTCTCAAAAATTCACTTGACCTAGATTGTGAAAAACCTAGGACTGGGCTTGAGAAAGAACATATTTCATCAGCTAGTAATACCTCTTTGGAAACATTAGGATAGAAACTTAAAGATTTCCAGGAGACAAGCTTCACAAAGCTGTCGTTCAAAGCAATTCCAGCCTTGGCATCAAAGATGCTGGACCTGTTGCTAACAATCAGTTTTTAACATCAGTTTAATAATGTAAATGTAAGTTAGAAGGAAATAGTACAAGCAGAAGGATCTGGAAGTTATTACCTGTTGTCGCCGACAAAGTCAGAGGAAACAAGATCCTCATCAACATAGCCCAAGATTCCTTTCAAGTTTCCCTCAGACTCGGCTCTGCATCACAAGAAATATGATAAGAAGAGTTCACAGTATATCACAATAATCTTAACACGAAGACTGACGGTTAATAGGCATGTGCTAGACTTACTTGATTGCAGCCTTGATCTCGTCATAAGTGGCTTTCTTCTCAAGTCTGACAGTAAGATCCACAACTGAGACATCAACAGTTGGAACACGGTAGGACATCCCAGTAAGCTTTCCATTCAACTCAGGAAGCACCTTTCCAACAGCCTAATGTCCAACAACAAAAACTATGTGTTTAATTTGTCCTCATATAGAAACAAATATCAACAAAGTTATGAACATCCTGCATTTGGATTTTGTTGCCAATCCTGAGATGATATGAGTTCATTATCAGTCATTAATGACTACTCATGTAATGAGGTTACATTTTTATCTGCATTTTGCAAAAGACTGAGGCAAATTTTTTTGGGTTATATAGTTGTATGAGCTGATTTTTTTTCGGTAACTAGTTCAGTATAGCGCTAACATAGTGGCCGTATAGGTTGGCATTTAGCTTCTGATTAATTCAATTCAGTATAGTGATGATACTGATATTCTTTAATAAATCCAGAGGACCTAGCCTTTGAAAATTGGGTATTGAACAACTGAAGAAGTACACTCAACCGTTATTTTCATCGACAAGGCTTTCTTCGTTCCCCCATAATAAAAATGTGGGGTCTAACCTTTATTATTTCATAAGAGCCGAATAATAACAATGTGGGATCTACTGAAAGTTATCAGAGATTCTTACTGTAATAATCGGAATGAAGGAGCCGAATATCTCCTCCTTCATGATCAGTGAATCTCCGGGAACATCCAACAAAAGTGTAGGAGCTATCTTTCTGCGTTGACATTAAGACGAAGATGAATATAAGCCTCGCATCTAGAATACTAACAGAACGATTTAAAACACTTACAATCGTTGTTTCTCATCACACGCTGGCCTCCATGTACAATCTTGCCAGAAACCTTAACATCGTCCAAAAGCTTTGACAGGCGTGCAAAACGATACATGAGTTATCTAAGTACTCAGGTAACAATTTTGCAAACAGCGATGATGTGGCTGGAGCGACTTCTGATGGCTTTAGAACCACAGCATTACCAGCTGCAATTGCTCCAATTACTGGATCAAGAGATAACACTGGAAAAGGCCAATGAAATGATATTCCAGTATTAAAATTATCAAAATAATCAGATTTTTAACAAACTAGGTCGATTATCTAAACAAGGGATGAAACTCGGCATTGTACAAATTATGCAGAGTGGACGAACAAGAAGCTAAAACAAACAGATAGAAAAGTTAATAATAGTAAACAATTAACAGAAAATGAAAACGAAGAAGAAGAAGAAGATGAGAGAGAGAGATTGGGGTTACCACAGTCGGCGGAGGAGGAGGAGGAGGCGGCGGATGCGGGGGAGATCTAGTCGAGATCGACGCCGAGGAAGAAGAAGAGGAGGATGTGGGGGCGACGGCAGCGGGAAGAGGCGACGGTAGCGGGAAGAGGGGGGCGACGGCAGCAGGGAAGAGGGGGGGCGACGGCAGCGGGTAGGGGAGGATTTTGAGATTGGGTTTGGGGAGAGAGGGATTTAGGAGTTTTAGAGAGATAAAATGAAATATTTTGGGGGAAGAGAGAGGGAAAATGAAATATTTGGGGGGAAAATAAATTATGGACTATGTGTTTTATCTCATTTGTAGGTATATGATACTTATACCCACGGTTTTAGAGATCCGTCACTATAGGTGTCCGTTGGTATATGGCAAATTCCTTGTAGTGACATGAAAAATGATAACTAATAACATGGAATAAGCATATTAATAAAATATAACAACTAGCATGACAAGATAAACAAGTGCAAGTAGCATGTAATAAGTGTCGAGTGAACAAGTATCATGTAATATTCGATATCAATAGAAACAATGATGAACAATACGCAATGTCGATGTTGTGTTAATCCATAAGTTTATTATTCATTTTAATCCTAACTAATGCATGTACAACTGTGTCCCATATGTTCCGTACCACAGGTTCGATGCATACAATCAATTTTGTTTAGACTATAGTGGTAGATTTTATAGTTCATGTACTGGGTATGATGACGATAACAATATAACACGGGCCTTGTGTAATTTCTTACGCGATGACGATAACAATAATAACACGGGTCATGTGTAATTTCTTACACAATGACGATAACAATAACACGGGCCATCATCCGAGTACAGTCCCCATATCATCAACTACTCAAGTCAATCCCTTAAATCCCGGCTTGTTAATTATTCTATTAATGCAACAATACAATATGTAATATGAGACATGAGATGAACAATAGTATTAATAGGAAAACAATAGGATGATAACATGGAATATGGTGTACTAGATATCCAAGCAACATGGTATAAGGTATTTTACAAGTATTCGACAAGTTTAACACGAATAACACATCAAACACAGATATCTCAAGATAGCATGAACATATATATCAAAAGTGGTCAACCCTAGGTTAATTCATGTCATATACGTCGTGAGGCAACTATGGTCAAATTATCACAATAGAGACAATATCAACAAGGGGTTTCACACAAAAATTGTTCCTAGAACCCAACTACACTACAAACGGTATTTTGTATTTGTATATGCAAAAAAATTTAATACAAGTTACTCACCTTATAATCGGTGAAAATGAATACCAAGAATAATGGGATAAGAATCCCGAAGCAACGAATCCACGAACACACAATAAAACTTGCAATATACGTGCACAAAACCACAAGAAAAAGAGACAGCAACCACAATAGTACAAGAGAGAGTAGTGATGGCAGCAGCGACGGTCGAGGAGCGGCAGCGGCTGGAAGCGCGACGGGGTCGACGCGACGGCGTGGAGATGGTGGCGTCGCAGTGGCGGCGTGACGGAACGGGGAGGAAGGGGGTGATCTGGATTTGGGGTTCTGGTGCTGTCGAGCGAAGCAGGGAAGAGGAGGAGACAGGGGGTGCCCTGTGGTGGCGCTGGCATCGAGGACAGGGTCGCCAGAGGGTGGCGCGACGACTGGAGTCACCGAAGGTGAGTTGGGGAAGATGTACAGTAAAGGGGGTTTTGGATCTTTGGGTTCAAGTTCTGTTGTCGAACGAAGTAGAGGAGGATAGGGAGCACGGGGGAGACTGGGGTTCGGGTGTGGTGGCGCTAGGAGGGGTTGGGCGACGGGAGACGGCGACAGGGTGGCCGGAGCTGGCCGGGGAAGACACCAGAAAAAGGGCTTGGGGTTTTGGTGGGAATAAAAACACCAACGATAGAGAATAGACGGCTAGGGTTTTGATTTGTGTGCAAAATTAGGGTTTACATTAGGGTTGTATTTATAGGATACAATTAGGGTACTGGGTTAGAGAATTAGGGTCCAATAAAAGTGGATTTGGGTCAAGAATAAATGAAATTGGGTTTTAGTGTTCAATAAGAGGTAGATCCAAATCAATAGGGTTCAAATAAAAAATACCCACAATAAAAAAGAAAAATAGGATTAACAAGAAAATAATTCATCAAGAAGATCAAAGAGTTTCATAAACAAGAATTTAAATCCAAATAAATAAATAAATAATACAAATAAATTGAATATAAACTGGACTTGAAAATAAGTTGGAATTCGCCAAGAAAACTAGGTCTAGTACAATAACAAAATAGTTCAATAGATGAATTTTAATTAAATAATCAAGAAATGACAATTAATTATTATAATAATAAAATCATACAATAAAATAATATTCGGTTTAACAATTTACTAAAATAACCCAATATATATATATATATATATATATATATATATATATATATATATATATATATATATATATATATATATATATAAAATTTGGACTCAAATACAAATAGTTGATCAATAAGATCTAGAAAATAAGATCAAAATACATCATTATTTGAAATGAATAAATTTTCGATTAGAACAATACTTTAATAAAAAATCCAAAATGATTTTAACAAATAATGAATTTATAATATCGAAATACATAAAATATTCAGAAAATACGTATTTACGGGAATGGGGGTTACATTATCACTAGATATACAGTTCACATCACTGTATCCTTCAAGTACAGCCAGATATCTTGTATAATGCAACCCATAATTACGAGTGAAACGCACGTACATCAGTACTCTTGTAATTGCTTGTCAATGCTCGCTTTCAGGATTACTCGTATATCTACTTAGTTTACTCATTGCATAGACTATGTCTGGTCTTGTACAGCTCATTAAGTACATTAGACTGTCTATGATTCTAGAGTATTCTACTTGAGAAATACTTTCACCTTTATTCTTGGATAAATATAGAGTTAGATCTATTGGAGTTCTGGCAATTCCAGAATTATCTTTATCAAATTTTCCAAGAATATTGTCAATATAATGTGACTGACTTAAAACAAGTTCGTCTGATGTTCTTGTGATTTTAATTTCCAATATAACATCAGCTAGTCTCATATCTTTCATGTCAAACCTTGAGTTCAACATGATTTTAGTAGATTTAATCATCTTATCATTACTTCCAACAATAAGCATGTCATCTACATACAAACATATTATGACATATCCACTTTCAGTGTCTTTGACATATACGCATTTATCATATTCATTGATCTTGAAACCATTAGTCATCATGACATTATCAAATTTCTCATATCATTATTTTGGTGCTTGTTTTAAACCATATAATAACTTCACCGGTTTATAAACATTCTTTTCTTGTCCTGAAGCTGAAAAACTCACAGGTTGCTCCATATAGATTTCTTCATCTAAATCTCCATTAAAAAAGCATGTTTTCACATCCATTTGATGTACTTCAAGATTGCGCAAGGCTGCTATTGTAAGTACCATCCTAATGGAGTTTATTCTCGTCACGGGAGAATATGTATCGAAGTAGTCCAGACATTCTTTTTGTCTACAACCTCTGATTATAAGTCTTGCTTTGTATTTATCAATTGATCTACCAGGTTTCATTTTCTCTTGAAAATGCACTTGGAACCTAATTGTTTACAATCTGGTGGAAGATCCATTAGTTTCCAAGTATGATTTTACAAGATAGAATCAATTTCGCTCTTAATGGCTTCTTTCCATAGAGGACCATCACTAGAGCTCACTGCTTCTTCGAAAGTTTGGGGGTTCACCTTCAAGCATAAAAGTCAGAAAATCTGGACCAAACGATTTTTTCGTTCTTGTTCTTTTACTACATCTAGATTCCTCCTCAACTTCTTCATCTTGGTTTTCACTATCGTCACTGATAGTCTCATGTGTTCGTTTGGAAGAACTTTGTTCTTCCTTAAACTTACATGGAAATACATCTTCAAAGAATGATGTATTTCTAGACTCTATTATCGTGTTTTTTGGTATATCAAGGATATCGGATTTATATACCAAGAATCGATGAGCGCAACTATTTTGTGCATAGCTAATAAAAATGCAGTCAACCGTTTTTTGTCCTATTTTCACTTTCTTGGGTGGAGATACTGTTACCTTGGTAAGACATCCCCACATTCGCATAATTATATGAAGGAAATACATCTTTAAAGAACGATGCATTTCTAGACTCCATTATCGTGTTTTTTGGTATATCAAGAATATCAGATTTATATACCAATTAAGAATCGATAAACGCTACTATTTTGTGCATAGCCAATAAAAATGCAGTCAACCGTTTCTTGTCCTATTTTCATTTTCTTGGGTAGAGGTACTGCCACATTGGCAAGATATCCCCACATTCGCAAATAATTATAAGATGACTTTTTCCCTTTCCATAGCTCATATGGAGTTTTCTCTTCTTTCTTTTTGGGTACCTTATTCAAAAGGTAATTTGGCTGAAAGAATAGCTTCTCCCCATAAGTTTGGTGGTAAATCAGAACTTATTAACATTATATTCATCATTTTCTTCAATGTTCGATTCTTTCGCTCAGCAACACCGTTGAACTGAGGAGAATAAGGCGCTGTGGTTTCATGTACAATCTCATGCTTAGCACAAGTTTCAGCAAATGGCGATTCATACTCTCCACCTCGGTCACTTCTTAGTGCCTTAATTTTCTTGTTGAGTTGATTCTCAACTTCATTTTTACAGAGAAATTTTTTTCCTATAGCTTCGTCCTTACTTTTAAGAAAATACACATAACAATATTTTGTGTTATCATCAATAAAGGTAATAAAATATTTATTACCACCTCTTGTTTGTATAACCTCCATTCCCGTAAATACATATTTTCTGAATATTTTCTGTATTAAGATTTTTTATGAATTCTTTTTTGTTTTGAATCTGTTTCGGATCTTTTATTAAAGTGTTTTCTAATCGAAAATCTTATTCATTTCGAATAATGGTATATTTTAATTTCTATTTTTTAATCTTATTGATCGGCTATTATATTTAGTATTATTGCTATTTGGGTTATTTTAATGAAGTTATATTTTATCATATAATCTTATTATTATCGTTGTTGTTATGTTTATCCTTGTAATTATCATTATGGTTATTATTGTTGTTATTATTATTGTTATCGGTATTATTATTTTTATCATTATTATTAGCATTATTATTATTATTATTATTTTGTTTTAAGCCCGAGCATGCTCAATTTATATGTAGTTCACTATTTGATTTAATGTATATGTGTGTGTGTGTGTGTGTGTGTGTGTATTTTAAATATCCTATTGTTCTTTCTTGATTATTTTCTTTTGATTAAATTTGTTCATGAAAAATTTCCGTTCTTCTTGATTGAGTTTTTCTTGTTGAACCTATTTTCCCTTGTTTAATTGTGGGTATTTTTTATTAGAACCCTATTGATTTGGATCAATCTCTAATTGAACCCTAAAACGCAATTTCATTTGTTCTTAACCCAAATCCGCTATTATTGGACCCTAATTCACTAACCATGTACCCTAATTGTACCCTATAAATACAACCCTAATGTAAAACCTAAAAATTGCACAATTTCGAACCCTAACTGTCTACTCTCTATCCTATTTTCTCTCTCCACTTTCCTCCTCTTTCTCTCTCCCCGACCCCTGAGTTTCCCGCCCAAAATTTCCCTGAACCCAACGTAACTTCGTCTTCTCCGACCAAATCCCCAACTCCGGCAACCCCCACTCTCGTCGACACCCCCCTGAGTGTTGCCTCACCCCTGGCCTCGACGCCCAGTCGCTCAAAGCCTCAAAACCATTCCCCGACCTCCCCTTCTCTGTCTTCGACATTAGCAGAGCCCGAAACCCGACTCCTTTCCTCCCACCTCCCTATTTCGATCGCCGGCACACCAGCGCTGCCACCCTGTCCCGTCGCGCCGCCACCTGCGACGCCGAAGACCACCTTGCCCCTCTCCTGTTGGTCGTTGCTGTCTCTTTGAGTGGTTGCTGAGTTGCTTTGTCTCTTTGGGTGCTGTGTTGATTTGGCTCTTTATTGCACGTATATTACACGTGTTTTTTGTGGATTGCTAGTTCGTGGGTTCGTTGCTTCGGGATTCTTATCCCGTTATTCTTGGTATTCGTTTTTACCGTCTAACAGGCAAGTTACCGTCCTCTTGAATTGCTAATTGTATCAAATTCAAGTTTGTTTGAAACTCTTGCAAGTAGATCTCTTTGTTATCATATTATCCTTTGCTTATCTCTTCATTAGGTCTATTGAGGGTTTACACGAGCTAACCCCAATACTCTTGACATCGTGCCGCTTTTGACTCTAAAGTTTGGATCTTTCATGAGTGCATATAGAATTGATAATAGGGTGCTCATATAGTCATCACACAAATAAACTATTGTTGAGACAATTGCTAGGTTGTATATTATTTGATCGATTGATGAATGATTGATGATAAATTGATGTATGAGCGTGTTCTAATTTTATTTATTATGTTTTGACACCCATCATGTTGATTACATAATTTATTGACTAAAGAATCGATATTCATATAGTCTAATTAATTTATTTTCAAGAAAACTATCCAAAATCCTGTATAAGTTTGCTGACCTAAATATTGACTGCTGTTTTCGAACCAGTAAACGACCTTAAAATGAAATACCTTCTAAATATGAATTGTAGCCTTATCTTTCTAGTTTCCAGAACGTCTTGAATTTTTGAATTCTGAGTTTTTTAGCAAAAGTTATGCCCGTTTACTACAGCTAAATTTTTACTTTCAGATTTTCAGATTCTTGTATCCTTCGCTCCTAAACAGTAAAAATGCTGGTCAAATGATAAAATTTTAATCTGAAAATTTTCCGATTGTTTCTTAATATGTTTAGGAGTCCAGAAAGTATTTTTACTGAATTTAATATTCAGTTTTTGCTGATTGAAAAATTAAAACAACGAGATGTCGAATTTCTGCCTGAACATAAAACCCGTAAAGAACAGTGTGTTTGACCTAGCTACTGTTGTCGGATTTTGAACTTTAAATATGCGTTGGAACCGTGTGGAAGTCTAGTTTCCATATTTTCTAACGGATTCAACTTTTGATTTCTGAGTCAGCGGAAAACTACATTTTTGTACAGACTGCGCTTACTGTTCAGAATTTTGGATTTCACTTCTTAATAGATTAATTATTCCTATGTTGTATTATTACATGAATTAATGAATTTATGTTGCATTGCATGATCCCAATGAGTTATTGTCACCCTTCTAATTGTCCTATTTCATGTTACCAACCTATTGTTCCCCATTGATACTATCGTTCATCTTATGTCTCATATTTGCATATTGTATTGTTGCATTAATGAAATACTAATAAGCCGGGGTTTAAGGAATTGACCGGAGTAGTTGATGACATAGTGACTGTACACCGTAGTGTGGGCCTTGTTTCCCAAAATATTGTGTGTTGGCAAAAGTTATTATTATCGGTTTATTGTTGGACTACTGACACAGTATCCCCAATTGACCGTGTATTATTTTTATTTAGCCTACTAGTGTGCAGCAATTCTGCAAATACCGTTATCGTGCCATATACATGATCTATAGAATCTTCCATTTAAGTCTAAAACGAAATTGATTGTATGCATCAAACCTGTAGTATGGGATGTAGTAGTACATACATTAGTTAGAATTAAAATGAATAATAGACTTAAGGATTGATACAACACCGACATTGCATATTATTTCTCATTGTTTCTAGTGATATCAATTATTGGCTAAGTGTTATTATTTTTTATCATTGATATTGTTACCAAATATTCAATCATTGTTTATAGCCAATTGCATCGATTATCATGATTGTCCCATGTTATTGATTCCTATTGATCCATTGACTTTTTTGTTATACTGTTATTCTATTGTTCCCTGCTTTCTCTACTTGCTGACCATGACTTGCTCTAAGAATAATTTTTCTCCTCTTTTTAGATGAAGTGTTTACAGGTGTGTTGATGGAGAATTGCCTGCTGAAATTGGAGAACAAAGATTCTGAAGATTTAATGTTTTTTAGTTGCTCATCATTTTATTGAACAATTGTACTCAGAATTATTACTTTTGTATTTGGGATTTATTTTTGTTTTGGGCTTATGTCCTGGATTTTATTATTGTTTCTAGACGTTGGTTATTATTGTATTTGGATATTTTTATTGCTTCATTCCAAGTACTATTGTTCATGAGATTATTATTACTGTCTGTGCATATGTTCTGTATTGATTATATTGTTGAGTTGATCGGATAAACAGCTTATGGGTGACGTTAGTCATTCACTGGGCCAATATTACGTGCTCGTATTCCGTATTTTTTGGAAGCGGGGCGTGACAGTTTGTATCATTTTCAGATCACAAATATCAGTGTGAATTAAATCAAAGAGATTTAAGTGTTTCTTTCAACACTTTTAAAAGTTGATCTTGTCAGATTTGCCTCAACACAAGTTCCACACTTATGTTTGGAATCAATTTGGAATGTTGGTATATGATTCAAGTTAATTAATCTACGAAAAGTATTGTTGCCGCTAAATTTGGTGTGGGGGCACACAGATAGAACTTGTGGATTCTTGGGGAAACTGAATAGAAAGGCCTGTGTACCTGTTCTGTCGGGCCTCGATCGTCGTTCCCGCCGTGCACCTGCAAAAAGTACGAGACATCGGGGTTTTTCCCGGCGACGCACCCTCCGACGCTCAAGTCAGTAATCTGGCAGACTATGAAAGAGCGTAAAAACTGGTGAAAGATTGATTACCTCTTAATGGAGATGGGTGGGGGGTATTTATAGGCGTCTTAGGGAACGGATTAGGAATGTAATCCCTCTGATCTGATATGGAATCTTCTTCCTGTGAACAGATTAGGAATGTAATCTGATAGAGTATATTCCCTGTAATCAGATAGAGGATTTAATCCCAAATCCCGGTGAAGGGATAGACACGAATCAGGGTCGTTGATTAATATTAATCAGGAACCCTAATTCTATCCCTTCTGAGCTGGGTTAGCTGCGGGTTGAAACCCGTACCCGATTAAGGTGGATCCGTTCGCGGGTAAGTGGATTTTCGGGGAAGATAACCAGTACCCGCTTCAGACCCGTCAGGAGGTGAAATTACCGCTCTACCCCTGTGCCTCGAGATTCGTGATCCATCTGGACGGTTCCGATTTAACCCCATTTTTAGCCATATCACGAGCCCCCCACTCCTAAAGACTGAGTTCGATCAGCCTTTGAGGAGTAGTTTAACTGTTCTAATGGCTGGCGGAGCTGTATCGGAGCCCAAATGGAGGATTTCGAATCTTAAAGGGGGTAGTAGTGTGTTTTTGGAAGTTGCAATTTGTTTTTTAAGCATCTCTGAGTGCCCAACGGTCTTTATCTACTTTTTCGGATTATTTATTTAATTTTGCGATGTGTTAACCAGCCGTCCGGGGGCCTTCACGATACATTCTAGGCAATAATTGTTTGTTCAGGGGTTCAAAAATATTACCCCGAATTTATAATTATTTTCTAGATTTTCCAGTGAATTTTCCCGAATTTTTGGTGATTTTTTCGCAATTTTTAAATAAATAAAACGATTAAAATAGATTAAAATTGGTTTTAAATACCCATTTATGACGTGGCGTCATCAGAGCCCTTGATCAGAGCGCAGCGTGATTTTCGGAGAGATCGAGTGGCTCCTGTTCTTCGGCTCGCTTTTTCGCCGTATGTGAGGTTCGGTACTCCGGCACTCCGGCTCGGCGTCTCGGCACCTCGGTTCGAATGGCTCGGTGCTTCGGCTCGGCGGTTCCGAAGTACGTGACATCATCTGAGCCGTCTATCTCAGCACGGATCCCCGTAAAGCGCTATCTTGTCGTTTAGTGGACGGGGCCAAATCTGGACCGTCCATCATGACGAGCGCGCTTTTTGACAAGATCCAACGGCTGATATGGGTCGGAACGTTTTTTTGCCATATACGAGGGTCGGTACCCCGGTACCCCGGCTCGGCGCCTCGGCACCTCGGTTCGTATGGCTCGGTGCTTCGGCTCGGCGGTTCCGAAGTACGTGGCATCATCTGGGCCGTCCATCATGACGAGCGCGCTTTTTGGCCAGATCCAACGGCTGATATGGGTCGGAGCGGTCTTTCGCCACATACGAGGGTCGGTACCTCGGTACTCCGGCTCGGCATCTCGGCACCCCGGTTCGTTGGGTCGGTGCTTCGGCTCGGATGGCTCGACGGTTCCGAGGTACGCGGCATCATCTGAGCCGTCCATCTCAGCGTGGATCCCCAAAAAATGTTATCTTGTCTTTTAGTGGACGTGGCCAAATCTGGACCGTCCATCACGTCGAGCGCGCTTTTTGGCAAGATCCAATGGCTGATATGCCTCTGAGCGGATTTTTGCCATATACGAGGGTCGGTACCTCGGTACTCCGGCTCGGCATCTCGGCACCCCGGTTCGTTGGGTCGGTGCTTCGGCTCGGATGGCTCGACGGTTCCGAGGTACGTGGCATCATCTGAGCCGTCCATCTCAGCATGGATCCCCAAAAAACGTTATCTTGTCGTTTAGTGGACGTGGCCAAATCTGGACCGTCCATCACGTCGAGCGCGCTTTTTGGCAAGATCCAACGGCTGATATGCCTCTGAGCGGATTTTTGCCATATACGAGGGTCGGTACCTCGGTACTCCGGCTCGGCATCTCGGCACCCCGGTTCGTTGGGTCGGTGCTTCGGCTCGGATGGCTTGGCGGTTCCGAGGTACGTGGCATCACCTGAGCCGTTCATCTCAGCGTGGATCCCCAAAAAACGTTATCTTGTCGTTTAGTGGACGTGGCCAAATCTGGACCGTCCATCATGACGAGCGCGCTTTTTGGCAAGATCCAACGGCTGATATGCCTCGGAGCGGATTTTCGCCATATACGAAGGTCGGTACCCCGGTATCTCGGCTCGGCGCATCGAAGTTGACTGGCCGAGGCACAAAGTCGCGTTTTGGAGGTCCTTTCCTGAGGGGTCGCCTCCTCGGCACTTAGTGGCTCGGTGGCTCGGCTGAGCTGTTCGGTAGCTCGGCTGGGCGAACCGATGGCAGGCAGCAAGGAGGGACGCGTGGCTGGATCCGGACGGTCCATCTTGACGCGAATCTCGAGGATGGGGTTCAGATCACGAGAAAATGCTATCTTGTCGTTTTGTGGGCGTGGCACGATCTGAACCGTCCATCAGATTTCGTCGCGAGTTTTAAGGAGATCCGACGGTGACTTCGCCTCGGAGCGATTTTTTGCCATATACGAGGGTCGGTACCCCGGTATCTCGGCTCGGCGCATCGAAGTTGACAGGCCGAGGTACAAAGTTGAGTATTTTGGGGGTGCTTCCCTGAGGGGTCGCCTCCTCGGCACTTAGTGGCTCGGTGGCTCGGCTGAGCTGTTCGGTAGCTCGGCTGGGCGAACCGATGGCAGGCAGCAAGGAGGGACGCGTGGCTGGATCCGGACGGTCCATCTTGACGCGAATCTCGAGGATGGGGTTCAGATCACGAGAAAATGCTATCTTGTCGTTTTGTGGGCGTGGCACGATCTGAACCGTCCATCAGATTTCGTCGCGAGTTTTAAGGAGATCCGACGGTGACTTCGCCTCGGAGCGATTTTTTGCCATATACGAGGGTCGGTACCCCGGTATCTCGGCTCGGCGCATCGAAGTTGACAGGCCGAGGTACAAAGTTGAGTATTTTGGGGGTGCTTCCCTAAGGGGTCGCCTCCTCGGCACTTAGTGGCTCGGTGGCTCGGCTGAGCTGTTCGGTAGCTCGGCTGGGCGAACCGATGGCAGGCAGCAAAGAGGGACGCGTGGCTGGATCTGGACGGTCCATCTTGACGCGAATCTCGAGGATGGGGTTCAGATCACGAGAAAATGCTATCTTGTCGTTTTGTGGGCGTGGCACGATCTGAACCGTCCATCAGATTTTGTCGCGAGTTTTAAGGAGATCCGACGGTGACTTCGCCTCGGAGCGATTTTTTGCCATATACGAGGGTCGGTACCCCGGTATCTCGGCTCGGCGCATCGAAGTTGACAGGCCGAGGTACAAAGTTGTGTAGCCGGGGCGTCCTATGGGTTTCTAGTACGTGGCCGAGACGTTGACTTGGCATTTTTAAGGGTCTCTTGCTCTGAGTAGGCTCCGTATTTTTTCCGCTTCCGCCTGTCGCTTTGGCTCCCTATTGGGCTTTTTGCGTTTCCCAAGGAGGCCCAACTTGGAGGGGTTAAAAGCGCTCACTCTCACTCTTAAAGCTCACTTCTCATTTTTACCTCAAGTTTTTTACTTTAGTTCTCTAAGCGCTCTGCTAGCGGTGATTTCCTCCCCAAGGCGTTTCCGTTAGCTGTCGTGTGGGCCAGGCGATTTCCGGCGAGAGTACTCCGACCGTAGACGTCACTTTAAAAGGTCAGTTTACTTAGTCTGAATAATTTTCCTAGAGATGTCTCGAGTAGATTCGGGAAGTGGGGCTTCGTCTTCGGGCGACGAGAGTGCCGAGGAGAGGAGGAGGTTGGAGATTAGGAGGAAGGGTAAGCAAGCCGCCGAACCTTCTGTAGTCGAGACGAAGAAAGGGAAGAAGAAGAGGAGGGTCGAGACCCAATCCCCCATTGTGGAGGTGATTGTGGAAAATCCGAAGCAGGCAGGCGAGATAGGACGGTATCCTTCCGTCCTGTCCGGTCACTCGGGGGTCCGGCAATATCAGGGGGACTTGCTAGAGAAGGCGATCTATGGGAAGTCCAAGATCGTCGAAGAGCCCAATCCGGAGCTTCCTACCGAAGCGGATGAGCTCATCACTTTGGTATCCGAGGAGGACCTGCTCCGGGTTAGGAGGGCTTTCGCCATCCCTCCGGAGTACAAACTGATTCTTCCGGGTCCTGGGATACGAGCGAATTCTAAGTTACCGTCTTCGGACATGTGCATGTTCGACGTTGACTCCTTTCACGCCGGACTGCGTTTCCCTCTGCACCCATTCATCCTCGAGATCCTCGGCTGGTATTGCCTCGCGCCAACCCAGTTCATGCCGAACACATGGCGCCATGTGAACGCCTTTATGCTTCAGTGCTACCGAGCCGAGGTGCAGCCGGATCTCACGGTTTTCCGAGGAATGTATCGAGTAAACCGTCATCACAAGACGGAGTACCGATACTACTTGGGGCCGAAGAAGGGTGTCAAGATCGTAGAAAACCCTGACTCGATTAAGGGTTGGAAGGAAAAGTTTTTTATAGTGAGGGGCGAGGCGATCAGGCCCATCCCGACCCGTTGGAAGGTGGAGGTGCCGAATTTTGCACGCGCCGACCCTGTTTTGTCTGATGCCGAGGAAGAGGTGGCGAGGAGGATAATGGCCCTTCCGATACTGAGTTGGAGGGATTTGACGGAGGAGGTGTTGTTCGGGTGCGGCCTAAGCCCCATCAACCCGAGTATGCTCCTGACATCTCGTTTTTTTATTTTTCTTTTAAGTTTTTGGTTCGGGCTGCTGACTCGTGCCCCCCCCCCCCCTCTCTTTTTTTTTTTTGACTCATTGCAGAAGGAATGAAGATCGACTTCAACTCCATGATGGCGGACAGGTCTAAGCTGGCCGGGGGGAAGAAGAGGAAGAGGGCGGCTGCGACTGTTTCGTCGACCCCGGCACCCACCGTTGTCTCGAGCATCCCTCCGCCTCCTCCGACCGTGGGGGCGCCCTCGGAGGTGGTCGTCGCCGAGGAGCCCCCGTCTTCTTCGGTCCCTGGCGTGATCGAGGGAGTCTTTGATGTGAACGCGGCGTTGTCGATCGAGGCACCGCCCCTAACCCAGGCCGCCGAAGAGATTCTGACAGAGCAGCACAAGCAGCTGTTCGTGCCGAATTGGCGAGTGAAGAACCATGATGGGTTCCTCGGCAATTCGCAGATGTCAGTGCAGGTCGTCAAACACTTGGCGACCCCGAAGGATGTCGCGGCGCTGAAGGCGGGGACGGTCGGTGACGACACCTTCGAAATCGCCCGGTCACTCGTTTCGGTAAGTGTATTGCCAATTTCTCTAAGTCTGCAACTCGGCATGTGTTTTACTGATTGTTATCTCTGTAGGCCACTTGCCACTTCGGCCACCTCCTCGAGACGTTTGCCGCGCAGGAGAAGGAGCTGAAGTCCACCAGCGACAAGGACAGGCTGGCGAAGGTCAGGGCGGTCAAAGAGCTTGAGGCCGAGCAGAGGAGGGCTGAGGCCTTGGAAGTCCGGGTCGCGGATCTCGGGTCGGATTTGGAGAAGGCCAAGGAGCAGCTCGATGCGGAGTCTGCCAAGGCCGCCAAGGCTGCCGAGGACTTAGCTGCGGCGCTGAAGTCTTTGGCCGAGGAGAGAGCGGAGAAGGAGGCTCTGGCGACGAAGATCCGAGCCGAGGTGGAGAAGGAGGTCGAGGAAGAGGCGAAGAAGCACATGGCGGAAAATATGGAGAAATCCTACCAATTGGCCCTCGACCACGTTCAGGAGCGCGTCCCCGGCTTCGAGCGGGTCGGCTATCAATTGTTTCCAACGCCGACCTCGGACGACGAAGGGGAGGAAGGCGAAGAGGACGAGGCCGAAGGCGAAGGCGAGGAAGGACGGGACGGAGAGACTATGGGAGATGGCCAGGTCAATGGACCCTCCGTCGAGGCACCCGTGGCAGACGTGGCGACGAAGGTGGACCCTTGATCCCCTCAGTCATTGTAGTTTTTTTTTTTTTTTTTTTTTTTTTTTTTGATCGTTGTAATGCCTTTTGCGGACTGGCCACCGCCTTTGAATGAAAAGTATTTTGACTCCGGAATTTGTCTAAGTGTTTGGCTCGGTAATGAATGAAAAGTATCCAATGCCCTCTTTTTTATTTCAGATTGCCGAGCCGGCTTGTAATACTTCGGCCGAACAGCGCCGAGCCGAGCTGTTTAAACGATCTCGGGAGGATCGTCTCGAGGGTGAGGTTCACTTGACGAGGAAAATACTTTATAACTTGGAGATGAGGCATAGCGATGCTTTAGCTGAACTATACCACCTGCGAATAGTCAAGGCCGAGCTATCCACTAGAGAAGAGGAACTGGCTCGGATTTCAGCCGAACGGGACGGCTTGGCGAAGAAGGTGGAAGAGTTGCAAAGGGTGACTGTCGACAAGAGCATCGAAGTGACCCACTTGCGTTGCGTTATCTCTGACAGCGCCGAATACCCCGGCTCGGCGAAACTCTCTCGGTTTAAGGTGATAGTAAAGGATGACACTTTGAAAGATCGCATCGTCGAGCTGGAGGAAGAAGTCGCTCGGCTCAAGCCTCAGCCGGTGAGGGCCAACGTCCGGAGCACCTCGTGCACCCGCGAGGAAATCGAGCGAGGAATCACGTTCTATCAAGCGGCGAGCCGGACTCCCCTCGTAGGCAGGTCAGCCGCCGATGCCCAAAGCGGTGTGGCGGTGTCTTCAAGCGGTGCTTCGGTAGGGGCGACCGTCAGGGCTAGTGGTGAGGAGGCGTCCCGGTTCGTCGGCCTGGATTCGTGCTCAGAGGTCAAGAAGCGTCGACCCAAAGTGTCTCTAAAACGGAGTATTCCCCTTCCTCGGAAGTAACGGGCTGGTCGTGTCCCTGTGTTGTAATCCTACTTGCAAGTTTTTGCTTGTTGTAATCCGCTTTGTAACTTTTATCCAACTCATTAATGGAATTGGAGTTGTTTTATCCGAATTGTCCTTGGCTGTCTTCTTATCTGTGCTATGGTTGTCAGCTAGAGTAGGCTTAAGACGAACCACGAGGCTGGTGTTCGCTTCGCCGAACTCCTCATCCTCGAATTTTCCTTTTTCGCTGCGTTTATGAGCCATAGGCTCGGTGTGGCTGTTGAGGCGTAGTTGCTTCTCGACTGCACCCACGTGGCTCGATCAGGAGCGTCTGATGTTTGCACGGATCTTGAGGCGGGTCCACTTTCCAAGAAAACACTATCTTGTCATTTTGCGGACACGTGGCTGAATGAGATCCGCTCATCATGCCCTAGCGCACTTTCTGAGGCGATCTGACGGTGGCTTCGCCTCGGAGTGATTTTTTGCCATATACGAGGGTCGGTAACCCGGTACCTCGGCTCGGCGCGCGAGGGCTGTGTTTTGTTCCTGATCCTGGTCCGACCGAGGGTGAGTCGGAAAGGTAGGGTCACGTCGTCGGAGAGATCCGATCGTTAGATTAGTTTAGTTTGGGGGATGCGGGAGCAGTTTCGAATGGCGAGCTGCTTCTAGTCCGCTTAGGAGCGAACTTGCGAAGCAAAGTCGAGCCAAGTGTTGGACTCCGATCCATTCAACGGCTACAGGAGCAATTTCAAACGGCGATCTACCCCCGGTTCGTCTATAGACGTGCCGAGGAGGAAGAGTCGAGCCGAGTGCTGGACTCCGAACCATCGTGTGGGTAATTTAAGAGATGCAGGAGCAGTTTCGAATGGCGAGCTGCTTCTAGTCTGCTTAGGAGCGGACTTGCGAAGCAAAGTCGAGCCAAGTGTTGGACTCCGATCCATTCAACGGCTGCAGGAGCAATTTCGAACGGCGATCTACCCCCGGCTCGTCTTTAGACGTGCCGAGGAGGAAGAGTCGAGCCGAGTGCTGGACTCCGAACCATCGTGTGGGTAATTTAAGAGATGCAGGAGCAGTTTCGAATGGCGAGCTACTTCTAGTCCGCTTAGGAGCGGACTTGCGAAGCAAAGTCGAGCCAAGTGTTGGACTCCGATCCATTCAACGGCTGCAGGAGCAATTTCGAACGGCGATCTACCCCCGGCTCGTTTATAGACGTGCCGAGGAGGAAGAGTCGAGCCGAGTGCTGGACTCCGAACCATGGTGTGGTTAGAAAATTTAAGGCTGTGGTATGCGATAGTATCAAAAATATAAAAAACTTTATTTATTAATATCTAATGGTCGGCTGCTTCTAAAGTTGCAAGCCGTTATTACAATGAAAAAAGAACAAAGGAAAAATTACTAGCAGCAGGAGAGGAGTGGTCTGACATCTCGAGTTACTTAGATAGGCGTGGCCGCCTTCTCTTGGTATTTCAAAAGATGGTCGGCGTTCCAAGTCCTGGGGATTTCTCTGCCCTCAAGATCTTCTAGCTTGTATGCGCCGGGGCGGATCACTTTGGAGACTTTGTATGGTCCCTCCCAATTTGGGGCCAGTTTGCTTCTTCTCCGGTAACTTTGTTGCCGTATGGCTGCTCTTTCCCGGATTTCGTCTATCAAGTCTAGGCTCGTTCTGAGCTCCCTGGCATTCTGTTCTTCTTCAAAAGCTATCAAACGAGGAGAGGGTATCCCAACTTCTAGTGGGATGAGGGCCTCGGACCCATAGGTGAGATTGAACGGACTCTCGCCTGTCGGGGTCCGCTTCGTGGTACGGTAATTCCACAACACATTGGACAGCTGATCGACCCACAATCCCTTGGAGCACTTGTCGAGTCTCTTCCTGATATCGGAGAGGATCTGTCGGTTGGCATTCTCGGCTTGGCCATTTGACTGGGGATGAGAGACGGAGGAGAAGCGGTGTTGTATGGCTAGGTCTTCACGTAAGGCTCGGAAGGCAGCTCCAGCGAACTGCGTACCGTTATCTGTAACTACGACCCGAGGAACGCCGAATCGGCAGATTACATTTTTCCAGAAGAATTGAACGACTCTATGTTCGGTAATTGTAGCCAGGGGCTCGACCTCTATCCATTTCGAGAAATAGTCGACCGCCACGACTAGGAACTTCAATTGTCCGGGGGCCGGTGGAAATGGCCCCAGTAAATCCATCCCCCACATTGCAAAGGGGATCGGACTTGATAGGGAGGAGAGTGGTGCTTGTGGAAGGCGTCGGATGTCGGAATACTTCTGGCAGGAGGCGCATTGCCGAATGTGTTGTTCGGCGTCCCGTAGGAGAGTGGGCCAGTAATACCCGTAGTTTAACACTTTGCGCGCCAAGGCTCTGGAGCCGGAGTGGGCTCCGCCGATGCCCTCATGGAGCTCTTGCAGGGCGTAGTCGGCTTGTCCGGGGGAGAGGCATCTTAGGTAGGGTCGACCATCCACCTGGGTGAAGGAGCGCTTATACAGAATGCCTTCGACCAGTATGTAACGCTCGGCTCGGGTCCTTATCTTTCGGGCTTCCTTCGGATCCCTTGGGAGGAGTCCGTCTCTTAAAAACTCGACGAGGGGTTTCATCCAATTGTCTTCGAGGGGGAGTGGCAGTGTTTCGACGGAGTTGAAAGCCTCGTCCTCTATGCTTGGCTTGAGGAGGACTTCTATCAGAACAGTTTGTTCGAGGCCTTGCAGGGATGAGGAAGCTAATTTGGACAGGGCGTCGGCCTGGGCATTTTCTTCTCTCGGGATTCTTCGGATGAGGGCCTCCTCGAAGAGCGCTATGAGGCTCTTTACTTTAGCCAAGTACTTTACCATCCTGTCATCGCGGGCTTCATATTCGCCGAGGACCTGGTTGACGACCAACTGAGAGTCGCTGAAGATCTGCAGGCGTCGCGCCCCTGCGTTTCGGGCCATCCCAAGGCCGGCTATGAGTGCCTCGTATTCGGCTTCATTATTCGAGGCTTTGAAGTTTATCCGGAGGGAGTATTGGAGGACAAAGTTGTCTGGGCCCGCGAGGATGACTCCTGCCCCGCTCCCCTCGTTGCAAGAGGACCCATCGACATATACCGACCAGACAGGCGGTCCCTTCATTGTTTGTTCGGAGTCGGGGATAGTTGTTTCAACTATGAATTCGGCAAGCGCCTGTGCCTTGATTGCGGTCCGAGGCTGATAAGTAATATCATGTTGGCTCAGCTCGATCGACCATTTCATGAGGCGGCCGGAAGTCTCTGGCTTGTAAAGGATCTGTTTCAGCGGCTGGTCGGTAAGAACGACCATCGAATGAGACTGGAAATATGGCCGAAGCTTTCTCGCAGCCATTATTAGGGCGTAGGCTATTTTCTCGATTTTCGGGTACCGGAGCTCGGCGTCCCGGAGCACTTTGCTGACGTAGTAAATGGGCTTCTGAGTTCTTTCTTCTTCTCTGACCAGGACCGCACTAAGCGTCTGTTCGGAGGCTGCCAAGTAGAGGTAGAGTGGTTCTCCCGGTATGGGTTTGCTGAGAAGAGGTGGATTGACGAGGTAAGCCTTAAGCTGGTCGAAGGAGTCTTGTTGTTGCTGCCCCCACTCGAATCCCTTAGCCCCCCTGAGGGCTTTGAAGAACGGGAGGCACCTCTCCCCGGACTTCGACAGAAAGCGCCCTATGGCGGCTAGGCGACCAGTCAATCTTTGAACTTCCTTGACATTTCTAGGAGGGGCCATGTCCAGTATGGCCTTGATCTTCTCTGGATTCGCTTCGATTCCTCGTTGGCTAACCATGAAGCCGAGGAACTTCCCTGATGAGACGCCGAACGCACACTTGTTCGGGTTGAGTCTCATATTGTGCTTTCTTAAAACATCAAACGCTTCTTGAAGGTCAGCCACATGATCAACGCCTCGGATGCTTTTCACAAGCATGTCGTCCACGTACACTTCCATGTTTCGACCAATCTGTGCTTGAAATACCTTGTTAACAAGGCGCTGGTATGTTGCCCCGGCATTCTTTAGGCCGAAAGGCATGACTCTGTAGCAGTAGAGCCCTTGGTCGGTCACAAAAGATGTCTTCGGAATATCCGGGGGGAACATCCTTATCTGATTGTAACCCGAGAAAGCGTCCATGAAGCTGAGGAGCTCATGTCCCGAGGTTGCGTCAATCAGAGTGTCGATGCTCGGCAGAGGGAAGGGGTCCTTAGGGCAGGCCTTGTTGAGGTCAGTGAAATCAATACAGATTCTCCATGTTCCGTTGGACTTTTTCACCATCACTACGTTTGACAACCACTCAGGATAATTTACTTCCTGTATGAACCGGGCCTTCAACAATTTGTCCACCTCTTCTTTGATAGCGAGCTGACGCTCGGGAGCGAACTTGCGCCTCTTCTGCTGGACCGGTTTGGACCCCAGATCAACACTGAGGCGGTGGACCAAGAGTTCTTCAGAGATACCGGGCATGTCTGCAGTTGTCCATGCGAAGAGGTCTTGGTTGGCTCGGATGCATTCTACAATATCCGCGTATAGTGCGGATGGGAGGGTCTTGCTGACAAAGAACCTGCGGGTCGGCTCCTGCTCCGAGAAGAGTACCTCTTCCAACTCGTCTACCGGCTCGGAAGTTGGCCGAGCAGCATCTTGGGGGATCTCGAGTGTTTCTAAGGAGAGGACGGGTCCGAGGGTGGAAGCCATATAACACTTGCGGGCCTGCTCCTGATTGCCCCTTACCTCTCCCACCCCAGCCCGAGTGGGGAATTTCATTTTGAGATGGTAGGCAGAAGGGACGGCTTCAAGGGCGGCTAGGCCGGGCCGACCCAAAATGACGTTGTAGGCCGCTGGGACATCTACGACCATGAAATCCATCGACTCCGTGCGGGTAGTAGGAGTTTTGCCGGCCGTGACATCGAGGGTAATCACCCTTTCGATCGTCACCGGCACTCCCGTGAACCCATGGAGCGTATACCCGGCGGGCTTGAGTCTGTCTCGGGAGAGCTTCAGCCCCTTAAAAGCATCGAGGAATAGGATGTTTACGGAGGAACCGTTATCTACTAAGATCCTTTCGACTTTGAAATTGGCCATGTGAAGGCTGATGACAAGTGCGTCACAATGAGGGGTGCGGACTCCCTCGAGATCTTCGTCAGAAAAGGTGACGGGCACTCCGAGGCCTTTGGGAGGAGGGGTGGCTCGGACAGAGTTCACTTCTCTAATAAAAACTTTCCGAGAAGAGTTCGAGGAGCCCCCCATTGGACCCCCGTGGATGAGGTGGAGGACTCGTTCTTCCTCAAACTCTGGCGTCTCTTCTCGCTCTGGACGTTTGTTAGCCCCCCGAGGCTGGGGAGGAAGCTCGGCTTGGTCCTTTCTCACGAATTTTGCCAACTGCCCCCTCTGGATAAGGGCCTCAATCTCGTTTCTTAGTGCTCGGCAATCGTTAGTGTCGTGCCCATGGTCCCGGTGATAGCGGCACCATTTCTCTCTATCCCTTCTTTTGGCAGGGGTGTTCATCTTTGGAGCTGGAGGTAAGACCCCTTCTTTTTCGACTTCCATGAAAATGGCGGAGATGTTTGTGGTGAGGGGAGTAAACTTTTCAAATCTAGGGGGAGGTTGGCGCTGGCCAGCATTATCCTTCTGAAACTTTTTTGGTCCCTCTTCTTCCGTTCCCTTCCTCTTAGACCCGGAGGCGGTTCCTTCCCAGTTGGGCTGTTCCTCGGCCTCCTCAGCTCGGATGTATTTTTCAGTGCGGAGGAGGAGGTCAGAAAAGTCGTGCGGCGGTTTCTTGGCGAGGGAGGAGCGGAGGTTGGAATTGAGGATATTGGATTGGAACGTCGCGGTAGCGACGGATTGATCGAGGGATGCGATGGTTCTGGCCTCAGCTGTGAACCTCTTCACGTAGTCCCTCAATTTCTCCCCCTTCTGCTGACGGAGGTGCAATAGGGAGATGCTGGTCTTCTCGGCCCTTCGGCTGCTGACGAAATGGGTGATGAACAGGGTTTCGAACTGTTCGAAGGAAAATATTGATGCCGGGGCAAGGCGAGAGTACCATTCTCGAGCTGGGCCTTTCAGAGTTGCAGGGAACGTTTTGCAGAGGAGGGCATCGGAAGCTTGATGGAGGAGCATCAAAGTCTTAAAGCTTTCGATGTGGTCAACTGGATCGGTCTCCCCAGTGTAGTTCTCGAACTGGGGAGGTTTGAAACCGAAGGGAACAGGAGCATCTACTATGGTCCGGGAGAACGGGGGTCGGCTAGGACGTAGGGTCCTCCCCCTGAGCTCTTCTTCTCGGTTTATCTGTCCCAAGAGTTTTTCCACCTCGTTCAGGCGGCGGTTCATGGTGTCATCTCTCCGACGGTGATCTGCCGAGCCACGGGACTCGTCTTCGTATGAGGGGGAGCGAGGGCTGCGGCGATGGTAGCTTCGAGAACGACGAGGACATGGGGTGCGTCTGGAATTGGTAGGAGCGGGTCGAGGAGAAGGGGACCGTTGGCGAGGGCTCCGGACCGGAGGAGGGGATGGGGCCCTCTGCTCATTAGGGTTCTGACGGAGGTTGAGGGCCTGTTGTACCATTGCTTGGAATTGTTGGAACTCGGCACGGGTGATGGGTGCCTCATTGTTCCTAGGCTGCTGCCGACCTGCTGGAGAGTGCCTCCTTCGGTAGTGATCGGGGGAGTCCTTTCTCCCTCGTCGGACGGGGGACCTCCTGTGCTCTCGGTGTCGGGGGGATTGCTCTCGCTGGCGGGAGGCTTCCCCCCGAGCCCGCTTTTCATCCAGATGGCGACGAAGGTCATCATCTTCCGGGCGTTTGGGAGGGGCATTGTGGCGACCAGAGGCTCGGGGATGATGGGAGGCCATGGAGGCACTGGAGGCGTTGTGGATGGAGATGTTCTCTTGGTGAAGAGGCTGTTTCTGGGGGTTAGGCCCCTTTGGATCAGGATGTGGAGGGTTCCGTTGGAGCGGCTCTTCCATGGTAGGAGGGAGTTGCCCTTGTTGCTGAGCGGGATCAGGAAGGACTTCTTGCTGGTCAGGGTTGGGCGCTTGGTTGGAGCCCCTAGATCTAACTTTGCGAGGCGGCATGGCAGGAGAAAACCTGTTCACCGGAAGGAGGAAAGGTCCCTATTCGTTAGTTTCCCACAGACGGCGCCAATCTGTTGCCGCTAAATTTGGTGTGGGGGCACACAGATAGAACTTGTGGATTCTTGGGGAAACTGAATAGAAAGGCCTGTGTACCTATTCTGTCGGGCCTCGATCGTCGTTCCCGCCGTGCACCTGCAAAAAGTGCGAGACACCGGGGTTTTTCCCGGCGACGCACCCTCCGACGCTCAAGTCAGTAATCTGGCAGACTATGAAAGAGCGTAAAAACTGGTGAAAGATTGATTACCTCTTAATGGAGATGGGTGGGGGGTATTTATAGGCGTCTTAGGGAACGGATTAGGAATGTAATCCCTGTGATCTGATATGGAATCTTCTTCCTGTGAACAGATTAGGAATGTAATCTGATAGAGTATATTTCCTGTAATCAGATAGAGGATTTAATCCCAAATCCCGGTGAAGGGATAGACACGAATCAAGGCCGTTGATTAATATTAATCAGGAACCCTAATTCTATTCCTTCTGAGCTGGGTTAGCTGCGGGTTGAAACCCGTACCCGATTAAGGTGGATCCGTTCGCGGGTAAGTGGATTTTCGGGGAAGATAACCAGTACCCGCTTCAGACCCGTCAGGAGGTGAAATTACCGCTCTACCCCTGTGCCTCGAGATTCGTGATCCATCTGGACGGTTCCGATTTAACCTCATTTTTAGCCATATCAAGTATCATAATTAAAATGTCCTAGTCTACAATGCCATAAATTGGAAGACTCAAGCATATAAGTAGAAGAGCTAGCTTTATTGATATTATTGACCATGGTCATTACATTGAGTTTAAACAATCTAACACTCATGTATCCTCTACCAACATACATTACACTCTTCGACAAAACAAATTTGTTTGACTCAAACACTAAACGAATCCATGATTATTAAGCAACGAACCAGATACCAGGTTCTTACAAATTTCTGAAACATATGCAACATTGTTCAGAGTCGGTTCCTTTCCATGAGTCATCTTCAAGATCATCTTACTTTGGCCCTTGATTTCTAAAGCAGCCGAGTTCCCCATAAACATCTTCTCCTCATTTTCCAATGGTTCGAAAAACTCGCCTGAATGGAGGCCCTTCTCCCCATAAATAGAGGTCACTCTCGCCTGAATGGACACACCGAAAAACTCGCCTACGTCGAGCTCTTCTGTCGTTGGAACGTGGGAAATAGACGCCTCAGCAAACTCTAGCACCCGGACGAGGCGAATCTGTTTGAAGGAGATTGTGTGATACACAAGCCTCGACACCAATCGGTTTGGTTTTGTTACTTTCAATTTCATTTTAATTTTATTGGTTTTCTTCTTCTCTACCTTCTCTGTTTTGTGCCTCGAAAATCAAACTTTGTTTTTTTGTTATAATGAAATCATGTAACAAACTTAAAACAGATTATCGTCACTGATTAAATGGAAAAAATGAACGACTAAGACTTTGAAGCACAGAACATAGGGGGAAGAGAAAAGTTTTTCGGTGTGTCCATTCAGGGGAGAGGGGCATCTATTTATAGGGCCAGGGTAAGATTTGTAACAGCGGACAACGCATTGACTGCATCTACTGTAACGACAGACAACTCCTTCAATATAGCGGCTGTAACAGCAGACAGAATGTTGAATGCACTACTGTAACGACGGACAAAACTGTTACGTGAATAAATGGCAGACAAAACTGTTTTTGCATTTATTTCAGCCGTTACAGATCGGGAAAAAAAACTGTATCAAAAAGTGGCTTTGCACGGGGTGGGTTCACGTCAGTCCGGTATTTGTGTCCACAGGACGCACACAAGTCGCATGTAATCCAGTCCGAGATTTGCACCCCCTGCGCGCGCGAGAGAGAGCCTCTTGGCTTGCTATCTTACAATGCCAATGCCAAGAAAGAGGTTATTATATAACCTCTTCTATTTCCTTTGTTTTTTCATACGTGTGATTCCTTAACTCATTTCAAAGATGAAAATACCTTATTTTGGGGGACAATTTCTCAATCACCCGATAACCGTTTCGAGAAAATAAATATATGATTTTGATCTACTCACGAAGGAGAACACAAATCCATCAAGATCTCTCACTAATTCCTAGAGAATCTTACTCAAAAAATTGCTCAAAAACTTGTTCTTAAATGGTGTATAAAATACCAATTTTCTAACAAACTGTAGACCGAAAAATATGCTAGTTTTGGCCCAATGGGCTCTGAGCAGTAATGCTGAAGCTCTCCTCTCTTTGTAGGATATCATTCAATCACTGGATTAGTTTGCACTTGTAATGGCTAATGTGCAAGGATAAGCGATAAAATGTATATTGACTAATGAGCAAGATTTCTCTTTCCATTACGATAAATTGTTAGTTGGTTTTTGTTTTGTTTTTCGTTCTAATTGCAGTATAACAACTGAAAAATGATCAGACAAACCATATTCTTCACTTTTTAGACATAGCAGATTCATAAAAGCAATTAATCTTAATATTTATACAAAGAGTTATAACTCTTACAAGTGATTGGTTTTGTCGCTTCATTTAAAACATTAATTAGAAGCCTATTGATCGCATCCCTGTCAAAAGCTTAATAATGCAACCAATATTTTCTCAGGTATATATGCAGTTTAAGTTTCAGGGTGATTAAAAAACTATATGACTATATAAAAACTTTCTACATTTACGAATTTTCAGTTGAATTTTTAATATAGAAGACTTTAAAATCAAAGCTTCGATAATTCTCTGAAGATTGTGTGCATTGTATTAGGAGTTTTCGATGTTAATTAAGTAGCACTCTTTGTCGGTTTACGATATTCTTCTTGAAGGTTTCTGAACACATCTGTGTTGGCTTCAAGCTCTAGGTTTTTCCATATTGTCTTCTTATTGGTTTTGTAGATTCCTGCGGTTTCTCAAGTAAACCTTGACAACAACCCAGAGTCGATCGACAACTGGTTACAACTTCGGAAACTTTGCAGGCAAAAACAAAACTCGCAAAGTTGAAAAGGATGCCTGCATATATAATAAGACCATCCAAACTCGACTCTTTAGCATCTGAATCATTTCTTGTTGGACTTTTCTTATTCTTGACTGATTCCAGTGGGACTTAGCCTACATTGTTATTGTTATGCTATAGTACATTGGGAAACAGTAGGAAACAATGATTTGATACAAGAAACAAGTGCCAACACAATTGATGCAACCTATGAAAACTTTATCAAAGTCTTCTTTGATTGTCATAGTCTTCTTGGATTGAGAAACTCAACTACAATGAATATTTTGATACATTTTACAGTTTGGACAAGATCAAGATTTCAAGATGGAAATAATAAATACTAAATTTACAAAGCCTCCTTCATCTATTGCTTGTTCTTTATAAACCTTCATCCATTTTTATTTTTATTTTAACAGTTGGAGTAACCCAACTTTTTAGACGAAAATGCCACTTTTTTTTACATAGAGTATTTTTGTAATTTAGTTCATTGATTAATGGATATTTGTAATTTAGTCCCCTACATAGCATTTGCAATTTAGTCCCCCCAACTAGAATGACTTAAGGGTAATGCTACACCTACTACCCAATCTACTTTCTTTTCTTTACTACCTTAGGTGGTACACCACTATTGGATATTTCTACCACCAACTCTACAATAATCTCTACTAATAGTGTGCCACATATGGTAGTAAAGGAAAAAGTAATAGATTTGGTAGTAGGTGTAGCATTACCCATGACCTAATTAGGTTTTTTTACAATTTAGTCCATTATTTAATTTAGTCTATTAATTGATGAGTATTTACTATTTAGTCCTCAAATTGTCACTTTTGCAAGTTAGTATCTCAATTAGAATGACTTAATCAATTTAGTCCCCAAATTTAACATACATAAGGATACTCTCTCCTATACATTAAAAACTGTATACCATTTATGAAATATTTTTCTTGACTAGCATATATTCCGTGTGATGCACGAACATGTATAATGATCTTCTCAAGAATGCCAACAAACCAATAGTAATAACAACAATAAAATAATAATAAAATAATTAGAAAATATGTCATAAAATAGTCACCTTCTTATTTTTCTTCTTTTTTCTCTTTTTTTTTCCTTTCAAAATTGTTCTTCTTAGCATCCTTCTAATATTTTTCTAATACCAGTATCCTTAAATAGATTTAGCTGGTTTTGTTTGGTGAAAATTTTAGTCAGTAAATTGATTAAGTCATTCTAATTACGAGATTAAATTGCTAATGCTATGATGTGGGGGACTAAATTGTAAATACCCATTAATTTAGAACTAAATTGCAAAAGACCCTAATTAAGTCATTATAATTGAAGGACTAATTTGTAAATTCTACGATTTATGAGAACTAAATTGCAAATACTCATCAATTAATGGACTAAATTGCAAAAAAGCAAAATTAAGTTAGTCCGGTTGGGAGACTAAATTGTTAATACCAGAATTTGGGGTACTAAATCAAAAATGCTGTTAATCAAGGAACTAAATTGCAAACATAATATATATATATACTAGAGTTGCCCGTGGGCACGTGCCTACGGCACGTCTTCGGAACGATACAAAACACAAAAAGCAATGTAAACAGTAAAACAATAATTATGTAGCTCAAGTTTGAATAGTATGACAATAATTAGTTATAAATAAAAGTCTATATTGAAAAATAATTATAAATGGGGGTATAAAATCTAACTTTTTAGAACTTTAAGTGTGAAAAATGATGAAATTTAATTGTTGAAGAGATATTTGCTATTAAAAATTCTGAAATTTTACAAAACCGAAATCTTAAAATCAAAATTTCGAATTTCTAAGTAAATTAAGAAAGAATGGAAGAGAGAGATAGAAAGAGAGAGAAAGAGAAATATGAAAAAGTAAACTGATGAGAGAGATAGTAATAAAGTAATGAGTTTTTTAGGGGGAAAAATTTGGTTTTAGGATTTGAAATTTTGGAGGGAAAATGTGTTTTGTGAGGTTTGATATGGGCCTTTGATTTTGGGGGTTTGATTTTGGGGGAATTGATTGTGAGCCACTTGATAGCTTTCTTTGTAATTTATTTTATATATATATATATATATATATATATATATATATATATATATATATATATATATATATATATATATATTAAAAAAATAATATTTTCGTTCCAAATTTGTGGAGTAACTTGATAAATTAAGTTGAGTAAAGTTTATAAAAAAAAATTTAGTTGAAGGAGGTTTATAAAGAATGAGCAATACTTAAGAAATATTTTTTTTAATTTAGCCAATAATAAACTTGGAAGCATCTTATGTAGTTTGTGAATCAAATTAACAAGAAAACTATGAGGAAAACTATGAGGAAAACAATTTGATCGAGTGAGAAACAAAATGACGACATGAATATGTAATCAAGTTTGTCAAAAGTGATGTTCAACTCAAGTAATGTCAATTCAATCTCTGAGCACCTGCTCTGAATCAATATATTTCATGTGAACTCTCTAATATAAAGGTACTTGCAACTTTTTAAGAGAAATGCTGCAGCTACCCAATTTCCAATCTCAAATATATATTGAGTTTGTATTTTAATAATTATTCGGGATTACCCATTTGTCTTTCAGTAACTAGTAAACCCAATAATCACTAAAAGATAAACTCGATGTAGGTTTGAAGTAGGAAACGAGGTATGTATAACATTTCTCACTTCGTAAAGAAGCATACAAAAGCGATTTGCAACATCTCGAATATTTCCTGCAAATCCATCTGATAAAAGATCTGAATCAAGGTGACTCTTGAACATAAAAGCTCCCCCTTGGAACTGACGAATGACTGATGAAAACCCAGATCCTCAGAGGGAACAAAATTATCCACAACAAGCAATCACTTCACAAACTCATCATCGTTACAAACCCAATCAGGCGTTCCACCAACTGATGTAGTTTTTTCTCAAACAGAGACCACCAAACCCTGCCAACTAAAGTAACAGACTAAAATTTGGTAAGCATTAATCAGCAATCTCAGCTTAAAACAAGCCGTCCTCTATTAAGAAGCAGAAGAGTAGCTGAACAACCAAAATAAATCTCAAAGTATAAAATGAAAGAGAGATATATAGGGGATTCATGTACAACCATACCCAGCCTTCCAATATACAGTTGTAAATTCTGTACATACTGCTACTTTACATAGAACTTCCTGATTCCTATAATGAGGAAAACTGAACACTTCCCGTAACTTTTCTAAAAGAAAAGGAAAAGAAAAAAACCCTAGAATAATTGAACAATCAAAATTACACATTACGGTATAGTTTGAATGGTGAGTTGGATCGCTTTCTTATGCAACAACTTCCCTCTCAACTGTCTAATTTTAGCATCCACCCTTGCCGAGAACCCTATTTTAGTCTCCTGCCTTGCCTTTGAACTCTCGCGTTTCAACATAAACTTGTCCTTCACATCGGTCCTGCAGCGCTGGATCTCCTGTATCACATGGTGGTCCATCGGGTTCCAAAAACGCTGATACGAAATGTGTACGAGATATGGAATATTACAAGCCAAAGTCACTAAAATTGTTGTCAACCAATAAATGGTCGTGGGTCCCAGGACCTCCCTAAGGATTTGGTAAGCATTTCCGGAAATTGAGGGAGATAAGGTGCCGTAGGCTAAGAGGAATAGGTACCACGTGGCGATGCTACCCCACACGAAGAGGTGTTGGATCCACGTGAAGTGACTCATGGTCAGGGCAATCTGGAGGTTGACAGCCCATATGATGCACGTGAACATGGTCGTCCCCATCGTAGCCATGTCGGTTGTCTGGCCCTGCTCCTGGAAGGCCTGGTCGGAAAAGATGTTGATGTTGAGGCAGAAGATGATGAGGGATGAGTAGAGGCCATTCACCATCCAACCGAAGATTTTGTGCCAATCGAAGAAGAGGTTCTTTGGCCCTTGCTGGTACAATGCTGGGAACTGCATAATGTTTAACAAGGCCATTAATTTTGCATCACAACTCTACATTAAATGGTATCAGAAGAATATTTTCATTTTGTTTCATTTTCCAGGATCTATGTTGTGCATGCTTCTATCATGAAGCGTACCCATGTCCTAGGCAGTTAAAATCGGTTTTCGAAACTAATCGTGTAGGTCTGAAAACCAATTAATCGGTGCTTTTTCTGATTAATCGCCTTAGAAACTAATCGGCCCTTAGAAACTAATCGGACCTCGACTGAATTAGCGATTAATCGCCGATTAAATCGGATTTTAACTGCATAGCCTGTGTCTGAAAATTTCATGCACACTACTCCATCTAATATAATCAAAGAACTTTCAAACAAATTTTCACATTTCTTGTATTAGCGAACTTTTTTGTGTTTTTGTATACTACTGAGCAAAATGAGTTTTGTGATATTCTATGGACTCGGAATTATTATTATTATTATTATATGTAATATAATTCTCTTATCATAATTATGTAGATCCAAGTGATACAATTGGTGACATATGAAGTAAATCAATCCATAAATTGCAGTGCCAAGTTCCTGCATCCTACATCTACATACACGTCGCCTACCCAAACCAGTGATCTCCCGTGCCAATAATCAACGCTTGTGCTTCATAGTCTAGGAGAGTTTGTTCAGACATCTTAACCAATTGAAAATAGTAAGGGAAATTAACAACTATGACAAAAACCACTTTCTGGAAACAAAATACCATTGAACACGGTGAAAGGTTTAAACTCCAAACTGATATAGCCTATAGGATGTACAAATGGCCAGAGCTAATGAAGGAGAAAAGAGATCTAACCTGCAAGCACACTTCTGAAGAAACATCTTGCTCAAATACTCCGAGTGAAATTACAGGCAACGATGTGAGAATTACGTTGAAGAGAAGCATGTACCAATCATCATAAACGGATTGCCCAGAGAAACTGGCAAGCGCCTCATAGTAGAATATTGTCAGGCCTAAAACTATGTTCTTGTAGAAGAAATAACATATCTGAATGACATCCAATAAATGAAAAAATATATACATAAGAAAAAAGAATAAAGCAAATAAAATTGTGAAGCACAACAAAATTTGTAGTTGAAGTTATGCTTCAGTTTTTAATTCCTACCATTTGAGCGATTCTCTTATAGCACCAATGTCCATGGACAACAAGAAGTCTTTCCAGAAACCGAAACTGCGCAATAGAGAAGTCGCTAGCCATCACAGCCTGGAAGTTCAGTGAATAACAAGAGTTATTGGACTTCTTGTGAATATTGAATTTAAGATGTTTAAATTTATTAATCACTATCAAAATATATATTAAATTGTTTACCAACCTGCATACCCTCCACGCCACTGATACCAACACCAATGTCGGCCTCTTGAATCATGCCTACATCATTAGCCCCGTCACCGATTGCCAAAGTAGTTTTTCCAGTTCCTTCTTTCACCAACCGAGTAACCTGGAGCAGAACAAAAATTTGAATACTTCATGGTCCGTGGACAATTCTATTTGTTGAAAACACAAGAAATTGAACACTAACCAATGCTTTCTGCTTTGGAGAGACACGGCAACATATCACAGAAGCACACTCTACTGCCAGATTCAAAAATTGCTTCTTAATACCATCCTCTAGTGCATATACTAGAGCCTTGCCATCAATAATTAAAGCATAAGCTGCATGGGGATCCTTCTCGAATTTGACCATTTGAGAAGCATTTATGATTTGGTTCAATATGTCCTCTCTTACAGCCTAACCAGTCATCACGATTAGCAACAAAAAGAAAATAACAGACGTACAAAAGAACAGTAGAGGATGATATGTTATTGAAATGTACCTCCTTTGAATCTTCAACTGTTAGGCCTGTGCTTACTGCGGATAAACATATCTGGTGCATGCCTTGTCTCAGTAAACTGCAAGCAAACCTGCAAACGGATGCATTCACTCTGATTGAGTATTATTCTAGATAAATGAGACATTCCCAGAAAGAACTAAGAGAGACATACCCTATATTTATCGCAGTCTCCATTTTATCACCTGTTAAAACCCAGATCTTAAGGCCAGCTTGGGCTAGCTTATCTATGCACTGAGGCACCTGTGCAAGTGTAACAATTACCATCAATAAACTGATACGAAAAGGAAGTAACAACAGATAAAAGATTAATTCCAGATATCCTCCCAAAGTTTCACAGAGCAGCAAATATCCCTCTTAAAGTTTACTTTCAACATTTTCACTCCCACAGTTAACAGAAGTAAGCAATTTGTTTCCCCAATTGGTCATCATTTGTCAAAACACAACGAAAAAGATATATTGTGTGTCAACCTTCGCATCTGAAAGCCCTTAACACACCTCCAGATGGCAGTGCTTTTTGAAATTAAGGTTCTACATATGCTTTAACTTCTATGTCGGTGGAATGAAACCGACATGTAATTTAATGGTGTCAATATGTGTTGGGATGTTAGCATATTGTATTTCACAGTTATTGGGATTTTCAATTGCACGGATAACAAAATGCATTGATGTAAATTGGCTTATGGTGTATGCACAAATAACTTTTTAGAGTTGGAGCTAAGTGTGAAAAATGAACATTAAGGAGGATGTATGTTTTTCTGTTGAAGTGTAGAGGAAATATCTGTAATTTACCCCTGGTAAAAAACAATTCAAATGTAAAAGTGAGTTGTTCTTACTCCTTTCTGTAATTTATCCTCAACAGCCGTCGCACCGATAAGAATTAAATCTTTCTCAATCATGTCAGCAACTCGTTCAAGTTGGACTTCTCTTCCTTGGCCCATAGTGGTCTTCGCTTTAAGAAATTCAACGTTCCAGGATTGGTACTCGGATTCTTCAAGCTTCTTGTATGCCAGTGCCAATGTCCTCAGCCCAGCCTCAGCATATTCATTTAGATGTCGAGCTGTATCCCCCTCGTACATTCTTCCGTTTTTCGACAGTCTCTCTAATATAATGCTGTGTAGAAACAAAAGCAACAGAACTCTTAAATGGAAGTAATATAAAAATGAACAGAAAATTTATACTTTTCAGTTGATTTATGAAAACATGAAGAAAGATGTATACCTGTCGGCACCTTTGCACAGAAGAAAAATCTGCCCTTCCTCATCTTGCACAACCACTGACATTCTCTTCCTTTTGCTGCTAAATTCCAGTAAATTGAGAACCTTGAACTCCCTACAAAAAATAAGTAACTAATAATAAACAAAATGAACCACCGACCAAATCCTCATTTCAGTTCAGTTTGAATCTAACCTTTCAATGGGGTTCCCAGAAGGAGAAATGCTTTCTTTTATGAAGACACTTGACTGAGTCCTCTTAAAAAATTCAAACCCAAATTCCCTGGCTGCAACAAGAAAAGATGCTTCATCGGGTGACTCCGCTTCATAGTGAAAACCACCTGTTTTGTCGTCGGGCTCAGGGATTGCAGTGTGACAGAGAGCAAGAATCCTAAAGAACAAAATAACAGTACTTGCATTTGGCTCTTTTTTCCAGTTTCCATTCATAAGACGGGCATCCTCAAAGCTAAACCCTTTAATCGTAGGCTTCTTCTGCATTTTCTCGGAAATAGTACTATCACTTACCAATTCAATTTCTGAAGCTTCACTTGCCATTTGTTTCACCGCAGCAATCTCCACTTCGGTAGAACCCACACCATATGAAACTCCAGCTATGGAACACTTGAGGAAGTCCATCTGATTGCAAGTTAAAGTTCCCGTTTTGTCTGATAAAATCGTATCTACCTGCCCAAGTTCCTCATTCAGGTTAGAAGTCCGGGCTTGTGCTGTTTTTCCCGACTCCTCGTCGTACATTTGGATGTCTTGATTGATGAACATGGCTTGCAAAACCTTCACTACTTCAATCGACACATACAGTGAAATAGGAATTAGGTATCCATACAATATAAGAGCCATTACCAAATGGAAGAGGCCTAATCCTATGGGGTCCGACATGTCAGGTTGCAAGTACCACAACTTGGGTGTGTCATACTTTGTCCTAAACGCATACCCAATCGAGCTGATTAGTGAAATCAGCAGGAGAAAAGAGAATAGGAAGTAAATAATCTTGTCCATCTTCTTCTCAATCTTGCTTCTTTTTGAAGGAGACTCAGTCGAATTCTGCATAACTTTAGTGTCATGACCAGTGAAAATAACTACTCCATATATATAGGAAGTATTCCTAAGCTTCGAATCTCTCAGAAGAATCTGGCTAGGATCAAGAGCATAAACCTGCCTCTCATATTCGAAATTCCCAACAAACGTGTAGAGATTAGGATTCGGGTCTTCGCACTGGATCGTACCAGTGAAATTCTTAAATGCCTCATCATCCTCCAAAGGTAAAGTCACCTCCAAAGACCTCTTCACCTTCAAATTCGTCTCCCCATCCAAATTCATCGTCTCAACATAACAAATCCCATCCTCATAACTCGACGACAACAACATCAAATCAGCCGGAAAAAACTGATCCTTCTCCACCTTCACAACATCCCCTACCCTAATCCTCTGCCAATGCTTATACCGAAACATCCCATCCTTTTTATGTATACTAACTTTCCGTATATTAACCTTCATATCCTCAATAAACCTCCTCCAATCTTCCAATGCCTCTTTTGCCATACTAAGCCCAACAACAAAAGCCAGCGGCGCAATCATGCTAACAGCAGAAAACGGCGCGATAGGCGTGAGGGAAAGTAGCGCGGCTAACAGAAAATACAGATTGGCAACACGTCGGAATTGCTCAAAAATGGACTTGGGTAGGAAAGTGATGATGTTGTACTTGGTGGTGGATATAAAATTGGTAGGGTATTTGAGGGGTTTCTTGCGGTGGTCGCGGGGTTGGTTGCAGTGGACAGTGCGCGAAAACCCCGGTCCCCGCAGAGACTGAGTAGCATCCGAATCCGACAAAACGGTCGGCCGGATACACGAGAAGGAGTAGAGATTACTCCATTTCATCCTCTCCTTCTTCTTCCTCAATGGTTTTGCCATTGTTTTGTGATTGTGAATGATGGGTTTTTAAATTTTTGTGTTAGGGTTTGAATTCAGCTCAAAATTGATGACCTTTCAAGGGTTTCTGAATCAAATGGTAACTTCCAAATTGATTAATTGACTACTTTTAATGCTCACAGTATCTGAAAAAGAAAAGAAAAAAATGGCAACAAAATTAACACTAAACATAAAATTAAAACCTAATTCATAAATATTTGCAGCTCCAGAACAAAATCTTCACATCTGAAAACTAAAATGCCAACAAAAAAGATCAAAACTTTATCAAAAACCCACCCAAAAAACCCCTCAAAATTCACAAAAATGCGCACAAAAAACTGATTTTTACAAAACTGAAATGGGTAAAGATGGGAGCTGGGATCACCTGAGAAGGGTTGAATGCGGGGACCGACCTCGACCGATGTCTCTCTTCTTCAAGTCTAATGAACAATAAATTCAGGGCAAAGTTGGGATCTTTTTTGGATTTAAACCCTAAAAAAGAGAGAGATTATATTAATTAATTAATTATTAATATATTAAACTCCCAACGCGGCTCCACATTTAGCGAGGACTCCGCCTTTCCTTCAACTACATTTTTTTTAAAATTAATTATTAATTAATTAATTAAATGTTTTTAATGACAGAAACTATAAAATATTAGTTAAGAAAATTGGTGATTTGATTAGACTCAATTTTAAGATTGTGTTACTGTAGAAAGCTATACAACAGAGGATATACAGTGAAATATCTTGGCCGTTGGATGCGAAGGGGCACAGATCGTAAAGCATCATGTAATGTAAATATTTATTTTTAGCCGAAAGGACAAAATGGTACGCAAAGTTTATCTTAATTTTTAGATATCACACAAAGTTTTATAGTATCCAAATAGCACCTAAAGTTCTTTTAAAATATAACAAAAAATCACTTCGGTTAACTTTTGAGTTGAAACAATGTGAAATTACAAGAAAAACCCCATATCTCTCTTCTTCCCTTTTAAGTTCTTCTTCTTTATTTTTCATTTTTCTTTTTGACTTTCTTTTTTAAAAAATTGGTGAAGATGAAGGTGATAGTTATCGATTTCGTAGGTGGTGGAGATGGTGGTTAGAGATGATAGAGATGATGGTGTTTGGAAATGGTGGTGGTTGGTGGTGGTGGAGATGGATATGGATTTTGTAATTTGTATAAGAAGATGAGAGCAATTTTGACATTCCACATTTTTCTTAACGGGTTTAAACCGGTTAAAATGTATATTCGGGATATATTCAATTAACTTAGTGGAAAACATAAGGGCATGTGTGTTTTTTTCTGTTTTAAAAACTTCAGGTATTATTTGAATATTATAAAAAATTGGGGTGCTATTTGGAAATTATAATAAGCTTTAGGGATAATGCTACACCTATTACCAAATTTATTATCTTTCTCTTTACTACCATATGTGGCACACTACTATTGGATATTTTTACCACCTACTCTACAAAAACCTCCACTAATAATGTGTCACCTAAACTAGTAAAGAAAAAGATAATAAATTTGGTAGTAGGTGGTGATCGGTCAGTGGCATTCAATTATAGAATTATCTTTGCATGAAATAGTTAATTATATTTCTTGTTACTTTTCCTAGAAAGTGGTGAATTAAATGGGTTCACCTCAGACGATGGAGGTTGGGTTTATGAATGGAGAAATTGTACACCTAGATCAAATCTTATCCTAAACATACACCATTTAATACTGTGGGATCCATTTTTGCTAAAAGACAAATCTAAATTAATGGATAAGTGCTGACCCATTTGAATTGTGAGAATGGATTTGATTTTACACAATCCAAAACCCACTTCAAAAGTCAGCCTATTGTAACTAAAATTTGGTCTTATATATGGAGTCTAGTGCTTCATAAATCCTATCCAACAGCATTTTTTTTTTCTTTTTCCGATCATTCTTTTCTGAAAATGATGAGCAAGAAGAGGAGGTGAAAAGTAAATTTGGTAACCAAGTTATTCAGGGGGAAGAAATGCGCGCCTTGTTTTGTTTTTTTTTAAGAAAAATGTAGAGTCTGGCCGTCCTGTTTCATTAATAAGACTAGTAAATACACGTGCAATGCACGTTCGAACAATTTTTTTATATTCTATTCACGTGCTGTGCACGTGAAAAAAATTGAAGGGATAATGAAAAGGTAAAAAGAAAAAATTGTTATGGACCAGTTCGGTAAATATTTTCGAAAGTGGACCAGTTTGGTAAATAATTTTGAAAGTGGATCAATTTGGTAATTATTTGGGTTGAGGACAAAATACATTAAGGCCTTCTCCCATTATAGTAGTAGAGATGTTAATAAAATAAACTCAGGATACTGAGCTCACTACAAAATCCTACGAACAAAACAAAGAAAGTACATAAACTCCATCTCATACATGCGCGCCTTGTTTATTTCGTTATATGTAAGTACACAAACAAAGTGATCGATCTCTTTAACCTACTGGTACAACTATTATAAAGTTCCGAATCAAGCTATGGCTAATGTTATATATGAACCACAGAATTATAGGGCACAGCAATCTAATTGTTTTTATCTCGCGTATAGCTCAAGTGCGTATAGAAAAATTGGAAATGAGAATGAAACCCGGCCAAAATTTTAAACCTATAACTTACTAAGTTATAATAATAACCCATTCCCAATTTCAAACCTGAGCTAAAAAAAAATTATCCACTATTCACAACATAGTAGCAAATAACCACGCGAAGTGGCCTAGTGGTAAGAGCGATGGGACTTGGAGTGTGCTCCTCCAAGGTCCTGGGTTCGATCCCTACGGTATGCACTTGGTGGCCAGTGACCGCTATGCTTGATGGGCTGGCGCAACAACCCAACCAAAGGTTGGGAGCCTTGTCACGAGGACTGGGATTAGTCTGACCCGTAGAGGAGGATGGAGACCCAGTATAATAAAAAAAAAAACATAGTGGCAAATAATAACAATCCAAATGGGTTTTTATTACCACACATATTTTTATATTTTTATTTGGCTGTTGGTATTCTTGCAATGGGTTTTGAATTGTGTAAAATCAAACTCTTTCTCACAATCCAAATGAGTCAGCATTTACCTATTAATTTAGATTTATCTTTTAACAAGAATGGATTCCACAGTATTAAATAGTGTATATTTAGGATAAGATTTGATGTAGGTGTACCATTTCTCTTATCAATGGTATTCATAAAAATTGAAACATTGTTGCATTGAATTTATGTTTTTTTTTTAAATGCTTGAAATGAAAACAAATTAGCTAAAGGAATAGTTTTGAAGAGCATGAATAATTAATGAACTTTCCATCTTATAAAAGAGTAGTTTTATGCACATAAATTCCCCGACTGAGTTCATACATAGACTGTAATTAAAACGGTATGAAAATAGAAAATAATTTTGAACAATGTAAAATTTTTAATAATCTTTCTTGTATGTATTCCACAATCCTCACATTCAAACCCATACCAAATAGTTTTGAACAAGTTTTTTTTCTTCTCACTACTTTTTTCTCCAAAGTGGTGGATGTTAGATGGCTTGAATCAAATTAATTTTGAAAGTTTATTTTTTTGCATGTTATTTCTTGTCAAAATATATAACATAAAGGCTCAAGTGTCCTAATATTGTAGAGGTAAAGTATCCTCCGAGCTTGTAAGAGCATCTGTAGTCGTTTGCTAAATATGCATAATATGCATATTTGGTCAAAAAGAGTGCTGCAGTCGTTGGCCAAATATGCATATTATGCATAAATCGCTACAGGAGATTGTTATAAATGAGAAGGGAAATGAGAAATATGCATATATGAGAGACGGAGCTTAAAGTGCCGTCGCAAAAAAAAAAAAAAAAAAAAAAAAAAAAAAAAAAAAAAAAAAAAAATTTAATGGTCGGACGGCACTTGAAGTGTCATCGCAAAAAAAAAATTCTTTTTTTAATGGTCGGACGGCACTTGAAGTGCCATCCCTCCAAATTTTTTTTAAAATTTCGTAATTAAAAAAACCAAAAAAAAACCCACCTCTCTCGGACGGCACTGAAGTGCCGTCCCACCATCTAGGTAGTTTTTTGTAATTATTTGTAATTTTTTTATATTTTTTGTAATTTTTTTGTAATTATTGTATTTTTTTTGTAATTTTTTATACTTTTTTGTTATTTTTTTTTTGCACTTCGAGTGCATTTTTTTCTCTCGGACGGCACTTGAAGTGCCGTCCCACCATTTTAACTTTTTTTTTCTTCTCTCCGAACGGAACATGATATGCCGTCCCACCTTTTTAAATGTTTTTTTATTTTTTTTCCTCTCCGACGGAACACGAAGCACCGTCTGTTATTATTTTAATTTAAAAAGTAAAAAATAGCATTTTACGACTGCAGCAAAACGATAGATTGCTATATCCATTTATCCATTTATGCATATTTTTACCATCAACGACTGTGGATGCTCTAAGCATGATATTGAGGATTCGAGCTCCCTCCAATTTTTTTATTAAATTATTTTGATCTTTTGGTGAAGGCAATGTAAGTTGCTTATCTCTAATCTCTAATCTCTAATATTATAATGGGAGAAAGCCTTAGTGTCATTTGTCATTTTGTCATTCTACCAACATGTACAACGCACGTACATAGCTAATATAAAAGAGGTTTCTGATTCAAATCCTCCATACGTCAGATTTTTTTTTTCTTGAAATTATTAAAACTTGCATCGCACGTGTAAATTACTAGTCTATGTTAATTGTTATTCTCCACAGCTGTATCAGTATTAAAAAAAACACTTACAATATCATCTGTAAGCACGAATCCTAAGGCCAGGCGACGACCCTAATTTATTCCCAATACAATGATAAATGTTAGTGCTTGCTAGGTTTTGTACCCCATCTTGAAATCATCAGCTACTTACATCTGGATCAGGGACGGATCTGGACCCAAGCAGCACAAGTAACTGCTTTGGGCCCCAAATTTTATAGGACTCCATATTTTTTAAGTATTTACAATGTTAAAAAGTAAAATGTAATATGTTCTTATATATATAATTACATTGTATTAATAGTTGACTTATTAGCTTAGTTGGTTAGAGTGTTGTGCTAATAAAGTGAAGGTTGCAAGTTTGAAACTTGCATGGGCCAGTTAATTTTTCAATCATTTTTATTTTAAAACTATTTATTTTTCACATAGCCATACATGTTATTTTACCATTTTATGAATTTAATATTATTTTTCACTTAGTCCGTGTCTGTCACTCTATGATATTTTTTTCTTGTTCTATAGTATATCATATTTACCTGTTTATGATAAATTTCTAACCAAATCTTCAAGTGCATATGATTATTCTACATTTTAAGCTTCCAACTAGTATTCTCATATACATATATTCATCATCATTTCATTCTGTTCGTGTTCTCTAATATATCATATTTACCTTTTTGAAATGACATATTTTGTTTTTGCTGTTAAAGTTTGTCCGAGTTTCTTTTTTGCCACGAGACATTTCATATAAAAAGTGTACGTTAACAATTAATTTTTCTTTGGAAGCATATATATATATATATATATATATATATATATATATATATATATATAAATTTGTTTTCATTTAAATAGGTTGTTCTTCAATGCTCCAAGTTTGTTTGCATTTAAATAATTATTATTTTTATTTTATCAACTTGTAAAAAATCTTATTTGAAAACTTGTTTAGGGCCTCCTGAAGCTCAGATACACCCCTGATCTGGAACGTAAGCTTCTGAAACGGTTTTTCACTTTCAAAAAGTTGCTACGATTGAAAGAGTTAAATGGTGATGATGATTTTTCACGTGCGGCCGTACCTTATGATTCTTACGAATCTTATCCTTAATCACCAATCATAACTAACACCTGTTATTCACTCACTGCTATGTTTATTTTGATATATCGGATAGAGCAAAATGGCTCCAGCCATCAAAAATATATAAATCAATAAAAAGAGTTAAGTTACAGACAAAAATATAATGGTTTTACAAGTTGTAAAAGAGAAAGACGAATACAAAAAAGAAATCAATAATCGGCTGAATAGCACGCCGAACCGAGAACTGCGAATCAACAGCAGCATCACGCTGACAAAAAAGTGGGCGGAGCAATCAGCTAGGATAACCAAGCAACAGATGGAGTCAAACAAACTTATTGCACCCGAATGTGGATCAGGACCAAACGACTGAGCCATGATACAGGAGGCCATTCCTCCCCACACGAAGCCATTCAACTCCACTAGCAGTCCAAGGGAACTCTAGCGGCACAACAGAGCCAAAACTGCCTGCCTGCAACAAGGATGGCAAAGAGAAGTCAAAACTCAACAGTGCACAATCTGATGAGCTGACACAGAAGCTGCTTTCCTCGCAAGAATACGGGCACTCACTCGAATCTGCAAATTATTAAAGACTTTCTTATTGTACCTCCGCTTCACGGGGGAGGGGCAACCTCCTCCGATGGGGAGCGAAATTGCCGCATGGTGAGATGATCCAGCTTCGACTTTGATGAGACAAGAAAGGGAAAAGAGAAAACTGGGAGCGACCGAAGAGGATATTGGGATAAAAGAGAAAACTTTCTTATTGTATGAGACAAGAAACGGAGGGAGTACTATTAATGGGAGAGTTTCGTCACTTTGTCACTTTAAGTTTGTAACCAAACAAACAATTTTTAATATTTTTTTGTCACATATGAAACACATACGTTGTATGTGTAACTCCAACTCTATTTATTAACACATGCATCACGCGTGTAAATCAAAGTTTTTTCCTTTACCAAATAAATAATTTTAAAATTTTTTTGTCACAAAGCAAATACGTACGTCGCACGTGCAACTCCAAATATATTTCGTAACACATCACCGTACGTACAATTCAAGGTTTCTCCAAAAAATTTAAAAAATTGCGTGCAGTGCCCGTTCAACTTCAATTTTCTTAAAGTTTAAGGCATTCATCACAAGTGCTGATTACTACCAACTTACGTGCATCGCACGTTCAACTCCAACTTTTTATCAAAACGTGCATCGCACGTGAAAATTACTAGTATTAGAGATTAGAGATTAGAGACTAGAGACATTAGAGTTACTAGAAGGTTGAACTAATTACATCAAACATGGTTGTAATTAATTCATATTTGTAACTAATTATCATATTTCTATAATCTAATCTTAAGCTTATGAACTCACCCTTATCATCCAACCCCATTTGATTTAAATATGGAAATTCTTTAGTATCATAAAGTATAGTGAAATCATTTTCCTAAATAATGTTTGTTGAACTCCTACTGATTGTTGTCGCGATCGCCGAGTACATGCTAATTTTCAACTGATAAATTATTCTATCAACACTTGCACCTTTTTCAGTTCTTTATTAACTTTCTTATTTAACTTCAAACAAAACGTATTGATCTAATCGTTAGAGGCCTTTCACTGGCAGACTAAATTAGATTAAACAGACATATGTCCTTGATACATACAATGGTTTTGTTTCTGAGGTATCGTATCGGTTAAGGTGCACAACTCTAAAAGGACAAGAAGGATAAACTGTTGACCTAAGTTTGGTGTGCACAAAACGTATCATTTACAATTAATATCTTTAGTTAAGATTTGCAGGAAAAACAAGAAAATCAAAATCAAAATAAAAGATTCAAAAAATTCAAAAAAAAGCAAAAGATGCATGTATAAGAAAAGATTGGAAAATCGAGGAATAGAGTACTTCACAAGAAACATGTACTTCAAATCATCAAGAAAGCCATCAAAAATAGCTGATTTATTTCTGCTTATGTGAGGAGAATATATGTAAAGTATGATTGATTGATAAATTAATTTTAGAAAGAATATAAATTGAAATCGCTAAATAAAAATCGAATCTGCACGACAACGGTCGACCACACGAAATGACAGTCGATCGCTCATCTCTGTGGAAAAGATGAGTCAGTCGACAGGTCATCGCTCGATTTACGATTTAAAAGATGAACGGTCGACTGTCCATCATTACGATCGACCGTCCTAGTGCAGATCTGACTATTTCAGAATTATCTTTTCATTTTCGAAAAGATACATTTTCCCTCTCTATATATTGAGGCGAATTTACAGTGTATTCTTCACTCCTTGCAATCATAACTCTTCTGAACTAATCATTCAACTAGTACTCCAGAGATTTTATTATATCCTTCAGTTAAGGTCTTTTTAGATCTTAAGAGTTTTTTCTTTCTTTTCCACTTCGGTGAGTTTTGCGGGGCTTAGTTGAAGAAGCCCTGCAGGTGTAATATGTCTCTCGGCCTGAATTCCGAGAATCTTGTACAAGAATTTAAAGTGTAGTGGAACGCTTATGACGGAAAATTGCTACGAGTGGGTGGTGTGAACGTAGATCTGGAAGTCGAACCACGTTATATCGTTGTGTCTTGCTTGTTGTTCTGTTTGCTTTCTCTTACTCTATCCTTTTACTTTATACATTTTATTTAAATTTTCAATTTCCGCACAGTTACTTTGTTCATCCTCCCTAGGGTGATTTACATAAACAAATTTGTGAAAAAATTCATTATCCAGAGCTTTAATCGTTAGTTGTGTGAAACACATTGTAAGCCCCTAAATGTAGACAACGAACCTTACAAATTAGTCATGCCCTACACTCCAAAAGCTAGGGTTTAGAATAAAGTGTTGGTGATATTTTCGAAGGCATGAGATGAGTAGGCCCCAAAAGTTGGTGGGATTCTAATCTTGTGTAGTTTTCACGTCTGTTTGAAATAGACGGCCGGCTAATTTGTGGTCCTCATTACAAACTAGGTAAGAGTCATTTTGAACTATTTTGCATATGTTCACATTGAGATCTAGTTCATTTTATAGGCTACCTAGGATTTGTGAACTGTGAAGGCAATTAGAATAGAATTTTAGGTTTGTATGAAACTATAAAAGTTTAATTTTACAGAAAAGTGAGCCTATTATTTGTATAATTTTTTAAATATAAAATAAGGTGTTAAAATAAAAATCCGTAGGGGGTCGTTTGGTATGTGACAGGCATAATTTTTGAATGAATTATGGATTTTCAAATAAATCAAAATCCTTGTCGGGTATAATTTCCATTCCCCCGAAAAATCATAAAATTTGAGGATTCTCACGGAATTCTCGTAACAAACAATAAAATAACTCAAAAAATTAGAGAAAAAAAATATCTTCCCATAAAATCAAGGGATTTGAGCATTTCCATGAGATATACTAACAAACAATAAATAACCTAAAAAACTAAAATAAAAAAACACAATAATAAATGATTCCAGGAAATGCAATATACTATACCAAATGCGATAATACAACATTCCCGAAAATCTTCATTCTCACCCTTAGATTCCCGGAATTCTCTCATTCTTGATAATCTTCCAATCCGTGTACCAAATGCCTTGTTAGATTATAGGTTTGTTAAAGAACATCTTGGTTCATTACGTGGGAATGTGTAAGGGAATTCCATATTTTCTCTTAGATTGCCTTGTTTGGTATGTGGCAAGCATAGTTTTGGAATGAAAGATTCCCAAGATAATCAAAATTCATTGTTGGGAACGATTTTCTTTCCCAAAAAAAACTATGGGATTTGAGGATTCCTATGGAATTTTCATAACAAACAATAAAATAACCAAAAAAACTAGAATAAAAAAATATATTCCTCCCTAAAATCATGGGATTTGAGTATTCTCATGTGATTTTCATAATAAACATTAAAAAAACCCAAAAAACTAGAATAAAAAATTATAATAATAAATGATTCCCGAGAATACAATGTACTATACCAAAGGCGATAATGCAATATTTCCGGAAATCTTCATTCCCACCCTCACATTTCGGTGAATCCTTTCATTCCTAGAAATTTTCCAATTCATGTACCAAGCGCCCCCTTAAGATTCTCTATTGAAGTCTTTTGATCAAATCTATAACCTAAGGATTCTTATTTTGAAAATCTTACTTAGAAAATTTTCTCCTATAAATATGAGGTTTACTTTTCTCTTAATTATATATATATATATGTCTGTGATACGCAACCGAATTACTATCAGTATCCCACGTAGGGTGTTTTTTTTTTGATGAATCGGATAGAGCCAAAAGGCTCCAGCCATCAAAAATATATTAATCAATAAAGCAGTAATAATCCCACGTAGGGTGTTAAAAGTAATAAATTTCTAAAATTCAATTTACTGTATCAAACCTAATAATGAACAGTGTGTTATAGCAAATACAATAATGATGGATTCAGAATATAATTCCCAACGGTGGAGATTTGTGCTGAGATATTGGGCTTAGTCATAGTTGGGCTTTTTGCATAGATCACTATGAACTGGGCTATTTGGCCCAAATTGATTAAGTAAAATAATAAAACTTCAATGGTTGCTCTGCGTTTCGCACGTGGAAATGTGTAAGACAATCACAAATTTTCCTCTCTATTATATTGTTTTGTAAATTGTGAGCATAGTTTTAGAAGGAATGATGAATTTCTATAGAATTCAAAATATTTTGTTATGAAAGATTTCCATTCTCCCTTCAAATCATAATATTGAGAATTCTTATGAGATTTTCATATCAAATAATATAATAACATAATAAATAGAATAAAAGTTGCAATAATAAAAGATTATTAGGAATATAATTGATTATACCAAATGAGGTAATGCAATATTTGAGAGAATCTTCATTCGGAAATCCTCCAATCCACATATCAAACACCTCCTAAGATTATCATCATCCCACCCCACACACACAAAAAAAACACCCTCCATTATATTTCATCCCGACTCACTGAAGGCCTACGGAGTCACAAAGAAGAGAGGACATCCGCATCTGCATGTGCAAGACATGATGATTAGCAAGCATGGACCTAGGAGAATGGTTGATAGTGTTTGGGGAATAACATCCTAGCTAACTCAGTTATGGAGACATCTTAAAATTCATTATTGACTCTCTAAAATAAAAAATCACAGCGTTGGATACGATCTACATTACAAAAACTACTTTCGTACAAAATTTCAAATAAATTCAATAAATTTTAACCACCCATCATGCAACCTAAAAATAAAGTAATTTCAAACCCTTTATAAATGAAGATTATCCAGTTGCATGATAAACGGTTAAAACTTATCCGGTTCTTTTTAAATTTGTTATGCACATAATTTTTAACATGTAGATAACATCTAACGACATTGATTTTTAATTTGAAACCACGAGATATGAATTTTAAGATGTCTCACTTAGCTAGGGTGACATCCCAAGTCCCCTTATTCTCATTTTGCAATGAAACAATTTTGGGCTCCTTCAAAATTGTTCCAAATTGAAAATTTTTCCCATTGGCTATCCTCAACTTTGCTGCTCGCCAAAAAATATGTCGTGGAGTGGTGGCAATCGGGCCAGGTCGGGTCGAACCCAAGTCACGACAGGTTCGGGGCGGGTCGAGGGCTTAACTGGGGCGGGCTCGAATTCAGTATTGTCAACCTGGTCGACCCACGAACACGTTACGGGTCGATCTGGGTCGCGGGTTGGCCCGGTTAATATATATACTTGTAATAAGAGTCAAAGATTGAAAGTGTGAAAGAGAAATGTATATATTATTTATTTGAACTTCTATGATTTTTACAAAAAAATTTACATACAATTTTGCTAGCTAGATGTTGTTGGTCTTCAATTTTCTATTGTTGTTGTTGTTCTTTGGGCGAATTGATTCCACTGGTTGACGTGTCAACCCCGATTCCTTGAGTCCTACCTTCAGCCTTCATCCAATCTTTCGTGCACACGAGTATCTCCAACGATTAAGGCTTTAAGTGATTCCTATAATCTGTTAGAACCATACTACTTGTAGAAAACACACTTTCTAAAGCAACTGTAGAGACATGAGGAGTTAGTAGATCTTTAGCCATATGTTTAAGAATATTATAAACATATTTATGTTTTTTCCACCATTGTAGCACATCAATCTTAGCATTAAAACTCTCATTATCTTGTTGATTATACCAATTTAATTCATTTCAGTTGATTAGTTCTATGTTTTTGTGATTGAATTTGAGCAAGTACATTAAAGTGGCATCGTTTAATTTACTCTTACCCTTATCTCTAGAAGTAGAAGAAGAAGAAGTAACTAAACTAGTTGTACTACTAGATGCAAAAGTTATATTATAATATTTATACAAGTTATTCAATGTAGATTCAAACCTAGCTAAAAATGTGTCGCAATCAATTTTAGATTCATCTCCAAGTAAAGCAAAATATATTTCAATCAAACTCTTCGTACCCGCTAATTTGATACGAGGATCCATAACAGTAGCAAGTAGATACAACATAGGAGGATGACTAATATACTTTAAAAATTTAGTGTATGCGGGTTTAACAATATGACCAATGTAAATGTCATTAATCATTTCTTGAAAAGTTTGTATCATAGTAATTAGTGAAATCAAAATACTTCTAGAAATAGAATCATAAGATTTTAAAATTTTCAAAGTTGCGGTTTTAAAAGATTCTAAAAATCGTAACAAAGATTCGACATTATACCTTGTTCATTCATTTGAAATTTTTTCATATTTTTTGCAAGACAAAAATCATTTATACACGCTTTATATTGAGTAACAACGTTTGATAAATCAAAAGTTGAGTTCCATCGGTGTTTAACATCCTTAGGAAATTTTCTAAAATATACACCCTTAAGCTTACATCATTCTTTAAATTGTTGAAGGCTTGAAGCATAGAGCCACTTAAAATGATAAAATGTACACAATTTCTAATGTTATGCATAAATGGTATTGTTATTTTTAATGCATCTTGAATAGATAAATTTAAAATATGACATACACATCTAACATGAAAAATTTCTAAACATGGAGGAGCTAATTGTATTTTTAATGTACTAATCAAAGCATTATTGTTAAATGCATTATCAAAACTAATACAAAAAAATTTATCACAAATATGAATGATGTCACAAACTTCTAAAATACAATGTGCAATTATTAAACCACGGGGATACGGCAAAGCCGCAAGTGATATGATCATCTTTTGAATCATCCAATCACTATCGATCCAATGACAAATTATGTCCATCACTGGAATATCGTTACAATATTTTCAACAATCGGAAGTAACGATACTCTACAAGTTAAACTAAACAAAAGTGCAATTAAACTATCTCGCATTTCGTTGTAAAGTTTAAAACAAACGGATTTGAGTGTATTTCTAGCAATTCTTCTAAAATGTGGATTTAGTGCATTTTGGTTAAATTTCTCTACGTTCCTACTCTCGAAATAGGAAATAGATAAATCCTCCTTAATAACTAGACGGGCCATTTCCCGTCAAATATTTTCAGGATCATATGGGTGGCTATCTACATGTTTGGTCCTAGAGTGGACTTTTTGTTGGCCGGATTGGTCTTGTAGATCATTGTGTAGATTTTGAATGTGTCGCTTATTTGTATTTGTCACCTCACCCTTCCTCCATCTGTAACTCCTAGAACAAGTTTTACAAATCTTATGTTCTACACTCGGATTATCCTCTTCGAAGATATAATCATAATATTTGTGTCAGTCACTAGTTTTCCTCCTAGTTTTTATACTACTAATGGGTTCAATTTGTTGTGTTTGTGTGTCAATATTATACATTTCTGCTTCTATGTCGTATGGAGGGACATCGTGAGATCCTCCCATAGGATTCAGTATAAATTCGGGCTCTACATGTGGAACTATTGGATGCCGACGTGAAGTACCGGTGAAAACTTGTCCACTTTGGCTACGACCGCTATTTCATGATTTAGACATGGTAATAGTGTATGTGAAATAATAACAAATTATAGTGTTCTAATAGTGTATGTAAAAAAATAAAAAACAATCTAGGAGATATATATTAAAAAAATATCCAAAATACCAATAGGAGGGTTGAAAGAGAAATGCCAAAAACCAACAAACAATTCGTAACAAAATAATTAGGACTACAAAAAAAAAAAAAAGAGTAGAGAAGATTGTGAATTTTGATACCGTACTCCGAGAATAATCGTTTATATAAATAAAAGAGAAAATAATAGTAGAAGTAGATGTAGTCGATTGAGAAGCGTAGTAGACATAGTCGTAGAAAAAAGAGAAAGAATTTCTTTGTTGGGGGAGTTTGTAATCGATAGCATTGTTGAATTACCACGAAATCGATACGATCGAAATTGTAAATTCTTTGTTACTTGCTTCTTTGATGAATGAAATTGATTGAATTAAGTAGTAGTAGTAGAGAGTGTAAGAGAGTAGAGCCAACAGCTTTCTGTTTGCGCAGGTTGACCGTTTGATCCGCGGATCGAAAGGCTCCCAACCAACGGGTTCAATGAGCAGGTTGCGGGCAGGTTTGACCAAGTCAATGAGTTCAGGGATCGGGTCGAGCAGATTGGAGCTTCGAAATTGTCGACCCGTTGCGCTAAACGGGTTCGACCTGGACCCGAACCGCTATTGAGCGGGCCAGTTTGATGTGGGCGGGTCGCGGGTCAACCCGACCGGTTTCCATTGACCACTACGAAGAACTTCGGGGAGTATGTTGCATAAATCGTAATCAAGAAGCATACCATGATTAGTTAGGACAATTAACGTGAGAACATTCACCACAATAACTAAATTGTGGATAAAGACGATGATGATAGTGGTCGTCGACCATGAGCCTCATCGATGCATATTGAAATCCTAGTTGCTTTGTTAAAAAGACGAGCCCCGTTTTAATCCAGCGAACCATCAAAATTTATTTGTCATGCAATTGGGCCAAGCCCATTCCCCAAGGCCCATACTCTCTAAACAATGTTCATGGGCCAGGCCTTTTCAGATAATTGGGCTTGGGCCTAGTTGGGTGTTAGGGGAATCATATGCTAAATTCTCAATGCAAATCATATTCTCTTACATTACTTGAGAAAGAAAATGAAAGAAGTTTTTGAGTAAAATAACAGAGAGTTCAATGGGGGAAAGCGAGGTGGGGAGGGAGGCCAATCTGACGGCTGCGGGGGCGGAGCTGCTTCCAGATGGACGGCGAGGATTGCGCCTCAAGGGATGGGAGATTGAGTCATCCAATTGCCCCATCCTTACGTCACTTACCGTTCAAGAGTATATGCCTTCTTCAAACCCTAACCCTAGAGGAACTTAAATTTAAGTAAATGGTATCGTTAATTTGAGTGTTTATGATGTTTCATGCAAAAAAGTTTGGAACTTGTTGGGTAATTGATGAACTAATTGCAACTTTCTTTTGAGCTAATAATTGTAGGAAAAAGAGGGTTTTATTTTGTAATAAACCATAATCAAATCATTGTTGGGTTGAAATGAAAACTGAGGTTGTTGGGTTCAGAGACAAGGTTTCAAGTTTGAAGGTGGTGGTGTATGTTATGAGAATTATGTTGTGTATAGTTCGACGCAAAAGGGTTATTCAAAGAGGGAATGAAAGAAGTTAGATTTGTTTTGTACAAACAGAATCACCATTTTTGGTGTATTAATGGAGTTGGTTGTGGTGTATAGTCCCCAAATTTATTTTTTTGGATTTTTGTTTTTAAAATTAGTACTTGGACCGGCTTATTTTAGTTGGGCTTGGATTTTTATGGATATTTTTTTTCTCAAATCCATAAATCTCCATCTATTTCTTCATATATATCGGTTTTAAAGAATAGTAGCAAAAAAAAAATTCAAAATTTTCTTTAACAATTTTTTTTAAAAAAATAAATTTTGTATGGGGGCTCCATTTCGGGAGTTCGCCTTGGGCCCCCGTAAACTCAATGCCGACCCTGCAGCTCTTAGAGTATCCACAGTCGTGCATGCTATAATATGCATATATGGATAAATAGAAATAGCATTTCGTTGTTTTACTGTAGTGGCGAAATGGCAAAATATAGCAAAGTTGGAGAAAATTTGAAGTCCGATGAAAAGTTTTTATTTTTTTATATTTTTAGATGACAAAAAATCTCGGACGAAACATCATGTTTCGTTCGGGATTTTATTTTATTTTATTTCAATTTAGTTGTTAGTTTAGGACGATCCAGCGGTCCCAATCAAATATCCCATGGAAAATTATATGCTCTGCAACCCATAGAATCCTATTCACATTAAAAAAAAATCAAAAAAGTCCCTATTTCCACGGACGAAACACCATGTTTCGTCCGTGATTTTTTATATAAAAAGTTGGTGTTTCGACCGTGATTTTTTATATAAAAAGTTTAATGTAATCCAACGGTTCCAAATCTAATATCCCATAGAAAATCATATGCAATCAAATCTATAGAATCCTATTCACATCAAAAATTTGCGAAAAAGACCTCCATTTCCACGAACGAAACATGAGCGTTTTTTTCTTTTTGGTTTTTTTTAATTATAAAAAATTCTTATTGATGTTTCGTCCTATCCAAAAAAAATATTATAAAATATTTGGGACGAAACATCAATAATATGCATATTGCTATTTGCTCTGCCAAATATAGCAATCTACTATAGCTCATATGACATATTATGCATATATAGCACACGACTGCATCGCTACGAAAGCTAAAATATGCATATTGTGCATAAATTCCACACGACTGTGGATGCTCTTATAGAAGTTATATCTACTGGCTACCATTGGAACATGATGTTTGGAAAACATTAAGTATAGCAAGACCATCTATACAAAAAGTTGCAATTGTTGTTAAAGACATGCGTTTATGTTTTTTGTGTTTGATTGAATGTATGTATTCAAGGTTGTCTCTTATAAGTAGTGTGGCCTAACTAACCAACCACCGGAATAGTGAGGGAGGAGAAAACCGAATTTTATATATATACTAGGTTTGCCCGTTGACACGTGCCTACGGCACGTCTTCGGAACGTGCACCTTGTTTGATCATATAAAATAGTTTTAAAGGTTCAGCAAATTAATTGAAGTAGCAAACATATTATATGGGAAACTTTTGGGGGTCCAGCAAAAAACATATTATATGTTTTTTTGATTTTTTTGAATTTTTTTTAAAGTTTTTAAAATTTTAATTTTTTTTAGTTTTTTAGTTTTTTATTTTTTAAAAATTTTAAAAATTTTTATTTTCTTAATTTTTTGAATAGAAGAGGGAGGGAAAGAGAGAAAGAAAAAATAATTAAATAAATATAGGAGTTGTTTTGGGTGGGGGATTTAAATTTGAGTTTTGGGGGAAAACTTTTGGGGGGAAAAATATGTTTTGTGAGGTTAAATCCGGGCCTTTGATTTTTGGTGAGATTGAAGGAGAGCCACTTGATAGCTTTCTTTGTGTTTTAGTATATAGATATATATATGGTCCCCTTTCTGTTGTGCACTGGCCTCCGTGTGCACTCGGCCTTCGGGCCTTAGTATCGACGATCTGAACCGTTCACATTGATCTACACGTCTAATTTAGTCTAAATATGTAAAATCAAGTCATTTGAAATTCATTTGTCCATCCATCATGTCATTACATTAAAAAAAACGATATTCAGCCATACAATTTTGTAAGACTTCAATGGATGGACAAATGAATTTCCAATGACTTGATTTACATATTTAGACTAAATTAGACGTGTAGATCAATGTGAACGGTTCGGATTGTCGATACAGAGGCCTGAAGGCCGAGTGCACACGAAGGCTAGTGCACAACGGAAAGGGATATATATATATATATATATATATATAGATATATATATATATAACTAGCGTGCGTAGCTTGGGGTCACCACACTACCATTTCACTGAGATATTGATCCTTAGTTTCCGATGCTGCTACTTTTTCCCTTGTCATTTCGATAGATGAAGGAGATAACAAAGTTGAATTAGGTTTCTCTTTAAGCAGACAGTTTGATCTTCTTATTTGTGTTAGGGCTTATGCGTTGTCACTCGACTCCTTTTTTTCTTCTCTCACAGTGGAGTATTGTCCAAAACAACAATGACAAGTGACAAAAGTGGAAATTAGAATGACTGGGGCATCCTTAATGAACGATAACATGACCTAATTCAATCGCCTCCTCTTTTTTATCTGTCCTTCTCATTTTCCTTTGGTGCGTAAACACTCATTACGAGTAAATAATATCCATGGAGTGGGGCAGTCACTCCACTCTCCCACTTCCACTAAACTCGTTAAGTTTCACTCCACTCTCCTCCCTCCGAACAGCCTGTTAGGCAGAACAGGAAGCATTAATAATTCAATATAGATATAATTAGCTTTATGTGTTGCTGCTTGTATGAAAGTGGGGATTGGACCCTACTTCAAGAATTTATTCTAGATTCCTTGCAGAAAAATATCTTAGGATGATGTAAATGTCTTGAATCATGAAATTTGGTATTCATGATTACTTGTTACTGCTTTAATAATGTTATATTTTTCCCAGGATCTGTCATGAATTGTGCTTTTTTCATGATTTATGGTTGCTCCTTCTATGGCATACATTCATGCCAGAATCTGTACGGTTAAATTAATTTCATCATGAGAAGAGCATGGCGTTTTCTTAATCTCTAACAAATTTGGACTTGTTAAACCTTAAGATATTGACCTCTTTGAAAGAAAAAGAAAAAAAAAATCTTGACCTATTGTTTCTATCAGATGGGAAGAAAAGCTTGGAACAACACACATGCCGGAGATGGTTTTTGGAGAAAGTTCTTTGTCTCTTTTACATATGGGTAGTGGTGTTAAAATTCAGTTCAATACATTTGATGCACTGAAGGGGTGGAAGCAGGAGTCCTTGCCTCCAGTTGAAGTACCTGCAGCTGCAAAATGGAAGTCCAGAAGGTATTTATGTTTTTCTAGCACACACACCTTTCTGCACAATCTTGTGTCTTCCTACTGTTTTCTCAATTTTGAAGGGTCTGTACCCCATATATATCTTCCTCAACTAGTTTTGTTACTCAAGGGATGTTACGAATAAAAACCATATGGTTTCACTTTTCATAAACTTCAATGAACAAATTGCAAAATTAGGAGTAATTAAAATTTACAACTGAAGACATCCGCTGGTTTTTTCTATTGTATGTTTTAGCATACCTTGAAGACATAATACCATTTTTTTCTTACTTACCCCATTTTAAGAACATTCCTTTTGTAGTTATTGATGCATCACTGTACCTTTTGGTTAAACTACAAATTTCCATTACCATGTCAAAGTATACAGCTTTTTTGCATGTGAATGAGATATAATTATTTGTTCTTTTTGGCAGTAAACCATTCCAACAAGTGGTTCTTGATTATGACTATACATTCACGACACCGTACTGTGGAAGTGAGGCAATTGAGCCAAATCAAGAAAAGGTTCAACTCTTTTATTCTGCATGTTTATTTTCTATTAGCATATACTATATTCTTTAGTTGGAAATCTCTTCAATGAAAGATGAAGAGAAGGTTGCAAAGATATGAATCCCACTGAATGATACAGACAGGCTCGTGTAGATATTCTATAACGCCGTTCTTTATTTGTTTCTTACTTTCTTTTTTCTGATTAGACTCCAACAATATTCATGGTATATTTCCTTCTACTGTACTAGTTATCTTAAGTTACTGTTAATTTGTTCTAATAAAAAACATGGGGTGCCTTCTTTAAAGTTTTAAGCAAGGTTTCAAATATTGTTGATATTATTACACACTTTCCATGTCATGTATCAGGCCAATATCTGATCTTGATACAGAGTTTTCAAACCATGGTTTTGAGTTGGATTGGTAGCAAGCTATGTAGATGAAAGCAAACTGTATCCTTGAAGATTACTGAGAACTCATGTTAGAACATTTAAAAGAAGAAAGTGCATGGAAAGTCATTTGTTGGTACTAGGGCTGTGTTTTATGTTCCTGTAAAAGAAAAGTGCTTTCTCTAAAATGTGATGGTACCAAAATTACTCTTAGGAAGAAAGAATAATGTTTAACTTCAAAATTTTCCTAGTAAGTAAAGCACTTTTTGAAAAGCTAAACACACTATTTTAGGTGCTTTGAGAAAATGATAAAAATAGTAGTTTTAGAAAAAGTACTTTTGAATAAACACACTTTCAAATATGTTTGCCCAAACACCTTTTTTGAGCCTAAAAGAGCGCTTTCAGACCGGAAAACACCCTCCAAAAGCAGCATAGGAACTTCAGGTTTCTGTTGCAGAATTGGTGAAAGCTCTTTGATAATTACTCAGACATAAGCATTACATATGATGATTATGATTTGCTATTCAAAAACACAATGGCCTTTACAATTATTTCTTATTGTAAATAATAATCTTTGAACTGTTCTTTTTGTAAACCTTGAGCTAACATTGACATTAGTACTGAGTTACTGATTAAATAGGTATGATTAGATTAACCCACCCTATACCCATTTATTTTAAAGTCAATGACTGTTACTCAGACCGGCTTGTTCGCATATACATTATCTGTGTGTCCTGATCTCTAGGTAAGAACATCGAGGAATGAGCAAAATAGTAAGAGACAGCCACTTAAAATGTTGATGTTGGAAAAGCCAACAAATTGACCAAAGATCCTACTACTCACACACCTCCATTCTAATGCCAAACATCTAAGTAGCATGGACACCAACAGGCTAACACGAACAAGATGTGCCAAGTTGCATGAAGGAAAACTTAAATACCACATTAAACAATAAGTTAGTAGGGAGAAGTGAGGTGCCTCATACTGGCATGCATGTGTCAAATATGAATACCAGCAACTCGAGCATGTAGGTTGTAAGTGCTAACCACATGTCCACCTGAAACTGTTGTTCGCATACCGTATATTTATTTTGTTTCAAAATGTTATATCCTGACCTGACCTGTTTTTTTATGGCCTTTTTCGGGTTGACATATTTATTTTGTTTCGAAATGTTATATCCTGACCTGACCTGACCTGTTTTTTTATGCCCTTTTTCGGGTTGAACCCATTCAGTTTATCTATACCCGCTAAATTTTGGTGGGATTAGGGTTGCATCCATCTTAATTCACTAGCTTGTGTAAATGACATGATTCAGTCATTGATTTGTTTGTTTGTTTACCTTTTTTAAACTTCATTTACATGCAGCCAGCTTCTGAAAATGCATGCTCCAATCTGCACTGGGAGGATTGTGATGACCAAATTGATTTGGCCGTGTTGTCATCAAGGGAACCCATACTATTTTATGATGAGGTTAGTAACTTAAGAAGTATGAGCGAGATTTTTTTTTCCTTCTTTTCCTATGATGTTGACCTGTTAGTTTGTTTACTTCATATTCAACTTATAGGTAATTTTGTACGAAGACGAATTGGCCGATAGTGGAGTATCCCTCTTAACTGTAAAAGTGGTAAGCTCAATTTTTAATTTTGAATCGATTTGTTAGGAGCTTGCTCGTCCCTTCTGCATTATAAGGAGGTTCAGTGATGCTAACATCTTCTCCCTGATAATATTGCAGAGGGTGATGCCGAGTTGTTGGTTTCTTTTACTTCGTTTCTGGGTAAGTTTATAAATATACCCCTTTCCTTCAAAACATTGTGCACACCGAAAGTTTTAGAAAGTTAGAATTTTTAAACCCCACTTCTCATTATTTTGCCAATGCACACACACAGCACTTGTAAACTCTTCAAGTAAATTATATGTTTCAACACTTTGCACTCACTTTGGATGTCAATGTTTGTCGAATTAAGGTTCTAAAAAATGGTGTAAGTAGGAGGGAAAACTTTAAATTCAAATATGGAGCCAGTATATATAACCAATTGTAGGGGTTTTCAGGTGCCCGGATTAAAAAAAAAATGGTGCCTTGATGTAAACTCTATATAATCATTTATATGGGCACAAAGTGCTAATTTTTGAAATTTAAGGATGCAAAGTGTGGAAAAGTAAAATTGGGTGGGATATCTGTTATTTACCCTAATCTTAGGGATAGTTAACCTGTGACTGTGAGACAAATAAATTTGTTATCTATATCCTCCGTTCAGCTCCTTTTTATATTGACTTCAAGTTTTTTAGAGCTGTATTAATCAACCATACAACTGTCGAATGTGGAGTTTTCTACTGACTGCTTACCTTGTGCTGCAGCTTAGAGTAGATGGAGCACTGATGAGATTAAGAGATACTCGAGTTTATTGCAGTTTCAAAGATGACAGTGCTAAACCTGTCATTCTTCGAATCTTCGTGAGATTTGCTGGAGAGAAGCAACTATGCAAAGTTTGTCTACTGTACGTTCATACTTACTCTATCTAAATTGTAAATGCAATAGCCTTTTAGTTTGCATATTTCATCAAGCTATTTTTAGTGTATTCCTTTCGGTGTGAAAGATAGGCTACTATTTATTTCCTATGGAAGAATGCATCTGTATTAACAAACAAGCTTTGGATAAGTTTCTCGAGCTTGTTTAGTAATTTTAACAAACCACCGTTGATCATGGGTATTAACATTAATTGTATGTACAAATCAAGACAACCTAATCATGGGTGGTCCGGTACAATTAACGATCTATCTAACCCTGTATGTAGCCTGGGTTTAAGCACAAACATTGGTGGAATTTTCATATAGATTTCTAAAATCAAATAAATAAATAAACCATTAAAACATGATTCATGACAGTCATAATATATTTTCACTGAAAGAAGTTACAGCACATATTTAAGGAACTGTATTTTAAAATTTTGGTTTTCCCATGTTAATTGCTTCAGACCCTACTCTTCTTGCATTTAGAAATTGAAATTCATTCGTGAGTGGAAACACATTAAAGTACACAATAAGAAATGAATGCATAAGGAAGAAAGTAGAGATTGCCTTAATTGAAGACAAAATGCTTGAGAATTAATCGAGGTGATTTGGACACATACAAAGTGGACCAGCAAAAGCCCCAAGTAGGAAATTTGATAGGATTTATGTTAGAGCGTCTGTAGTCGTTCCATGCTAAAATTTGGGTATTTGGCATTTGGAAATAGAAAATTTGGGTTTGGGCTGCAGTTGTTCGTAGCCAAAATTTTAGCTTTTTTATAAAAAAAAACTCTCGGACGAAAGATATTTTTCGTCCTGTTAATTTTTGCAATTTTTTAAAATTTAAAAAAAACAACGGACGGGAAATCATTTCCCGTCCAAGATTTTTTTAAAAAATTAACTCCTAATTAAATCTTAATTAAATACTATTTTAATCTTAATCAAATCTTTAATAAATCTTAAACCTTATTTAAATCTTTATTATAACCTAATATATACCCATAAAATCTCTATAGGTCTAATCCTATACCATTTTTGGGCTTCAAATGGGAAAGAAATGGCAAGGACGGGAGATAATCTCCCGTCCGAAAGGATTTATGTTTTTTTTTTAAGGACGGACTGGAAATGACGGGAAATGATTTCCCGTCCGGTCCAAAAAAAATTAAAATTGGGAAATCATTACCCGTCCGATCAATTTTTTTTTAAAAAAAATGTTCGGGAAATGATTTCCCGTCCGACAGATATTTAAAAAAAATGAAGTGACGAAAGATCATCTTTCGTTAGCTATATTTTGGCAATTTCCATTTCGCTTGCCAAATATAGCCGACTACTGTTCATACGAAATCCAAATTTTGGGTATTTGGCCAACGACTGCAGCACTTTTTTTTGCCAAATTTTGAAAATTTTGGTAAAATAGCCAACGACTACAGATGCTCTTAGGGGAGTAAAAAGGACTAGAGGCAGACGAAACTGGCATGAGTAGAAGCTATAAATAGGGAATTTCTTTTTTATTCTTCTAAAATGTGTTAACTTGACAAGGAAGGTGACCGACAATAGAGTTGAATGGAGGAGAACAATTTATGTAGCTCCCCAAAAATTTTGGGATAAAGGGTTTTGTTGTTGTTGTTGTTGTTGTTGTAATGAAGTGCTGTTAACTTCGGGCATTATGCATACACCTAAAAGAAAGGTTGGTCTTTCGCCATTCATTTAGATAGAAACCAGTTTCGGTAAAATATTTATTTATTTTGATTTCTGGTATTACTCTTATGCAGAAAGGGTTGCCTACAGATTCTGCATCGTATGGCGATCCAAACCTTATCAGCCAGAAGCTCCCAGTCATCACACAAAAAACCCAGAAACTGATTCTCTTCTGAAATTTTGTAAACTATCCCTTGTTTACTTGTACCAAATTGCAGCAGAATACATCATCCATATGATGTAGATTGTTACATTAATTTTAAATTCCCTCATGCAACTCAGAGTTCATATTGAATTATGGATTACTTTAGAATGCAGTTGCAAGTTTTTTTTGAAGGGTTGTAAAACTATTGCGTCCGATTGCTTTATATTCTGATCCAATGATTTTGACTCCTTTTATAAGACTTATTCCAGTGAGCATTGAGATGCGTGCCGGTGGAGGGTGCTTTAGGATGCGCAATCCTCCTCTTCTTATATGATGATTTCTAATTTCCATTTTATGAAAGATTGTGCTTTTATAGAATGTTGTTGTACCTCTTCATCAAGCGCTCTTAACTTAACACATCATAAATTTTACTCTCTTCTCATCACCTAATGAAATTCATCGGTTGTTGGAAGATCAATCTGCCAGTTCCTCGGTGTGAAGTTGAATAATTATCGTCCATGAAAAAGTTAGGCGAGTTATCTCGTGTTCAGGCACTTTCACTTGCTTCACGAGACTACTACCTCTTCAACCGATCGACGCGTGTGTGTATATATATATATATATATAATAAAACACAAAGAAAGCTATCAAGTGGCTCACCTTCAATCCTCCCAAATTCAAAGGCCCAGATCTAACCTTACAAAATACATTTTTCCTTCCAAAATTTCAAACCCTAAAACCAAAAATTTTCCCCAAAAACTAAAAAATTCATTACTTTATTACTATCTCTCTCTTCTCTCTTCACTTTTTCATATTTCTCTCTATCTCTCTCTCCCATTCTTTCTTTATTTGCTAAGAAATTTAGATTTTAAGATTTCAGGTTTGTAAATTTAAGATTTCAGGTTTGTAAATTTTCAGAATTTTTATGTTTTTTTTACTGCACATGTTATATTGAAAATAGCAAATATCTCTTCAACACTTAAATTTTATAATTTTCCACACTTAAAGTTCTAAGAAATTAGATTTTACACCCCCATTTATAATTATTTTTCAACATATACTAATGGAAACATGGACTTTTATTTACAACTAATTATTGTCATACTATTCAAACTTGAGCTACATAATTGTTGTTTTACTGTTTACAGAGCTTTTCGTGTTTTGTATCGTTCCGAAGACGTGCCTACGGCACGTGCCCACGGGCAAATCTAGTCTATATAATAAAATAATAAAATACAAAGAAAGCTATCAAGTGGCTCCCCTTCAATCCCCCCGAAATCAAAGGCCCAGATCTAATCTCACAAAACACATTTTCCCTCCAAAAGTTTTTCCCCAAAACTCAAATTCAAATCCCCCCCCCAAACAAGTTAGTTATTTATTTAATTATCTCTTTCTATATATATATATATATATATATATATATATATAGGTAAAAGGGTTATGAGCAACTTACTCATTTAGTAAATGAGCAATTGATTATGTGGCATGCATGTGATACATTAGACAACTAACCATTTTAAGGCTTTTCCAATCATATGTATGTCACATCATCAATTGCTTATTTACTAAATGAGCAAGTTGCTCATACCCCTTTCCCCTATATATATATATATATATATATATATATATATATATATATATATATGGAAAATGCTCCATTGAAAATGCAAATATTGTGAAAACCCGTGAAAACAACATAGGCCATTGTTGGGAAAACCCGTTCCCAACAACGGCCTAGGTTTGTTTTCACGTTTTCCACGCTACAGTACATTTTCAATGGAGCATTTCCATATATATATATATATATATATATATATATATATATATATATATATCCTTCGGTTGCAAACGGGCTGTGTGCACAGACCCGTGCGAACTTATATATATATGGAAATGCTCCATTGAAAACGTACTGTAGCGTGGAAAACGTGAAAACAAACCTAGGCCGTTGTTGGGAACGGATTTTCACAACAATGGCCTAGGTTGTTTTCACGGGTTTTTACAATATTTGCATTTTCAATGGAGCATTTTCCATATATATATATATATATATATATATATATATATATGTTTTCACAATATTTGCATTTTCAATGGAGCATTTTCCATATATATATATATATATATATATATATATATATATATATATATATATATATATCCTTCGGTTGCAAACGGGCTGTGTGCACAGACATATATCCTTCGGTTGCAAACGGGCTGTGTGCACAGACCCGTGCGAATTTTGATCTGGGCCGTTGGATCATATTTTTAAATAAAATTTAGCCTTAACCCGTCGTTGGCAACGACGGGTTAAGGCTAAATTTTATTTAAAAATATAGCCTTAACCCGTCGTTGCCACGGATGGGTTAAGGCAAAGTCCGAATTTTAGATCTGTATACAGTTCTTCTTCCGCCTCGATCTGTCCCCTCTACTTCGTTTTTTTGGCCGAAAGTAATCCCAAGATCCCCATCCCTATTCCGAACTCCTCCCAACCGAAGAGAGGACGTTGAAAAAGAAATCCTCGAAAATATTCCCCAAGATTATGTTGAATTTTTTTTACATGAACATATAGAAGCTGCAAAAGACAAAGCAGAAATTGAATTTTGGAATGAAATGTTTGACGGGAAATCACTGTATATTAGTTGGTTGAAATTGCAGTTTGAGGAAGATTATTTGACCCCCGATTCGTACAAGGAAACCATAATCTACTATGCTCGTGCGTACATCTTTAGTATGATCGGGGGAGTGATCTTCCCTAACTCATCCAGTTCGAGCGTGCCACTAATGTATCTATGGTTGTTGTAAAATTTCGGTTATGTGGGCCGTTTCAGTTGGGGAGTGCGGCATTGGCGGTACTCTATAGGAATTTGTGTGCTACATCATTAAGGTGTTGTACAAATAGGTGGCCCGATGGTACTACTACAAATTTGGAGTTGGGAACGCATCCACATCGGACGTCCCCATATTATTGAACTGACACCGGATTGGTTGGCTGAGCCGGGGGTTCCAGAGATGTTACCTCCCTTAGGAGTATATTGGGCGGGGCTGCACACGTGGGTCGATAACCCACGCCAATCTCTTACCTACTATATAGATGAGTTGGATAACTTGCGGGACGAGTTCGTCAATTGGGAACCGAACTCGACCGCCAGGTTGGCAAGGGTTCCACCGGTTTGTTTGGTTGGTGCGCTATGGTTGACGGCCGCACCACTTGTGAATTTTTCTGTTGTTGAGTTCCAGTATCCGGATAGAGTGATGCGGCAGTTCGGATATCAGCAGAAGATTCCCGAAGTCCAGGGTTATGATAAAAAGTTACACGAGGTGAGAGGAACGGGTCGAGTGCCCAACTTCGATTGGGCTGATTTCCACCGAGTCCATGTGGCCAACTGGAACACCATGCAGTATCAAATGACACCGAACATGATGTACTTCGCGATATTGTATGATGGGTTCCTACCAACAGATTTACATGATGTGGTACAGGCGGATTACACGATTGTATGTTTCCCCACGGGCCGCTTTACCAGCCGGTGTTCAGATTTCGATTCCCCCAATCAAGGTAGAACCACCTCCGGCATATTCCTCTTCCCAGCCGATGTACCAACCAAAGGCTGAGACATATCGAAACTTGATTAGTCAAATTTCACCCAATTTCATATACTTAGTATGCATGTATTATTATTTGAGGAGGTGGGTGATATATTTAGTATGCATGTTGTTTAAATTGAAATTTTCAACCTAATGTAGATTGAAAACACATGGGAAAACGTTCGGATAGCTACTCGCGTCTTGAAAAGTAAGGTACCCGAGAGCGTTAAGGAGATAATACGGGAGATGCTAAAGCCGTGCCGCCGTAGTCTTGATGACGTGGGTGAAGGTCCGCAACTTGAGGCGTATTTAAAAGCCAACGTGCCAAAAACGGGTTCTAGGCGAAAAAGCGTGACAAGGCAGGGAATTCACATCGCCGAGCCACAACAAGTGCAACAACAGCAAAATCCTGAAGAAGTTGAGGAGGAGCAGTGGTCGGATGACCCTCAATTCCCAGGGACACAAGGTAGACGGCAAAATCCTCAAAGAAAGCGGAACCGACCCAATCAATTCACACTAAGCAGTCGCAAACCGCGTGGCCGTAAAAGGTAGTATCTAACAATTGGTTCGTTATTAGTAGTTTAGTATTTGGTTGATGATTTTATTCTTCAAATACTAATGCATAGTTTGTTTCTATGTTGATAAATTGTTGTAGATGAATACCGGGCATGCATGGAAGCCAACCTGAAGAACGTCGTGATAAAGTTTATTTTAATTTAGAAAGTTTCAGGTTGTATAATTATTGTAAAAATTCTTGAGAACTGTATTGATTTGAATTAGTTGTGAACATTATGACATTGTCAATTTTATGCTTTAAAATTGTTGTGAAGTTATCTGTTCTATTATATATATTGTTGTGAAGTGGATTCATGGCTTTTTGTCTGTGAATGAACGTTATTAACTTTTTGTGAATAAACTTATTATTTGAATTGATGTGAATCATCTGTAGAAGTTGTTGTGAATGAACAAATTTTTTGAAGTAGTATTTGTATCAACCAAAGCACATAGAGCCCACACAGACGAAAGTTCTGTAAAAACCTCTCTACTTAACCCGTTATTGACGATGACGGGTTAAGTGATTTTAACCCGTCATCACCAATAACGGGTTAAGTACAGAGATATTGGCAAGACTTCATCCCCTACAGACCAAGTATTAATAAAGTACTGCCAATATCTCTTTATTTAACCCGTTATTGGAGATAACAGGTTAAGTACAGAGATATTGGCAACACTTCATCCCTACAGACCAAGTATTAATAAAGTACTGTCAATATCTCTTTATTTAACCCGTTATTGGAGATAACGGGTTAAGATCACTTAACCCGTTATCCTCAGCAACGGGTTAAGTAGAGAGATATTGGCAGGACTTCATCCCTTACAGACCAAGTATTAATAAAGTACTGCCAATATCTCTCTATTTAACACGTTATTGGAGATAACAGGTTAATATCACTTAACCCATTATCCTCAACAATAGATTAAGTAGAGAGATATTGGCAGGACTTCATCCCCTACAGACCAGGTATTAATAAAATACTGTCAATATCTCTCTACTTAACCCGTTATTGTGGATAACGGGTTAAGATCACTTAACCCATTATCCTTAACAACGGGTTAAGTAGAGAGATATTGGCAGGACTTCATCCCCTACAGACCAAGTTTTCATAAAGTACTGCCAATATCTCTCTACTTAACCTGTTATTGTAGATAATAGGTTAAGATCACTTAACCCGTTATCCTCAACAACGGGTTAAGTAGAGAGATATTGGTAGGATTTCATCCCCTACAGATCAAGTTTTCATAAAGTACTGCCAATATCTCTCTACTTAACCCGTTATTGACGATAACGGGTTAAGTGATCTTAACCCGTTATCTCCAACAACGGGTTAAGTAGAGAGATATTTTTATACTTTTTACAACTTTCTCTTCACTCTTTACGAACAGTGTATGTGGAAGAAGATACCAAAGACAGATGATCTATGCTTGTATATCGTTTATATATTGTAATAATTTCAATTTTTTTCCACCTAACTAACCAATATTAAATCATAAAGATTAATTTTTTTAAAAAAATACCAAAAAATAAAAGATGATTTTTTTATTTTTAAAAATCAATTTTTGTAATATATTCTTACCCCTAATATGTAAAATCTTCTGCAATACGTACACCTATCCAGTTCATACACCTAATCCCTAACCGTACCCCTTAAATTCTTCTATTTTTTCGTAATTTTAAAAGTTTATTCACTCTTGCTTTTCTTTTCTTTCCTTTTGTGGCTTTAGGATGCAAAATCTGTGACAAGTACAAAGAGCATTAGTACAAGGATCATGTGAATGAAATGGAATGGAGTTTCATCAACTCCTGACTTCCATAACTTGCACCACATGAAAAACCCCACATGTAGAACCTAATAAGTGAAAAGATTCAGTACGCTTCAGAGCGGAGAGTCATTAGATCCATTATAGGAAAAATCCTAAAGTCTTTCTACTCTTTACGAACATTGTCTCCTGAACTCTGCAAAGTGACATTCATATGCTTGTACATCGTTTATATTTTTTTATTAATTTCCATTTATAGCCGCGTAACTAACCAATATAAATCGTTAAGGTTAAATGTGGAAAAAAAATCAGAAAATAAAATATGATAAGCTAGGGTTAGGGTTAGGGTAAGCTAGGGTTATGTTAGGGTTAGGGTAAGCTAAGGTTAAGGGTTAGTGTAGGGTTATTTGTTAGGGTTAGGGTAAGGGTTAATACTTGTAGTAAGAGGTTGTTTTGGGTTTTGATTAATTAGGTTAATATTTGTAGCTATCCGATATAAAGCGCACTGAATCTTTTCCCTTATTGGGTTCTAAATGTGGGGTTCTACATGTGGTACCCACTTTGTAGAGTGAAATGTAACAGTAGGCAAGTTATGGACATATTTTTTTTTCACAGTTGGATCTGATTACTATCCGATCTAAAGCACACTGAATCTTTTCTCTTATTGGGTTCTACATGTGGGATTTTACATGTGGTGCCCACTTTGCAGAGTGAAATGTAATACTAGGCAAGCTATGGACATATTTTTTTTCCACAGTTGGATCTGATGACTCTCCAATCTAAAGCGCACTGAATCTTTTCCCTTATTGGGTTTTACATGTGGGGTTCTACATGTAGTGCCCACTTTATAAAGTGAAATGTAATAGTAGGCAAATTGTGGATATGTTTTTTTTCCACAGTTAGATTTGATGACTCTCCGATCTAAAGCGTACTGAATCTTTTCTCTTATTGGGTTCTACATGTGGGGATCTACATGTGGTGCCCACTTTATAGAGTAAAATATAATAGTAGGCAAGTTATGTACTTTAGGTTTTTTCCATATTGGATCTACATGTGGGGATATAAAACTTTGCATCTTGCTTGAATTTACCTAGCACAAGCCATCCCAACTTGTAGAAGTGAGTTTCGACTCATTCTTCGAAAGATATGGCCGTGTATCGCTTTATTTGTGTTTTTTACAACCAAAAGTGATACACGCCTGTATCTTCCGAACTGCGAGTCGAAAGTTACTTCTACAAGTTGGGATGTCTTGTGCTACGTGAGACCATCCTAGTCACAAAATTTAGTATTTTTTGGAGGTCGTTTGAAGGGTTTTGTAGTCTAACTATACTGAACGCTTTCTAAGTCATTTACTTCTAATGCGAGGAACGTGGAAAAACTGCAAAAATGACATCCAAAATTTAGTTAAACTTTGCACCTTACTTGAATTCACCTAGCAAAAGCCATCCCAACTTATAGAAGTGAGTTTTGACTAACGGTTTGAAAGATATGGCCATGTATCGCTTTATTTGGGTTTTTTTTCAAGCAAAAACGATACACGCCTGTATCTCTCCAACCGTGAGTTGAAATACTACTCTACAAGTTGGGGTTGCTTGTGCTATGTGAGACCATCCTACTCGCAAAGTTTCGTATTTTTTGGAGGTCGTTTGAAGGGTTTTCTACTCTAACTGCACTAAACACTTTCTAAGTCATTTACTTCTAATGCGAGGAACGTGAGCCGCAGATCACATCTGCAAGTGGCCTATTTTAAAAATCAGTTTTGAAAGTGGCATATATTGAGAATTAGTTTGATAACGTGGCCTACTTGGGGAAAAAAGTCGGGGTTTAAACTCTGCTTCTCTAGTCATGTTAGTAACGGATGGACAGCTCTCATATCCCAAAAGCGGTCTTTTTACTCTTGTAGGCCCTCCTTTGATCATCTTGATGGGGAAGCAACGATCAATCGTCTTCTTCGGTTGATTATCACTCGAATCTGTGATAATCAACCGAAGAAGACGATTGATCGTTGCTTCCCCATCAAGATGATCAAAGGAGGGCCCACAAGAGTAAAAAGACCGCTTTTGGGATATGAGAGCTGTCCATCCGTTACTAACATGACTAGAGAAGCAGAGTTTAAACCCCGACTTTTTTCCCCAAGTAGGCCACGTTATCAAACTAATTCTCAATATATGCCACTTTCAAAACTGATTTTTAAAATAGGCCACTTGCAGATGTGATCTGCGGCCTCTCCGAAAATGTGTTTTTTCGAGGTCGCAAACGACATCCAAAATTTATAAAACTTTGCAGTTTGCTTTAATTCACCTAGTACAAGCCATCCCAACTTGTAGAAGTGAGTTTCGACTCATTCTTCGAAAGATATGGCCGTGTATCGCTTTATTTGGGTTTTTTTCAACCGAAAGCGATACACAGCCGTATCTCTCGAACCGTGAGTTGAAACTAACTTTTACAAGTTGTGCTTGCTTGTGCTACGTGAGACCAACCTACTCGCAAAGTTTTGTATCTTTTGGAACCTGTTTGGAGGCTTTTCTAGCCTAACCGCACTAAAAAATTTCTAAGTCATTTACGTCTTATGCGAGGACCGTTAGAAAATTGCACACACGACATCTAAAATTTATAAAACTTTGCGACTTACTTGAATTCACATAGCACAGGTCACTGCAACTTGTAGAAGTGATTTTCGACTAACGTTTCGAAAGATACGGCCGTATATGGCTTTATTTGTGTTTTTTCCAAGCAAAAATGATACACGCCCGTATCTCTCGAACCGTGAGTCGAAAATAACATCTGCAAGTTGGGGTTGTTTGTGCTACGTGAGACCATTCTACTCGCAAAGTTTCGTATTTTTTTAAGGTCGTTTGAAGGGTTTTCTAGTCTAACCGCACGAAAAGCTTTCTATGTCATTTACTTCTAATTCGAGGAACGTAAGAAAACCGTACAAACGACATCCAAATTATATAAAATCTTGCAGCTTGCTTGAATTCACCTAGCACAAGCCATCCCAACTTGTAGAAGTGAGTTTCGACTCACGGTTCCAGAGATACGGCCGTGTATCGCTTTATTTTGTTTTTTTTTCAACCGAAAGCGATACACTGTCGTATCTCTCCAACCATGAGTCGAAACTAACTTCTACAAGTTAAAGGTTGCTTGTACTACGTGAAACCATCCTACTCGCAAAGTTTCGTATTTTTTTTAGATTGTTTACAGGGTTTTCTAGTCTAACCGCACTGTAAATATTCTAAGTAATTTAATATGTACGGCATGATTAAAAATACAACTTAATCTACAATATCGTCGACCGATCAACAACTATTGCACTGTGTAAATTTATAAAAATACTACTTAGAAATTTCTACATCTACAAATTTTTAGGCAATTTCCATATATGGTAAAATTTTGAAAAGAGACAAACAATTTAAAAATCAACACAATAACAATTACTAAGACAAAGATTTAATCATTACCTTACAAAATATATCTAAATGTCGCCAATGTAGGTCTCGTGGCCGAACTAGGGTTTCGTTTTTGCAATGACAGAGTTGGGTTTGGAAGTTTGGAGTAGAGATTGGGAGAGAGATATTATATGGGGATTGAAGAGGAGGAGGAGCGGACTGAGGTGGAGGAGCGAACGGAGGAGGAGAGGTTTCAATTTGGGGAGCAACGAACGGAAGAGAGAGAAAGAGAGAATCGCCTTAATGGTAGAGGAGGGAAGTGAGAGAGGAGTTACCGGAGTGAGAAATTCACGATTTCGGAGATAAAACTGGGTTTGGGTTCATCCAAAAACGAAATTGAGAATAGGGAGAAGTCGACGAGGAAGAAGAACTGTATACAGTTCTGAGATTATATCTATGCCTTAACCCGTCCTTGGTAACGACGGGTTAAGGCAATATTTTTTAATAAAATTTAGCCTACCTGTCGTTGCCAACAACGGGTTAAGGCGAAATTTTATAAAAAAATATATGAGCTATCGGATCAAAGATCCAACGGCCCAGATCAAAGTTCACACGGGTCTATGCACACAGACCCGTTTGCAACCGAAGAAGCCTTATATATATATATATATATATATATATATATATGGGTAAAAGGGATATGAGCAACTTGCTCATTTAGTAAATGAGCAATTGATTATGCGACATCCATGTGATACATTGGACAACTAACCCTTTTAAGGATTTTCCAATCACATGCATGCCACATAATCAATTGTTCATTTACTAAATGAGCAAGTTGCTCATATCCCTTTTACCCTATATATATATATATATATATATATATATATATATATATATATATATATATATATATATGGGAAAATGGGTATGAGCAACTTGCTCATTTAGTAAATAAGCAATTGATGATGTGGCATGCATGTGATTGGATAATCTTTAAAAGGGTTAGTTGTCCAATGTATCACATGCATGCCACATAATCAATTGCTCATTTACTAAATGAGCAAGCTGCTCATATCCCTTTTACCCATATATATATATATATATATATATATATATATAGGGAAACAAGGACTTTTATACCCCAATTTATAATTATTTTTCACCATATACTAATGGAAATATGGACTTTTATTTACAACTAATTATTGTCATATTATTCAAACTTCAACTATATAATTGTTGATTTACTGTTTACAAGACTTTTTATATGTTGTATCGTTCTAAAGACGTGCCGTAGGCACGAGGCCACAGGCAAATCTAGTATATATATCTGCAGCGTGTCATGTTTGAATATTGTTTAAGACTTAACTACTCAATGTATTCCCATAAATTACTTCCTTTGCTATGAGTTCATGTTACAATCTCTTGGCAAAATCAAAGCTCCCACTGAGTAGACATTCATAAGAGCATCCACCACCGTTTTATAAAAACCCAAAAATAGCAATCGATTTAGAAAAGTATCTTACAGTCGTTTGCTAAAAACCCAAATATTAGAATAGGAGTGAACAGTGCTTCACTAAACCTAAGACTGGCTTTGGAGAAATGCTAAATGCAGAAGACGGAAGATCTTCTTCCGCCTGAGAAAAAAAATCGAACGGATGGATGAAGAAGCTCCATCTTTTCTTCTTTTTTTTTTAAATTTTAAAAAAAACCAAATAAACGTCGGACGGATGATCTTTCACCGTCCCAAAAAAATTTCGATAAATATTTACAAACATGCCACCCATTTAATTACGAGAATGCCATTAAAAAAATTTAAAATTAAAAAAACCCAAAAAATGGTGGGACGGATCATCTTCATCCGTCCCACAAAAATTTTCAAAAAAATATTTACCAAAACACCATACTAAAAATTACGAAAATGCCATTATACAAAAAAAAAAAGAACAAAGGATTAGACGGAAGACGTTCTTCCGTCTTTTCTAAAATTTGGCTTTTTACGATTGCAACGCTCACTTTCAATTGCTATTTTCTAAATCCTATATATTCAAAATTTAGAATGAACAATAGTGGATGCTCTAAACCGCTCTGCTAGCCTGCCATATATATATATATATTGCTTTTTGCAGATAGTACACATCGTATATAAATTAGGATAATGTCCTTGCATAACTATTACAAGCATCTAAAAGTGATGCTTAAGTTAAAAAAAAAAACTCTATGCAGTGTTTCTAACAAACTATATGCATTCTAGGAAAGTTCAAGCTAATGATCAAGAAGGCGATGGTTGAGCTTAAATGTAGATATACGGTTTCCTCATATATTATGTTTGCCACTTTAATAATTTGCTGGACCTCTAAAATATTTTATATAATCAAATTAGGTGCACCGTTCCGAAGACGTACCGTAGGCACGTGTCTACGGGCAAACCTAGTTATCATCATTATTAATAAGGGAGAATGACCTATTGGCACCTAAAGTTTATAGAAATTACCTATACATACCTAAAGTTTCTATAATACCCCAATAGTACCCAAACTTCTATTATTTGGACCTAAAGACCCCCGCCGTTAATTTTTCAGTTAATTTAGTGGAATATTCTTGGAATATACCCCGTAACGGGTTTAAACCCGTTAAGAGGCACGTGAAAAGACCAAAATACCCTCCAAAATAATTTTAATTCCTCTCTACCCAACCCCTCTATCTCCCTCTCCCTCTCTCTCTCTCTCTATCTCTCTCTTTCTCTCTCTTTCATTTCTCTCCTCCCAATTCCGTCGAAATCTACCCTCGCCGTCCACCCCGACCAGCCCCGCTATCCTCACACCACCCACACCCCTCCTTCCTCCACCTCTCCAACTCCTCCGCCTCCGACATTGTCATTTTGGCTACGATGGACGAGGCGATTGGCGATGGGGTCGATGTCATTTCGCTGTCGTTGGGGGCGAATGGCTACTCGCCGGCGTTTTACAGGGATTCGATTGCGATCGGGGTGTTTGGGACTGCAGTGAAGCATGGGGGGGGTGAGCTGTTGGGGTTGGGAATTCGGGTCCTGGTGATTACACGGCGGTGAATGTGCGCCGTGGATCTTGACTGTTGGGGTGTCTACGATCGATAGGGAGTTTCCTGCGAATGTGCTACTTGGGGATGGGACGGTGCTGCCCAGCGTTTCTCTGTATGTGGGGGAGGGTTCGAAGGAGGGGTTTCTCTGGTGCTCAGAGTTGGTTGATGTCAGTATGATCAAGTTATGCTCAGGTTGGAGTTATGGTGCGATCGTCTCCGAGTTCAAAGTTGAGTTTGACCTGAGCTTTGAAGCTTTGAGATTAGATTTGGGTTTTAGCTTGGATAATTGGATCTGATCATGTGTGAAACTAGCTGAGATTTTGAGAAGAGCTATGCATGAAGCTAGCTGAATGTTGAGGGTGAGAACAACAAGAAGTAGGCTCGCATGGATGTTTTGGGTTTGATCAACTCTGAATCCCTTTGTAGCTTTGGTTCTTGATTCTGCAATGCCCAAAAATTGATCGTTGGGAATTGATATCAAGACCTTTATTCCAGTGTTGGCGAGGGATTTTTTGAGTTCTTGTGGATTTCGGGTTGGAGTTCGGCCAAATCTCCAAATCTTGAAACTTTTGCAACTGGTTGATTAATTCCATTTTCTTGGACAAACCATAACAATTTCTCCTAAAAAATGATCATTCGAGTTGATGAGTCTAGCTTGCTTTAAATGCACCTCCAGGTTAAAACAAGTTCTGTATGTTATTATACATTGTGTATATAGTTTAGTCACTATTTTTGGTGGTATAACTTTGATATCAGAACTGATTGTACCTTGTTTGATTAGAGGACATATTTTATTCAAAATGTAGATCTAGCATGTTCTTGTTCAAGTTTTTGTACATGCACGCTTCTCTTATGAATGAAGATTTATTTCTGTGTATTTTGCTGTACTATACCTGCTTGTCAATTGTGCAATAGAATCAATCGGTGACTTGAGGCTAAAATTGCTAGTGAAGTTTTATGAGCAACACCATTCTGATAACTTATAAAAGATAGTTTAGTCGGTCAAATTTTATTGTTTATGGAGTTCTCTTCACACTTTGTGATTTGGTTCCTCCATTGCAGATCTCCATTTCAAGGAGCCTGAAGGACAAGATGGTACAAGTTTGAAGGATTTTTGGTTCAGTTGGTACTTGGGATTGTAGAGATAGACTCTCAATTTTAAAGAACTTTTGTTTTATTTTTCAATTAAATTTAAAGAAAATTTTAAGGAATTTTATAGGAATTTTTAAGGAAATTTAAGAAATTTAAAAGGAATTTTAAAGGAATTTTAAAATTAATTTTAAAAGAAATCATAAGAAATTTAAAAGGAATTTTTAACGAATGGTATGGAATTTAAAAGAAAACTTTAAGAAAATTTTAAGGGAATTTTAGGAATTTTAAAGAATTTTTCCAAAATTTTTAGGAATTTTAAAGAATTTTTTATGAATTTTTAAGGCATGGGGGTAAAAAAATAATTTCACCTCCTAATTGTTAAAAAAACTGACAGAATTGGACGCCAGGTGCCTATAGGTCCAATCTTGACACGTTCAAGTGTGTTTAGAGTATTACGGTAACTTCAGATGTGTTTAGAATATTAGCACAAACTTTAAGTATCTCTTGGCCCTTCTCCCTATTAATAAATTTGTAGTAGCATGTTTTACACGTACAACCAAAAACAAGAAAAACAAAACAAAAATGTCAATGCTGACTACAGTCCAAAACCTGGAAACCCTGCCAAATAAGACAAAAAATGGAGGTGATTAATTAATCTAATCATTCATCATTAAATGATACTCCCTAATAATAAAATAGTGGCAATGATAACAAGAAGAATAATTCTAGGAGTAGCTGACGTCATCTGACGTAGTGGGTGTCGTTTGCTGAACGCAAAGGAAAAAAAATTTGAGGGGGATCCACTTCCACTCCAACGACATGACATTAACACTTCTTTCCATTTAAAAAAAAAAATTTAATTACTGTATTATTTTTGTCCACCTTATCTTCAGATATTCAATATTAGTAATTTGGTGTTTTTCGATTAGATTAGTCAATTTGTTGATTGTGTAATAATATTCTTTTGGATCCCTTTAGAGCATCTACTATTGTTTTAATTTAAATATGTAGATATATCCTTTAGAAAATAGCAAATTTAGGAGAACGCTGCAGTCGATAAAATTTAAATTTAGAAGATCATCTTAAATTTTTTTAAAAATTTTTGAAAATGACAATTTCGTAAATAGTCAATGGCAATTTTGTAAATATGGAAAGAAAATTTTGGAAAGAATCTTTTCGGACGGAAGATCTTCCGTCCGATATTTATTTTTTTTTGAAAATGACATTTTTGTAAGAAATATCGTTTTCTTAATCTGAGGAACCAAAACCTAACCCTTTTGGGCAAATGGCTTTGGAGACTAATAAAAGAGGATAACCTGGCGTGGGGCCGTTTAATTTTTAAGAAATGTCATTCTCGTCGCAAAGTCTGGGAGGTTCATCAGTCCTTAGCTACTGCAGCCTCTCCCTTTTGGAAAGGTGTGTGGAAAGTGATTGCTCACTTTCAGTGTGGTATTTTTAAATTGTGTGCCGAAGGCGCCAAAACCTTTTTCTGGTCCGATCTTTGGATTGGTACTTATAAGCTTAAGCACGCTTTCCCAGATCTATTTGATATGGCTTCAAATCAAAATGCTCTCGTTGCAGATTATCTCTCGATTTCCAACGGTCATAGAGAATGGCATATCTCTTTCTCTTCCATTCCCTCTCCTCCTCAGGCTATTGAGTATGCCAATCTTCTTGATAGTTTATCCAATTATTCTTGGCATCCGATAGATAATTTTAATTGGAGATAGACATCTTCAGGTATCTTTTCTGTTAAATCCTTTTATAACTTTCTTAACTACGGAGGTGTCCAGTCTCCCTTTGCCAAGATCATCTGGAGGTGCTATGCTCTGCTGAAAGTTAAAATTCTTTCTTGGTTGGCTGTTAACAACAAACTCTTAACGGTTGAGAATCTCAACAAAAGGAACCTAACTTGGGGACAAGTGTGCCCCTTCTGCCTTACTGACGCTGAAGAGGTTAATCACTTGTTTATTCACTGTGTGTTCATCCGTCCGCTGTGGCAAACTTGTTTGTTTGCATGGCATGTTAACCAGCTCCCTCCCTCAATCTTAGATTGCTGGACCGATTGGAGGAGCTGTTACATTAACAAAAAAATTCGTAACTTCTGGAATTTTTCTATTATGATTATCTTTTGGGTTATATGGAAAGCAAGGAATAATCGCATTTTTCCCAATCTTCTAGGACTATTAATAGTCTCCTAGATGATTTTCTTAATCTCTCTAAATGTTGGTCCTCCGATTTAGCGCAGGCTAAAGTAGAGGCACTGTGTCTACAACGACTTGAAGAGGGAGCTAGTTTTTACCGTCTTCATAACTATCTTCCCCCTTAATTTTCACTCTTATTAGTTCTTACACTCTCTTTTGTTTCTTTTGCAGGCTACTGGTTAACGACCTCTTGCTGTAGCGCCCCGAATTTCTAATATGATATCTTAGAAATACGTGGCACAATTTCCCAGCATCAACTTCAAATGTAATATTGAACACAGCCAAATACCAATAAAAATTTTTAACTTTCATTACATTAATCTTTACATAGCACAGCGGAATATAATACACCTTAAATTATGAATTTCTTTCCTTACAACAATTTCTTTTATAAATTACATAACCCATTGCACCACTTTAACTCATGCATTCAAATCCCAAGCTACAAGTAATCACCTGTAAAATATGAGGCTAGAGATAACCCTAACCCCCAAAACTAATGGGGTCAGCCATAAACGTGTGAGTGACATAAAACAACAACATAGGTAAAGCATAGAATCATACATGACATGAAATAAACAAGAATACATAAGATATGACATAGCGAGGAAACAAGAACATCAAGTAAGACTAGACTAAGGGTCAAGTGTAGAAAATAGTAAATACATGCATGAAACCAAGTCAAGAAAGCACAATTCTATATGCTGACTCTCTAAGGCGTACTTGTTGGAGTCTATGCATCTCACTCTACATAGGTCCGGTGCAAGCCCTTAACGTCTCCACATTGTAGGGTTTAATCCCCTGCTATCCAACTAATCCTAACACGATGACTACTACGAGATAAAGATAAACTGCGAGTATTAGCCCATGCCCCGATAATTTCGGAGGTCAATCTCTATCCACAGATAATCCTGTAGACTATTTCACTCACACCTGGGAATCTTCAAGAATACCCCACACCGCAAGCGATGGCACCTCATCACACGAATACCACATGTGCGTCGCCTCGACCCCGATAATTCTGGAGATCAATCCCACACCACAGGTAATTCCGAAGACTATTTCACTCACACCTGGATAATTCCGGAGATTATCTCATACCGCAAGTCATCCTGAGGTCCATAACCCATGTTCTCGTTCATCATATCACCACTAGTGCCTGTCCTTATCATTTCAGGTTATTTAATTATTTTACGAATCTCCTAGAATTGGTGTACCCTACCGGACTTAACTCAACAACTGATCAACTAAAATTACCTCAACAGGCCCAAACATAAATGTCCCAACTGCCGGTATACTAGGGTCACACACACCCTCTAGAGACTCACACCCAAATATCTAAACAAAACTTCCAACATAAATTGCTCAGTTAACTCACTTGAAAACATATGTTCAGTAGAAGATAAAATATAGAATAATAAGTTATAGATTAAGAATATTTAGAGGATAACTCATTTAAAAGAACATTAAAATATGTATAGATATATCAGTATCAGTCGACTACAAAAGCCATCAGTCGACTGTCCAGAGAGAAAATCCAATAGCTTTGAGAAAATAATTCTAAGTATTATAAGTCGACTCAAAAAGGTCATAGGTCGACTGTCCAGAAGGAGAATCCAATATTCTTAAGAAAATAATTCTAAGTATAGTAGTCGACTGTAAAAGTCATAGGTCGACTATCCCGAGCAAAAAATCCAATAATCTTTAAGAAATAATTCTAAGTGGTGCCAGTCGACTGTAAAAATCATCAGTCGACTTTCCAGAACGAAATTTCAAGAAAACTAGAGAACACAGCAGCCAGGTCACGTTGGTCGACTGTGAAGTCACACCGGTCGACTGTCGACCTACAGACTACAGACTTTTGGTTGTGCACATTTCAACCGATACGTATTTTTACTTTATGAAAACGATTTCTACAAAAAGTATATTTCTTATATGATCAATTACAACATGTAGGGTTTATAATAACCCACCAAACTAATTCAAAGTTACTTGAATTCATAAAAGTAGTGATTTGTTGATTTCTTTCGATTAAAACATAGATTGTGCATATAGTCAAAAATAGAGTTTCTAAAAAGTTGTAGATCATTGAAATTGTTTCATATTCAGATCCAAAGCATATCAATACCGAATTTTCAAAAGATCCCCAATTTAGTTGTGTTCATCAACTCAATCCAATTTATCTCAAATCCAGTTCTCAAGACATGATCTTCTAACTCATCAGTCCTTCTCAACATTTCCTCAATTTCAATCACCATTACGAACTCATAAATATGAACAATTCTAACATTTCTATAGTCAAGTTGTGTTCATCCAAACTCAACGATAATAAAAACTCACATCATCCACATGCAATTCTATCCAAAGATAATTAAGGTTCATAGCAGATCAATTTTCAATTTATCCATTCGTTCAATCCATCATGTGCATATTCATACTCAAACCCTAACATGCTTTCTAGTAGATGAAATACTACATACAACATACACAAAATAAAAATAAAACAAACAAGTCACTCACCTCAAATGATGAAATCTAACAAGAAAAGTCTTTCTTTTGCGAAATCCAAGATCCCCTCCTTAATTCTAGAAGAAAACAATAAAACCTTTGTGTTGTGCAGCGGAAAACGGCTGCACTCCACTTCTTTTATATAGCCGGAAAAGGAGAATTAGGGTTTTTTAAACGCATTTGCAAAATAATCCATTTAAATATAACTTTACATGAATAAATCCCTATACTTGGAAACTTGATAAAACCAATTTAATTGAGATTTAAAAGTAAAATAAACTCTTTATTTCCAGCCGACACTGTTTGTAAAGTCCAGAAAATAGTTTTGCACTTTCATCCTTCAAAATCACAAGTTTGCAAAAAGATCATTCTTTTCGTAATATTTGCAAGTAGGTCCAATTAATATCAGAAAAATCTAGAAAAATTACAAATAAATCCCAAATAATAAATAATGATTTTTCATGAAAGAAATTTTGGCTTATGAACTTCTCAAGAAAATATTTGCACGTGTTTTGCACGTGTAGAAAGATAAATCTTCAGAAAAATATTTATTAAATCTCCAAAAATCATTTTAATTCATTTATAAATCTTTAAAATAATATTTAAAAAATATGGGGTACTACATCACTCCCTACTTAGAAGAGTTCTGTCCTCAGAACTATTGCTAATGGGGTCCAAAACAAGAATAAATAAAAGAATTGAAATTTCATAAATAAACCATAATTCAAAACATTTACATAGAAGAACATAATCAAATAAAAGAAATACAACTCAATTCAATAGTACAATCATCCAAAGAAATACCATCACATAAATAAAGTACAATCATATAAAAAGCTCAGGAAAATTCTTCTGCATGCGATCTTCTGGCTCCCAAGTTGCTTCCTCGAACTGCTGATTCCTCCACAGCACCTTGACCATAGGTATCACTTTACTCCTAAGAACTTTCTCCCTACGGTCAACGATCTCCACAGGTTGTTCCTTGTAACTGAAGTTCACCTGTAGACCTTCAGGAATCTCTACCAACTGATGACTCTGATCCGGCACATACTTCCTCAACAACGACACATGGAACACATCATGCACTTGTGCCAACTCCTCTGGAAGTTCCAACCTATATGCTGTCTTGCCAATCCGTTCCACAATCCTGTATGGCCCAATATACCTTGGCGCCAACTTGCCCCCTTGCTAAACCTGATCACTCCTTTGGTCGGAGACACCCTGAGGAAAACTACATCTCCAACCTCCAACTCCAAGTTCCTTCGTCGAGTATCAACATAACTCTTTTGCCGACTCTGAGCCTCAACCAACCTCTTGCGAATCAGTTCAATCTGCTCTGACGTCTGCTGTACGATCTCAGGACCAAACATCTGCCTCTCGCCAACCTCATACCAACAAACAGGTGTCCTGCACCTCCGCTCGTACAAAGCTTCATACGGCGCCATTCTGATACTCGCATGGTAACTGTTGTTATAAGCAAACTCAACCAATGCCAAGTATCTCTCCCAGCTATCACCGAAATCCATAACAAAAGCCCTCAGCATATCTTCCAACACTCAATTCACCCTCTCAGTCTGACCATCGGTCTGTGGATGAAAAGCAGAACTGAAATTAGTTCTGGTGCCCAAAGCTGCTTGTAGGCTCTTCCAAAACCTTGAAGTGAACCTTGCATCTCTGTCAGAAACAATCGACATAGAAACTCCATGAAGCCTCACAATCTCACCAATGTACAACTCAGCCAATTTCTCCAACGACCAAGTAATCTTCAAGGCCAGAAAGTGAGCCGATTTAGTTAAATGGTCTACAATAACCCAAATCGAGTCATTGCCCTTCGAACTCCTCGGCAAACCCGTGATGAAATCCATACTGATATTCTCCCATTTCCACTCCGGAATGGGCAACGGCTGCAACAAACCTTGAGGTCTCTGATTTTCTGCTTTGATCTGCTGACAAGTCAGACACCTTGCCACGAAATTTGCCACATTCTTCTTCATACCAGACCACCAAAAGTGCTGTTTGATGTCCTTGTACATCTTGGTGCCTCCAGGATGTACTGATAATAAGGTACTGTGTGCTTCCTGCAAGATACTCTCTCTCAAATCTGCATTATCCAGAACACACAACCTCTCACCCATCCATAGAACTCCATCTTGGACACGAAACTCTGATAGCCTGCCTTCTGAAACCTGTTGCAACATCTTCTGAATCTCTGAATCTGATCTTTGACCTTCCACAATCCGCTCCCTCAAGGAAAGCTGCAGCCTCAACTAAGCCAAAGACGTCCCCAAATCCTGCAGCACCACCTCGATACCTGCCTGATCAATCTCTGCTGCCAACTCGCTTTTAGTAGTAATCAAACTTGATAAACTACTCTTCCTGCTAAGTCCATGAGCTACCACATTTGCCTTGCCCGGATGATACTTGATCTCAAGACGAATGTCTTCCAATACTTTCAACCATCTTCTCTGCCGAAAATTTAGATCCTTCTGTTGATAAATATACTTTAGGCTCTTGCGGTCAGTGTACATGTTGACCTTCTCACCATAAACATAATGTCTTCACTGCTTCAAGGCAAAGATAATAGCTGCTAGCTCCAAATTATGTGTCAGATAATTCTTCTCATGCGGACGCAATTATCTCGAACTATAAGCAATAACCTTGTCTTCTTGCATCAAGACACAACCCAAACCTCTGAGAGACGCATTATTGAAGATATCATTATCCTTTCCAACTTATGGCAAAGCTAAGATAGGTGCAGTAGTCAACCTCTCCTTTAACTCAAGGAAACTCGCCTCACACTTATCAGTCCATGAAAATATCACATTCTTTTGGGTCAAACCTGTCAAAGGAACTGCAATCTGAGAATAACCTTGGATGAATCTCCTGTAGTAATCAGCCAAACCCAAGAAACTCCTGACTTCCTTCACAGACGTTGGCCTGGGCCAATCCTTTATTGCTTCAACCTTCTGATGATCAGTGGCCACTTCCTCCTTAGAAAGGATATGACCAAGGAAAGCTATCTCAAACTTTCAAAACTCACACTTCAACAACTTGGCATACAAGCTATGCTCTTACAATTTCTGTAATACCGCTGTCAAGTGCATAGAATGTTTCTCCTCCGACTTCGAATACACCAAAATATTGTCGATGAAGACCGCTACGAAGGAGTCAATAAATGGCCTCAAAACCTAGTTCATCATATCCATGAACACGGCTGGCGCATTCGTCAATCCGAATGGCATCACCAAAAACTCATAGAGCCCATGACGAGTCCTGAAAGCTGTCTTGCTCACATCTTCCTCCTTGACTCAAACCTGATGATACCCTGATCTCAAATCAATCTTCGAAAACACAGCTGCTCCCTGAAGCCTGTCGAACAAATTATCAATCCGCAGAAGTGGATACTTGTTCTGAATAGTCACCCTATTCAACTCCCAGTAGTCAATGCACATCCTCATTGATCCATCCTTCTTCTTGACTAACAACACTGGTGCATTCCACGGTGAGGAACTCGGCCTAACAAGTCCCTTGCCCAACAACTCCTCAATCTGCTTCTTCACTTCGTCTTGCTCTACAGGTGCCATCCTGTACAGAGCCTTAGAAATCAGAGCACTCCCCGGCTGAACATTGATGCAAAACTCCACATCTCTCTATAGCGGTAATCCTAGCAAATGAGGTTTTATCCTGCACCTTCTTGTTTTGGATCTCTTTGGTCCTTACAGGAGTGTTGTGCTCGGTAGATGATTGTTTGATATCTGTTGTATGCCTGTGCTGTGTGGCTTTGGCCGGTGTTGTTCTAGACTGGGTGTCCTTTTGGGGCGGGTGATCTTATCTCTCAGCTGGGGTGTTTTTATCTCTTGTGTTCTGAGTTTCTCTGTGCTCGCCTTGGTTCTGCTATGTCTGCTCTGTTATGTATGCCTGCGGCAGGAGCTTGCTCAGTTTTCTTTTCCCATGTTTCTGTTATTGGGAGAGCAGATATTATGCTTCAGCTTTGTTATTTTTGTATTATTTTTTAGTTCTGCTCGGTCTCTGTCGCATTGGTTTTCTTTTGGTCGTCATGTTCTGATGGAGGTGTGTGGCATTTTGCCTGGATCTTAGGTTGTGCTTTGCTATTTTCTTGTTGCTTGGGGGTCTTTTCGGCTCTTTGTCTCAGATGGGCCATTGGTGGTCTTCCCGTCATTGTTGCTGCTATGAGTCGCAGTCGGTTGTTGAGAGTTTAGTAACCGAGCTCCCTTCCGCTGCTTTGTTGCGCTGGACCTTGGGAGTCTTTGGCTCTGTGTCTTTCCCTTTTAGCTGTGAGCGATCTGTCTCCTCCTCATTAGATGTTTGATCAGCTGTGACGCTTCCTCCTCCGTCGTAGAGAGTTTTACCTGGCTCGGTTTCGGTGTTAGATTGAGTCCCTGCGTGCTGTTGTGTCTGTTTTTTTTGTTTGGGGTCCTTTGCGCAATGCGCTCTATTGCCTGGATTCCCTGTTTGTAGAGTTGCTATTGTTTGAGTTCTTGCTTTTACTTCGTGTAAAAATATTTTTGTACTGTCTCTTTTTTCTATTAATATATTTGACCGGAGTCGTAAGAATCTATCCTCGTTTTCAAAAAAAAGTAAATAGTGATGGCATTTTTGTAAATAAGAAAAGATGAGAGACAGAGCTTTTTCATCAGTCTCTCATCTTTTCCCCTTTTTTTCATTTTTTTTATTAAATTAATCGATGGGCGGAGCATCATCTTCCGTCCATCCAATTTTTTCCCTCAAACAGATCTTTTTCTTCCATTCTATATTTAGCATTTCTTCTATCCCCACTTCTATGTTTAACGAACAACTGTTCACTCGTATTCTAAAATTTGGATTTTTAGCGAACGATTGGGGGGGGGGGGGGGGTGTCCAACTCAATTACTAAATTTTGAGTTTTTACAAAACGATAGATAGTGGATGCTCTTACTTTGTTTAATTTTGCATCCAATAATTCATTCAGATTTGCAGATTATTTCTGGTAAAAGTAAATTTTTAAAAAAGGTTAATTTCCAAAGGAAACAAATCACTTAATTTTCGTGGTCTGCGGAGATTATGTAAGGTTAATAGAGATAACTTATATTCATGTAGTTATCTTTATTTTAATCAGTTCGTATCTCTTTTGAGAGTTTAGATACCTACGGTAACTTATTAATAAAGTTAAAAAACATCTATATAATAAAACACAAAGAAAACTATCAAGTTGTTCTCCTTCAATCCCCTCAAAATTAAAGGTCCAGATTTAACCCCACAAAACACATTTTCCCTCCCCAAAGTTTTCCCCTAAAACTCAAATTCAAATCCCCAAAACAACTCCTTTATTTATTTAAATCTCTCTCTCTCTCTCTCTCTCTCTCTCTCTCTCTCTCTCTCTGTATATATATATATATATATATATATATATATATATATATATATATATATATATATATATATATATATATATATATAATCAACTACATAATTGTTGATATACTATTTACAAGGTTCTTCATATATATATACCGCATATGAAAAACCTTGTAAATAGTAAATCAACAATTATGTAGCTGATTATATATATATATATATATATATATATATATATATATATATATATATATATATATATATAGAGAGAGAGAGAGAGAGAGAGAGAGAGTAAGTCTATTAAGAGCTGGGAAGCTGGGCTCCTTATCGGGAGCTGGAGATCTCAGCCATCCGATCGATCTTGATCGCGATCGGACGGCTGAGATCTAATGCCGCTTATCTTCAGATTGGGTGAGGGGTAAAAGGGGAATACTCAATCGATCGAATGAGTATACCCCTTATCTCTTCTCTTCGACGAATCTCTCTTCTCTCCCGCTCTCTATCGTTCCAAACCCTAATATCTTCTCCCGCTCTCTCTCCTGCTCTCGAAGATCGCGGCGCTCTCTTCACAACCCTAATCGCTATCATCTCTTCTCTTCTCACCCTATCTGAAGAGATCCCCATCTTCGAAACCCTAATCCACCTCTCTTCGAAACCCTAATCGAAGGTAGCGAAGTCGAGCTCTTCTCTCCCGCTCTCTTTCTTCGTCACCTGTGTAAACCTAACTCCACCATCGACCGGATCTCCAGTCGCTTATCTTCAGATCTGTCGAGGGGTAAAAAGGGTATAATCGATCGATCAGACGCCATCGGCCTTGTCGTCGCAGCACCAAAGAAGAGCACTTACAAGTTCGTTTTGTCTCTCCGACGGAAAACCCAAACTGCGACAAGGGTTTCGATTTCTTATCTCGAATTCAGATTTTATTTCCTTTATAAATGCTTCTAGTTTGTTGTTATATTTTTAGCGCTTAAACTATGCTGTGATAATATTCGCACTAGTATTCGGACTAGTACATTTAGAATAGCAAATAATATTCGTACTAGTATATGGAATTTTAAGATGTGGACATGACACATGCATATAAGTACACAAAATCCATGTAATATGCAGTCTAGTTTTTGTTTCTTTCGAGATTTGCTTCAATCACTGCTAATAGGACATGACACATGCATATAAGCACCCAAATTCCATGTAAAATCCATGTAAGAAGCTGAAAGTTGCTTGCCATTTAAGTATGGATGTTTCTCCCCAAAAGGGAAAAAATTTAACTGTCTAAAATCTGTACATACTTAAATTCTTCAAACACTAAGTTTCATATTCCCTCAGTAAGAACACTTTATTACTTGTAGATCAAGAATGTAGTCTGTTGGACTTTCTCGTTTGTGTTAATTTAAAGTTGTAGCTTTTTTTTAATGTTTGTTGTCTCATTCTCCTATGAAGGATGGAGGTTGAAAATGAAGAATTACTAAGCCAAGATGTTCAGTCCAGTTGGAGGGACGTTGATGATGCTTCTAAACCATTTGTTGGTTTAGTATTTGCAATATTAGAAGACGGATATGAATTTTATAAAACATATGCAAAATTAGTTGGTTTTTCAGTACGCAAGTTTGCAACGATGGTTGATACTACCACAAGGAGAGATATTCACAACAATTTGTTTGCTCAAAGCAAGGCAAGCCGGTTGATACAACTGTTGTGAATGTTGCCAATAATGAAGAATCTTCTTCTTCTAATTTGATCAAGAGAAGGAAAAGGGTTGTGACGAAAGAAGAGTGTATGGCTCAAATACGAATGCAAAGGGATGATGACGGGAGATGGTCAATCCGTAGGTTTGTTGAAGAGCACAGCCATATTTGTGTCACACTTAAGAAGCAACAATTTTTAAGATGTAATAGAACTGTTTCTGAAGCGCAAAAAAGTTTACTTAGTTCTTTCAAAGAGGCTAACATAAGAACTTCAGAGTTTATGTCCTTATGGAAATAGAAAATGAAGGTTTCAGTAATATTAATTGTACTGAAAAAGACATTAGAAATTCGTTGCAAAGAGAGAAGGATGGTATGAGAGCTTATGATATTGATATATTGCTGGAGCACTTGCAAGAGGAAAAAGAGATGAATCCTTCTTTCTATTTTCATTACAAGGTTGATGAAGACAACAAATTAACTCATGTCTTATGGGTTAATGCTATTGTCAGGAAGGCTTACAAGCATTTTGGTGAAGTGCTAATTTTTGATATCACATATGATACCAATGAATACAAGTTGGTTTTTGCTCCATTTACTGGAGGTAATCATCATGGCCAATCTGTCAATTTTGGTGCGGCTTTTATAAATAAAGAGACCACCGACTCTTTTGTTTGGTTGTTTCAAAAATGGGTTGAAACAATGGGTGGGTCTCCACCAAAAGTGATCATCACAGATCAAGATCCTGCAATGGATAATGCAATTCGCATGTGTTTTCCTGGTTCGAGCCACAGGCTTTGCATGTGGCATATTCTTAAAAAGTTTCCCGATAAGCTTGGTGGCCCGGACCTGAATAGTGATTTTAGCATTCCATTCCATAGTTGCATCTGGGAATCAGAGACCCCGGAAGAGTTTGAGATGAGATGGAATGACGTAATGAATGCTAATGTGCAAATTGCAGGTATTACTTGTTTCAATAAATTATAGTTATGTTTGAACATTTTTTTTAGTATTAGTACTTGATACATATTACAATAACAGGGAATCCTTGGCTTTCTGACATTTATTTGCTACGTGAGAAGTGGATACCAGCTTATGCTAAGCATATTTTTACTGCTGGAATTCGCACAACTCAGAGATCAGAAAGCATGAATGCTTTTGTAGATAAGTATGTGAACTGTCTGTATTGGTTTGAAAGAGTAATAAGGAAACAAAGATAAAATCAGTTAGCAGCTGATTACACCACTCTGCATACAAAACCAAAGCTGCAAACAGATTTTGAAATTGAGTCCCAAATGTCTGAGTTGTACACTAGAGCGAAATTTCATGTATTTCAAGCTGAACTAGTTAAAAGCTTGAATTATGTCTCTTTAATGAAACTTGACGATGGTAGTGTGCGACACTATATTGTCAGGAGAATGGAAAAGTCGGTACAATCTGATAAAACAAGAGATGTGTTCTACAGGGGAATGGATACTGCTGGGACTTGCACTTGTAGTAAATTTGAAGTAGAGGGAATTCCTTGTAGACACATCCTTGTGGTATTGAGGAATGAGTTTGTTGATTTCTTGCCTCAATCTTATATTTTAAAGAGGTGGACCGCTTCGGTAACTACCGAGATTGTATATGATGATGCTGGTGATGAAATCATCGGTAGCTACGGTAGTCCACAAGATTTGGACATGATGGAATTGTCAAATGAAATCAACAAAGTGATGAGGATCGCTCGCTCATCAAAGGAGATGCGCCAGAAGGCTAAAACATTACTAGTTGGTGTTGTTGCAAAATTGCAACAAGATATGCCCCAAGAATTACAACAAGCAACAACTAGTTCACTACGTAGAACAGTCCATATTCATGTATTCAATATTGCAAAAATCAAAGGTAGTGGGAAGCGCATTAAAGGGGGTAGGGAAAAAGCATTGGAGAAGGCTGCCAAACCACTAAGAAAGTGTCGTTTGTGCAAAAAGCTTGTAAATCATGACAGTCGTACCTGTCCTTTAAAGGAAAGGTTAGTAATTGAATACAAAGTTTATACTTTATTTTCTTTATATATAGTATAATCTTAATTTCATTTTGTGAATATTAATTGTGTAGCTCTACCATAAATGAGTCACAAGCTTCTACTACATTTTCAACAATGGAACCTATAACAGAGGAGGCTCCGAATATAGCATGAACTTTGTTGGTTTATTTCTGTGGATTTTGCAAGGTACGTGACATATATATTTTAAAATAATTTCTGAACCATATCTGCAGTTATTGTACTTTAATACATTATAGCACATTTATTAAATTAACCCTTTTGTCTTCTTTGTGTGCAGATAAAATATTGATGGGAAAAAATTGATGCTCGATAAGAAATTTAGTTCCCGAAAAGTTGGTAAAAAAATTTGGGTTTATAGTTTATAATTCCAAGTTAGTAGGCAATGATGAAAAGTTTATGCAGCTTGAATTTTGTTCTTGACCACTAGCCGGTGTGGCTTAATAAAGCAGCCCTGTGACAAATTCAAAATTCCACATTTGACTCATTTATACTTGATTTAATATGCGGCAGTAATGAAAAGTTTATGCATGATTTGATACTTCATGATTATTGGATGGTGTTCAACTTCATGTTCATTTTGGGTTTGTTTTGAGTCGGGAAGCTGAAATTATTTGACACTTCATCCTTTTGTTCAAACTAAGTTGTTCTGAGTTTACCCATTTTCAATTTCATTTTGAAAATGCATTTGTAACAATGGTTTTATCGGATATTAAGGTTGATGGTGGTGTTTTCCTGAGCCGCAATGATTTTTTCATCCGAGTCTATTGTTTTATGTAATCTGTTGCACTTGTTCTGAGCCTACAACTTTTAACTATGTTCAACATACACTCTCCAGGAACATGCCACATACGTACTTGAATTTTCTTCTATTTGATGAATCTTTTGGTGCAGGAATTCAAGAGAAAGAACGAGAAGGTCGTTAGCGAAGAACCAGAGATACTTCAAGTTCTGTTTCTGTTTGTTCTGGGCTTACTTGAAGTTGACAAAATTAGATACTTCCTGATCTGCACTTGACAAAATTAGATACTTCAAGTTCTGTTTGTGTTTGTTCTAAGATTACAAAAATTGATACTTCATGATATGTATCTGATTGTTCTGAGCTAACAAAATTTGTATACTTCATGCTCTGTTTGTGTTAGCTCTGGACCGGCAAAATTTGATACTTTATGTTCTGTTTGTGTTATTTCTGAGATTATAATTTTTGCATAATTCATGATCTGTTTGTGTTAGTTCTGGATTGGCAAATTTTGCATGCTTCATGATCTGTCTGTGTTAGCTCTGGACTGGCAAAATTTGTATACTTCATGTTCTGTTTGTGTTAGCTATGGACTGACAATATTTGATACTTCATGTTCTGTTTGTGTTATTTCTCAGCTTACAATTTTTGCATACTTCATGATCTGTCTGTGTTGGTTCTGTACTGGCAAATTTTGCATACTTCATGATCTGTCTGTGTTAGTTCTAGAATGGCAAAGTTTGTATACTTCATGCTCTGTTTGTGTTAGCTGTGGACTGGCAAAATTTGATACTTCATGTTCTGTTTGTGTTATTTCTGAGCTTACAATTTTTGCATACTTCATGATCTGTCTGTGTTGGTGCTGGACTGGCAAATTTTGCATACTTCATGATCTGTCTGTGTTAGCTCTGGACTGGCAAAATTTGTATACTTCATGAGAAATTTGTGTTAGCTCTGGACCTGAAAATTTTGATACTTCATGTTCTGTTTGTGTTATTTCTGAGCTTACAATTTTTGCATACTTCATGATCTGTCTATGTTAGCTCTGGACTGGCAAAATTTGTATACTTCATGTTCTGTTTGTGTAATTTCTGAGCATACAAATTTTGCACACTTCATGAACTTTCTGTGTTAGTTCTGGACTGGCAAATTTTGTATACTTCATGCTCTGTTTGTGTTAGCTCTGGACTGGCAAAATTTGATACTTCATGTTCTGTTTGTGTTATTTCTGAGCTTACAAATTTTTCATACTTCAAGCTCTGTTTGTGTTGGTTCTGAACAGTCAAATTTTGATGCTTCCATGATCTGTCTGTGTTAGTTCCGAGCTTACAAATGTTTCATACTTCATGCCCTGTTTGTGTTGGTTCTGTGCTGGCAAAATTTTCATACTTCATGTTCTGTTTGTGTTAGTTCTGAGCTTACAAAATTTGTTACTTCATGCTCTGTCTGTGTTAGTTCAGAGCTTACAAAATTTTGGTACTTCATGCTCAGTTTGTGTTACTTCTGAGCATGGAAATAAATTGGATACGCCATACTACGTAATACACCAAAACATACACAGAATTTCATTCATGACATCAAAACAATAATGAACTGAATATGTAGAAGAAATTCGATCTTCATAGAATTGCAAGGTAATACTTTACAAAAACTTTACAGCGGAATAAATGTACTTGACATCTGACACTTTACAAAGAACTGAAACATAACAAACACTTTATAGCGTAGTACAATGTTTAATAACGTACAGGTACATGAAAAAATTTACAAATATTGAAAGTATACAACTTATTGTTTCCCCTAATACATATTTTGTTTTGTATACTGTCAACAAAAAAACACTTTATGAGTTTGCTCCAAATATCAAATTTTCCCGTAGTCCAGTATTCAATAGCTCCAAGAAGCACTTCATGCTGAAATCAACCTGAAATCAAAAGTAAACATAAGTCATTTAACCTGGAAAAGACAAAATAATTAAAACAGATAGTCGGTTCAGAACGCAAAAAAATCTTCAAGTAAATATGGTAGGCTCAGAAAAACAGAGGCTGAACATGAAGTTCAAAATTTGTTGGCTCAGCAAAAACAGAAACTGAGAACCAAGCAGCTTGGGAGCAAACAGAAACAGATACTGAAGTATCAAATGTTTGTAAGCTCATAGCAAACAGAGACAGAGTGTATATTGCAAAGTTTGTAAGCTCAGAACTAACACAAACAGATCATGAAGTATTAAATTTTGCCCTCGCTCAGAACCAACACAAAAATAGGATGAAGTATCAAATTTTGCCAGCACAGAACTAACACCAACTGATCATGAAGTATCAAATTTTGTCAAGTGCTCAGAACTAACACAAACACAGCATGTAGTATCAAAATTTTGTAAGCTCAGAACCAATACAAACATATCATAAAGTATGAAAATTTTGCCAGTCCAGAACTAACACAGACAGATCATGAAGTATGCAAAATTTGTAAGCTCAGAAATAACACAAACAGAAAATGAAGTATCAAATTTTGTCGGACCAGAGCTAACACAGACAGAGCATGAAGTATAAAAATTTTGTTAGCTCAGAACAATCAGATACAGATCATGAAGTATCAAATTTTGTAATCTCAGAACAAACACAAACAGAACTTGAAGTATCGAATTTGGTCAAGTGCAGATCATGAAATATCCAATTTTGTCAACTTCAAGTAAGCCCAGAACAAACAGAAACATATTGATGAAGTATCAAATTTTGTTCACTCAGAACAAACATAAAATGAACTCTTTGAACCTGGACACGAAGTATCAAATTTTGTATACTCAAGACAAACAGAAGCTTGTGATGAAGTTTGAAATTTGGTATAGTGTCAGAACAACAGATATTGAACATGTGGTTTAAATAAAACTAGTAGGATCAGAATACACTATTCATAACTAGGGCTGCATTGGGGTGCCGCGCCAACTAGGATATGATAGATATATAATCAAGAATAAATACAACAAACTTGAAGTAAATATTCAGATCATAAACTGTTTTGCATCACGGCCTACACCAACAAACAGTTTGAGAGAATCAAAGACCAAAAGGCTTAGATGAGTACCCAACACATACGCATCCAACGTCAGTTACTATAACATCTAGTTTTCTGTTGATTGGAGCTTACAAATTTTGATACTTCATGCTCTGTTTCTGCTGTTTTGAACTTATTATCAACTGTCTTTCATAAACAAAGAAAAAACTAGTAGGCTCAGAACACACTATTCATAACTAGGGCTGCATTGAGGTGCCGTGCCAACTAGGATATGATAGATATATAATCAAGAATAAATACAACAAATTGAAATAATTATTCAGATCATAAAGTGTTTAGCATCACTGCCTAATATATAGTTTTTTTGTAGTGTCATGATTTGTTTGTGTTTGTTCTGAGCTGGCAAAATTTGATACTTCATGTTCTGTTTGTGTTGTTCGGAGCTTATCATCAACTGTGTTATATATATAGAGTAAGTCTATTAAGAGCTGGGAAACTGAAATCCTTATCCAGAGCGGGGGTTTTTAGCCATTAGTTCGCGATTGATCGCGATGGAACGACTCATATTTGATACCGCTTATCTTCAGAATGTTTGTGGGTAAAAGGGGTAAAATCAAAAACCCCTATCTCTTATCTTCTCACAATCAATCGACCAAGCTCACATAATAGACTTACTCATGAATATATATAGACTAAAGAAAACCAGTAGGCTCAGAAAATACTAATCATAAGTAGGGCTGCATTGGAGTGCCGCGCCAACTAGGATATGATAGATATATAATCAAGAATACTTAAAACAGGATTGAAATAATTATTCAAATCATAAAGTGTTTTGCATCACTGCCTAAACCATTGTGAGTCATCGGTGCCCAAAATTTTGGTGAATTGAGCTAGTCTCAAATCTCATAAATGTAAGGTAAGTGTTGAGGGCATTGGACATTCAAACACTATACTTTCATTTCTTCACCATCTACTCTCCCGCTCATACCCCAGATGTGTATTCAACTTTGAATAATTATCATGGCACACAACCAAATACCCTTCAAAATAATAATTTCAATGCCCAAAAATTTTGTAACCAACTTATATCAAAATCAATCTCATCATTGCCTACAAACAAAACCGAATGAAAATGCAAGAAATTAAACAGAAATCATAAAAGCATTTATGAGAGTCAAACACTTCCCTCCGGAATCTGAGAGAGGCAGAACCCAATGAGCCGAGAAATCGAAACCCTTATCGCCGATGGCATCTGATCGATCGATTATACCCCTTTTACCCCTTGACAGATCTGAAGATAAGCGACTGGAGATCCGGTCGATGGTGGAGTTGGGTTTACACAGGTGACAAAGAAAGAGAGCGGGAGAGAAGAGCTCGACTTCGCTACCTTCGATTAGGGTTTCGAAGAGAGGTGGATTAGGGTTTCGAAGATGGGGATCTCTTCAGATAGGGTGAGAAGAGAAGAGATGATAGCGATTAGGGTTGTGAAGAGAGCGCCGTGATCTTCGAGAGCGGGAGAGAGCGCGGGAGAAGATATTAGGGTTTGGAACGATAGAGAGCGGGAGAGAAGAAAGATTCGTCGAAGAGAAGAGATAAGGGCTATACTCATTCGATCGATTGAGTATTCCCCTTTTACCCCTCACCGAATCTGAAGATAAGCGGCATTAGATCTCAGCCGTCCGATCGCGATCAAGATCGATCGGATGGCTGAGATCTCCAGCTCCCGATAAGGAGCCCAACTTCCCAGCTCTTAATAGACTTACTATATATATATATATATATATTGGGGTAAAACTTTTGGGGGAAAAATGTGTTTTGTGAGGTTAGATCTGGGCCTTTGATTTTGGGGAGATTGAAGAAGATCCACTTGATAGCTTTCTTTGTGTTTTATTATATATATATATATATATATATATATATATATATATATATATATATATATAATAAAATATGAATAACGCTATCAAGTGGCACTCCTTCAATTTCCCTAAAATCAAAGGCCCAGATCTAACATTACAAAACACATTTTTCCTTCCAAAAGTTCTCCCCCCAAAAACTCAAATTCAAATCCCCCCAAAACAACCCCTTTATTTATTTAATTATCTCCCTCTCTTTCTCCCTATATATATATATATATATATATATATATATATATATATATATATATATATATATATATATATATACACTACATTGAAAACGGGTCTAGTTTTCACGGGTTGGAAAACACTAATCTGAGCCATTGGATCACTCATGATCGCGATCAACGGCTCAGATCGAGCCCCCTATCACCTGTTTCAATTGATGAGCGGAGGATTATTTTGAGAATTTCGTCCCAAATAACTCTTCGCCTTACTGATTCTAAAAAAAGTGATATAACCTAGGCCATTGTTGGGAACAACGGCCTAGGTTATAAAAATTTGAATCATAGGCCGTTGTTTGGAAAAATGGCCTAGTTCTCAATTTTTTTAATCATATGCCGTTTTTATAACCTAGGGTTAATTTGGAAATTTCGTCCCAGATAACTCTTTGCCTGATTCGCTCTGAAAAATTGATATAACCTAGGCCGTTGTTGGGAACAACGACCTTCATTCAATTATAACCTAGGCCGTTGTTCCTAACAACGGCCTAGGTTATATCAATTTTTCAGAGCGAATCAGACGAAGAGTTATTTGGGACGAAATTCCCAAATTAACCCTCCGCTGATCAAGTGAAACGGGTGATGGGGGGCTCGACCTGAGCCGCTGATCACGATCATGAGCGATCCAACGGCTCAGATCGCTATTTTCCAACCCGTGAAAACTAGACCTATTTTCAATGGAGCATTTCCATATATATATATATATATATATATATATATATATATATATATATATATATATATATATATATATATATATATATATATATAAGTCTTCCATTGTGCACCACCTATGGTGCACACGGCGCGTGCACTCGGCCTTCCCGCCTTCGTATCGATGATCCGATCCGTTCACATTGATCTACTCATCTAAATTAGTCTAAATATATATAATCAAATCATGTAAAATTCATTTGTCCATCCATTGAAGTGTTACAAAATTGTATGGCTGAAAATCATTGTTTTTTATAGTCACATGTTGGATGGTCAAATGAATTTCAACTGATTTGATTTTTTTACATATTTAGAATAATTTAGATATGTAGATCAATGTGAATGGATCAGATCGTCGATACGAAGGCGGGAAGGCCGCGTGCACATGCCGTGTGCACCATAGCTGGTGCACAACGGAAGACTTCCATATATATATATATATATATATATATATATATATATATATATACACTTATGGAAACATGGACTTTTATTTCCAACTAATGATTGTCATACTATCCAAACTTGAGCTACATAATTGTTGATTTACTGTTTACAAAGCTTTTCATATGTTGTATCGTTCTGAAGACTTTCCGTAGGCACATGCCCATGGGAAAATCTAGTATAGATATATAAACTCTAGTTTTACCAAATTTATTTCATCGTACCATATAGATGGATAGGTATGCAATCCATAGAGTCTGAACCCTTTCCTCCACTTAAAAATCACACGGGGGTACCTTAACTTTGCATTTAGACTTGGCGTTAATTGGTCCTTTTTGTTTCAGGTTCTGCAACAATGTTTGCAGGTTATAGCTTATGCTTATGTTTTCATCTAATGTAAGGCGACGAGGCTGCTAAGTTTCTTTCTTAGAGTTTCTATCCCATTTAGTAGATATCGGCTGGAAATTGTCATGAAAATTATCAATTCTTAGACGGAAAAAGAGTTTCTCTCTCTAGATTTTCTAGAGAGAGAAGCTCCCAAAAAAATTCCAAAAACAAAAACCCTAGATCTAGAGAGATTGGAGGGGGTGGCGGCCGGGATCGCGTCACCCCCTCCCCGATCGCCGTTCAGCGGTCTACAGCTGTAGTCGCCTTCGATCTGAGCAAAGTTGGATGGGGCGGCGGCTATGGCTCGCCATCCCCCTCCCGGCCGATGCCACTCCTCCCGCTAGTCCAACTCCCGTCGTCGCTTCTCCTCCTCAATCCACTTCATTTTCGACAATGGTGGCTCCTCCGGCCATCACCTCTCCTGCCGTCGAGTATCCTCCCTCCTCCATTCAGTGGCATCCCGTAGACTGATCCCCCATCTCGCCGTCGTTCTAGCTCCATCTCTGCCCCCCACTGGTTACCTCCTCCCACCGCCGCTCGCGTCACTGTAGGAGCGGTGGCTGTTCTGGCCAGGAGCCGCTCCTCCGGAGCGGATCTGCGCCTCTGCCTCTATGCTGCAGACGAGCTCGCTATTGTGAAGGTAATTTCTTCAAAATCCCCCCAGATCTGTAATGCTTTTGGGTTGGGGGTGTGTTTATTGGGGTTGGGGTTTGGGTTAGGTTGGGGTTGGTTATCTTTGCTAGGTGTTTGATTGGTTGTTCTTCGCGCTTGCCACCATGTCCACACTTTAGGGGCCAATCACGGCGATCTGCAGCTATGATTTGGTTTTTTGATGGTTGGTAGTGTGTGTGAAGAAGCCGAGGATGTGCTTGGCTGTGTCGTAGTACAAGACGGAAGGGTATTTATTTGTCTAGGGGGTTCGTAGAGCTATTTGAGTTGGGTATGTCTAGATGTGAAGTTTACGATGTAGTACGGTTGTGGGGCTAGGGCCCGAAGACAGGGTACCCCCATGAGATGTGCTCACTCGCTACTCCTGTGCCCTATGCCTTCTACCGACGCCATCGTCCGTCTCACTTGTCTCAACTTTCGGGGTGCTTGTCTCATATGTCGCGGAGCGACTATGTCGTGCCAGAGCATCCTCCCGCGCCTGTTGTCGTGAACGCCAAGTGTGTAAGGTCGGAGGTTCGGTATGGGGCCCGTGGGGCCAGGCCGCTGTGGGAGGTGGGGACTGTGTAGCACGTTGTATTGCACGATTGTGGAGCTTGGGCCCAAAAATTGGGTCCCTCCATGATGTGCGCTCACTTGTTTGGGTGTCCAACGATGCCGACTATCAAGCTATTAAGCTTCCTTCAGCTTAGGCCACTGTCTCGTAACAGCGTCGCCTATTTCCTCGTTGGGAGTAAGAGTCGAGTTGAGTCTGTGTGGTGAGAAATTGTCTGAGAGAGCAAAAGCGTGAGTGTAACCCCTGTTTCCCTAAATACATATTTTATGAATATTTTTTGTATTTTTATTTATTATAAATTCAGTATTATTTTAAACTCGATTTGTGCCTTCTATTAAAATCTTTTCGAACCGAAAATTATATTTTCTTCGAATAGTGGTATATTTTAACTTTAATGTTTATTTTCTAAATGATCGACTGTTTGTATCTTATTTTATTACTATTTGGATTTTAATAAACTTGTTTATCTCAGATCTCATTTTGATACGTATATCAAAATTATTGTTGTGTGATTAATATTATTATATTTGATTGTTGAATTGAAAATCTTTTTCTATTGTATTTAGTAGTATTTGAGTATTAATTTGATGCATACAAATTAATTTATTTTGTTACTATATTATTATTGATCTATTTATTTATTTGTCTCTAATTGTATATTTTTCTAATTGGATTTTATAACCCAAATACCCATTTAAACCCATTAAAACCCTTTTAATCCCAAACCCATTTTATTTCTTATTGGATCTCAATACCCAGCATCCCCTTCAAACCCATTACCCATTATATTAACCAAACCCGTTTGACCTATATATATATATATATATATATATATATATATATATATATATACCCTATTTTTCCCGAACCCTAAGCCTATTCATCTTCCCCCTGCATCTCACCTAGCCGCCTTCCTACCCTGTGCGTCCCCAACCTCTCATCCTCTTCAAAAACCCACTTTCGATCAGCTTCCCCTGGTGCTCCTCAGGCCTAGCACCATCATTCCGTAGTCCTGCTCCTCCCGACCATCTCTTTCCCTTCGCTGCCGCACTAGGCGATGCCCCTGCGTCCCCTGCATCGCGACCTCCCCTGTACGCGACCCCCTGCTGCTCCTCCGCAGTGCCTCCCTGCACCGCAACTGCCCTCCTTGTGTACATTGTGCCCTTCCGGTGCTGCCTCAAGCAGCAGCAAGCAAAGCCAGCAACCAGCGTAGCTTCCCTGCATTGGTTCCGTCGCATCGCAGTCTTGTCCAGTCACCGTCGCCGAAGCCAGGCCAGCCACTAGTCGAGCCAGCCTACCCTTGTTGTGTTGATCAAGAGTTGTGATCAAGTGGAACCTTGGCCATCATATCTCCTTAAGATCGTGACAGATCTGATCATCACCATCAGATCTGATCTAAGCTGTCCGATTTCCATCATCTTGATCATCAGATCTGAGCTCAGCCGTTCGTTCATCTTGATCTTAATTGCCATCAAGATCTATGCCAAGATCCATTTCTGTTATTCCTCCATCGGATTTATCGTCTACACCCCACGACAAGTGTCTTTTTGTACATTTTATTTTCTAGTACAAGCTCTTCTTTGAAAATACTGCAAGTAAATTGTAAGTGTGACTCCTCTTTGTTTATCATTGATGATCTCATGTTTTGCCTTATCTATTACATGATCTAAGAGTCACAATCCTTCGTTGATACACTTATTCACAACTAGTAAAATTATGATACATTTCATACAAAAAGTGTCTTATTTGATTTCTGTCTTGTCTTAGATTACTGTTTCAATCCTGATAAAACCAAAATCTGAACTTGAGTCCTGAATATGAAATATATCCCTGAGTGTCTAGTTTTCAATAACAACCAGAATTTTTGAATTCCTAGTTACTGTTTAAGAGATACCACAGTTTTACTGCTGCTGTGTCGGTAATCGCAGATCCATAAAAACTGCTGCACCTCTTTGGGTTACAATTATTTTAACTATGCTACCAGTAAGTAAATGAGTTGAAATTTTTCATGCTGATACTAAAACCCTAGAGAACATTCCATAATTTTCTTAGAATTAATTAATCATTTTCCAAACCTGTTTCATATGTATAAACTCAGTTTTTCAAATTCTGGCTGAACACAAATGCTGTATAGTTTGCTGTTTTGACACATGTTACCACAACTTTTATGTACCTTAATTATATGTATTGGAACCGGGCAGGAGTCTAGTTTCTAGACCTTCTGACGGATCCACATTTGCTATCTTGCAGCAACGAAAATCACAGTTTTGGTGCAGCAACGTCATGCTGTCCAGATTTGGAATTCTCGTTGTTCTTGATAATTTAATTTGTTTTGACCCTCGAACATGTATCCTGCCTATCCTAGACTTGTTCCATGTTCTTAATTATGTTTACTTGAATTTTTTCGCATACTTTCATTCTTGCTTGATGATAATAATAAATAACAAGCCGGGGTTTAAGGGAAAGACCAAAGTAGTGGATAATATAGATAAGTGTACTCGGAAGGGAGCCCGTGTTCCCCATAGTTTTACGTTAAATGGAACTAAGTACCACGTAGAACTAAGTGCCACGTCATGAGTGACGAGGGCCACCTCTAGTGTCTGCGGGGATTACCTCTAGTGCCCATTATATGATTACATGATATGTATTTGCAATCATATGAAACTAAGTGCCACGTAGAACTAAGTACCACGTCAAGGATTGACGGGGGCCACCTCTAACGCCTGCGGGGGCCACCTCTAGTGCCTATGGTTTGATCTCATGCTCGTATTTCCTACATGACCTGAGTACACTGCCCTATAAAATCCACCACTAGGCCTAAGCGAAATTGCATTGACTATAGCAACCATGTGATAAAAAGATGGCACATGAACTGCTACCTAGATAGTAATAACTACAAGACTTGAACATGATACATGCTTACTTGATACTTGGTTATATGATACATGAGACTTGATGCTTGAACATAATACTTGACACTCACTACTTGATACTTGTACTTGACAACTTAACACTTGAGACTTGTTACTTGTTACTCGACACTTGTACGTAATACTTGTTACTTGATACTTGATACCATTACATGTTCACTAGCCACTTGTGCTACTACTAGTATTTGTTACCCAATCTTGTCACTCGAGTTGTCTTTCTTGCTAGCTAATTTCTTGAATTCCCACTATTTGTTGCATCCCCATTACATTCTTGATTCCAAATCTTATTCCATATTTCTTGTACTTGTTTTACTATTTGCGACCCTAACTTTAACTAAGAGCGTTTGTCTTGTTTTCTCTATTTTTTTTCTTTTTTATATTTATATATACAAACTTTGGAGATGAGTTTCCTGTTGGAATTGGTGAGCAGACATTCTAGGCTTCGTTTGGAGAAATGACTTGCTTAAAATAATTGTTTTCTTCGAGTTATTTATTTCTTTGGCGACATGAATCTTGTAATGGGCTTATAGTCCCGAGTTTTATTCTTTGATATAGATTTGAAGACTATTTGGGATATTATTATTTATTTCAATTGTTTTCTATTGATTAATAAATTATTCATGCATGCGTGGTTGTGTACATTTTGTTATATTCTTGTTATGATGCTGAGTCGATCCTACAGCTCTAAATGATAAAAATCATTCGCTGGATTTTGTCACGCACTCGTATTCCGTGTTTTGGGAAGCGGGACGTGACAGTGAGAGAGGTGAAGGTATCCTCTTCACGGCTCTCTCTTAGAACGTGGTTTTTTGGTGGGGTGAGCGAGATAGTTGTTTGGTGAGAAATCGCCTGAGATAGTACAATCGTGAGAGAGGTGAAGGTATCATTTTCATGGCTACCTCATTGGTAGTGGCTATGGGGGCTGTTGGCGAATTTGTTGGATGCGTGGTGGAGTTGGTGGGAGGGTGCAGTTGCTGTGCAGGTGTCGTGGTGTCATAAGTCGGCCTGCGGGGCTTGGGCCCAAAGATGGGGTCCCCCCAGCGAGGAGGAGGCAGGGAGCGGTGGGTGTTAAAATCCTGTCAGACTAGTTTCGGGTGGGTGTGCATGTGTCGTGGAGGCAGTGTACGAAGCTAAACGGACGTACATACAATTTTGCTGGACCGAGCTTGTTTGTCGGCCCATCCTCCAGGGTTGTTGGAGGGATTTGTTGTTCGTACGGGTCATGTTGCTTCATGTATATTTTTATTTCATGTCTGTAGGTTGTTATCTGGCCCAGTTCTCTGGGTTTGTATCATTAATTTTATATTAATGAAACAGGGTGGCCATACTCCACCTTTTCCTTCAAAAAAAATGTCAATTCTTTTTGTCGTGAAAAAGACACATTAAATAGTTATTGATAAGAACATCCATAGTCGTTTGCTAAATTTCAATATTTTCCATTTTTTAACGATTGAGCTTCTGCAGTTGTTTGCTATTTATTCATATTTTGACAAAATCGCTACAGTACATTGCTATACTTGATAGGCGATTTGAGAATATACATATTATAGGTCCTCAATAATTTTATTCTTTTTAATGGGACGGAACTCAAAGTTAAAAAATTGCACTTTTTCTCGTTTAAAAATATTTTTAAAAGAATAGTTTAGTGGAAAAAAATAAAATAATTTTTTTTTTTGGCCTTGGACAGATCATGAAGATCCGACCGTGAAATAGGGGGGAGTTGGGACGGATCTTCATTCCAAATTTTTTTCTCTTTTCGCTAAAATATTTTTCTTTGCTATATAATAAAACACAGAGAAAGCTATCAAGTGGCTCTCATTCAATAGGATTGAAATCAATGGTCTAGATCTAACCTCACAAAACATATTTTTCCGCTCAAAAGTCCCCCCCTCCCCCCAAAAAAAAAAAAAAAAAACTCAAATTCAAATTCCCAAAACAACTTCTTTATTTATTTATTTATTTATTTATTTATTTATCTCTCTCTCTCTCTCTTTTAGAAATTTATGTTTTCAGATTTTTTATGTATTTTTTTATTACTCATGTTATATTGAAAATAGAAAATATCTCATTTCATCATTTTCCACACTAAATGTTCTAAGAAGTTGGATTTTACACCCTCATTTATAATTATTTTTCAACATATACTAATGGAAACGTATACTTTTATTTACAACTAATTATTGTTTTACTATTCAAACTTGAGCTACATAATTGTTGTTTTACTGTTTACAAGACTTTCATTAGATGTGTCGTTCCGAAGACGTGCCGTAGGCACGTGCCCACAGGCAAATCTAGTTTATTAATAAAATTGCATAAATTTTATTAAATTCGTGGGACGGGTCTTGAAGATCCGCCCAATCATATTTTATTTTTTTAGCAATCACGGCTGTGGATGCTCTAATAGATCCCTACAAATTATCTTATGATGAATATACATGGGCTCTGGTACGGATTCTTATCTTTCAATATTAATGGCAGTTTAACATAAAATTAGCGAAAAAAGTAAATAAAACACAAGCCTTGTAGAATGGTCTATGAGTAAATAAATGGGTCATTTATACACCAAAACTTTTCTAGCAATTATTACTAATGCGGCGGAGGCGACCACAGCACCCAGGAATGCCACATCCTCGGCTACCACTACTTCAACTATAAAAAGTTCGGCCACAAGTTGCGAGACTGCCCAGTCAACAACAGGGTAGCGAGCCTGGAGATCGACCAGCCCCACAACAATGCGATCGCACAGGCCTTACCAGCCCTCCATGCCAGTGCGTTCCTCCACCTAATCAACCCTCGACGTATCCCCCTAACCAAAGATCTGGAGAGTGCTTTTAACTTTTCCTGGGGGAGAAGCGGAAGATGGTGGACCCTGCAAAGGGTCTGCGACGGGGTTTACCACGTGCAGTTCCCCACGGCAACGGAGGCAGAAAGCGCCATTGCAGAAGGCATTTTCAGTTTTTCGGAATTCACTGCTACCTTCTCTCCATGGTCCATGGAGTTTGGTGCAAAACTCCGACCCAAGCCCTCATTCATCTGGATTAACCTCCCACTTCTCCCTTTCCACTAATGGAATCATGAATCACTGGAAAAGCTCATCTCCCCCTTTGGTAAACTGATTACTCTCAGCCGGGAAATGCTCGATGTGAAAGCCAGAGATCAGGCCTTCGTCCTCATAAATTTTGCTGATCTAACACTCATCCCCAAAGTCATCTGCATTCGCTACACCGTACCTTGGAGCCTTGAGCGACACATCCATGAAGTGCCGGTGTTGCTTCTTAGCAATCCGATTGCAGTCGAAGATGTCCAAAGCGGCAAGGTTCAGATCTTTACTGCGGTCAAATCGGCCGGAGACTCCGGAAATGCGAGCTTTTGGCATCCCAAGGCGCCGGAAGGAACCATGGCTGGCGAAGCTGGGGGCCCCTCCGGCACAGCGAAATCTCCGGAGACAGTTGAGCAGAATCCCATTGATTTGGGAGGGAAAGATACAACAGATTCTCTGCTTGAGGGGGGAAATTTTGAATTATTTTCCAATAGTCCTCCTTTGATAGAGTCCAACATGCATGCAAAGATTCCTGAGAATCCGACCCCATTATCCACAGAGGCCCCCCCTAAGATCCCGCAACCTCCCAATGCAGTTCCACAGATTATTCCTATCACCGAATCTTCGGAAAGCAATAATAAAGAATCCACAAAGTACCCTACCAAATCACCCGACAAACAAGCTATCTTTACTGAGGAAGAGTCCAACGAAGATGTGAGAGAGATGTACTGGAAAGGGAAACTAATCACTCTCCCTCTATCCCTGTTCACTAAGATCAAGCCAGCTATTGAAGGAGCTCTTAAAGATTCAATGCATGAGGAACTTAGCAAATTCAATGTAGAGGAGCAAGGATTTTTTAATGCAGGTACCAGCAAAGTTGGTGCAGAGAGCTTTCGCACTCGTTCCCTCAACAACAAGCCACTGAAGAAAGCTTCCAATTCCTCCATGTCACTCCCCCCAGGATTCTCGGTAGGCCCATCGAAGCGTCAAAAGCGCTCTAGATCAGCTTCCAAACTCAAGTGTACCCGGCCATTCATGAAGCACCTTTCTAATACAATCAAGAAGAAAACCTCAGGTACCACATCTTCAGCTGCTTCTGTCACAAATGCACATCTTAATCCATTTGATCTCCTCTCAAATGCGGACATTTTAGAAGTAGCTGAGTCAATTGGAGTGGAGGCTAAGGGGCCACACTCAGTGCACACCCTTAAGATCAATCAGATGGCCCTCGTTGATCACACTGATCAACCAGGACATTCTGACTAGCTGGACATGCTTTTGGAAGCTAGTTGATCTTTTCTGGCTGTACTTTACTGTTTTTTTAGTGCTTTTTGATGCAATTTTCCCTCATGAAGATTACAAGTTGGAATGTAAGGGGGTTGGGCAACCCTATTAAATGCTTACTGATAAAAGAAGGCATCTGAAGCTGCTCCCCTTCCGTCGTCTGTTTGCAGGAGACTAAACTGAACAACTCAACAACTAATAAACTCTCTTCAATTGGTGGTAATATCATCACTAACTGGATCCAGTTAGACTCCTTCCACAGCTGCGGTGGTATATTACTTGGGTGGAATGATAATGTTCTAGAATGCACTTACTCTGCTGCGACATTTTTTCTATTTCAGCATCCTTCAAGAGCCAATGCTCTGCTGTTGCATGGTCAATTACATCCGTATATGCCCCCTTTGAACTTAATGATAGAGAGCTTTGCTTCCATGAGATCAAGCAGATACGTAGTCTCCTTCATGATGCTTGGGTCCTCTGCGGAGACTTCAATGTTACTCTCAGATGCGGAGAGGTCAAGATGGAAGAGGTCCTCCAGAGACATGAGATTTTTTCGTGAATTCATCTAAGATCTTGCACTTATTGACCTCCCACTCTTCGGGAGGAAATTCACCTGGACAAATCTCCGAGCCTCCCCGTCAATGGCCAAATTGGACAGATTTCTTATCTCTGCAACTTGGGACCTTTGCTTCCCAGCCTGCATCCAGTTCTCCCTGCTTAGATACTCATCAGATCACTGCCCCACCGTGCTAGACACTCAGGTTCTTCAACGAAAGAGTTATTACTTCAAGTTTGAGAAAGCCTGGCTCATTCACCCCTCCTTCATTCCTGAAGTAAGTGTATGGTGGCAGCAGTTCTCTTGCAAGGGTAATCCAGTCGACATCTTCGCCTGCAAATTAGGTCTACTCAGAAGGTGCAGCCGCAATTGGAAGACTGAAACCTTTGGCAATATCCCCACCCGCAAGAAGCAACTCCAAGACCTACTCCTTCAGCTTGAGATTGAAGCTGAACAGCTGCCTAACCCTCCTGCCTCTATCAAAACCACTCAGCTTGAGCTTCAGAATTTAATCAAAGCAGAGTCTGTGTACTGGAGACAGAGATATCGCATACAGTGGATCAGAAAAGGTGATGCAAACTCCAAATTCTTTCACTCAATTTCAAATGGCAGAAGACGGAGAAACTACATACACAGCCTCACTATTGATAACAACATCACAACCTCTCCCTCAACTATCAGAACGGCCTTCGAAACTCACTTTCAAGATATCTGTGGCACTGCTACTACCTCAGCCTTCAATATTAACTGGAGGTCCCTTTACCATTCGAATGATATATGTTTAAGTCACCTTGAAGAACCCATCACTATGAAGGAGCTCCACAAGGTAGTATTCGAAATGAGCAGTGACAAAGTCCCTGGTCCCGACGGATTTTCAATGAGCTTTTATCACACATTCTGGGACACCATCAAGGCTGACTTACTTGATATGATGCAATCAGTACTTAGGGGAGACACAGACATTAGGCGAATGAACTACTCAAATATCATTTTTATACCCAAGTGTGAGGGAGCCAGCCTAGTTACTGATTATCGGCCAATTAGTCTAATAAATTGCTTATTTAAGATCTTCACTAAGATCCTAGCCAACAGACTCAGCCCTATCCTGCACTCACTTGTTTCATCCTCTCAGAGTGCATTTCTCAAAGGTAAATCAATAATCGACTGCTTCCTAGTAGCGCATGAAACCATAAATTTATGCAGTAGAAGAAGCTCAGATACACTCCTCTTCAAAATTGACTTTACTAAAGCCTTCGACACTGTAAGCTGGGACTTCCTTCTTCAACTGCTTAAGGCTAGAGGATTTGGACCATCTTGGTGTAGAAGGATTGAAATGATCCTCACCACGGCGAAGAATTCTGTTATCATCAATGGCGAAAGGGGCAGACAAATCAACTCCAAGAGAGGTCTCAAGCAAGGTGACTCACTTTTGCCGATGCTCTTCATCTTGGTGGTTGACGTACTGGCTCAAATGCTTTACTGTGGACGTAGGAATGGCACCTTCTCGCAGCTGCCTATCGGAGGCCAACTTTCGAACCTCTCTGTCTTCCAATTCGCAGACGACACCCTGATCTTCTGCAAAGGAGAACAGCAAGAGATTCTGAACCTCAAGATAGCCCTGCAACTGTTTGCAAATATCTCTAGTTTAGCTATCAACTTCATAAGTCTTCAATTGTTTATTTTGGTAAATCACAGGCCAAGTTACACGCCTTCTCCACTATCCTTGAATGCAAGAAGAACAGCCTACCGTTCAAATATCTTGGAATGCCTCTCTCTAAAGGTAAATTGAGAAAGCGATATTGGCAATCGCTCATCTCAAGATCGAAAAGAGACTATCGGTATGGAAGGGTAAAATGCTCTCTAGAGGAGGAAGGCTGATTCTCATCAATGCCGTTCTGAGCGCTCTGCCCGTCTACTTTGCATCATTCTTCAGGTTACCTCTATGGGTTATTAAACGCATAGACTAAATTCGCAGCAGATTTTTTTGGTGTGGAGCTGACAAAGATGCAAGGGGCATTGCTTGCACAAATTGGCGCACCATCTGCCAACCTAAGGACCAAGAAGGACTAGGCGTACTTGATTTGAAAGTTTTTAATGAGGCACTTCTTATGAAGTGGTTGTGGAACCTTCTAGCCATAGATTCTCTTGTCAACCAAACACTGCACAGCCTATACTATAGAAGATCTGCGAATGATTTTATATGCACTCCATTAGTATCACTGTTTTGGAAAGGCATCTTCAACCTCAGAGATCAATTCCTCATAAATGTACACTGGAAGCTTGGAAACAGCGACAACATCAAATTTTGGCAATCTCGATGGACTGATGGGCACAACATCACCACACTTTTTCCCTTCCTTACAGCTGCTGCGTGGAACCCTCAGGCTGAGGTCCTCTCACAAGGAGCTTGGGTCAATGGTGTTTGGGAATGGCATCCTAAGCTAAGCTGCATAGCTACGCCACTTATTCGTGAAGAGAAGCATAACCTCCTCCAAGCTCTGAAAGATAGACAGCCTTCAAATGCTAGTGACAAGCCAACATGGAGCCTTACTGCAGCGGGGACATACACAGTCAAATCAGCCTATAACTTATTCATCATATCAGGAATAAGATCTCCTTTCTACAAGGCGACATGGGCTTTAGCAGCTCCCTTAAAGTGCAAGATCTTTATTTGGCAATTGAGTTGGAGATGACTCAATTCGAAGGACTTTCTGCGATCAAAAGGCTGGTCGGGAGACACCGCATGCACAGCTTGTGCGTGCCCTGTCGAAACAGTTTACCATATTTTCTTCATTTGCCCTGTTGCATCTGAAACCTGGAAGTTCTTCACTACACTCTTTCACATACAATCCATCCCCACTGACATGCATGACTGCTTTACCTCATGGTGTTTTGGCACACGGGCACACGGGCACACTTGGCACCTTCTTACTGTCGCAATTTGCTGGAGCATTTGGATAGCTAGGAATGATTGTGTATTTTCTGCTAAATTTCCTACAACTCATCGGATCATTTCTAATGCTATTTTCTAATTTTGATCATGGATAAATGGGATCGGCATCGACAAGAGGAAGAAGGCGATGGAGAAAGAAATGGAAGAAGCTAACGTGCAAGATATACTACTCCACAATGCCCTTGTCCGCATTGGCCAGACTGAGAGCGAGGAAGGCAGCTGCTCATGGTAGCCTCATCATTAGGAAGTCTGTCTTACCGTGTTTGCTACATATGTACTCTGTATGAGTTGTTTTTTTGGGGCTTTAGCATGTCAACAGCCCGAGTACTCTTTCTTCCCATGTTTTGGATGTTTTAGCACCTTGATCAAGGGTTCAGGTCAGCACACTGAACCAGCTTGATCTGTTTTGTACTAAAAACTTATACTTAGTTTTTAATATATATTTTTGTGAGGTAGGAACTTACCCTACCTTTTCCCGTAAAAAAAAAAGAATTACAAATTAATAATTTATTTTCTCAGTTGAAATTACATTACAAATTTTGACTTCCAATGAAGTTGAGAATATAATTACTAATGTCAAAAGGTTTTCCGTAAATCCTATAATTAGAAATTAAGTGTTCCTTTGAATTAAAAAAATATAAAAAAGTTGATGCTAGAATCTGATACCGATGTGTTGGTCTCTCTAAAGGTGCACACAAACATTTTAACAATCTAATAGTTCAGTTTGCAAAGAAAAAAAAAACATTAAAAGCATGATAGTGAGAATAATTGATTGGGTAATTATACTCACGCATTTTAAATTTTTACCAGAGGTAAAACTATAACATCCCTACATGAAAAAAAAAATGAAAAAAAAATACTTTCACCTTATAAAAACTAGTATAATGTATGTGTGATGCACGTCCAAAAAAAAATAAAAGTCATCGTATTAAACGAATATATATTGAATAAGAAAAAAAAATAGTTTATATTTGAATGTTTTGATTAGGACTATACGTGCGATGTACATTTATATTTATTGGATATAGTTTGGATGTGTATTATACGTGTTTATATAGTTACAAAGTTAGGGTTTGTTTATTACAAACTTCAACTCTCCCATTAAAATAGTAAAGACTAGTAGTTTACATGTGTGATGCACGTTTTAATAAATACAGTTTTTTAAAATAAAAATTTAAACGTAGTCTTGATTTGAACCTAGGACCTCCTTTTATAATAGTTATTATGCATGTGTGTTACACGGGTTGGTAGATTGACAAAATATTTACAAAGGCCTTCTCCCATTATAATATTAGAGATGAATCGTTGCGAAAGTTATACTGGAATTGTTTTTTTTATCTGTTTTGCATTTAAATTACAGTGTAATATACAGTAAATTTAAACATTTCAAAATACTGATCATTGTCTTTTTTTTGATGAAACGGATAGAGTCTTACGACTCCAGCTAGACAATAATTAAATTAAAACCAAAGAGATACAAAATAGATTTTGCAAGCTGTAAAACCAAACGACACAGAACAAGAACAGCGAGCATCCGAAGAATGCAATAAAGAAACAACGACTAAAAAAAATTACAATGGCTAAACAGACAGACTAAAATCGACAGCAAACGGGCCTGCAGTCGAGACCTAGGGTTGAACTGCAAAGGAACGTCCGATCACACCCTAAATCAGGAAACGAGACGGCAGTACTGTAAGGGGAGTACTCTGGGATCTAGACACCCACAGCGCTGCATCCTGAACGTCAGAAGGCAGCTAGCCAGACAAACAGCAAAACGCCAGTGGCGTGGAAAAACTCCGCACACAACTACCGACAGGGAAAGAAATGTCGATCCATTGCTGGGGAAATAAAGGCCCGGCCATCAAACCCCAAACAGTACGCCGACAGCGTACAACCCCAGATGGAGGGCTGGCCACGAAATAAAAGTGGAGCCAAAAAACTAACCTCCACTTATAACAAAGCCAAGAAAACAGCTCCTTAATCGGCTCAAATCAAGATCAGCATCATAAAGAGACTCTTAGGGATGCAGTGAAACACTATGAGTAACCGAGGAGGCCAGCTCCATACTAAAACATCACACAGCCCGAACGAGCAGCACAAATACAAAAGCTGCCCAGTAACAAAAGGGCAAAAACTAAGCCAAACCGACAGGTGAAAAGAGCATAACTCCTCAAATGCGCAACAAAACCAACAAAACAGTAAATTCAAGCCTTTCCGTTAAACATCAGGGCCCTTAGAATGAGGAACCAACTCAAAAACATACAGATGAAATATTAGAAGCAGAGCAAAATCCTCAAAGATACCAGTAAAGAACCAAAGGAGGCTCTCAGAAACATTACAACAAAAAATACTGATCATTGTCAACAGGAAATTAACCGTCACTATTCATATTCATTCCACACACTAGCAAACATTTTAGCAAATAGATAAAATTGTTTACTGACCCTCCGATCACTCTATGTTTGTAATGCCCCGTCCCAATACTCAGACAATTTTAATATTTTTATAGAAGACAAATTAGATACTATGTAGTACAACTGCCCACCACAGGCTACCTCTCAAAAGGTGGTTAACCGAATTGGTGACTCTTGATCATAGGCAATTATATTTATACTCAAATTAGTTTTTGTATACTTTCCATGTGGAACTATATTTCTCAAATCCTTCTCAATTTTCTCAAATACCGCGCAGACCAGTCGACTGCTAATACTACCAGTCGACTGTTCATTGAAAACCTGGGGTATTACAATGTTAGCTCTTTTAACAAACTGATATGGTGGAGATGATGTGGCCATCAAGGCCATCAGATCCCCTCAGATTCCGCTCTATCATGATCATCAGGTCAACTGAAGTCCAACAGGTTTCTGTCAACTTAGGCACACAGGAAAATGGGTCTGACCCGACCCGTTAGGGTCCAAGATCTGCTTACCCCTATCTATAAATACCAGAACTCCCTATTTGCCCAAGGTAATAAACTTTTCCCCACCTGAACTCTACCTACTATTGCTTTCTCAGTGACTGACTAGATTGTCGGAGGGCCTGTCACCGGGACTCCTCCCCGTATTTCTAGGCAGTGTGCAGGTACAAAAGGCCAAGCCGAGCTTTAAAGATCCGAGCCGAGCACCCGGCTTCTACCTCTCTCTTGCTACTCCCGAACCGGTTCTACCGCATAGAATCAGAACAACACCAGTAACACATCTTCTGCTACACAGATTACGGGTGTGTTTGGTTGGAGGGAAATGGTGGGGAGGGAAGGGGAGGGAAGGGTTTTTTTTAAATATTTCTTGTTTGGTTCAGTTTTTTAGGAGGGGAGGGGAGGGGAATGGAGGGGTGCAGAATCCCTCCTGAGTCACTTTTGGCTCCCCTCCAATATTGGGGGGATTTGGAGGGGAGAGAAATTGGTTTAAGTGATTGGACTAAATTGTCCTTTTTATATCCCTATAAATCTAAACCAAATCTACCTATAAATCTAATGACTTCTGTGCAACTACTTTGTGTTCTTCTTCACATGAATACCGTGACTTGGGACTTCTCATCTCATGGCAATTGATGATTAAACGCTTGATCTTTCAGTTAGCCAGAATATTAATCATGTTTTATCCCTCTCTTCTACTGCATGTATTAACTACACTGAAACAAACCCATGATGTTTTCTTGAAATCTGAGATTTTGAATAACCTTCTGTGATCAACTACATGTTTATAGCTCTGGGAAACCAGTACTCGATGCAATACAACAACCAATCCAGAAATTTTTGGCCCGAGTAAGCTATATGCACTTGCTCGACCCCAAGACTAGCCCTAGATTACTCTTCCGTATACTATACACCTATCACGGGATAAGAAGCCAAACATATCTATTTACTCTTCTAACAAAGTACAACGTAATGCTCCTTCTATCCAATGAAAGATGACCAAACCACAATCCGAAAGTAACTATATCTACATGATGCATCTAAAATACACTAGAAAGTATAGTGATATATGTAATACAACAAGTATAGCTTTCACAAGTATGTCTACGAGAAGTGAGAGACATGCTAATAGTTATTGTGTCGTCGGCTAATCCTCCACATGCACAGACCTCATTCATTATGTGACTGCGAATCAGTTTTAGTGCTTCAAGCTCCTGTCTCAACATTTTGAACTGCACGTTTCAGATTCTGATGCATCTCACGTTTCAGATTATTGTTACTCGAATTTGAATACCTCGGAGATAGAATTAGAAGCATACTACGTATAAAGTTTTATGTGGTTGAGTTTTGTTATAAAATGTAAAAGGATATAAAAGTAATTTTATTAAAAAATCCTTTCCCTCCCTTTGTGAACCAAAGGGGAGGATAATTATTTTCCCTCCCATCCTCTCCTTTAAACCAAACAGAGTCTTGATTAAAATCCCTCATCTTCTCTCCCCTCCCCTCCATTAAAATTCCTTCCCTCCCCTTCCCTCCTTTGAACCAAACAGACCCTACAAGAACTCACACATGTTGCTCCACACCTCAAAAACAAACAGCATCACAAACTAAACACAATGATTTAGTCGTGGCTGGTCCGAGGCTTTAAGTTTCATTTGCATTAGATTATAACATATTCTGAAAAGAAGAAATTAAGGAAAAATACAAAAAAAAGATGAAATGCTCCAAACCAAGTGAAACTTTATGACAATTTTCTTTTAACATTCATTTCTCATATTTGCTGCATTTGCAGCCCTCCCCAATCCCCCTTCTCATCTACTATATTAATTTCATATTTACAATCTCACCCTCACCAACTTCCTCATTATCCCAACCAAATTACAGTAGAATCCAACAAAAAAAAAAAAAAAAAATAGATTTCTCTCACATGGGTAAGTAACAAATGTTTCAATTCCATGCACCTCACTTATAAATACCTAATTCTATATAACTCATTTAATGGAATCAATTCCAAATAACGACTTTTGTTTATAAAATTTAATTTTATATAATTTACTCAAAAGTACTAATATAAAATTAAATATTTGTAAATAAAATATATGGAATTAAAATATTTGTTAATGACCCACATGAGAAAAACCCGAAAAAAGAAAGATGTAAAAAACCACAAACATCACCTTAAACATGTTCGAAATTATCGTAGGAAACCCAAACACTAAAAAAAACATTTCCATAATTTGCAGATCACCCCCAAATAGCCCCGACCTCCATCAACCTCGGAACCAGCCTCCCACTCACGTGCTGCCCCATCAGACCTTCCAAGCCCCCCACCTGGGCCCCACCTATGAACACCGTCGGCAGCCCCCCGTTGAGCCCCACCACCGCCTCCTCCTCCGTTGACTCGAGCTCCACAACAGTCGGGTGGGCCCCGACCGTCAGTAACAGGCTCTTCATGACGTGACACATGCAGCAGGAGGGGCGGCTGAAAATGACGACGGGGCTCTCGGAGATCAGCAGCTGCATCCGGGCCTCGAAGGGCTCGGGGCCCACGTCGATGGATAGCGGTGACTGACGGCGGGGGAGGGCGGCGCCGTTAGGTAACGGAGAAGGGTAGACGTCCTGCATCTTAGGGATTGGAAGAGAAGGTGTTTGGGGAGTAAATGGGAGGAGACAGAGTGGTTTATAAATAAAAAAAAATTTAAGGGTTACGAAATAATGGGGATAAATTAATAATATAGACGGAAATCACATGAGGGGTGACGTCAACGGGACGGTGACGAAGAAGTGGGGCCCAAGGCGGTGATGTCATGAGTTGGCTTTTGTTAATTGAAAATATATATTTTTTTATTTTTACGTCATTACCATAATAAATTGGAATTTTTTTATATGTCACTTTTCAGAAATGTTTACAGAAAGAAAACAGTTGCAAAAATATTTATACTCGTGAACTCAACAGCTAAATTGGTCGTTTCCAACGTCGACGAGTTTAGCTGTTTTATGCTCGTCATTAGAACACAGCGAGTGTAATTTTTTTTTTTAGAAACTCGATGTTCTCAACAACGAGTTTAGTTCAAAATTTTCAATGAATACTCGCCGGTCCCAACAGCGGCAAGTTTAGTATTTTTTTTTTTGAAGACTCGCTGTTCCCAACGGCGATTACATTTACACTATACTCATTGTTGGGAACGGTGAGTTTAGTTCATTTTTTAAATTTTTTTTAGGCTCGTCGTTCCCAACGGCAACGACATTTACACAAAACTCGCTATTGGGAACGGTGAGTTTAGTTCACTTTTTTTAAAAAAAAGGACTCGCCATTCCCAACGGTGAGGGCATGTACACTGTACTCGTTGTTGGGAACGACGAGTTTAGTTCAAAAAAAAATTCTCTTTAGTTATTTTTAAAAATTCACTAAGTCCAACAGAGTGTTTCATTTTCTATAAAATTTTCTACATCATAGTCGTTTCCAACAGCGAGTCTAGTATAAATGTCCTCACCGTTGGGAACGGCAAGTTTTTATTAAAAATTTTGAACTAAACTCCTTATTTCCAACAGCGCGTCTAGGGTAAATGTCATCGTCATTGAAAACGGTGAGTCTTCATTAAAAATTTTGAACTGAACTCTCCATTCGGAACGGCCATGTCTCAACGGTGAGTATGAAATAACTAAAATCGCCGTTAGGAACGATGAGTTTAGTTATTGAATCCACAAGCACAAATACTTTGATAACTGTCATCTTTCTGCAAATAGTTCCAAAAATTGACATATTAAAAAACAAAATCAATAAATTGTGTTGCGCTTAAAGTCGAATATCGCCAAAATGTCCCACTTTTTGAAAGTATTTACCATGTTGACCCACATTCAAAAGTATTTACCAAACTGACCTACTCACTATCTTGGATAGCGAGTTCAGAGGAAAAATCCTTGCTGTTTGAAATAGCGGATGTAGTTTTATGATTTTCTCCAATTCTTGGAGAAATCTTGCGAAGATACAAAAGTCTAACGACAGATGCACTATCTGAAATAGCGAGTTCATTTGAACTAGTAGTTATATTCATTTTTTCAGACAAAATTTGAACAAGCAATTTCTACCTGAAATATATATATAACTACATTCGCTATCTGTGCTAGCGAGTTAATTTGAACTGGACTCAGATAGCGAATGTAGTTATATTTATTTTTTTAGAGAAATTTTAAACATTCAAATTCTACATGAAATGTATGAGATGACGATTTTATTTGAACTATGTACTTGTACTCATTTTTTCAGAAAAAATTGAACATGTAATTTCTTCTTGAAATGTATATTAATATACTCGCTATTCGAAATAGTGAGTTCATTTAAACTAGACTGAGATAGCGAGTAGATTAGTTTTGTAATTTTGTAATTACTTTGAAAGTGGGTCAGTTTGATAAATACTTTTATGAAGTAGGTCATTTTGGAATAAAATTCCACAAAGTCTCAGTCTTATTAGTAATTGTTACCATAATAATGGTGATAACATAATAAAATAATATGAGTGACTGCAAACAGATTGATAGATTTGAATGTGTTGCACCAAAATTGACTGAGTACGCTTGTTGTGCTAAACATCCGAATTTTTAAAAAAATGACCCACTGTTTAAAAGTATCTACCAAACTGATTTCCTTTCTATTTACCAAATTGACATACTCATTATCTGTGATAGTGAGTCCAGTTCAACTAACCTCCCTATCTCGGATAGTGAGTGTACGTCTATACATTTCAGATAGAAATTCAAGTTCAAAAATTTTCTGAAAAACTGAGTACAACTATACTCGCTATTTGAGATAGCGAGTCTAGTTCAAATATAGAAATTCCATATTCAAAATTTTTCTGAAAAAATGAGTACAACTACATTACTATCGGAGATAACGAGTTCATTTGAACTATACTGCTATCTGAGATAGCGAGTGTACTTATATATATATATATATATATATATATATATATATATATATATATATATATATATATATATATATATTATTTTTAAAATTTCTCTGATAAATGAATACAACTATAACTCGTTATTTGAGGTAGCGAGTTCATTTGAGCTAGACTCGCTATCTCAACTAGCGTGTGTAGTTATATAGATTTTAAATAGAAATTGTATGTTCAAAATTTCTCAAAGTGTCAAGAAAACCATAAAACTACACTCACAGCAATTTGATAAGTAGTTTTGAAAATGGGTTAGTTTGGTAAATACTTTCAAAGTGGATTATTTTGACAAAATTTCTAAACAACCTATCAAAAAAAAATTCCTGTTTAGTTGGTACAGAATCTAATCAAAGAATGCATTGTAACAAATTAAATTCTTCTCGATTCAAACGGGTGTTATGCAAATGTCATCGTAGTCTAATGATAAACTTGTTTGCTGTGAAGTAAGAGATTATGAGAATGAATCTTGCATGTATTGCAAAGTAGGTTAGGTTAGTGGGTCTAGATATGGCCGGAAAAAAAATAAAAATGAAAATGAAAAGAAAAGGTACTGTGCTAAGAATAAACCATATATATTTGCAAAATATAGAATAAGAGGAATCATCTAGAAAATACAATATTCCGAAAATAAAATAAAAAGTAAAAAGAAGAAAAGAAAAAAAATGTAAAATGGTATTTATTGCGAGACCAAACTGATGAGTGTGTTGCAAGTATTAGTGTGAACCACTGATAAGCATCTTCGCTGATAAGTAAGAGGTTGAAAGTTTAAATCCCGTTTGTACAAAAATTTCCCAACAAACTGCTACATTCGGGGTTAAATGTGGATATGTATTTCTACAATCTTAGTTTTAAAAATATTTTAGTTTAGACCATTGTAACAAAATTTGCGAAAAGTTCAGCAGACGAAAAAATTTGCAAATTATTCGTTGTCTCATGTTTAATTCTCGTAGTTCACAAATTACTTGTGAAAATTGCAAATTAAATAATTTTTAAAAAAATTATTCGCTGAAGCTCAGCTAACAAATCAATTAACTAAGCAGCATATGATTTTTTTTGTTACTTATTGATATAAATCAGTTAGTGGAAGATTAAAAGGATTATTTAATTGAAACAATAACTAATTAATATAAATCAATTAACAATGTTTGTGATTAATATGAACAAAGTTTGCGATCATATGATTCATATTCAGAGGATGTAGAAGAAAAACAAAGATGTAGATAAAAAAACAAAAAAAGGGTTACTTATCATATAATTCATATCCAATTAATTATTTTATTATCAACAAATTAATATAAAAAACAAGTAACTAATTGAAACAGTAACTAATTAATCTCTACTATTATAATGGAAGAAGGCCTTTGTCCATAACCCAACCTGTGCAGCGCACGTGTAGGTAAATTTTTTTTTTTGCCCTTTTCATTCTCTCAATTTTTTTCCACGTGCACAGCACGTGTATAATACTGGTATAAATTAATTAACGAGGTTTCGTGAGTAATAAAAACTGGATGTCTTGTTATATGATTTATATGGATGTAGGAAAAGCATAAAAGAACGGATTATTAAATTTTCTAATTTTCTCTTTCCAAACTTTTCCCGAGTGTTTTTTAGTTGTTGTAAATTAACCGGATTTTAACCGAATTTTGGTTCGTCGAATTATTTCTAAATATCGAATTTGTGACTATGATTTAGACTACTACCTTATTAAAAGAAAATACAAATAAAAATAAAATAAAGTGTTCGGCATGCGTCATCCCCCACAAATGACCTATACTTGGGAGTTCCATGCGTGGGCCCCACCTGCCCACCACAGACGTCATCCAACTCATCTTTAGAATGCCAGGTGGTCCAACTCCATCCCTCGTCGATCGTGGGCCCCACCCCTCCTCAAAGGGCGGGATCGCGATGAATGTAGTGCCCTCCACGTGGCACTCTCCCTAACCGTCAACGTCCATTTTCCAAAAATATATTCTTTTTCCTGGATTTTTCTCAATTTAGTCCCCTCAACTACCATATAATTTATGTTGTCCCCCCGCCCCAAGTAGGCACCACTAGATATTTTTATTTTTTATTTCCCAGTTATATAAGAGAAGGCTTAAAACGTATCGAATACCATAAGCATTAACTTTACCTAACTAAAGTACATCTTTGAAAATGTCGATGATAGGTCTTTATGAGCATCTCCATATGAATTAGTCGCCCAGTTTGCTAGGAGTACTTAGGGATGGCATCCGGGTTAGATCAGCCCGCAACCTGCCCAATCCAACCGGGTCAATCTGAATCGGAGAAATTCCAATATCAACCTGCTTAATCCGGCCAGCCAATCCGCAATCCTATTCAAATCCGTCCGAATCCGACCCGTGGGTTTGTGGATTCGACCCATTTGAATTTTTTTAATATATTTTTTTTGTGCCAAATATATGTATATATATATATGTATACATATATTGAAAAATATATGTATATATATAGGTATACTAGTCTTACCCTGTGCAATTGCACAGACTTTACCAATATATATATATATATATATATATATATATATATATATATATATATATATACATATATATATATATATATATATGGGTAAAAGGGATATGAGCAACTTGCTCATTTAGTAAATGAGCAATTGATTATGTGGCATGCATGTGATACATTGGACAACTAACCTTTTAAGACATTTCCAATCACATGTTTGCCACATCATCAATTGCTCATTTACTAAATGAGCAAGTTGCTCATACCCCTTTTTCCCTATATATATATATATATATATATATATATATATATATATATATATACACTCTAAATTTTATCAAAAATTTGGAAAAATGAGTGAACATCAAAATTAATTGATTATTATCCACTACTCAATTAGACAACCCCCACCCATGCTATTTATAGCCAACTCCACATCCTCACATCTCTCATCTCACCAATGTGGGACTAAAAAATTTCAAAGTTTAAAATCCAAATATATTTAGTCCCACATTGGTAAGATGAGATAAGTGAAAAGATAAAATTTGTTATAAATAGCTAGGGTGGGGTGGGCTAATTGAGTAATAGGATATAAATATCTAGTTAGCAATTAATTTTGTTATTCACAACTATTTAATATAAAATGTACAAATTTTTATTTTTGAAGTTAAAAAAATAAAATAAATTAAATAGCCGAGACAACCCTCGACCTGACTCGACCCGGGTTGGACTCGAATGGGTTCACGGGTTGGGTGGATCAACATTTTGCAAATTCAACCCGGACCGGCTCGATTAACCCTCGAACCCGCCCTACTCGGGTTCCAACCTAGACGGGTTCGACCCAATCGGGGCCGATCGACCAGTTTGCCAACCCTAGCAGTACTATATACGAGTAATTTACACATGAAATATAGAATTTTATAAATATAATTTTTTAAAATAAAAATTTTGATGTAGTCTGGCCTCGTGCAACACAGGTCTAAAAAATATATTTTTAAAAAGGTAAAAATTCTGATTCATACGTGACCTATTTAGAATAAGTGTGACAGAGGGTAAGAGCATCCACATTCGTTTGCTAAAAACTCAAAAAATTTCTTCTTTAGAGCATCCACAGTTGTTTTCTATATCTGCCATTTTGCCATATTATAGCAAACGATGCGCTGCAATCGTTTCTCATTTTGCCATTTTTTGGCAAACTTTCTATTCTCATTTCTCAAATATGAGAAACGAAATGCGCTTTCTCAAATTATAAAGGACGGGATATCATATCCTGTCCCTCCGATTTAATAATTTTTTAATCAATTCAGACGGAAGATCATATCCCGTCTCAATAATTTTCAAATATTTTTTTAAAAAATTGGTCGGACGGGGATACATACCCCGGACGGGGTATGATACCCCGTCTCTCCAAATAAAAATATATATTTTTTTTTATATAATAGCCTCAGACGGGGAATGACACCCCGGCCGGGGTATCAAACCCCGTCCCACTCATTTTCTAAATTTTTTTTCTATTTTTTTGATTATAGAACCCAAGAAACCCCTAAATCATCCTCATCAATGGCGGACTGGTCGTCCCTCCCACCCGACGTCCTCTGCCTACTCTCCGATCTCCTCCCTTTCGCCGGCGACTTCCTCTTCCGCTGCGTCTGCAAATCCTAGCACTCCGCCGTCCCCCGCCGCCCCCTCCACCCCATCTACCTTATCGCCAACCACCGCAACAATTCATCAACCCTAGCCTTCTTCAACCTCCCCTGCATCGAGATGCGTGCTCTGGAGATCACCGGCCATTGCCGCAGCTCAGCCCACGGCTGGCTCGCTCTCCTCCTTGCTGATGAGCCATCCATCACTCTCTTCAACCCCATCCTCCATCGTCGAATCAAGCTCCCATCTTTCTCTCAAGAAACTGCGCGTTTTGACACCAACAAAGTTCTCTTATCATCAGACCCATCGTCAATGTGGTGGTCTTCGTCTTCTTCATCATCGTCGTTGTCGTCGTCAGTTGGTGTGGTTTTGGCGATTCGGCATGATTGGAAGATGATATAGTTCTGTAGAGTTGGGGATAATTATTGGAACGTGATTAAGTTTTTTTTTTTTTTTTTTTTTTTTTGTTTGTTGAGAGACGGGGAATCACCTTTTTAAAATTAAAAAAAGAGGGACGGGATATCATATCCCGTCTCTAATCCAAATGAGAAAAATATAGCAAAGCACGACTGCACGATACGCATCCAATGTTATTACTGTAGCTGCCATTTTATAACAAATGAGAAAAACGACTGTGGATTCTCTTAGCAATGATATCTCCACTATCGTTCGCTGAAAACCTATTTTTTTAGAAAAGTAATAAACAATGAACTTCTAGATATAGCATCATAATTTATCAATCGCCAAAATATAAAAGACGGAAGAAGGTCTTCTGTATCTGAATTCTTTAATATATTTTTTCCAAAAAATTACTAAAATGCCATTAAAACATTTACCAAAATGACATTAAAAAAATTAAATTAAATGCTCGGACGGAAGATGTTCTTCCGTCCAGCAACTTTCCCTCAAATTTTTTTCACAATTTACCAAAATGTCATCCACATATTTACGAAACTGCATTTCATCAATTTAAAATTTAAAAAAAAGTGTCAAATGGAAGATCATCTTCCGCATGACAACTTTTTTATTTTAAAAAAAAACAAAAAAATTCACAGGCGGAGAATGTTCTTCCACCTGTTATTTTTTATATTAAAAAATTTTTAAAAACACGTTAGGTGGTGGATGTTCTTCGATCTGAATATTTTATTAATATTTTTGTTCAAAATATGACTTAAACAATAGCTTGGAAACTCTTTCCATTGCTCTTTTCGATTATCAAATACCAATATTTTATAGCAACGACGGTGAATGCTCTAACAGACTAAGTTGGTAATAGTAGTAAATTTGAGGGACTAATTGGAAAAGTAAGTTTAATGATGATGATGATGATGATGTGGGTGTAGAGTAGGGTAAAGTTGATTCTGTGGGTGGAGTGGACCGGCCATTAATTCGTCCCACGTCATCTCATGGTCATTAAATTTTGTGTAGGGTGGCAGTTTTCGTAAATTATGGGGACGATGAATGGGAATGTGAATGTGAGCCCTCCGTTTTAAAATATAAGTTATTTAGTTTTTATTTTATTTTAAATATAAGTTACTTTATATTTTTGAGACAAATATTTTATCATTCCTAAATATTTGTTAAAATATTTTTTTTTGTGAGATTTTCAATTTTATCCATATCTTTTTTTATACAATGAGTAATATTAAAATTATATAGGATGACAAATTGAATATTTTATAATTGATAGCTCATTTCGAGCATTCACTATCGTTGATGCTAAAATATGCATATATAGCAATTTAGGAAATAACATTTGAAGGAGAGCGCTGAGTCGTTAAAGCCAAATTTAGAAGAGACAGAAGATGTTATTCCGTCTAATAATATTTTTCAAAAATTTTTAAAAATGGCATTTTCGTAAATATTCAATGGCATTTTTTGTAAATTTGAAAAGAAAAGTTTCTGAAGAAAGTTATCGGACGGAAGATCATCAGAGATTTTTTATTCTATAATGGTATTTTCGTAAATATTCAATGACATTTTTGCAAATTTGAAAAAAAATTCTGAAGAAAGTTGACGGATGGAAGAATCCGTCCCTCTTAAAAAAATAAAAAAAATAATAGAAGGAGGATCGTCTTCTGTCTTCTATATTTAGTAATCGTCTAAAGTCGCTGCTATCTTTACCAGTCGATTATTCACTTATATTCTAAATTTTTGGGTTTTAACAAACGATAATGAAGAGTTTTTTCAACCCAATTGCTAAATTTTGGGTTTTTAGCAAACGATGGTGGATGCTCTTATGAGCTTTAAAAAAAATGTTATTACTTTTTGTTAATCCTTTTTTTTCTTAATACGCGTGTAAAAACCTAGAATGCCTTATATTTTGAAATTGAGGGAGTAGTATTAGGTGTAAGCCAAAACCACTTTATGTAAATCAAATCTAAGACAAAACAAAAACAAATTTTCATGTATACTCTAATCGCCATATGAATATACATGAATGGAAGCGGAAGCGATAAAATGAAATCAATAATCGTACCTCCAGCCATTGCCGTTTAAAGCCTGAAACCGTTTTCGCCAAAAGCCTCTTGATGTTGTCAATCTCAATTTTGATTCCAAACTCTCCTTTCTCACTTTAGATGGTGTATATCAGAATTGTATATGAGAGTGAGTTTGGTGACCTTTTCATTCTCATCTTTATACTACTCTAGCCATCATAGAGTAGTTATGATAATTGCAAAAATAGTGGGGGGTTTCCTAAAATGATGGGAGAGAATCATGGGAAAGTTTCTTTAATCAATTGTAACTTTCCTTTTAAATGGATCACATAAATCATGGGGAAGTTTCTTTAATTAGTTGTAACTTCCCATTTAAATGAATCACATAAATCATGGGGAAGTTTCTTTAATCAGTTGTAACTTCCCATTGAAATGGATCACATATTTGTCCACATAATTAATTAATCAAATTAATTATTACATTTGATTAAGTGGAAAATAAATAAAACATCTAACATTCTCCCACTTGATCCATTTAACGAGAGAGACTCCGTATACGAATCATGGCGACTAATTCTCTTTAAGAGCAAGAATTAATCTTCCATGTATCACAATATACTTAGTCTTTCACCACCCACACTTAACTTAATGAGTAGACCATATGTTTACTCTAGGTCAAACATAATGATATTTCTCAACAAAATAACCAAAATAAGTACGTACACAATTCCAAATGATAAATAATCCAACTAAATGAAAGTTCCAGACAAACACAATGAATGTGCTACATAATAGAACCAAGTCCCATCCTGATTACATGATCCTTGAATCCTTTAACATGCATGCCTCTAGTCAAGGGATCAGCTATCATCAATTCAGTGTTAATGTGCTCAATGATCACTTTCTTTTCCTGCACACGTTCCTTTACGGCTAGATATTTTATGTCGATGTGTTTACTTCGACTTCCACTCTTATTATTCTTAGCCATAAAGACAGCAGCTGAATTGTCACAATACATTCTTATCGGTCGGCTAATAGAGTCAACAACTCTTACCTCAGATATGAAACCTTTCAGCCATACACCATGTGAGGTAGCCTCAAAACAAGAAACGAACTCAGCTTCTATCGTAGAAGTGGCTGTCAAGGTCTGCTTGGCACTCCTCCAGGATATAGACCCGTCAGCTAGCATGAACACATATCCTGATGTGGATTTACGTGAATCATTGCAACCACCAAAGTTAGAATCGGAGTAGCCTACCACCTCAAGACTATCAGTCCGCCTATACATAAGCATGTAATCCTTAGTACCCTTAAGGTACCTCATTACTTTCTTCGCAGCCTTCCAATGATCGATGCCTGGGTTACTCTGATATCTTCCTAATACTCCAACGGCATATGAAATGTCGGGTCTAATACAGACCTGAGCATACATAATGCTACCAACAGCTGAAGTATATGGAACATTTTTCATTCGTTCCCTTTCAATGTCATTCCTGGGGCATTGGTCCAAACTGAACCGATCACCTTTCACAATGGGTGCTATACTTGGTGAACAATCTTTCATACCGAATCTTTCTAAGAACTTATTGATATAGGCCTCTTGAGACAAACCCAAAATGCCTCGAGATCTGTCTCTATGGATCTTTATGCCGATGACATAAGATGCCTCGCCCATATCTTTCATATCAAAGTTACTTGAAAGAAATTGTTTCACCTCATATAGCAACCCTTTATCATTGGTTGCTAACAAAATATCATCCACATATAACACAAGGAAACAAATCTTGCTCCCACTAACCTTAAGGTATATACATTGATCCATAACATTTTCTTCGAACCCAAATGAAGTAATCACTTTATGGAATTTCACATACCATTGTCGGGAAGCCTGTTTCAACCCGTATATGGATTTATTAAGCTTACAAACCAAATGTTCACCCTCTTTAGAGAAGAATCCTTCAGGTTGTTTCATATAAACCTCTTCCTCTAAATCACCATTGAGAAATGTCGTTTTCACATCCATTTGGTGTAGCTCAAAATCAAAATGAGCTACTAATGCCATCACCACTCGGAAGGAATCTTTCTTTGATACAGGAGAGATAGTCTCATTGTAATCGATTCCTTCCCTTTGAGTGAACCCTTTGGAAACAAGTCTAGCTTTATGTCTCTCGATGTTGCCATGCGAGTCTTTCTTTATTTTAAAGACCCACTTGCATCCAATGCCTTTTTCACCATTTGGCAACTCGACAAGATCCCAAACTCGGTTAGAAGCCATAGAGTCCATCTCATCTTTCATGGCATTCATCCATAAGTTTGAATCTGTAGAACTTATGGCTTGTGAAAATGACATAGGATCATCATCGGGTCCAATATTATAATCCAATTCTTGCAGATACATTAAATAGTCACCAGAAATAGTTGATTTCCTTGTTCTAGTAGATCTCCTCAATGGAACTTATTCATCCTCAGGATGAACTGTTTGTTCCTCATTACCATCATGATCTATTAGATTGTTGTCAACTTGTAGAACCTCAATAGTTGGCTGTCTAACACGCAATTTAGCTTGAGGTGCGTGAATGACAATCAACTTGTCACTTGAAACAGTGGGTGGAAGTTGATCATAATCCTTTTCAGGAACAATGTCCTGAAATTGATCACTCCCACTAATCAAGTCATTCTCAAGAAATTTAGCGTTTCTTGATTCCACAATTCTGGTATTATGAGACGGACAATAGAATCTATAACCCTTAGACCTTTCAGCATATCCAATGAAATACCCACTAATGGTCCTTGGGTCTAGCTTCTTCTCTTGTGGGTTGTACACTCTCACCTCAGACGGGCATCCCCAAATGCGTACATGTTGCAAACTCGGTTTCCATCCTTTGAATAGCTCAAAAGGCATCTTTGAGACGGCCTTGGAAGGAACCCGGTTTAATATGTACACTGCCGTCTTAAGAGCTTCTACCCATAAAAATGATGGAAGTTTAACATTACTCCTCATACTTCTCACCATGTCCATTAAGGTTCGATTTCTTCTTTCTGCTACACCATTCTGATCTGGAGAACCAGGCATGGTGTATTGGGCAACAATTCCATGCTCTTGAAGAAATCTTGCAAATAAACCTGGTGCTTGTCCGTTCTCGGTGTATCTACCGTAGTACTCTCCACCTCTATCTGATCTCACAATCTTAATGTGCTTATCACATTGTTTCTCTACCTCAGCCTTAAACAATTTAAAGGCATCCAAAGCTTCGTCTTTAGAACGAAGTAAGTAAAGATACATATATCGTGAATAATCATCTATGAAGGTGATAAAGTATTTCGGATCATTAGCGTTCATGTCTGGACAACAAATATCCGTGTGTATGATCTCTAATAGGTTTGAACTCCTTTTGGCACCAATTTTGTGTTTGTTAGTTTGCTTTCCCTTAATGCAACCAACACAAGTATCGAAATCAGTAAAGTCTAAAGTACCAAGTACCTCATCCTTTACCAATCTCTTAACTCTCTCAATGGAGATATGTCCCAATCTCCGACGGCACAAAATAGAGGAGTCCTCATTTATAATACATCTTTTTAACCCAGTATTAACATGCATAGAACTATTAGTGATATCATTTTGCAAACAAAGACGATATAAACCATCAGACAAAATACCAAATCCAATAACTTCAGAATTTCTGAAAATACTGAAACCAGAATATGAAAAACTAAAGGAAATTCCCAAAGGTACAAGTCTTGAAACTGAAATCAAGTTTCTAGTGAAACCTGGTACATAAAATGTCTTTTCTAAATGCAAACTAAAACCACTACTTAAAATTAAACTGCATGTCCCAAAGGCCTCCACATGTGAACCGGTCTGACTACCCGAATAGATGTAGTGTTCACTTCCCATTGGTTTCCTTAGGTTTGTCATACCCTGCAAGGTATTCGAAACATGGATTGTAGTACCAGAGTCAATCCACCATGTATTATAATTAATATTAACCATATTAGATTCATAAACAAATGCTAGGAAATTACCTTTCTTCTCAAGCCAAGTCTCAAACTTCATGCAGTCTTTCTTCATGTGTCCCTTCTTTTTACAAAAGAAACACGTAGACTCCTTCTTTATACCTTGGTTTGTTGAAAGCTTTCCCTTTTCCTTAATGTGATCCTTTCTCTTCTTTGAAGAAGAGGCAGTAGTAAGGTTCACCTTTTCTCCCTCTTCCATCCTCAATCTGCCCTCCTCTTGAACACACATGGTCATAAGTTCATTAATTGACCATTTATCCTTATGTGTATTATAAGAGATCTTAAAAGGGCCATATTGTGGAGGGAGAGTGCACAAAATGAAATGTACTAGAAAAGATTCAGACATGGTAACTTCCAAATCCTTAAGTTGGGCCGCATTATCCCTCATGCGCATGATATAATCACGCACACACTTAAACTCATTGTGCCTCATGGATGAAAACTTCATAATTAAGGTGCTAGCAAGAGCTTTGTCAGAATCTACAAACTGCTCATCAATGGCTTTAAGGAGATCTTTAACCTTAGTATGCTTATCGACAGAACCCCGAATGCTAGCACAAAGTTTGGTCTTTATGAACATAACTGAGAGGCGATTAGATCGCTCCCACTTTTCATAAAGATCAACTGCAACTGGAGTGCTAGTCTCAGTTATACTAGGGGGTTCGTCCTTCCGAATAGCATAGTCGATATCCATCCACCCCAATTGCAGAAGCACTCTTTCTTTCCACACCTTATAGTTATCACCCTTTAATTCAGGAATGTCACAATTGACATCAGAAATGTTCCCGGATAAAATTGCTGCAAAGAAATATACATACATGCTTGTAAAAAAAAATTTGAGACTTAACTTTATCATGTTTTACCAATGCAAATCATGAATAAAAATATGAATCTAGTGACATAAAACCTGCCTGTGGGCTAAAGTCCTACTCAAAATTAGATTCATAACTATATGATAAAACTATTAAACCATATTCATTCCTTAATTCCTGTGGGTATATTAAGGAACATAATTCAATATTTCACCCTAATTAATCATACAAATATAATAAAATTTCCTGTGGGCATATTTCATCATATTACATATGATTAATTATAAATTAATGTCTAGTTTCAATATGTGATTTCATAAGAAATTTTAAATAACTAGAGATGCTGTGGCTACTCTCCAATTACTAAAATTAACAAATCACTCGACATATTTTCTTTAATAATTTGATCATGTACAATTAAAAGAAGCAAATTCTGTAAAGTGCTTTAATTGTACACCTCATAATGTTGACCAAATTCATTTATCTACATGATACTGGTAGCAAGAACAAAAGAATAACCACTAGCATTAGTATCAAAAAAACTTTATCTAGTTATTTCTTTTGTGAAATGAAATAATAGGCAAGGCAGAGATAAGTTTTTGGCTCTGATACCAAATGTAAGCCAAAACCACTTTATGTAAATCAAATCTAAGACAAAACAAAAACAAATTTTCATGTATACTCTAATCGCCATATGAATATACATGAATGGAAGCGGAAGCGATAAAATGAAATCAATAATCGTACCTCCAGCCATTGCCGTTTAAAGCCTGAAACCGTTTTCGCCAAAAGCCTCTTGATGTTGTCAATCTCAATTTTGGTTCCAAACTCTCCTTTCTCACTTTAGATGGTGTATATCAGAATTGTATATGAGAGTGAGTTTGGTGACCTTTTCATTCTCATCTTTATACTACTCTAGCCATCATAGAGTAGTTATGATAATTGCAAAAATAGTGGGGGGTTTCCTAAAATGATGGGAGAGAATCATGGGTGTGACAGTGTAAAAATGGCCTGAGGCCCATCCAGGGCCCAATACAATTCCTACTCAGAAGAGCAAAAATTACAACCTGGTTCGGCTCCGGACCACTTCAGGGTCGGCGCCGAACCTCGTGTTTTCCCTCACAGTGCCGGCCTCCTCGTGCTGACGAGCCTCAGTACCCCCCGGAGTCCGATCCGGAGCAGTCCCTCAGGCCGTCCCCCCTCTCTGGCGGGGCAGAAGAATGACCTGGCGCAGCCTAGGCCCTCCGATTCCCCCAGAGGCACAGAGGACTCACGATGGGCCACGTCAGCTCCAAATACCACCAAGGGTTTCGCCACGTCAGCCCTATACCACTCCTGGTATCGCCACAACCGCCCTAAACCCCCTGGGCCTTCTGCCACGTCAGGCCCATGGGCTTTCGGATCCAAACCCGGCCCCCAAGCGGAACCAAACCCGGTTGGGATTCTCTATAAATACTAGACCCTCACCCACCTTTTGGAGGTAATCAATCTTTTGCCACTCAAATATACCTAGTTATTGCTACTCTCTCACAGAGACTGACTAGAGCGTCGGAGGGTCCGCCACCGGGACAAACCCCGGTGTTTCAGGACCGTCTGCAGGTACACGAGACCTCAGATCCGACCCTTCCGATCCGAGCCCAACCTTCAACGTCTTTCAGAGCTCATTGTAGGCCCCAGAAGGTCAACCGAAGGTCGGCAGACGAGCGGCAATCTCCTTCAATACAAATTGAGCTCGAACTCACACCTGGTGCTTCCACACGTGTCTCAGAAATAAACAGCATCAGGTTGGCGCCGTCTGTGGGAACTGCTGCTCCAGAAGCCGATCCGACCCAGACCCTCAAAGGCCATCAACAGCCGAATTCTCATGGCCTCCAAAGGCAAGGGGGCTGCTTCCTCCGACAACCAACGGGACTCGCCCCCACCCACCGATAAAGCCAGGCCACGCGCATCGAAACACAAGGCTCCCTCTCGGGGGTCCCAAAAAAGCGCCGGCCGGCCAGCCCAGCCCGACCTCCGGGGAATAATCCTCAACCGCAAGATTACCCGCCGCAGGGGAAGGGCCGCTTCCAACCCGGTCCCGAACCATCCGAGACCGCCGCCCGAGGTACGAAGGTCCGCGCTCAGCCGAGTCGGAAGACAACCCTCGGACCAGCCATACCGAGTCGGTGGAGCCCCCGTCACTCACAAGGAGCTCCAAGACTTCCGAAGAGAAATTCTGGGAGCCCTCCGACGGACCCCCAGGGAAGAAACCCCCCATTCCCAAGCAGGGTCGGACGCCGAAACCAGCGCGTCCCACCCTTCAATAACCCAGCCTCAGGAGGACGACATTCTCCTAAGGCGCCTACAAGGGATGGAGGATCGCCTCGATCACATAGGGGACGACGGAAAAAGAGCGACTCAGGGGTACAAACCTGTCCGTCCTCCCTTCTCCACCCCCATCCTCCAAGCAGAAATACCCAGGAATTTCCGACCCCCTCAGTTCGAGACCTACGACGGCGAGGGAGATCCTGCTGATCACATGGGGGGTTTCAAAACCCTCATGATGATTCACAGCGCCTCGGATCCCCTGCTATGCCGAACCTTCCCGGCCACCCTTCGGGGTCCCGCTCGTGAGTGGTTCTCAAAGCTCGCCCCTGGCTCCGTTTACTCCTTCGGCCAACTCGAGGGCAATTTTCTCGCCCACTTCATCACCAGCCGAAAAACCGAAAGGACCAGCACCTCGTTACTCGGACTCAAACAGTTAAAGGGGGAATCACTCAGAGTGTTCGTCCGGAGATTTACCGCTGAGGCGAGGTCGGCCTCCTCCCTCGACCCGGGCGTCGCTTCAGCGGCTTTCCGGCACAACGTCCGTCACGAACAACTGAAGGCTTCTCTGGCGAAGAAACCCCCCGTCAACTTCCCCGACCTCCTCGGTAGGGTCGAGATATACATTAGGGCAGAAGAGGCCCTCAACCCCGAAGGTACCAGGGATGACGCCGGGAAGGGAATGCGGAAGACCGAAGAAGTCGAACCGTCGAAGAAAGCTCCAAGGGACCCGGGGGCCATGAAGAAGGTCCCGCCGACCCCCCGCTTCGAGAGATACACTCCCTTGACGCACAACACCTCCGCCATCCTCCTAGAAATCGAAGACAGAGGCATTGTTCGACTACCTCCCCGACCTAACAAAGACAAGGACCGAGATCAGCGCTTCTACTGCCGCTTCCACCAGGACCATGGACACGACACAGATCAATGCCGGGCCCTGAAGGACGAGATTGAGGAACTCATCTCCCGAGGGTACCTCCGAGAGTTCACCCGAGAAGTCCCGCGGAGTCGGCAAGATAACAGGAAGAGGATACACTCTCCCCCGAACCCCCCTCCGAGCCGCATACCGTGTCGGGATCCCAAGTCCGAGGGAACCGCAAACGCACCGTTTATCTTACATTGAGCCAATGGAGGGCTAAGAAGAGGAGAATCAGATACGTTCCGAAAAGCCTTCCTCCGGGGGATGAGTTCTGTCCAAGACGATCCCACTCCCGAGCTACAAACCGCGCCAATCTCCTTCCCAGGGGAAGACCTCGAATGCGTTCGCCTCCCCCACTGCGACGCCCTCGTTATCAGCCTCCGCACGGCTAAGTGGGAAGTTCGCCAGATCTTTGTCGACTACGGCAGCTCGGCGGACATTCTTTCCCTCAAAGAGCCTTAGAGAAACTGAAGGTACCTAGAGGCAAGCTCCAACCGGCCGGGTGCACCACATGGGTTTTACGACATCCCTATCGAGCTAGAAGGGATCGTCACAATGCCAAGACAGCTAACAACGCCGTGCTCGGCCGAACCAGATTATGCTCCCTCCAAGCGATGCCTTCGGCCTACCAGTCGGAGCTTGAATCTTCCACCTCACCCGGGGTCGGTGCCTTCCGAAGTAGCCAAGAAGCAACGCGGTCGTGCGGCATGACCATCGACGGAGGAGCAATGCCCCCTCCCCCCCCAATGCCGTCACGCTCTAACCTAAGGAGGACAGCCCTACCGCCGAACCGGAGAGGTTCCCCCTTGACACCTAGCACCCAGTGAACTCCTGCAAAGAGCAAGTCTAGACATTAACTTAACTGGAAGTAAACCTTGTGTAAAGCTTTCCTTTGTATAGGACCGTTCTTAGCGGCCCCCCCCTATCTTATACTAAGGAAATCTCGTTGCATCATACTCCAAACACCCCGGCAGACCCGACCTAATACCCGGTTAGGGGGTCGACTCCCAAGGCGTCACCTCGCCCCACTCCAATTCCTCGCGAAACAAGAAGGCCGAGCCACATCCCCGTCATCACTTTATATACCATCAACCGAGGCAAAGGCCGTTACAGAAATACTCCCCTCGTCTCGAGCGGCACGCCGCATCAGAACGACGGGGACCCGCCACGGGAAGGGAAACTGCAACCTACGAAGTGAGCCAACTCGAAGCACCTAAGCGGGGAAATCCGGAAACGACTGGCACCAAAACCCATGGCAAGTCCGAATTACTTTTTTATATATATATAAACACAAAAAGGCGGGGGCCAGTCCGCGGGAGGCAAATACAATCGAAAGGAGGAAAGAAGAAAGAAAAACAAAACTATACATCTCGGTTTCCCTCCTCGACGCCGATCGGGCTCACAGAACGATCATCAGCCGGGTGGTCCACAAGCCCCTCTACGGCAGGGACCTTCGGAGTCCCGTCAATCTCCATGTCATACTCGAAGTTCGACAGATCGAAGGTCAGATAGAAATGCCTCACGTGACTGAGCGCCTTCGCGTAGCACTCATCCTGGGCGGCTATCACCATCCGCTGGCCCGCATCCGTCAGCTCTTTCCTCTCCTTGGCAAACACGGCTAGTAGCTCCCCCTTCTCCCTGGCAAACTTCCTCTTCAAAGAGGCCACCCTCTTCTCCCACTCGGTGTCCTTGGCCTCGAGCTCCAGCTTCATCTGCTGCTCCCTCTGACGCGAACCCTCGAGCTCGATCCGCATCTCCTTCATCCCTCGTCCGCTCTTGTCCGCCCGAGCCCGCTCTTGTAACAGGGACGCTTCGTAGAGATTCTTTACATTAGCCCCCTGCATACAAGCCTGCGGCCGAAAGAAGCGGATTAGAAGCAAACTCCTAAGGCAAGACCAAACGGAGAGGGGGAGGTCGACGAGCTTACCGACACGGTAGCCTGCGCCAGGCGCGTGAATGCCACCTCCACGGGCTCGTTCTCCATCATCTGGCGATCGCGAGGCGTTGCCAGCTTCTCCACCACCTCTACGGCCTGGGCTTCCTCGGTCAGACAATCGCTCATCCGAACCGACCAATCCGGCACCCACCGCTGCCGCAACAACTCCACCACCGGGTCCTCCTCCTCCCCTACCAAGGGACCTTTCCCCTTGTCAAGATCGAACGGCCCCGCCGAGCCCTTACCCCTCAAAGGGGCACCCCCCATACCCATCTCCGAACGAGTACTCTTCGCCCTCGGCTCAAGCGGTGCCTCAGAGATAACAAGGGGAAGCTCCCTCGGCCTCTTCGCCGCCTCCGCCTTCTTCTTCTCGGCGTTTTCCTTCTTCATGGCGAGCCGCCTTGCTTGGATCGATGCCTCATCCATATCTGCAGAAAAAACCATTAAGAACAATGAGCGAGAATGTACGAAAGGATCGAGGGAAAAGAAACAACTACATACGGAGAACGGCGGGGCTCAGTCCAACGCTCGCCAGGCGAACCTCCGTCACCTTCGTCCAATTAATACTAGGGGACAAACGAAGACACTCTACAAACCCCCACTCCTCGACCGTCAGATCTCCCTGCCCCAGCGCAGGATAACTCGGCTTGGAATAATTCCATCGAGTCGGAATGTCCCAGGGCTCTTCACTCCGGATTACCAGATACTTTTTTCTCCAGTCCTTAAGAGAGTCAGGACGGCTATGAACAACCTTCCTCCTACTCCGGGGGGAGATATAGTAAACCCCCTCGGCTGCCGAACAAAGTGCCAGCAACGCTCGGAACACGTTCAAACGCAGGGGTACCCGTTGTTCCTCGCACATCAGTACAAAGCTGATTATCTGCTCCCAAGAGTTCGGCCCGTACTGCATCGGCGCCAGAGAGGCCCAGTTCAACACTTCCCGAACAAACGGATGGATCGGCAGCCTCAGTCCAGAAATAAACGCGTCCACAGGGAAGACACAGTACCAAGCAGACAGGGGATCGGTTGGGCGAAGAGTAGAGCTCGGTAGCATCAACTCGTAACTAGGCCCTATGTGGTACGCCAATTGCAAGACTTCCAAATCCCCGCCATCCAATGCGGTCAGAATCGCGTCCATCAACACTCTCGTCCGGCTCGGCGAATAGGCCTGCACACCAAAGAGCTCCTGGTCGGACAGGTCGTCCGGATACTGACGGAAATGCTTCGGCTGCGCGGGCGAACCAGTCCCCCGGCTCGAGCCACAAGTTCCCCACCCTACCTTCCTCGGAGCCTTCTTCCTCTTCTCGGACCGCTCCGACGAAGGAGTGAATAAGGGCCCCCGACCAGTCGGCGTGGAGTTCGGGCCTGCCCCCGGAACCATGGATCTCCTTACAATGCCGCCCTCGCCTCTCTCACCCTCGGCAGCCGGCTCCAAAACACGGACGTCGTCCGAACCATCAGTCGCTTCCTCCGACCCACTACTCTCCACCACGAAGGGACGACGAGAGCGCGACAACCTCGCACCATGTGCCGCCTCCTCAACCACCGGTTCCTCCCACGAAACCGTGTCAGAAGACTCGTCAGCATGCACTGACTCCTCCTCGAGTACGGGCTCCTCCCAGGACGTCGAGTCAGAGATAGGCTCCACCCCCCCAGACGTCGACGCTGATGAGCCAGACTGAGCCCTATCCATCTATGCCTAGACTAAGTAGGCTTGCTAACTCACCTGGGGTTACTTCGGAAGGGCAAGTCCGGTACAGCAAGACGCGAAGATGAGCGCTGAAGTGTTGAAATATTTTATTTTGAAAAAGAAAGGAACGGACAAATAGGGAAGAGGGGGGACTATTTATGGGAGATAGAAGCGACTCCTCGATTCCCGCGAGTGCTGTTCACCTATCCAACATGTAACCGCCGCCCAAGAATTCGCGCCACATCCTCGAAACGTGCGACGCTGACATCATCCATTGACAGGCTGGCAGCCAGTCAAAGAGGTCAGCGCGGAAGGAGTATTCAGAGGAGAGAACATTTTCATTTTCAAGATTTAAGGCGCCGTCCTTAGACAGACGCCCCGAGCTCCGAGACTGGGTCGGTTCCTCTTTCACCCGCGAACAGCTCGGTGCTTACAGCGTCGTCGGCCGAAGACCCGAACTGTTCCCGGGTGAGACGGAAACCGCCTCAACCTGGAGCCCTATCGGAACACAGAATAGTCAGCCTCCAATCGGAGAACTACTCATCTACCCGGGGCCCCAAAGCTTCAAGACGCCCCCCTCGGAAAGCACCCCGGTCAAAAGCAGATCAACACCCGAAGGCCGAAAGAAGTGCTCCATTCCGAGCCAGTTGATGCAACTGCAAAGGCCCACCCTACTCCAGCAACCGAACCTTCGCAGTTGCAAACAACCGGCCCGGAACGCCCTTCATCCCTCTCGGAAGGATAGAACCTCCGCTATGGCAGACGGCTCACCCTTCGACGTTCGGTCGTTATCCCTCTCGCCCGGACCCCCCCTGGATCTGACCGCCACCTCAGGGCCATCAGATCCAAGAGAAGATCGGGCGACAAAGAAACTACCTCTCCGACAAAACCGGGGGCAAGAATTTTCAAAAAACAGGCGTCCGCCGAAGCAGACACCTTTATGGGCCAAACAGACCACTTTTGCCTGGATTTGAACCACAACGAGAAAGGGGGAGGTGGGTACTTATAAGCCTCCCCCCCAGGGGCCGGCCATTATGATGTGGGGAAAACCAAACGACGGAAGACCATGCGCCATACCGTTATTTAGCGGCGCCATTAACGCACCTAGGAATTGGGAATCTTGCACAGGTCCCAAGGTGCCCCCAAAATGCTTCGCGAAAACAACGGACCACACTACTCAGAGCAACCCCAAGGCACAACGGTTCGCCCCATAACGGCCCGTAACTCCCCCTCACCAGCTCGAGGTCCGGTCTGGCACCAGGATACTCTTCTCAGGAAGAAACAACGGCTCGCCTTCACCCTCACCGACCCGTAATCCCTCGCCAGCTCGAGGTCGGGTCTGGCACCTGGGTACTCTTCTTCGGGAGATCCACCGGCTGGCCATCACCCTTACCAGCCCATAATTCCCCCTCGTCTCGAGGTTCGGTTTGGCACCGGGGTACTCTTCTCAGGAAGAAACAACGGCTCGCCTTCACCCTCACCGACCCGTAATCCCTCGCCAGCTCGAGGTCGGGTCTGGCACCTGGGTACTCTTCTTCGGAAGATCCACCGGCTGGCCATCACCCTTACCAGCCCATAATTCCCCCTCGTCTCGAGGTTCGGTTTGGCACCAGGGTACTCTTCTCAGGAAGAAACAACGGCTCGCCTTCACCCTCACCGACCCGTAATCCCTCGCCAGCTCGAGGTCAGGTCTGGCACCTGGGTACTCTTCTTCGGAAGATCCACCGGCTGGCCATCACCCTTACCAGCCCATAATTCCCCCTCATCTCGAGGTTCGGTCTGGCACCAGGGTACTCTTCTCAGGAAGAAACAACGGCTCGCCTTCACCCTCACCGACCCGTAATCCCTCGCCAGCTCGAGGTCGGGTCTGGCACCTGGGTACTCTTCTTCGGGAGATCCACCGGCTGGCCATCACCCTTACCAACCCGTAATTCCCCCTCATCACGAGGTTCGGTCTGGCACCGGGGTACTCTTCTCAGGAAGAAACAACGGCCCGCCTTCACCCTTACCAGCCCGTAATCCCTCGCCAGCTCGAGGTCCTGTCTGGCACCCGGGTACCCTTCTCAGGAAGGCTCAATGACTTACCATCCCATTTCTACAACCATGAGCACTCCTCCACGGCTAGCTCCCGCACCCCCTGCAGGAGTGGGGGGCTTGTGTGACAGTGTAAAAATGGCCTGAGGCCCATCCAGGGCCCAATACAATTCCTACTCAGAAAAGCAAAAATTACAACCTGGTTCGGCTCCGGACCACTTCAGGGTCGGCGCCGAACCTCGTGTTTTCCCTCACAGTGCCGGCCTCCTCGTGCTGACGAGCCTCAGTACCCCCCGGAGTCCGATCCGGAGCAGTCCCTCAGGCCGTCCCCCCTCTCTGGCGGGGCAGAAGAATGACCTGGCGCAGCCTAGGCCCTCCGATTCCCCCAGAGGCACAGAGGACTCACGATGGGCCACGTCAGCTCCAAATACCGCCAAGGGTTTCGCCACGTCAGCCCTATACCACTCCTGGTATCACCACAACCGCCCTAAACCCCCTGGGCCTTCTGCCACGTCAGGCCCATGGGCTTTCGGATCCAAACCCGGCCCCCAAGCGGAACCAAACCCGGTTGGGATTCTCTATAAATACTAGACCCTCACCCACCTTTTGGAGGTAATCAATCTTTTGCCACTCAAATATACCTAGTTATTGCTACTCTCTCACAGAGACTGACTAGAGCGTCGGAGGGTCCGCCACCGGGACAAACCCCGGTGTTTCAGGACCGTCTGCAGGTACACGAGACCTCGGATCCGACCCTTCCGATCCGAGCCCAACCTTCAACGTCTTTCAGAGCTCATTGTAGGCCCCAGAAGGTCAACCGAAGGTCGGCAGACGAGCGGCAATCTCCTTCAATACAAATTGAGCTCGAACTCACACCTGGTGCTTCCACACGTGTCTCAGAAATAAACAGCATCAATGGGGAAGTTTCTTTAATCAATTGTAACTTTCCTTTTAAATGGATCACATAAATCATTGGGAAGTTTCTTTAATTAGTTGTAACTTCCCATTTAAATGAATCACATAAATCATGGGAAAGTTTCTTTAATCAGTTGTAATTTCCCATTTAAATGGATCACATATTTGTCCACATAATTAATTAATCAAATTAATTATTACATTTGATTAAGTGGAAAATAAATAAAACATCTAACATTAGGTGCACTAGACGACAAAACAAGGTGTAAAGGATGGACCCGATGCTTACGGTGTACACATGGGGGAGTATTTGGTTGGCTATAAAACTTTTTTAAAGTTGTAAGATTACTGTAGAGAAAAGAAATACGTGGAAATGAGTTCTGAAAAAATTGTTTGGTTGGATGTAGAATTACTGTAGCTAGAATAGTTTTATATGAAAGATTATATTTGTTTGAGTTGTACGAATACTCTAACAAAAGTAATTTAAAATACTTTTTAACTTTTGGTTTTATTTGAAACAAACTCTATTAAATTAGATTTAAACTAACTAAACTAAATATCTTAATTAAATTAAACTAAAAAAATCGAAACCCCCAAAAAAATTGAAGCTAAAAAAAATCGGGCGTCCAAAAAACCGAAACCAAAACATAAACTGAAGTAAATAAAAAAAAATCGAACCCAAAAAAAATCCGTAACTCAATCAAAAACTGGAGTTAAAAAAAAAATCAAAAAAAAAACCTAAACAAAAAAAAATCGGGACTTAAAAAAAACCAAAGCTTAAATCTATGTGGGGACTTAGTCCTACATGGGCCAAAATGGTGGATTTTAGAGGTTTATATATGATTTTGTGAAAACTACTAACGCGAAAGAAAAACTCAGAGTTGGAGAAAGAGTGAGGAAAATGTAAGAGTTACATAATGGTGAACAGTGATTTTGCAAGTTTTTTCGGTTCAAAAATGGCCGAAGTGAAATTGCGATAAACGGAAAAAATATTGCATGTTACTGTGGCTACAGTGCGAATCCAAATTCACATAAGTCCAAGCCAACCAAGATATTCCCCCCACCCACCCACCTATTTTGTTTCACAACCAAACACCCTGTTACCGCTAAATCTGGTGTGGGGGTAAACAGACAGAATTTGTGAGTTCGAGGAAAAACCTGAATAGCGAAACCAAACCTGACCCGTCGTTGACTGATCGTTGACTCCCGCCGTTAACCTGCAAAAAGTGCGAGACACCGGGGGGGATCCCGGCGACGCACCCTCCGACGCTCAAGTCAGTAATCAGAAATGATTAAGAAAGAGCGTAAATTGAGAAAATACTGATTACCTCTTAATGGAGATGGATGGGGGGTATTTATAGGCGTCTTAGGGATCAAATTAGGAATGTAATCCCCGTGATTAGATAAGGAATATTCTCCTAGTCATCAGATAAGGCATGTAATCTGATAAGGTATATTCCCTGTAATCAGTTAAGGAATTTTAATCCCTAATCCCCAGTGAAAAGATAGATGTGGATCATGGCCGTTGATTTAGATCTAATCAGGGACCTTGATTGTATCTTGCTGGATCGGGCATGCAGCGGGTTGGAACCCGTACCCAGTTGACGTGGATCCGTTCATGAGTTATTGGGCTTTGAATAAAGACCCAGTTCCCATTTCAGACCCGTTTGTAGGCGAAATTACCGTTTTACCCCTGAGCTTTAAGATTCGTGTCCGATGTGAACGGTCCCGATTTAATCCTATTTTTAGCCATATCACGAGCCCCCCACTCCTAAAGACTGAGTTTGATCAGCCTTTGAGGAGTAGTTTACTGTTCTAATGGCGTACGGGATTTTATCGGTGTTCTTAAGGGAGTTCGGATCTTGTTCGGGGGTGTAACGGTGTTATTCTGGGCTTGTAAAATACCCAAAAATATCCTCAGAATTTTCTGGATTTTTGGTGATTTTTCCAGATTTTTCTGAATTTTTTCTCATTTTTTTGAATTTTTTATTCATTTTCCGGATTAAATAATTAATTATCAAAAATATTAATTAATTATTCTAATTTAATAATTATTTTCTCAGAATTTAAAAATAATTTTTTCTGAATTAATAATCATTTTTAGAATTTTTAATTAATTTTTTTTCGATTTTTTAATTATCTTTTCGGATTTTTTAAATAATAAAAAAAACAATTAAATAAATAAATGAATAATTTAAATATTACCTAGACACGTGGCAGATTTCTGACCGTTCATCATGATCAGTTCCGCGCGCATCGTGAGGCAGATCACGATCGGGACACGTGGCGCGTTTCTGGCCGTCCATCATGATCAGATCTGCGCGCATCGTGAGGCAGATCACGATCGGGACACGTGGCGCGTTTCTGAGCGTCGATCGTGTCACGACGCGAATTTTGAGACGATCGGACGGATCGTGTGGGTCGGCCGATTTTTTCTCCATATAAGAGGGTCGGTTCCATGAACGCTCGGCAAAAAGTGGCGAAGTCCACGTGGACGCCACGTGGCAAGTCAAAGGTTGACTTTTTTACTTCTTTTCTTTTTTTTTTTTTTTTTTTTTTTTTTTTTTCCTCGCGCCAGCTCTTCTTCTCTGCTTTTTCTTTTCTTCTTTTCTCCCGCTCTCTGCTTCTCCACTTCACCTCCGTTCTCTCTCGTCTCCCTTCGACTCCTTCTTCGAGCTTGGTATCGGTGAGCTTGCTGAGTCTTTGGGAGGCGGCGAGGCCATGGCTGTCGAGTTGGCGAAGGAGAACTTGAGCTCGACTGGGCTTCGTCGCCGCGGAGGTTGGCGAGGTTGACGAAGGAGGGAGCTCGCGAGGTTGGAGCTCAGTGAGTGGCGATGACGGCGGAGCTCAGCGGCGACGGCGTCGGAATGGAGCTTGGAGGAATGGAGTTCGGCCATTGATTCGACGGAGACGGAGCTTGCGTGGTTCGGAGCTCGTTGAGGCGGCAATGGAGCTCGACGAGGGAGACGAATCTTGGCGACGAAGCGAGCTCGGCAGATGAGCTTGGCGACGAAGCTTCGTGACGAGTTCGAAGCTCTTGCAGGTGGCGGAGACTTTGTGAGCTCGGCGATGGGAGACATGCTCGAAGGTGGAGGTGTGAGCACTGCGTCGGAGTTTGAAGAAGAAGGAGCTTGATGAGAAGTCGGAGCTCGGCATCGTGGACAGCCATGGCGAAGCTTCGAAGAGGGAGCTGATGGCGAGTGGAGACGAGCTTGGCGACGGAGCGAGCTCGGCAGATGAGCTCGGCGACGAAGCTTCGTGACGAGTTCGAAGTTCTTGCAGGTGGCGGAGACTTCGTGAGCTCGGCGATGGGAGACATGCTCGAAGATGGAGGTGCGGGTTCGTTCGAAGAAGAAGTTGGGTTCTTCAGCTCTGGGGTTTTGGCGCCAAACGTAAGAGGAGAAAGAAGGGGAGTGACGTGGCATTTTGGTTTGGGTTCGGGTCCCCTTAATGGGTCCGAACCCGGCCCCTTGCCTGTCCCTTTTTTTTTTTTTTTTTTTTTTTTTTTGGGGGGGGGGGGGGGGTCTGTGCTGGTGCCGAACTCAAGCCCGTAAAACGGTCGGTGTCAGGAACGCCCGGCAGCGGGTGCCGAACTCAACTGTGCCGAACTCAAGCCCGTAAAACGGTCGGTGTCAAGAACGCTCGGCAGCGGGTGCCGAACTCAACTGGTGCCGAACTCAAGCCCGCAATACGGTCGGTGTCAAGAACGCTCGGCGGTAGGTGCCGAACTCGAATTTTTCCCCCATAACGAGGTCGGTGTCAAGAACGCTCAGCAGTGAGTGCCGAACTCGAATTTTCCCCCCATAACGAGGTCGGTGTCAAGAACGCTCGGCAGTGGGTGCCGAACTCGAATTTTTCCCCCATAACGAGGTCGGTGTCAAGAACGCTCGGCAGTGGGTGCCGAACTCAATTGGTGAGGAACTCAACTGGTGCCGAACTCAAGCCCGTAAAACAGTCGGTGTCAGGAACGCCCGGCAACGGGTGCCGAACTCAACTGTGCCGAACTCAAGCCCGTAAAACGGTCGGTGGCAAGAACGCTCGGCAGCGGGTGCCGAACTCCAATTTTCCCTGCAGAGTTCTTCTTGATTTTCCCGGTGCTACGGAGGTCGGCTCGGGGCTTGCGACCCCTTGTTTCGAAGCTAACTCGACGATCTACGACTTCTCTTTAGGAGTGAGACGAAGATTCACCCTCTTTCATGGTCAAAATAGCCCCGCAACATTCTTGTCTTCATGAAGTTGAGGAGTATTTTGGCTTTTTGCTTGGGATCGGCGACAACTTTGTTGGAGAAGAATGGGAGGAGAGTGAGAGTTTGGGTTTGGATCCTTAACGGGTCTGAACCCGACCCTATAGCCCCCCTCTTCTTTTTGTGTTGTTTGTTTGGTTGCTTGTATATGAGAGCGTTCGGCGAAGGGGTGTCGAGGTCCGATTTTTCCCCCGTAACGAGGTCGGTTCTGAGAACGCTCGGCAGCTGGTGCCGAACTTGATTTTCCCCCCGTAACGAGGTCGGTTCCACGAACGCTCAGCAGTGGGTGCCGAACTTGATTTTTCTCCCGTAACGAGGTCGGTTCCACGAACGCTCGGCAGTGGGTGCCGAACTTGATTTTTCCCCCGTAACGAGGTCGGTGTCACGAACGCTCGGCAGTGGGTGCCGAACTTGATTTTCCCCCGTAACGGGGTCGGTTCCACGAACGCTCGGCAGTGGGTGCCGAACTTGATTTTCCCCCGTAACGGGGTCGGTTCCACGAACGCTCGGCAGTGGGTGCCGAACTGGAATTTTCCCCCGTAACGGGGTCGGTTCAACGAACGCTCGGCAGTGGGTGCCGAACTGGAATTTTTCCCCATAACGAGGTCGGTGCCACGAACGCTCGGCAGCTGGTGCGGAGCTTGATTTTTTCCCCCGTAACAGGGTCGGTTCCACGAACGCTCGGCAGTAGGTGCCGAACTGGAATTTTTCCCCATAACGAGGTCGGTGCCACGAACGCTCGGCAGCTGGTGCGGAGCTTGATTTTTTCCCCCGTAACAGGGTCGGTTCCACGAACGCTCGGCAGTAGGTGCCGAACTGGAATTTTTCCCCATAACGAGGTCGGTGCCACGAACGCTCGGCAGCTGGTGCGGAGCTTGATTTTTTTCCCCGTAACAGGGTCGGTTCCACGAACGCTCGGCAGTAGGTGCCGAACTGGAATTTTTCCCTGCAGAGTTCTTCTCGATGTTCCCGGTGCTACGGAGGTCGGCTCGGGGCGTGCGACCCCTTATTTCGAAGCTAATTCGAAGATCTACAACTTCTCTTTAGGAGTGAGACGAAGATTCACCCTCCTTCATGGTCAAAATAGCCTCGCAACATCGTTGTCTTCATGAAGTTGAGGAGTGTTTTGGTCGTGGGGATTTTGGAAGAGGAGCTCCACTCCTAGGGGCGGAGAAGCTGTGCTGGGAAAACTCTTGTGCCAGGAAGACCCTTGTAAGAGCCGTGGGAAGACCCATCCTTTGAGGTGAGCAAAACGAAGAGCTTGGCTTTAGGAGAGAGCCATTTGGAAGACAAGTTTGAGGAGCAACTCTAGGAGAGAGTTGTGAGCTCCGATCTTGTTGAGAAGAGGTCCGCTTCGGAGGCGAGCGGAGCAAAGAGCTCGGATCTGGAGGAGAGCTATTTGGACGAGGAGTTTGAGGAGCAACTCTAGGAGAGAGTTTTAGCTCCGAATTCGTTGGAGAAGAGCTCCGCTTTGGAGGCGAGCGGAGGGGAGAGCTCGATTTGTAGAAGAGCCATCTGGAAGAGGAGTTTGAGGAGCAACTCTAGGAGAGAGTTTTAGCTCCGAACTCGCTTGAGAAGAGCTCCGCTTTGGAGGCGAGCAGAGCGAAGAGCTTGGCCCTGAGAAGAGGAAGGGGAGGAGAGGCATTCGGGTTCTCTCCCCTGCCTCGTTCTTTCGCACAGTGAAGAAGAGCAGAAGTGTTGGGTACTTTTGGCGGGAAGACTGAAGAAGGAGAAGAATGAAGGAGCTAAGAAGGGTATGGGTCGGACCGTTGGTATTGGATCCGACCCTGACCCGTTAGCCTCTTTTTCTTCTTGCTCTTCATCTGCTTTGCCGCTCGGTAGATGCATCTTGCTCGGCAAATCCGAGCACGAATTTTGGGGCACATTTTCCGCCACTTTGCTTCTCGGTAGATGAGTAGCTCGGCTCGGATGGTCGTGGGGGCAGTTCGGAATGGCCATCTTCCTCCGGCCCGTTTAAGGACGAGCCGGTGAAGTAAAGTCGAGCCATAGGACCCCGACCATCGTGAGGTTAGTTTGAGGGATGCAGGAGCAGTTTAGAATGGCGAGCTACTTCTAGTCCGCTTAGGAGCGAACTGGCGAAGTAGAATCGAGCCAAGTGTTGGACTCCGATCCATTCAACGGCTGCAGGAGCAATTTCGAACGGTGATCTACTTCCGGCTCGTCTGTGGGCGAGCCGAGGAAGAAGAGTCGAGCCGAGTGCTGGACTCCGAACCATCGTGAGGTTAGTTTAAGGGATGCAGGAGCAGTTTCGAATGGCGAGCTACTTCTAGTCCGCTTAGGAGCGAACTTGCGAAGTAGAATCGAGCCAAGTGTTGGACTCCGATCCATTCAACGGCTGCAGGAGCAATTTCGAACGACGATCTACTTCCGGCTCGTCTGTGGGCGAGCCGAGGAAGAAGAGTCGAGCCGAGTGCTGGACTCCGAACCATTGTGAGGTTAGTTTAAGGGATGCAGGAGCAGTTTCGAATGGCGAGCTACTTCTAGTCCGCTTAGGAGCGAACTTGCGAAGTAGAATCGAGCCAAGTGTTGGACTCCGATCCATTCAACGGCTGCAGGAGCAATTTCGAACGGCGATCTACTTCCGGCTCGTCTGTGGGCGAGCCGAGGAAGAAGAGTCGAGCCGAGTGCTGGACTCCGAACCATTGTGAAGTGCTTAGCAAGTTGTGGGAGCAGCCATGTAGAAGAAGCTGGACTCCGAACTCGTTGAGAAGAGGTCCGCCTTGGAGGTGAGCGGAGCAAAGAGCTCAGCTCTGGAAGAGAGCCATTCGTGAGACGAGTTTGGGGAGCAACTCTAGAAGAGAGTTGTGAGCTCCGAACTCGTTCAGAAGAGGTCCGCCTTGGAGGTGGGCGGAGCAAAGAGTTCGGCTCTAGAAGAGAGCCATTTGGGAGAAGAGTTTGGGGAGCAACTCTAGGAGAGAGTTGTGCGCTCCGAACTCGTCGAGGAGAGGTCCGCTCCGAGGTGAGCGGAGTGAAGAGCTCGGCTCTGGAAGAGAGCCGTTTGGGAGACAAGTTTGAGGAGCAACTCTAGGAGAGAGTTGTGCGCTCCGATCTTGTTGAGAAGAGGTCCGCTTCGGAGGCGAGCGGAGCAAAGAGCTCGGATCTGGAGGAGAGCTATTTGGACGAGGAGTTTGAGGAGCAACTCTAGGAGAGAGTTTTAGCTCCGAATTCGTTGGAGAAGAGCTCCGCTTTGGAGGCGAGCGGAGGGGAGAGCTCGATTTGTAGAAGAGCCATCTGGAAGAGGAGTTTGAGGAGCAACTCTAGGAGAGAGTTTTAGCTCCGAACTCGCTTGAGAAGAGCTCCGCTTTGGAGGCGAGCAGAGCGAAGAGCTTGGCCCTGAGAAGAGGAAGGGGAGGAGAGGCATTCGGGTTCTCTCCCCTGCCTCGTTCTTTCGCACAGTGAAGAAGAGCAGAAGTGTTGGGTACTTTTGGCGGGAAGACTGAAGAAGGAGAAGAATGAAGGAGCTAAGAAGGGTATGGGTCGGACCGTTGGTATTGGATCCGACCCTGACCCGTTAGCCTCTTTTTCTTCTTGCTCTTCATCTGCTTTGCCGCTCGGTAGATGCATCTTGCTCGGCAAATCCGAGCACGAATTTTGGGGCACATTTTCCGCCACTTTGCTTCTCGGTAGATGAGTAGCTCGGCTCGGATGGTCGTGGGGGCAGTTCGGAATGGCCATCTTCCTCCGGCCCGTTTAAGGACGAGCCGGTGAAGTAAAGTCGAGCCATAGGACCCCGACCATCGTGAGGTTAGTTTGAGGGATGCAGGAGCAGTTTAGAATGGCGAGCTACTTCTAGTCCGCTTAGGAGCGAACTGGCGAAGTAGAATCGAGCCAAGTGTTGGACTCCGATCCATTCAACGGCTGCAGGAGCAATTTCGAACGGTGATCTACTTCCGGCTCGTCTGTGGGCGAGCCGAGGAAGAAGAGTCGAGCCGAGTGCTGGACTCCGAACCATCGTGAGGTTAGTTTAAGGGATGCAGGAGCAGTTTCGAATGGCGAGCTACTTCTAGTCCGCTTAGGAGCGAACTTGCGAAGTAGAATCGAGCCAAGTGTTGGACTCCGATCCATTCAACGGCTGCAGGAGCAATTTCGAACGACGATCTACTTCCGGCTCGTCTGTGGGCGAGCCGAGGAAGAAGAGTCGAGCCGAGTGCTGGACTCCGAACCATTGTGAGGTTAGTTTAAGGGATGCAGGAGCAGTTTCGAATGGCGAGCTACTTCTAGTCCGCTTAGGAGCGAACTTGCGAAGTAGAATCGAGCCAAGTGTTGGACTCCGATCCATTCAACGGCTGCAGGAGCAATTTCGAACGGCGATCTACTTCCGGCTCGTCTGTGGGCGAGCCGAGGAAGAAGAGTCGAGCCGAGTGCTGGACTCCGAACCATTGTGAAGTGCTTAGCAAGTTGTGGGAGCAGCCATGTAGAAGAAGCTGGACTCCGAACTCGTTGAGAAGAGGTCCGCCTTGGAGGTGAGCGGAGCAAAGAGCTCGGCTCTGGAAGAGAGCCATTCGTGAGACGAGTTTGGGGAGCAACTCTAGAAGAGAGTTGTGAGCTCCGAACTCGTTCAGAAGAGGTCTGCCTTGGAGGTGGGCGGAGCAAAGAGTTCGGCTCTAGAAGAGAGCCATTTGGGAGAAGAGTTTGGGGAGCAACTCTAGGAGAGAGTTGTGCGCTCCGAACTCGTCGAGGAGAGGTCCGCTCCGAGGTGAGCGGAGTGAAGAGCTCGGCTCTGGAAGAGAGCCGTTTGGGAGACAAGTTTGAGGAGCAACTCTAGGAGAGAGTTGTGCGCTCCGAACTCGTCGAGGAGAGGTCCGCCTCGGCGGCGAGCGGAGGGAAGAGCTTGGCTCTGGAAGAGAGCCATTTGTGAGATGAGTTTGAGGAGCAACTCTTGGAGAGAGTTTTGAGCTCCGAACTCGGTGAGAAGAGGTCCGCCTTGGAGGTGAGCGGAGCAAAGAGCTCGGCTCTGGAAGAGAGCCATTCGTGAGACGAGTTTGGGGAGCAACTCTAGAAGAGAGTTGTGAGCTCCGAACTCGTTCAGAAGAGGTCCGCCTTGGAGGTGGGCGGAGCAAAGAGTTCGGCTCTAGAAGAGAGCCATTTGGGAGAAGAGTTTGGGGAGCAACTCTAGGAGAGAGTTGTGCGCTCCGAACTCGTCGAGGAGAGGTCCGCTCCGAGGTGAGCGGAGTGAAGAGCTCGGCTCTGGAAGAGAGCCGTTTGGGAGACAAGTTTGAGGAGCAACTCTAGGAGAGAGTTGTGCGCTCCGAACTCGTCGAGGAGAGGTCCGCCTCGGCGGCGAGCGGAGGGAAGAGCTTGGCTCTGGAAGAGAGCCATTTGTGAGATGAGTTTGAGGAGCAACTCTTGGAGAGAGTTTTGAGCTCCGAACTCGGTGAGAAGAGGTCCGCTTCGGCGGCGAGCGGAGGGAAGAGCTCGGCTCTGGAAGAGAGCCATTTGTGAGATGATTTTGAGGAGCAACTCTAGGGGAGAGTTTTGAGCTCCGAACTCGTTGAGAAGAGGTCCGCTTTGCAGGGGAGCGGAGTGGAGAGCTCGGCTCTGGAAGAGAGCCATTTTTGAGGAGCAACTCTTGGAGAGAGTTTTGAGCTCCGAACTCGTTGAGAAGAGGTCCGCTTCGGCGGCGAGCGGAGGGAAGAGCTCGGCTCTGGAAGAGAGCCATTTGTGAGATGAGTTTGAGGAGCAACTCTAGGGGAGAGTTTTGAGCTCCGAACTCGTTGAGAAGAGGTCCGCTTTGCAAGGGAGCGGAGTGGAGAGCTCGGCTCTAGAAGAGAGCCATTTGGGAGAAGAGTTTGGGGAGCAACTCTAGGAGAGAGTTGTGCGCTCCGAACTCGTCGAGGAGAGGTCCGCTCCGAGGTGAGCGGAGTGAAGAGCTCGGCTCTGGAAGAGAGCCGTTTGGGAGACAAGTTTGAGGAGCAACTCTAGGAGAGAGTTGTGCGCTCCGAACTCGTCGAGGAGAGGTCCGCCTCGGCGGCGAGCGGAGGGAAGAGCTTGGCTCTGGAAGAGAGCCATTTGTGAGATGAGTTTGAGGAGCAACTCTTGGAGAGAGTTTTGAGCTCCGAACTCGGTGAGAAGAGGTCCGCTTCGGCGGCGAGCGGAGGGAAGAGCTCGGCTCTGGAAGAGAGCCATTTGTGAGATGAGTTTGAGGAGCAACTCTAGGGGAGAGTTTTGAGCTCCGAACTCGTTGAGAAGAGGTCCGCTTTGCAGGGGAGCGGAGTGGAGAGCTCGGCTCTGGAAGAGAGCCATTTTTGAGGAGCAACTCTTGGAGAGAGTTTTGAGCTCCGAACTCGTTGAGAAGAGGTCCGCTTCGGCGGCGAGCGGAGGGAAGAGCTCGGCTCTGGAAGAGAGCCATTTGTGAGATGAGTTTGAGGAGCAACTCTAGGGGAGAGTTTTGAGCTCCGAACTCGTTGAGAAGAGGTCCGCTTCGGCGGCGAGCGGAGGGAAGAGCTCGGCTCTGGGAGAGAGCCATTTGTGAAATGAGTTTGAGGAGCAACTCTAGGGGAGAGCTGTAGCTCCGAACTCGTTGAGAAGAGGTCCGCTTCGGCGGCGAGCGGAGGGAAGAGCTCGGCTCTGGAAGAGAGCCATTTGGGAGAAGGGTTTGGGAGCAACTCTAGGAGAGAGTTGTGTGCTCCGGACTTGTTGAGAAGAGGTCCGCTTTGCAGGGGAGCGGAGTGGAGAGCTCGGCTCTGGAAGAGTGCCGTTTGTGAGACGAGTGCGAGGAGGAGCTCTTGGTGAGAGTTGTGAGCTCCGAACTCGTTGAGAAGAGGTCCGCTTCGGCGGCGAGCGGAGGGAAGAGCTCGGCTCTGGGAGAGAGCCATTTGTGAAATGAGTTTGAGGAGCAACTCTAGGGGAGAGCTGTAGCTCCGAACTCGTTGAGAAGAGGTCCGCTTCGGCGGCGAGCGGAGGGAAGAGCTCGGCTCTGGAAGAGAGCCATTTGGGAGAAGGGTTTGGGAGCAACTCTAGGAGAGAGTTGTGTGCTCCGGACTTGTTGAGAAGAGGTCCGCTTTGCAGGGGAGCGGAGTGGAGAGCTCGGCTCTGGAAGAGAGCCGTTTGTGAGACGAGTGCGAGGAGGAGCTCTTGGTGAGAGTTGTGAGCTCCGAACTCGTTGAGAAGAGGTCCGCTTCGGCGGCGAGCGGAGGGAAGAGCTCGGCTCTGGAAGAGAGCCATTTGTGAAATGAGTTTGAGGAGCAACTCTAGGGGAGAGCTGTAGCTCCGAACTCGTTGAGAAGAGGTCCGCTTCGGCGGCGAGCGGAGGGAGGAGCTCGGCTCTGGAAGAGAGCCATTTGTGAGATGAGTTTGAGGAGCAACTCTAGGGGAGAGTTTTGAGCTCCGAACTCGTTGAGAAGAGGTCCGCTTTGCAAGGGAGCGGAGTGGAGAGCTCGGCTCTAGAAGAGAGCCATTTGGGAGAAGAGTTTGGGGAGCAACTCTAGGAGAGAGTTGTGCGCTCCGAACTCGTCGAGGAGAGGTCCGCTCCGAGGTGAGCGGAGTGAAGAGCTCGGCTCTGGAAGAGAGCCGTTTGGGAGACAAGTTTGAGGAGCAACTCTAGGAGAGAGTTGTGCGCTCCGAACTCGTCGAGGAGAGGTCCGCCTCGGCGGCGAGCGGAGGGAAGAGCTTGGCTCTGGAAGAGAGCCATTTGTGAGATGAGTTTGAGGAGCAACTCTTGGAGAGAGTTTTGAGCTCCGAACTCGGTGAGAAGAGGTCCGCTTCGGCGGCGAGCGGAGGGAAGAGCTCGGCTCTGGAAGAGAGCCATTTGTGAGATGAGTTTGAGGAGCAACTCTAGGGGAGAGTTTTGAGCTCCGAACTCGTTGAGAAGAGGTCCGCTTTGCAGGGGAGCGGAGTGGAGAGCTCGGCTCTGGAAGAGAGCCATTTTTGAGGAGCAACTCTTGGAGAGAGTTTTGAGCTCCGAACTCGTTGAGAAGAGGTCTGCTTCGGCGGCGAGCGGAGGGAAGAGCTCGGCTCTGGAAGAGAGCCATTTGTGAGATGAGTTTGAGGAGCAACTCTAGGGGAGAGTTTTGAGCTCCGAACTCGTTGAGAAGAGGTCCGCTTCGGCGGCGAGCGGAGGGAAGAGCTCGGCTCTGGGAGAGAGCCATTTGTGAAATGAGTTTGAGGAGCAACTCTAGGGGAGAGCTGTAGCTCCGAACTCGTTGAGAAGAGGTCCGCTTCGGCGGCGAGCGGAGGGAAGAGCTCGGCTCTGGAAGAGAGCCATTTGGGAGAAGGGTTTGGGAGCAACTCTAGGAGAGAGTTGTGTGCTCCGGACTTGTTGAGAAGAGGTCCGCTTTGCAGGGGAGCGGAGTGGAGAGCTCGGCTCTGGAAGAGAGCCGTTTGTGAGACGAGTGCGAGGAGGAGCTCTTGGTGAGAGTTGTGAGCTCCGAACTCGTTGAGAAGAGGTCCGCTTCGGCGGCGAGCGGAGGGAAGAGCTCGGCTCTGGGAGAGAGCCATTTGTGAAATGAGTTTGAGGAGCAACTCTACGGGAGAGCTGTAGCTCCGAACTCGTTGAGAAGAGGTCCGCTTCGGCGGCGAGCGGAGGGAAGAGCTCGGCTCTGGAAGAGAGCCATTTGGGAGAAGGGTTTGGGAGCAACTCTAGGAGAGAGTTGTGTGCTCCGGACTTGTTGAGAAGAGGTCCGCTTTGCAGGGGAGCGGAGTGGAGAGCTCGGCTCTGGAAGAGAGCCGTTTGTGAGACGAGTGCGAGGAGGAGCTCTTGGTGAGAGTTGTGAGCTCCGAACTCGTTGAGAAGAGGTCCGCTTCGGCGGCGAGCGGAGGGAAGAGCTCGGCTCTGGAAGAGAGCCATTTGTGAAATGAGTTTGAGGAGCAACTCTAGGGGAGAGCTGTAGCTCCGAACTCGTTGAGAAGAGGTCCGCTTCGGCGGCGAGCGGAGGGAGGAGCTCGGCTCTGGAAGAGAGCCATTTAGGAGAAGGGTTTGGGAGCAACTCTAGGAGAGAGTTGTGTGCTCCGGACTTGTTGAGAAGAGGTCCGCTTTGCAGGGGAGCGGAGTGGAGAGCTCGGCTCTGGAAGAGAGCCGTTTGTGAGACGAGTGCGAGGAGGAGCTCTTGGTGAGAGTTGTGAGCTCCGAACTCGTTGAGAAGAGGTCCGCCTTGGAGGTGGGCGGAGCAAAGAGTTCGGCTCTGGAAGAGGGCCGTTTGTGAGACGAGTGCGAGGAGGAGCTCTTGGTGAGAGTTGTGAGCTCCGAACTCGTTGAGAAGAGGTCCGCCTTGGAGGTGGGCGGAGCAAAGAGTTTGGCTCTGGAAGAGGGCCGTTTGTGAGACGAGTGCGAGGAGGAGCTCTTGGTAAGAGTTGTGAGCTCCGAACTCGTTCAGAAGAGGTCCGCCTTGGAGGTGGGCGGAGCAAAGAGTTCGGCTCTGAAAGAGAGCCATTTGGGAGAAGAGTTTGGGGAGCAACTCTAGGAGAGAGTTGTGAGCTCCGAGCTCGTCGAGGAGAGGTCCGCTCCGAGGTGAGCGGAGTGAAGAGCTCGGTTCTGGAAGAGAGCCGTTTGGGAGAAGAGTTCGGGGAGCAACTCTAGGAGAGAGTTGTGCGCTCCGAACTCGTCGAGGAGAGGTCCGCTCCGAGGTGAGCGGAGTGAAGAGCTCGGCTCTGGAAGAGAGCCGTTTGGGAGACAAGTTTGAGGAGCAACTCTAGGAGAGAGTTGTGCGCTCCGAACTCATCGAGAAGAGGTCCGCTCCGAGGTGAGCGGAGTGGAGAGCTCGGCTCTGGAAGAGAGCCGTTTGGGAGAAGAGTTTGGAGAGCAACTCTAGGAGAGAGTTGTGCGCTCCGAGCTCGTCGAGGAGAGGTCCGCTCCGAGGTGAGCGGAGTGAAGAGCTCGGCTCTGGAAGAGAGCCGTTTGGGAGACAAGTTTGAGGAGCAACTCTAGGAAAGAGTTGTGCGCTCCGAACTCATCGAGAAGAGGTCCGCTCCGAGGTGAGCGGAGTGGAGAGCTCGGCTCTGGAAGAGAGCCGTTTGGGAGAAGAGTTTGGAGAGCAACTCTAGGAGAGAGTTGTGAGCTCCGAGCTCGTCGAGGAGAGGTCCGCTCCGAGGTGAGCGGAGTGAAGAGCTCGGTTCTGGAAGAGAGCCGTTTGGGAGAAGAGTTCGGGGAGCAACTCTAGGAGAGAGTTGTGCGCTCCGAACTCGTCGAGGAGAGGTCCGCTCCGAGGTGAGCGGAGTGAAGAGCTCGGCTCTGGAAGAGAGCCGTTTGGGAGACAAGTTTGAGGAGCAACTCTAGGAGAGAGTTGTGCGCTCCGAACTCATCGAGAAGAGGTCCGCTCCGAGGTGAGCGGAGTGGAGAGCTCGGCTCTGGAAGAGAGCCGTTTGGGAGAAGAGTTTGGAGAGCACTCTAGGAGAGAGTTGTGCGCTCCGAGCTCGTCGAGGAGAGGTCCGCTCCGAGGTGAGCGGAGTGAAGAGCTCGGCTCTGGAAGAGAGCCGTTTGGGAGACAAGTTTGAGGAGCAACTCTAGGAGAGAGTTGTGCGCTCCGAACTCATCGAGAAGAGGTCCGCTCCGAGGTGAGCGGAGTGAAGAGCTCGGATTGAGGGAGAGAGAGAGAGCTCGGCAACGATGGGTTTTGGGGAGGAGCGTGCTCAGAAATCGGAGCTCCGGAGTGTGAGCTCGGCATGGCGGGGAGTTGGAGTAGAGTTCGAGCTCGGCTCTTGAAGATGGAGCTTGATGATGGAGCTCGGTAGAGGAGAACTCGGCATGGGTTCGGCGAGGAGGTGGCCGATGATGGCATTGTTGGCCATGGTGAAGCTCGTCGGTGGAGAGGTTGCTTCATGCGGGAGCCCCCCGCACCGGCATTCTGAGGACCGGTGGGGCCCTTGGGGGGTTGCCGGTTCGGAAGAGGAGGTTGGTCCTGCTGGGCACGGTCCTCGGCGGGCGGAGGGAGCCCCCCCAGTTGTTGAAAGGGATGGACCGGGACTTCTTGCTGGTCCGCGGGGTTGGGCGCACGATTGGACCCTCTGGATCTGACCTTTCTGGGAGGCATGGCTGGAGAAGAGCTAGTCGACGGGAAGAGGAGAGTCAGCTATTCGTATGGTTTCCCACAGACGGCGCCAATCTGTTACTGCTAAATCTGGTGTGGGGGTAAACAGACAGAATTTGTGAGTTCGAGGAAAAACCTGAATAGCGAAACCAAACCTGACCCGTCGTTGACTGATCGTTGACTCCCGCCGTTAACCTGCAAAAAGTGCGAGACACCGGGGGGGATCCCGGCGACGCACCCTCCGACGCTCAAGTCAGTAATCAGAAATGATTAAGAAAGAGCGTAAATTGAGAAAATACTGATTACCTCTTAATGGAGATGGATGGGGGGTATTTATAGGCGTCTTAGGGATCAAATTAGGAATGTAATCCCCGTGATTAGATAAGGAATATTCTCCTAGTCATCAGATAAGGCATGTAATCTGATAAGGTATATTCCCTGTAATCAGTTAAGGAATTTTAATCCCTAATCCCCAGTGAAAAGATAGATGTGGATCATGGCCGTTGATTTAGATCTAATCAGGGACCTTGATTGTATCTTGCTGGATCGGGCATGCAGCGGGTTGGAACCCGTACCCAGTTGACGTGGATCCGTTCATGAGTTATTGGGCTTTGAATAAAGACCCAGTTCCCATTTCAGACCCGTTTGTAGGCGAAATTACCGTTTTACCCCTGAGCTTTAAGATTCGTGTCCGATGTGAACGGTCCCGATTTAATCCTATTTTTAGCCATATCACACCCCATGGTGGGTGACCAATAAAGAATTCTTTTCCGTACTGACCCACTTTTTCAAAATATTGACTAATCTAACCCATTTTTGAAAATATTTACCCAACTGACTCACTTTTGGACATTTCAACATTAACTGCTATTGGAAATAACGACATACGTTGTTTCTAACAACGACATCTCTAAATTTTTTTCTTATTATGCTGTTGTTTGGAGTAACGACATCAGTTAACTTCTTTTCAATTGTGTACTCTCTAACTTGAGAAAAAATTGCAAGTGTGAGAAAATCTTATAGCTGATACCGCTATCCTGAACAACGACATTTGCATTACTGATGTCTTTGTTCGGGACAGAAGTATCTGTTATAATAGTGGTTACATATAAATAGTGGCCCCCTCTTCTCCTTCCCCTTTCACTTTGGATCCCCCTCTCCCCTCGTCCCAAACCCACTATTGTGGATCTTTTTCAAAAGCAGCATCAGATCAAATTATTTATTTTTATAACTATGTATTCTTTACAACTGTTGCTGCTATTTCTGAGAAAGGCAACAGTGATTTCTTACCGTTGTTTGGAACAACGGTTGTGGAGACAGATAGTTTGACAGAGAAGTTAATTGGAAGAATTTTTTCTAAACTTAATGCCGTTGTTCCAAAAAATGACATGAGATAATTATTGTCGTTATCAAAAATAGCGGCAACAGTACAGATGAAATAGATGAATTTGTATAAGTAATAGTTTGTATTATTGCTATTGTTTCAAATAACATCATCAGTTATTTTCATGCTGTTATTGACAACAACAACCATGGATACAGAAAGTTTGACAGAGAAGTGTTTTTGTTGGAAAAAATAGGATAACTGATGTCGTTGTTCCAAGAAATGGCATCAGTTGAACTGTTCTCGTTATTGTACAGTTGCACAAAGCACAGTAAAGAGAAGCCAATGCCGCACTTCTCCAAGTATAATGGTCGGCCCTATGTATATCGGCAATTAAAAAAAGAAACATTAGATGGATGACATCACCAGAAGAATTCAGCATGAGAACACCCCAAATCATACTAATTAAATATACCCGAGTGTAACATTGCACTTGAAAGTCTATCGGTTCATTTCTCAATCTTTTGTTGAACTCTTGATAGAGCCACAAACGCCGTTATTGACAACAACAACCGTGGATACAGAAAGTTTGACAGAGAAGTGTTTTTGTTGGAAAAAATAGGATAACTGATGTCGTTGTTCCAAGAAACGGCATCAGTTAAACTATTGTCGTTATTGTACAGTTGCACAAAGCACAGTAAAGAGAAGCCAATGCCGCACTTATCCAAGTATAATGGTCGACCTTATGTATATCGGCAATTAAGGAAAAAAACATTAGATGGACGACATCACCAGAAGAATTCAGCATAAGAACACCCCAAATCATACTAATTAAATATACCCGAGTGTAACATTGCACTTGAAAGTCTATCGGTTCATTTCTCAATCTATTGTTGAACTCTTGATAGAGCCACAAACGTCGGATTGATTCACCGACAAAAACACTTTTGTCGTCATTTTCAAGCTCTCTACCAAGGTAATCTCTCACTAACATTACTTTGTTGAACAAGATATTACCCGGTCACGGCCATTCCATCGATTGGAAGTGTCGTTATAATCTCTATATCATGTAGCGTTAGTGTCATCTCACCAACGGATAGGTGGAACGTGTGTCTCTGGTCTTCATCGCTCGACAAGAGCGGTAAGTAATGCATGTTCGCATTTCACTTTGGTCAACATTGACATTCCATGAAAACCGACATTTACTAAGTAGTTGCGTATACGTGGGTCGGCCGTCAAAGTCGTATACATTCGGAAAGTCATATTCTTTTCCTCCCCATTCCACATCGACCTATGCTCTTCTTGCAAATAGAGTAGGGTTAAGTCTAGTGGGTTTAAACCTCCATGTATGGTGGAAGACGACGCACATACTGCACGCGAAGAAGATGGTTGTCCGACATCCATTTCTCTATCAACAAGAATAAAGAATGTGTCATGAATGAAATTAATAAACGATGTGTTAAGATAACTAGTTTAATCAACCATATGTCATGAATTTCAAATTAATAACTCATGTGTCAACATTAATAAAGTTTGAGTCAAGATAACAAAAATGTCTCAATATTCGTATCAAACTATTTGCACATATAACAATCTCCACCACAACATCTTTATACACTACATATTTATATATAAACACATCTTATATCAACGTTCATTCATACATAAACATAAATTTGATTAACTTTTGCAAATATAACAATTCTAGTTTACACAAATTTCTCCAACATCTAATATACTACATTGTCAATTCTACTATACCCAATTCTATTCTAATCCATAGGATACTACAACTTATATCGATCTCCACAATTTCTCATATACTACACTATCAATATAAGGGGGGTGTATTGGATTAGGATTTCATGAGATTTTAAAAGATTTTTTTGTGATAAAAAAGTCTTGTGGTATTCAATCAAGACTTTTAAATAATCTAAAAAGTCTTTTGGTATTCAATCAAGACTATCATGATTTTTTAAAGAGTTTTTTCAAATCTAGTAGTATTCAATCAAGACTTTTTATAACTTAAAAAATCTTCTGGTATTCAAAAGTCACTAATTTCCATGGATTATTTTGTAGAGTGGATTCTGTGAGACTTTTTTGTAAGATGTATACATACCAAATCAATCTCAAAATCCCACCCAATGTAACGCCCTGAATACCAAAATACGGTAATTCTTAGCTCAACAGGATCTACACTTTACTTCGTACAATTTTACAAGGAATTTAAAACTTTTTATTACAACATTGTTCTTTTACAACAATAACGCAGCGGAAAATAAATAAAGTACAACAGGACAATTTTAACAACTTTGGCATGTAAGTAAACATCAGCATCAAATTCATCTTTACATTTTCCTGTAAGTTCCAAGACCTGCATATGAAACTGTGGGTACGTCATTTACTTACAACCGACGCAATATTATAAACAACGATCCTTTCTATGCTGTATTATAACGAAATCTCTTACTTTAACAATCACAAACTTGAGTGCATATAAAAGTGTAAAGAGTGACTATCCTAATCTTGCCAGTGTATGATATGACTTAATGCCTAATGCAGATGTTATACTATAATGACACTAATGCATACTTGTTCGGATTCTATGCATCCCATACAATATAGGTCCGAGGGCAAGCACCTACGTACTCCACATTAAAGGGTTTAATCCCTTGCCATGATAGCTACCCAGTAATAAAACAAATATTCTACGAGTACGGATTCCAGTCCTGGAGAACTACCGCCCGACTATACAAAATTCTCGTCATGCGAACATCCTGCAAGTGTCCCTCTAGCCCTAGTATATGCATATACACTGGAGTACGGCCTACTATCCGCCGGACTAATCATGATCCCGGAATCCACCGTCCGATCAATTATAATCCCGGATTTAATTAAGGCTCGTCTCCATCGCAAGCAACCATAGCCCCGGAATCCACCGTCCGACTAGGTCTATAGTCTCGGAATCCACCGCCCGACTATATAAAGTCCCTCCACTTACGTTTGCCCAAGTTTACTATATTTTCACTTAGTGCCTAATTCTTATATTTGAACATAGATAAATTATACTACTAGAGCTAGCTTACCCTCCTACCGGTCTTACACAAAAATATACCGATAATGATAGCCCATATTGGCCACTTCTCAAATCAATTATTCATTTTCAACACTTCCCGGTACCTGGGTCTCAATAAGCTTCTAGAATCAATATTTTTTCATGTTCAACAACTTGGGGTACTCATTGTAAAACCCTGATTTTCATTTATGAGAATTATTATTTGTGCTATTAATTTGTACGTTTTGTGCATGTGCAATCTTGTGATATAAAATTTTTATAATTATTTTCATTACATAAACAAATGAGTATATATATATATATTTATTTATATTTATATATATAATATATATAAACAAATGAGTTCAAATGATTTCATTTGTTTATATATATATATATATATATATATATATATATATATATATATATATATATATATATATATATATATATATATATGTCTTTTCTATTGTTTTTATTAAATCCTATTTTTAAACAAACATAAGTACTCTTTTATTTAGAGCCCAACTTAATTTATTTGAAATATAGCTAATTTGGCCCATTAAATAAAGACTCATAAATTTATTTTCTCTTTTTATTACAACTTGTAGTGTAGACAAATTTTTATAGATTTTTTATAAAAAAATAAATGTACAATTTTTTAAAATGGGATACTATACAAACACGTGCATTGCACTAGCACGTGTTTGTGCACCTTGTTAGGAGGGAAAAGGAAAAGAAGTGGAGTTTGTGGGAGGTGGTTTTTGTAGTCATGGTTGGTTACTACAACTTTCCCTTGATTCCTACCCTTTATTTCTTAACTCCTAGATCAATCCTAGCTTTCTATTTGTCCCAAAATTTTGTATAAATACCCCCCCTAGTTATCCTTACACTTTTCATTATCCAAACCTATAGTGAAAGAATACAATTGTTAGTAGTAGATTGTTAGTAGGAAGTCAGAATAAAAGATTGAGAGATTGAGAGTGTGTGTGCTTGCAAGCTAGGAGGCCGGCTACATCAACTTGGAGCTCTCGGGTTGCACTAGGAGCAAGGAGAAGGAGCACTCGTTTGGGCAAGCTCAATCTAGGAGGAGAAGGGCTCTTTCGTTTAGGAGTTGTTGTGTGATTTCTCTCCAAATTAGGTGGGTGGTTTTCTATACTTCTAATTTAGATGCCAAGCTAGGAGTGTTGAAATAATGATGCATGAAAGAAACTAATAAGAGTACACTTAATTTGAAAAAGGACTTGCTAATTGATTAAATTAATGCTTGATAGATTGTATGTTAACTTGTCATGAATCTTAATATTGTGTGCAAATTGCTTGTAGTTATGGAAATATTGAATTGGGATTGTTGATAACGTCAATATTGAGTACGAAATGCTAGTAGATGAAATTATTATTTTATGTGCTAAATGGACTATCGTGATATTGGTTCAAATGAATAAGATTGTCCTATGCATTTGGGTTTATGAAAGAGGGAAAAACAGGAAATTATATTTATAATGTGAATTTTTAATACCAAGTTGTGTTAAGAAATGTCAAATTGAATTATGGAAAGAGTATTATGGAATTTAAATTATTGTATGAGAAATATGTATTAAATTACTGAAAAATTATTTTTAAAATATTGGGGTTTTAATTTAAGTTAGAATATACATTCTGGAGTTTTACATGGCTTTTGGTGCAAGCAAAATAAAGATAAGGATTTTTGAACATCGAAATATTTTAATAAAATAGAGAACCGAGTTAAATAGAATTCGAGTTGTGTATGTGACAACTTGAGCTCATAACTCAAGTGGTCGGTGAGCCTTCTGGTGCTACTGTAGCGCGGTGTGTGGCTCTGTGGTTGCTGGTTCGATACCTGTGTCCACCTTTCTTTTTGTGTGCGGTTTAAAAAAAATACCAATCACCGAACAGAGAGTATATAAGTCTTTGTCTCCTTTTCATATCACTGAGCGCCTTCGGCCATTCGGCTAGCGCGTGCGGCTGTCTTCTTAACGGTTGCGGGTTCGATTCTGGGTGTAGCCAAAATATAATTTTTTGACAAATTGATTTTTTGGGATTTTTCATGATGTATAAAAATTCTAAAAAAAAATACCGTTATTATTCAAAAATCACATACAACTTATGAAAATTAATTGGGAGTTATTGGACTAAAATAAAGTGTATTTTTGAGGTAAAATCGTATTCGAAACTATGGTTTCGTACTCGTATAATTTCATAAAAATGTGTGAGTTCACGAGGTGATTAAGATGAGTATTAAAAAGAAAAATTGATGGAAAGAAAATATAAATGTGAATTTTTGTATGGGTTATTATGTTAAAAGAATAGCATGACAATGGTGATTTTTGTGAATATTCACTTTGACTAGATGTTTTCGTAGTATGATTTTTAATATGGAAATAAATATTGGTTATGGAATGCATGATTTATAATTGAACTCCATGTATGATAATTGACTCATGAAAAGATTAAAAATCATGTAATTGAAAAAGAAAAATTTCTTGAGTATGACAACTCAAATATGTGAATTGTGAATTGAAATTGAAAATTAGGGTGCAGCCAAGACTCACACCGGAAATTGAAAGTAATGAGATATGATAAATGAAATTGAAAAGACCAAGTTTGGGTCATTGAGAAATGAAAGAAATAAGACCGATATTAGTGAGAGTGCTAACTCTAAGAGATTGATTTTGTTTATGATTTCATTAAATTAAGAATTAGTACATAGTGAAGAGGTGATGAAAGTGAGAGAAAAACACAAGTATGAGGGCATCGAGTCTACGATGTGGGTGTGATTCACAGTTTGTCTTCATGATGCACCGTGACATGACGTGGGCACTACTCCGGAATTATCGGGATCTTGGCGACGCTTGTGGGGTGTTTGGTGACTGCGAGAGGATCGTGTGTCATGAAGGAGGCTGAATTGTCCATAGGTTGTCTTCACGATGCGTCGTGACATGACGTGGGATTTCCCTCCAGTTTTTCTGTACATGAGCTCGTTACTCATAGAACATCTAGGATACTTACCGTAGTTACAGTAGTAGAGTAAGTCATGACGAGGGATTGAACCCTACAAGATGAAGAACGATTAAGAGGCTTGCCCTCGAACCTATGTAGTATGGGATGCATAGATACCGAACAAGTGCGCATTAGTGTCATGTAATATAAATAACTGCATTAAGGACTAAGTGCGCAATCACAACACGACATCAATAGGATTTTCCCCTTAGTTTGATATGTGAACAAGTTTGTGTTAGTTAAGTATGGAAAATCATTATACTGTTTTCGGCATAGAAAGGATGGCCGTGTATAATATTCGTCGGTTGAATAAACTGACGTACCCACAGTTTTGTATGCAGGATAAATGACATGACAAAGATTAAAGAAGAACTGAGGCTTAGAGATTATTCAAATGTTGTTGTACTTTCATTCATGTAAATGTCATAATTTTGCTTCCGCTGTAAAGTTTAGATTTCTTGTAACTCTGATGTAAAGTGAAAAGTTTTAAATTCCTTGTAAAATTGTACGAAAGAAGTGTAAAGATCCTGTGGAATCTCGAATTCAGTTGTTTTTGGAATTCGGGGTGTTACACTCATACCCTTATAACTCATGTTCATGTATTCATAATTCATTCAAATTCTTTCATTCATTCTTATTTATTCATCAACAAGTATAATCTCGACCTATTCATTTTCACAATACTCTTTTCATATTCATCAAAACCTTCTCAATACAAATTAATGAAGATTAAAACATTATCTCTTAAAATTCATCATTGAAAACTCATTTCATCATTTTTCTTTGATTTATTTTAAACCAATTCCTAACATCATTAACCATATATATATTTTTCTTAAATTCACATCTCATCTAAGCATGAATATGATCTTTATTTTCCCAAAATATAACTTAAAACAGCGAGAATATATTTTCAATCACCTCGTTTAAGTATCATTTGCAAAACAGTAAATTCAAAGTCAGAAACTGCATTTCATGTTATTTGTAAAATTCATAGAAAATCATATACTTCCCGAAACTTTGCGTTATTTATATCAAAACAAAGGTGTACAAGTCTACTAAAATTTCTTAGTCATAAGTTTCCTCAAAATATTGTATCTATAACCCTGAATTCTTCGAAATATACAATAGGGTTGAAATACTGAAATACTGTCAGTGTACAGTCTTGTAAAATTCATATAAAATTTAATTCTTTATAAAAAATTGATTTCTTGGACTTTCCAGAAAGGTTAAGGAGTCTACTACAACTTCTTAGTTCTGACTTTTCTCAAATTATTTCATTTACACTGCTGAATTGATCAAAAACCGAAAGATGTGCAGATTTCCAGCAACCTGCAGCCAACCACTAACCAATTTTGAATTTAGATTTTATTAAAATAGTAAACAACCTCCAAATCTTATGAAATTTTAAAGAAATGTTCCAGACACATACAAGATGCTCTCCAAAAAATTTTAGTTCTAGATTCCAACTATTTTATATGATACGATTTTCTGATGTGCAAACATAATTCAAAACAGTAACTTTTCTTGGCATGAATTAGTAACTTCGTGTACAAATCTATATTCATATCATTTAATCTAATTATGATGTTTGTAACGCCCCGAATCCCAAATACATTGAATTCGAGATGTTCTACAGGATCTTTCCGCTTCTTTAGTACAATTTTACAAGGAAATTTAAACTTTTCACTTTACATCAGAGTTTACATCAACATTACACTTTACATTGCACAGCGGAAGTAAAATTTTACAACAATGAAAACAAATATACAACAACATGGAGTAATCTTTAAGCATTTGTTCCTCTTTAATCTTTATCAAGCCATTTACCTGCATATAAGACTGTGGGTACGTCAGTTTATTCAACCGACGATCATTATACACGGCCATCCTCTCTATGTCGGAAATAGTATAACTTAATTTTCCATATTTATCAAACACAAACTTGTCACATTTCAAACTAGAGGGACTACCCTACTGATGTCGTGTTGTGATTGTGCACTTAGTCCTTAATGCAGTTATTTAAGTTACATGACACTAATGCGCACTTGTTCGGATTCTATGCATCCCATACTACATAGGTCTGAGGGCAAGCCTCTTAATCGTTCTTCATCTTTGTAGGGTTCAATCCCTCGCCATGACTTAATCTACTACTGTAACTACGGTAGGTATCCTAGATGATCTATGAGTGCAAGCACGTGTACAGAAAACCTGGAGGGGAATTCCACGTCATGTCACGACTCATCGTGAAGAACCTGTGGCAATTCAGCCTCCTTCATGGCACACGATCCTCATGCAGTCACCAAACATCCCACAAGTGTCACCACCGGGACGGTACCCTGGAGCAGTATCCACGTCATGTCACGACGCATCGTGAAGAACCTGTGAAATACTCTCCGCCGCCACGGTACCCTGGAGTCGTATCCACGTCATGTCACGACTCATCGTGAAGAACCTGTGAAATACTCTCTGCTGCAAATCCGATGGCCCTCACTTGTGTTTTTCTCCTACTTTCATCACGTCTCCACTATGTACTAATCCTTAGTTTCTTTTATCAAAATCATGAACAAAAATCGAAGCTCTAGAGTTAGCCTCTCCACTAAACCGGACTTATTCATTCATTTCAACATGACCAACCTTGGTCTTTCATTTCAATTTTCATTTCCAAATGCCGGGGGAGACTTAGCTACTCTTTTATTTCAATTTTCATTTCACAATTTCCAACTCATAATTCCCCATGTTGAGTTATCATACTCACATGTATATTCTCTTTTCAATTCATGATTTCTAAATTGTTCAAATAGTCCATGACTATACATGAATTTCATATGCTTTATCAATTATCACTTCATATCAAAATTTCACATCACTAACAAATATTCACAATTCATACTTTCCACATTATTCTCAAATGAGAATAAATTGCATTATGCCACACGATAAAATTTCTTTTTGCCAAATAATCTTCTAATCCTTCATTTCACTTTATTCTTGTAAGTTATAATTTTTCACAAAGTATATATCTAGAACCATAGTTCTATTTATGCCTTTTATTCACAAATCATAGTTTATTTCATTCAAATAATTCCCAAATCATTTTTATAAAGTCCCTTATATTTTTAGGAGAATAGCCATATTTATTTCACAATTTTTGGACACTTAAAAACCCCAAAAAACATTTTTTTCATTCTTGCCGATAGCAAAAATCGAACCCGGGTCCCCTGAGTCACAGCCGACAGCACAAACCAACAGACCAGTTCGCGCCAGCGATATAAAGCGTGGCGGAGAGAACTATATGCTCTCGGTCGCTGTTAACTTGTTTTAAAAAAACAAACTAACAAAACAATGCTTCCCACGGGATTCGAACCTGTCACCACAGAGAAGCCAATCGTGCTCTCTGACCACTTGAGCTACACGCTCAGTTGTCACTAGTATCATTTCGTATGCATTTAATCTGTGCTCTCAGTTATTTAGAACATTTTGATGTTCAACTAGTCTCAATTTCTGTAGATCTTCATAAAAAATACTGTATAACTCCACATTAATAAATTCTTGTCCAATTTACATACCAGTATGAAAAAATAATTTTTCAACAATTAAAACATATTTTCATACCATTAATTTAAATTCTAGATTATAACACTACATTACTCCTCTTTTTCGAAATTTCTTCGCATTTAGCAATCTAGTCTTTTTATCAATAAAATTCACATTAATGTTCTGACTTTAATCATTTATATATCATACGTCTCATATTTTAATTCATTCATGCCCATAGCAACACAAGAAATCTATTTAACACATGAAAAAGGTATAAACAAGCTACTAACTTTGTGTGTAATTCTTGATGGTAAAAGAATGTATTTTCTATCACTCAATTCATGATTCTAATCAATCCACATACAACTCAAATAATAGAACTACATGTAAAATTGCATATCCACATTCAATCATTCAATAGATTTTTAAAGTGCACTCTTCTTAATTTCTTTCATGCTTCATTCTTTCATAAATAAACTATCATGCATTCCTACTTTGGAAATAGGGAAAATTTTACCCACCTTGTATGGAGAGAACAAACTTAATTAGTAACGAAAGTCCTTTGCAACGAGATGCACCTCCTCCTAGATGATGCGCACACAAGCTCCACAAACACCAACCCGAGCTCCTCCTTGAATAGCCAGCCTTCCTCTCCTTGATGGAATGCAAGCACAATCCCACTCACAACTCAATCTTTTTAACTCACAACTACTACTAGATAATGCTATTAGACAATAGGTTTGGAAGGAAATATTAAGCACAAAATAACTAGCCATGGGAGGGGGTATTTATACTAAAAATCACATAGAATGGAGGGCTAGGATTAATTGGTTGGTTGTAGGATGGAGGGCTAGGATGAGAGTAGGAGTTGCAATAACTACCCACATCTAAATAACCACCACCATGATCACCATTAAAATTTTTGAATTCCCTCCAAAAAGAAGTATACCCGGCCTAAGCATTTGTGCACTTTGCACGTGTACGTGTAGTGACGTGCATGCAACTAGGCCCAAAATTGTACATTAAATTTTGTATAAAAATAAAATAATCTTTTAAATTGTATTCTACATGACAAGTTGTGTAAAAATATAGTCCATGGGCTTTAGTTTATGGGCCAAAATAGTTACTTTAAAATAAAATCAATAAATTACATTTTGGGCTTTTTAAGAAAAAGGCTTTAAAATAAGGCTTTCTATCTATTTAAAGAAAAGGCTTTTGTATAAAATAATTTGAGAACACATATCTAAATATTTATACACATCACAATAAAATACTTATAAGATTTAATTCAACCAAAATATTGCACGTGCACACTACGTGTAAAATAAAATAATTTTTCATTAATTGAAAAATAATGGTATTATAACACTCCCTCCTTAGAATAGTTCCGTCCCCGGAACTACAGTCAAGAGCGAGAAAACAAACACTCACAACAAAAGAAAAAAAATACAAAGATACAATCAAGTAAAAAGCTCAGGATAGTCCTTCAACATCCTCTCCTCGGATTCCCAAGTAGCCTCCTCAACCAAGAGATTTCTCCAGACTACCTTGACCATCGGTATCGTCTTATTCCTCAAGACTTTCTCCCGACGATCAACAATCTCGACAGGAGACTCGATGTAATTCAGATCCAACTGCAAACCTTCCGGCACTTCAGGCAAATGATGACTCGGATCTGGAATATACCCTCTCAGCATAGACACATGAAAGATATTGTGCACCTGAGACAACTCTTCCGGTAATTCAAGCTGTTAAGCAGTTTTCCCGATCCTTTTCAATATCTTATACGGGCCTATAAACCTCGGGGCTAACTTCCCGCCTTTGCCAAATCGAACCACACCTTTACTGGGTGATACCTTCAGAAAGACGAAGTCACCAACCTCAAACTCAAGGTCCCTTCTCCGGTTGTCTGCATAGCTTTTCTGCCTGTTCTGAGCTTCCACCAACCTCTTCCTGATCAAAACAATCTTCTCAGAGGTTTGCTGTACAAGCTCAGGACCAAACAATTGACGCTCTCCAACTTCATACCAACAAACAGGTGTCCTGCACTTCCTGCCATACAGAGCTTCGTACGGCGCCATCCCAATGCTAGCCTGAAAACTGTTGTTGTAGGCAAACTCTACCAAAGGTAAATGCCTTTCCCAACTGCCTCCAAAGTCTAGTATACAACACCAAAGCATATCCTCAAGAATACGGTTGACTCTCTCGGTCTGCCCATCGGTTTGCGGATGGAAAGCAGTGCTGAAATCTGTCTTGGTACCCAAAGCTGTCTGAAGACTCATCCAGAAATGTGAAGTAAACCGTGCATCTCGATCAGACACAATAGTTGACGGAACACCATGAAGCCTGACGATCTCGCCAACATACAACTCAGCCAACTTGTCCATTGAAGCAGTGAGTTTCATCGCCAGAAAGTGAGCGGACTTGGTTAGTCGATCGACTATAACCCAAATCGCATCATTGCCTTTAGAACTCTTAGGCAATCCCGTGATGAAATCCATACTGATGTTATCCCACTTCTATTCCGGAATAGGTAACAGCTGTAATAGACCTCCGGGTCTCTGATTTTCGGCTTTGACTTGCTGACAAACCTCACACTTCGCCACAAATTCAGCCACATCCCTCTTCAAACCTGACCACCAGAAATGCTGTTTGATGTCTTTGTACATCTTAGTACTCACAGGATGTACCGAAAAAAGAGTAGCATGTGCCTCCTGAAGAATACTCTCTTTCAGGTCCGCCTGATTTGGAACACACAGTCTATCTTCGAACCACAGCACTCCATCCCTGATTTGAAATCCGGGCAACCTGCCAGCACCAACCTGCTCCTTCATCTCCAAAATATCAGCATCAACCTCCTGACTTGCAATGATCCTTCCATTCAGTGTAGGCTGAAGCCTCAACTGAGCCAAAGATGCTCCCAATCCTTGCAAGACAACCTCAATACCTGCTCGGTCCAATTCCTCAATTAGATGCTTCTGAGTTGTAATCAAACTGGCTAAACTGCTCTTGCGACTAAGTGCATCAGCAACAACATTAGCTTTCCCAGGATGATACTTGATCTCAGGTCGCATGTCCTCGAGCACTTCCAACCATCTCCGCTGCCTCAGATTCAGATCCCTCTGTTGATATGTATATTTCAAGCTCTTGTGGTCCGTGTACATGTTCAACTTCTCACCGTACACGTAGTGCCTCCATTGCTTCAAAGCAAAGATAATCGCAGCCAACTCCAGATTATGAGTCGGGTAATTCTTCTCATGTGGTCGTAGTTGCCTAGACCCATAAGCGATTACTCTTCCTTCTTGCATTAAGACACAACCAAGCCCCCGATGTGAAGCATCGCTATAAACATCATACTCAACACCTGCTCTAGGCAGAGCCAAAATAGGTGCAGTAGTCAGTTTCTCTTTCAACTCCTGAAAGCTTGCCTCACATTGCTCAGTCTACTTGAAGCTCACATTCTTCTTGGTCAGTCCAGTAAGCGGCACGGCTATCTGGGCATAACCTTGAATGAATCTCCTGTAGTATCCAGTCATTCCAAGGAAACTTCTGACTTCCTTCACTGTAGTAGGTCTTGCCCAATCTCTCACTGCCTCTATCTTCTGAGGGTCAGTTGCCACTCCCTCCTTAGAAAGGATGTGACCTAGGAATGCCACTTCAGATTTTCAGAAATCACACTTGGATAACTTGGCATACAACTTCTGCTCTTCCAGCTTCTTCAACATGCATAAAAAGTGCTAGGCCGGATTGCATTCTTTTGGAGGGAGATTTAAAAATTGTAATGGTGATCATGGTGGTGGTTATGTAGATGTGGGTAGTTATTGCAACTCCTACTCTAATCTTGGCTCTCCATCCTACAACCAACTAGTTAATCCTAGCCCTTCATTCTATTTGATTTCTAGTATAAATACCCCCTCCATGGCTAGTTATTCTTATGCCTTTTAATCCTTCCAAACCTATAGTCTAATAGAATTATTTAGTAGTTAGTTGTGAGTTAAAAAGATTGAGAGAATCGTGTGGGATTGTGCTTGCTTTCAATCAAGGAGAAGAAGGAGAGGCCGGCCATTCCAAGGAGGAGCTCGGTTAGTGCTTGTGGAGCGTGTGCGCGCATCATCTAGGAGGAGGTGCATCTCGTCGCAAATGACCTTTGTTGCTTTTGTGTTTGTTTCTCTCTATACAAGGTGGGTAAAATTCTCCATATTTCTAAAGTAGAAATGCTTGTTAGAATAAATGAATGATAGTGGGTTAATTTTCCTTATTTCTAATTAGGAATGATGCTAGTATTATATTGAGAAATGATGCATGAAAAATATTAATAAGAATACCTTTTAATTGGAAAGTTAGTCTATAAATTAATTGGAATGTTAATGAATAACTTGTATGTGGTTTTATTATTAAAATTGAGTTGTAGGTAAAATTTTCTCTATTTCTAAAGTAGAATTGCATGCTAGTTTAATTAGAAATTTGAAACATGAAATTGATTAAGGAAGAGCACACTTTAATTGGAAAAGAATGACTTCTTGAATGATTGAGATGTGAATATGCAAATTGATAAGTGGTTCTATAAATTGTGATGTACATGATTTGACTAGAAGCATGGATTGATTAATGAAACCACATTTATTACTATCAAAGAACTACACACAAAGTTAGTAGTTTGAGTTTTACCATTTCATGTATTAAATAGATCCTTTGTGTTGATATGGGTATGAATAAATTCAAATATGAGTTGTATGTAGATAAATGATTAAAATCAGTGGATTAATGTGAAATGTATTGACAAAAGATTAGAATACTATGATGCAAAGAAACATCAAAAAGAGAAAAATGGTAGTGTTAGAATGTATAATTTGAATTAATGGTGTAAAAATATGTTTTAATTATTACAAAAATTATTTTGCTCACACTGATATATAAATTATGTGAAGTAGAATTAATCTGGAATTATACAGTATATTTTGATGAGAGCAAAATGAAACAAAAGCTAGTTGAACATCGAAATGTTCTAAATAACTGAGAGCACAGATTAAATGCATACGAAATGATACTAGTGACAACTGAGCGTGTAGCTCAAGTGGTCAGAGAGCACGGTTGGCTTCTCTGTGGTGACAGGTTCGAATCCCGTGGGAAGCATTGTTTTGTTAGTTTGTTTTTTTAAAACAAGTTAACAGCGACCGAGAGCATATAGTGCTCTCCGCCACGTTTTATAACGCTGGCACGAACTGGTCTGTTGGTTTGTGCTATCGGCTGTGACTCAGGGGACCCGGGTTCGATTTTTGCTATCGGCAAGAATGAAAAAAATATTTTTTGGGGTTTTTAAGTGTCCAAAAATTGTGAAATAGATATGGCTATTCTCCTAAAAATATAAGGGACTTTATAAAAATGATTTCGGGATTATTTGAATGAAATAAACTATGATTTGTGAATAAAAGGCATAAATAGAACTATGGTTCTAGATATATACTTTATGAAAAATTATAACTTACAAGAATAAAGTGAAATGAAGGATTAGAAGATTATTTGGCAAAAAGAAATTTTATCGTGTGGCATAATGCAATTTATTCTCATTTGAGAATAATGTGGATCGTATGAATTGTGAATATTTGTTAGTGATGTGAAATTTTGATATGAAGTGATAATTGATAAAACATATGAAATTCATGTATAGTCATGGACTATTTGAACAATTTAGAAATCATGAATTGAAAAGAGAATATACATGTGAGTATGATAACTCAACATGGGGAATTATGAGTTGGAAATTGTGAAATGAAAATTGAAATAAAAGAGTAGCTAAGTCTCCCCCGGCATTTGGAAATAAAAATTGAAATGAAAGACCAAGGTTGGTCATGTTGAAATGAATGAATAAGTCCGGTTTAGTGGAGAGGCTAACTCTAGAGCTTCGATTTTTGTTCATGATTTTGATAAAAGAAACTAAGGATTAGTACATAGTGGAGACGTGATGAAAGTAGGAGAAAAACACGAGTGAGGGCCATCGGATTTGCGGAGGAGAGTATTTCACAGGTTCTTCACGATGAGTCGTGACATGACGTGGATATGGCTCCAGGGTACCGTGGCGGTGGAGAGTATTTCACAGGTTCTTCACGATGCGTCGTGACATGACGTGGATACTGCTCCAGGGTACCGTCCCGGTGGTGACACTTGTGGGATGTTTGGTGACTGCATGAGGATCGTGTGCCATGAAGGAGGCTGAATTGCCACAGGTTCTTCACGATGAGTCGTGCAACGACGTGAAATTTCCTTCCAGGTTTTCTGTACACGTGCTTGCACTCATAGATCATCTAGGATACCTACCGTAGTTACAGTAGTAGATTAAGTCATGGCGAGGGATTGAACCCTACAAAGATGAAGAACGATTAAGAGGCTTGCCCTCGGACCTATGTAGTATGGGATGCATAGAATCCGAACAAGTGCGCATTAGTGTCATGTAACTTAAATAACTGCATTAAGGACTAAGTGCACAATCACAACACGACATCAGTAGGGTAGTCCCTCTAGTTTGAAATGTGACAAGTTTGTGTTTGCTAAATATGGAAAATTAAGTTATACTATTTCCGGCATAGAGAGGATGGCCGTGTATAATGATCGTCGGTTGAATAAACTGACGTACCCACAGTCTTATATGCAGGTAAATGGCTTGATAAAGATTAAAGAGGAATCAATGCTTAAAGATTACTCAATGTTGTTGCATACTTGTTTTCATTGTTGTAAAATTTTACTTCCGCTGTGCAATGTAAATGTAATATTGATGTAAACTCTGATGTAAAGTGAAAAGTTTAAATTTCCTTCTAAAATTGTACTAAAGGAAGCGAAAAGATCCTGTAGAACATCTCGAATTCAGTGTATTTGGGATTCGGGGCGTTAGAGACGTAGTCATCGATTCGAGGAATAGGATACTTATTCTGAACAGTGACCTTATTCAGCTCTCGGTAATCGATACACATTCTCATCAATCCATCCTTCTTCTTTACCAAAAGCACTGGTGCTCCCCAAGGTGACGCACTAGGTTGAATAAAGCCTTTCTCCAACAGTTCCTCAATCTGCCGTTTCACCTCATCTTGTTCCACTGGAGCCATCCTATACGGTGCCTTAGAAATTGGTGCACTTCTCGGTTGAACAGTGATGCTGAACTCTACATCTCGTTGCAAAGGACTTTCGTTACTAATTAAGTTTGTTCTCTCCATACAAGGTGGATAAAATTTTCCCTATTTCTAAAGTAGGAATGCATGATAGTTTATTTATGAATGAATGAAGCATGAAACAAATTAAGAAGAGTACACTTTAAAAATCTATTGAATGATTGAATGTGGATATGCAATTTTACATGTGGTTCTATTATTTGAGTTGTATGTGGATTGATTAGAATCATGAATTGAGTGATAGAAAATACATTCTTTTACCATCAAGAATTACACACAAAGTTAATAGCTTGATTATACCTTTTTCATGTGTTAAATAAATTTCTTGTGTTGCTATGGGCATGAATGAATTAAAATATGAGATGTATGATATATAAATGATTAAAGTCAGAATATTAATGTGAAATTTATTGACAAAATGACTAGATTGCTACATGCGAAGAAATGTCGAAAAAAAGGAGTAATGTAGTGTTATAATCTAGAATTTAAATTAATGGTATGAAAATATGTTTTAATTGTTGAAAAATTATTTTTTCATACTGATATGTAAATTAGACAAGAATTTATTAATCTGGAGTTATACAGTATTTTTATGAAGATCTAATGAAATTGAGACTTGTTGAACATCGAAACGTTCTAAATAACTGAGAGCACTGATTAAATGCATACGAAATGATACTAGTGACAACTGAGCATATTGCTCAAGTGGTCAGAGAGCACGGTTGGTTTCTCTGTGGTGACTGGTTCGAATCCCGTGGGAAGCATTGTTTTGTTTGTTTTCTTTTTAAATAAGTTAACAGCGGGCCGAGAGCATATAGTGCTCTCCACCACGCTTTATATCGCTGGCGCGAACTGGTCTGTTGGTTTGTGCTGTCGGGTGTGGCTCAGGGGACCCGGGTTCGATTCTTGCTATCGGTAAGAACGAAAAAAATGTTTTTTTTGGGTTTTTAAGTGTCCAAAAATTGTGAAAAAAATATGGTTATTCTCCTAAAAATATAAGGGACTTTATAAAAAAAATTTGGGAATTATTTGAATAAAATAAGCTATGATTTGTGAATAAAAGGCATAAATAGAACTATGGTTCTAGATATATACTCGTGAAAAATTACAATTTACAAGAATAAGTTAAAATGAAGTATTAGAAGATGATTTGGTAAAAAAAAACTTTGTTGTGTGACATAATGCAATTTATTCTCATTGAGAATAATGTGGAAATATGAATTGTGAATATTTGATAGTGATGTGAAATTTTGATATGAAGTGATAATTGATAAAGCATATGAAATTCATGTAGAGTCATGGACTATTTGGACAAATTTGAAATCATGATTTGAAAAGAGAATATACATTGAGTATGATAACTCAACATGTGAATTTATGAGTGGAAATGCTCATTTTGGAAATTGTGATATGAAAATTGAAATAAAAGAGTAGCTAAGTCTCCCCCAGCATTTGGAAATGAAAATTGAAATGAAAGACCAAGGTTGGTCATGTTGAAATGAATGAATAAGTCCGGTTTAGTGGAGAGGCTAACTCTAGAGCTTCGATTTTTGTTCATGATTTTGATAAAAGAAACTAAGGATTAGTACATAGTGGAGACGTGATGAAAGTAGGAGAAATACACGAGTGAGGGCCATCGGATTTGCGGCGGAGAGTATTTCACAGGTTCTTCACGATGAGTCGTGACATGACGTGGATACGGCTCCAGGGTACCGTGGCGGCGGAGAGTATTTCACAGGTTCTTCACGATGCGTCGTGACATGACGTGGGTACTGCTCCAGGGTACCGTCCCGGTGGTGTCACTTGTGGGATGTTTGGTGACTGCATGAGGATCGTGTGCCATGAAGGAGGCTGAATTGCCACAGGTTCTTCACGATGAGTCGTGACATGACGTGGAATTCCCCTCCAGGTTTTCTGTACACGTGCTTGCACTCATAGATCATCTAGGATACCTACCGTAGTTACAGTAGTAGATTAAGTCATGGCGAGGGATTGAACCCTACAAAGATGAAGAACGATTAAGAGGCTTGCCCTCGGACCTATGTAGTATGGGATGCATAGAATCCGAACAAGTGCGCATTAGTGTCATGTAACTTAAATAACTGCATTAAGGACTAAGTGCACAATCACAACACGACATCAATAGGGTAGTCCCTCTAGTTTGAAATGTGACAAGTTTGTGTTTGATAAATATGGAAAATTAAGTTATACTATTTCCGGCATAGAGAGGATGGCCGTGTATAATGATCGTCGGTTGAATAAACTGACGTACCCACAGTCTTATATGCAAGTAAATGGCTTGATAAAGATTAAAGAGGAACAAATGCTTAAAGATTACTCCATGTTGTTGTATATTTGTTTTCATTGTTGTAAAATTTTACTTCCGCTGTGCAATGTAAATGTAATATTGATGTAAACTCTGATGTAAAGTGAAAAGTTTAAATTTCCTTATAAAATTGTACTAAAGAAGCGGAAAGATCCTGTAGAACATCTCGAATTCAGTGTATTTGGGATTCTGGGCGTTACAATGTTCTACCATTGTAACTCTTATTTCCCCGTATTTGAATTTTTATACTGTATTTTTGTCCCCATTGTACTCTTTTATCTATTTGAGATCATGTATCTTGTTTTCATTTGAATAAAAATCATTTTGTCGTCTCAACTCAATTTTTGGTCCTTTTATCTAATTCAATTGTATGTGCTCCTTGTGTCGTTCTTCATGAAGAATTGGCTGTTTCTTCTCATTCATCTCTTTATTCCCCATTTTAATACAATTTGACCAATTCTTCAGTTGGATCCCACTCGAAACGGATACCCTAAAACCCAAAACCCAAAACCCTAACTATATAAACCCTAACCCTAACCCTAACACCTACCCTATACTGTTTAACCCCAAAACCCCTGCCACTCTTTCCTTCTTCTTCCTCTGTTTCTTCTCTATTTCTTCGATCGCTTCTTCCACGCCCAAACCCAATCCCCAGCGCCGTCGCCTCCTCCGATCACCATCAAACCTCCATCACCTTCGCCTTCAACTACCACCACCGCTGTCGCCTTCTCCGTTGCCGTCTTCACCCATCGAACCACTCCCGAAACCCATCCAAATCCAACACCTCCATTACCAACTCTCGACCTCCACCATCCTCCGCCATCTCCCTCACCATCGCCTTCGACCCCCACTCCTCGTCAACCCCACGTCACCACCACGACCTCTCGCCCTCATCAATCACCACCACCGCCATCATCGCTTCCCAAACCCACACATCGCCATTACCCAACTCCTTCGAAAACCCATCACCTATCGCCATTACCATCGCCAGCCACCTCCACCATTGCCCTCGTCGTCAACTCCTTCGATCACCGTCCCTAACCCACCAAAACACCACCTTCATCGCATCGCCAACACCCCGAACCAAATTCCCCTATTTCCGAACCCAAGGCAGAGCCGCCACCAAGCTCCGCCATCGCCATCCCGTCGTTGCGTCGCTCCTCAACATCGCGCCACCAACCCCTCCGCCAGTCGTCGTCACAGGTGCCACCGTAGTCGCGCCGCAGTCCTGCTCTCTCGCCGCTCGCTGCCTTCGAAAGGTAGAAGACGAAATCTGAGTGGACGGATTTGCTGTTCGCTGTTTTGCCACAGTGGATCCGAAGTTGATGTACGATGTTCGCCCAGATCCGGCGTGCGGGAGAATTCCATTGGTTGGTTTCAGTGTTTTGGTGTTTTGGCGCAACAAATCCCACTTGCTGTCTGTTGTTCTGGCCCCGATCCGGTGTGGGGAATTTTCGCTCTAATGTTGAATTTTTGCACGTGCTTCACACGTGGTTTTGGGAGATTTCGCTCGGACTTTTTCGATCCCACTTTCTTCAACTATCGGATCTAATCGTCATCAAATCAGGCAAGTATTCCTCTTGTACACATTTTTGTTCTAGTACAAGCATTCCTTGAAAATACTACAAATAGTTAGAAATTGTGACTCCTCTTTGACTCGTCGTTGTTGATCAAATATTAACTCCTCTTTGACTCGTCGTTGTTGATCAAATATTAACCCCCATAAATTTTATAATCTTAAGAGTCACAATAATTTTATTGTATTATATTACAACTACTTGGACTCATTTTATCCCCTGAACACATGGACACATGAAATTAAGGAGCCCTAGATTTGTAGACATATGTTATATCTTGTATTTGATGATCATGCAACCATTTGGCTTGAAAAACAATTATTACTTGCTGTTTTGACAACCATTATCCTGTATTTATATCACACATTAACCTAGACGCCTAATAACCAATTTTCATGTAACCTATACTCGTAAGACATTCCCACATGTTGTTGTCCTGAATCTTATTATGCTGTTTTGACCCCTTTAATATCAGAATCTGGACCCGAGCCCTAAACAATAAATGTAGCTCTAGATGTCTAGATATCAATAGCCTTCGTAATTTTTGAATTTCGAGTTACGGTCTAGAAGTTATTGCAGTTTTACTGCAGCTGTGTCGGTAGACACAGATTTGCAAAACTGCTGCACACCTTTAGTTTGCGAATTAATTTAACTATGTTAACAACAAGCATTGATTCAAAATTTTATATGCTGTTGCTGGACACCCTAGAGAACCTTCACAAATTTTCTTAGAATTAATTAACAATATTTCAATCCTATTTCACATGTATAAACTCAAATACACAAATTCTGCCTAAACACATTAGCTGTGTAATTCGTTGTTTTGACACATGTTCCCACCACTTTCTTGTACCTTAATTATATGCGTTGGAACCGAGCAGGATTCTAGTTTCTAGATATCCTAACGGATCCACTTTTGCTATCTCGTAGCAACGGGAATCACGGTTTTGGTGCAACAACGTCGTGCTGTTCAGATTTGAGATTTTCGTTGTTCGTGATATTTTTATTCGCGTTGACCCTTGAATATGCTATATAAATATCTTAAACTTGTCCCATGTCCATAATCATGACTTCTTGACTTGTTTCATACACTTGCATGCTTGCTTGATAAAAATTAATAAATGTAATAAGCCGGGATTAAGGGAAAGACTATATTAGTGGACAATATAGGTAAGTGTACTCGGAAGGGGGCCCGTGTATCCCAATTACTTGGTTCATGAACTTGTTGTATCTTGATCGATTCATGGAGTCAATTACTTGGCTCATGAACTTGTTTGATTCATGAACCCATTGTGCGGTTCTTGAACTTGTTAGTGGATTCGCGAACTTGCTTCGTGAACTTGTTATTTATTTTCCGATTCATGAACCATGGCTTGCTTGATACTTGATACCTGAGTATGCCGCCCTATAGACTCTATTATTAGGTCTAAACGTAACTGATTTGACTGTAGCAACCATGTAGTAAAAATATGGATGCATGAAGTGCTACCTAGATAGTAATAACTACAAGACTTGAACATGACACATGTTTACATGATACTTGATGATATGATACATGAAACATGAAACCTGAGACTTGGAACCTGAAACCTGAACTTGATACATGAAACTTGAACTTGATACTTGTTCACTTGATACTTGTACTTGACAACTTGACACTAGACTTGAGACTTGACACCTGACACTTGTACTAGATGCCTATCACTTGAGGTTAGATACCCTACATGGTCACTTGTCACTTACTTCACCATTAGTGTTTGTTTACCCACTCTGGTCTCTTGAGTTGTCCTTCCTACTAGTTAGTTCTTAAATCTCCATTACTTGTTGTAACCCTATTATATTCTTGATTACAATCTTTGTTTCACATTACTTGTACTCGTTTTTACTATTTGTGGCCCTAACTTGCACTAAGGGCATTTTTCTCTTGTTTTTCCTTATTTTTCCTTTTATATTTATTAAGCAGACTTTGGTGACGAGCTACCTGCTGGAATTCGGTGAGCAGACGTTCTAGGCCTTACTTGGGAAAAGCTTTCCTTAATCATTTCGTTTTGTAATTGATTTATTTCATTTGTTGTTGCTTAAGACTTGTAACGGGCTTATGTTTCCGAGTTTTACATTTGATCCAAACTTGAAAACTATGTGGACATTATTATTTATTTTCAATTATTTTCTGTTGCTTAATAAATTATTCATGCATGCTTGGTTATATATAAATCTCGTTATATTCTTGTTATGATGCTAAGTCGATCCTACAGCTTATGGATGATGTTAAAATCATTCGCTGGGCTTCGTCACGCGCTCGTATTCCATATTTTTGGGAAGCGGGGCGTGACAACCATGCAATCAAACAACATCATCAACTTATTTTCATGACAATCTCTCAATTAGCATGCATTTTCATTCTAAATATCATCATTACAATTTAATCACTACTCATATGCATATCAATTTTATATATCAATTTACCTACACATGCATGATACTATATTAATTTAGAAAGTTCAAGAAGACACCCACCTCAATGAAGATTCTAATGTAGAAGAAGACTCATAGAAGTTGCTTCTAGCTCGAAGAATGGGACTCCCTTCTCCTCCTAGCAAGCTCTCCTTTCTCCAAGCAAGAACTCAGACAACTCTCTCTTTCTTTTTCTCTCTTTCTTATCTTTTGTTTCTTTTGATCTCTGGTGCATGATTATGAAGAAAAGGGGGTTTTATTTATAAGGTTAAATGGGTGAATGAAGAGACATCCATTATCCAAAAATAAATAGTTATTAACAAAATTAATCACCCACTCACCATTACTACACAAACCCCCACATCTTCTCATTCCTTCTTGAATTGGCCAACCCTTGGATCTCCCACATGTGCACACTCTCTCATTCATTTGTTTAATTATTTGTTTATAGCCTAAATGTATATACTTGTTATATGACAAGTGTAGGATTTAAAAGTGTTTATTTAAAGTAGAATAACTTAATGAGCTTCTTCTTTTTAATGAATTTCTAGTGGGCTTCCTCTTGTGGGCTTGGTTCATTTTTATTTATTTATTTTAATGGGCTTAGAGTCTTCTATTTGGCCTTTGGGTTTTAATAGACAACAAAAATAAAATAAATGAAAGGAAATTATGCATAATTCTAAATAAATTTTAGAATGAAAATAATGAGATGAAATTGCACGTGCATTGCACGTGTGAAAATTAAAAAAAATGTATTCTTATTTAAAAATTTAATATGGGATGTTACACCCAAACCCATGAGACTATTCCCTACTATTTCATTTCAGGTTAGAAACTTCTTTCTCTCAAACCCTCTTTCTTTCTCTCAAACTCTTTTTTTACTTTCTCTCATCACTCAAGTATTATGTTTTAAAGATTAGATTTGTTTGTCTTCCTTTTTTGCAATCTGAAGTTCTGATTATTATTAGGGTTTTTGTATTATGTTTTATTAGGGTTTTAATATTACTAATTATTATTAGGGTTTTGAATTTGGCAAAAATAAAAAATAAAAAAATTTCAAATATTTGAGTTCAAGGTTTTGAGTTATGAATGGTTGCCTTCTGTTAGGATTTGCTGGAAATTCGTTTGTTCATTATCACCCATTGTTGACTGCAATGTTTATAGTATGGGTTGTAAATCTTTTTGCCTTCTAGTTCATAGTATGGGTGATATTTGATATTTGAGTTTTCATAGTATGGGTGACATTTGATATTTGATATTTGATAAATATGTTTGGTTCATAGTATGGGTGATAAATCCGTTTGCCTTCTGGTTCATAGTATGGGTGATATTTGAGTTCGATATTTATTTGGGTGATAAATCTTCGTTTGTTCATTATCATATACTATAGGCAAATCTGATGCAATCCTAAAATGCATTATCTCAAGCCCCTTATCTTTGTTGACTGTGAAGAAAATGCATTTTAGGCCACATATTTTTTGATAGTAAAAATATATTTAGAGTAAAATTTAAAAATCAAGTTGTTGTTGTTGTTGTTTTCATATTATTTAAGAGATGTTAGTAATTTTTGAATAGTAATGAAAAAAATAACTTTATAGATGATTTACAAGTGTTATTTAAAGTGGGTGTACAGACCATGACTAAAATTATGTTACTATAATCAGTAAGGGTATGCATAATGTTATGTTGAATTAATTTATTCACTTATTAATATAAAAGTTTAAGCATCTTATGTGGATTTGAAATTTTTTGCCTTTTTTCTAGTGATGATAAGCTCGTGCAAACGGGGGATTCACAACTAGGAAATAACAAAGGAAAGAGCAAAGAAAAAGAGAACTATGAATCTTGGAGCATAGATGATACCAATGAGCTGTTGCACCTCTTGGTGGATGTTATAAATAGTGGATTGCGTGATGCTAATGGGTCGCTTAGCAAACAGAATGTAGAAAGAGTGATACTTCCTCGTCTCAATGCAAAAATTTGGTTCCCTAAATCTTATAATCACTACTTGAGCCGAATGAAGTGGTTTAAGAATCAATATATCAAGATATCAACACTTATGCGTAACAACTCTGGCTTTGGGTGTGATCCAATCACAAAGACGTTCAACGCTAGTGATGAAGTCTGAAAAGATTACTTGAAGGTGAGCTTAATTCATGATCTTTTAAATATGTTAATAGTTTACAAGTTTAGTACATTATGTTGTTTGCGATATATTAACAATGAATAATTTTTCTTTGCTAGTCCTACCCAAGTCACAGTAAACTTCGAGAAAAGAGTATAGTTGATTATGAAGATTTAAAGATTGTTGTTGGGGTGGAATTGCTAATGAGAATTATTCCATTTCATTAGGCGTTGATGATACCGATGCAATAACTTTTGGGGAAGAAAATAGAGATTTTGGGATGGGAGGTGTTTCATATGATCCTAACAATGATGTATTCATAGCACCAAGTCACTATGAACCACCATTTCAACCTCCATCACCTCGCCAATGCAGTCCACCATCTCATTCCCCTTTAGGTTCGGAGGTTCCCACTGAAAAACCAAGCCGCCACAAGCGAAGTAGATCCGAGTATGAAGAGAGTGCTAGCTCAGTTGGGATCAACTATCAAGCCAAAGTTTTAGAAAATCTTTTTGTTGGCATTAAGACTATTGCTGTCCGTTTTGAAAAAATATCTAACATAATGGAGAAAAGAGAGAGATAGAAAGAGTAATATTTGGGATGCTATAAAAGATATCCCAAATTTGGATGATAACACTCATTGCATGGCGGCTGATTTGCTTAATACTAAATCAAAGAAGGATTTGTTCTTGAAGATGTCACTCGAAGAATGCTCATCGTGGATAAAATTTAAGTTAGGAATATGATTAGTATTTTGATCATCTCTTATAAAAAAATATTTTAATCATCTTGGATTTTGTTGACCTGTAATTTTTTTTGGTGTTATTTTGGTTGTACTATGATTACAGTATTTGGATTATATTTTGGTTGAACTATTATGGTTTTATCTTTATTTTACTGGTTATACTTTGGTTCTGCACCGTGTTGAAGTTTATCAGTTTATCAGCAAAGTTTGTAGTAATGTGATAGCCTTGTTTACTTTTGCGTACAATTTTTGCGAAGATCATGATCACTTTTTCTTTTATTTTTGCATAACTTGTGATTAGAAAAGTTATTTTTTTTCTTTTATGCACTTTTTCTTTTTTCTTTTCAAAGTCATTATTGTAGGATATAGTAATATTAGAATCAGACGTACATACATTTGGCTATTTCTACTTAAGTCAATGTCAATATTTCATTAATTTACAAAGCAAAGTAAGTACAGTCAAAGCAGATGAAGAAGAAAAAGAAAAGTCAATATTTTGTAATTTTAGCCACTATTAATATCTACTATTTTTTCTTTTTATTGTTTGCAGTCTCGTATATTTTTATATATAATAATGTCACAATCGAGCATGTCGAGCATGTATGAAGGTAATGATATAGAGGAAGAAGAAATTGATGAATATATGGATGACAAAGATATGGATGATGAAGAGATAAAAGAAGAATTTTATGAAGCCATGTACATATCTGTGATGGCAATCAATGCATTAATGCATGTGCTAAATCAGTTTGTGATTATGATGCATGGTGAACATATTGAACATCCATTAACCCGACGTCGAATTACTAGCATGGGATATGACTATATACACAAGCATTGAACAATGATCCTGCAATCTTCTGACAAGTATATAAAATGTATCCAGATGTATTCTGGAAGTTATGCACAATTCTTAAAGAAAAAGCACCTTTGGAGGATACAAGATTTATTTGTGTTGAAGAAATGGTTGCATCGTTCCTACAAATCGTCAGCCAAAATACTCGATATGGTATAATTCGTAATACATTTGGCCGATCACAATTTGCTGCGAGTGAAAATTTTCACAAGATTTTGAAGGTCTTGAATTCAATAGCATCTAATTTCATGGCTAAATCAGGACCGGTTGTGCCCGCTAAAATAAGAGAAAGCACAAGATTTTACCCTTATTTCAAGGTATGTGATAATTATTGTATTTAAATTCAATTGTAATTATAATTTTCACTATTATAATATATACTTTTCATAATATGGTTATTGTTGCATATGAATAATTTTATGATTGCATCGAAGCTGTTGATGGAAACATATTCCGGCAATAATCAGGAGGAGTGATGTAAGTAGTTATTGTAATCGTCATGGAAAGATATCACAAAATGTATTAGCAGCTTGTAACTTTGATTTAGAATTCATGTACGTTCTTAGCGAGTGGGAGGGTTCAGCTCGTGATTTCAAGCTACTAAGTGATGCTTTGACAAGGAGGAATGGACTTAAAGTGACCCAAGGTGAGTACTTATTTTTTAAATGATAAATATGTTTTTTATTTTTTACTTTTCATACTAATTTTATATGTATTGTATTTGTAATTAGGTAACTATTTCCTAGTGGATTGTGGATTTCCTAATCGACGCCAATTTTTAGCTCCATTTCGAGGTAATAGATATCATCTACAAGATTTTGCAGGTCATGGTACTCAAAATGAAAATGATTTGTTCAATCTTTGCCATGCAACCTTGAGGAATGTGATTGAGAGGATATTTAGTATTTTTAAATCGCGATTCACAATTTTTAAGTCAGCGCCTCCTTTTCTATTTAAGACACAAGCAGAACTTGTGTTAGCATGTGCAACACTACATAACTTTCTTCGCAAAGAATGTCGTTCTGATGAATTTCCAATTGAACCAATAGACGAATCTCCATCTTCATCGTTAACAGTTAATGAAGACAATAATTTTGAACCTATTGCTCAAACCCAAGGACAGGAACGAGAAGATGCTAATGCATGGAGGGCTAACATAGCATTGATATGTGGGAAAATGCTACTTAGGAGGACATGAAGCTATATCAAATTAGCTATTAAAAGATTGGAAATTTTGTACTGGGTTTAATTTTTTAGTGTTTTAATTAAACTTTGGTTTAATTTTGATTATACTATGGAGAAATGCTAATGTTTTTATTATACTTTGGTGTAATTTTGATTATATTGAAAATTTATAATTGAATGTTTGCTAAAAAAAACCATGTATTTTTTCCAATCTTAAAAATCCATGTAATCCTTTCAAATCCCAACAAGAGAATTTGGATTATAACAATCTTAAAAAAAATCTTATAAGTCATTACATTCCTACATAGTCTTTTAAAATCCACAAGGCATTTTTAAGCCAAAAAAGTATTTTAAAATCCTAATCCAATACACCCCCCTAATTCTCAATCAACAAAGTGAATATTTTCAAAGCTATTAAGGGTTTCCGAATACCTACCATAATTTCGAGGCCGTGGTGTTCTATAGAAAAATTTGCGCAAAAATCCAAGTGAACGAGTGAGAGGAGGTGTTGACAAGTAGTGTTTAAGAATGAGTATTTTGTGAATTTGTTAAGGATATGAAAAATTAGAGTTTGAAGGACAGAAATAACGGCATCTAGCTAGGGTTTCAAGGTTTCGGGAATGAGAGGGAGAGGAAAAAAGATCCAATGTGAAAAGAGAAGAAGAAAAGGGAGCCACTATTTATATGTAACCGCTATTGTAACTGATGCCGCTATCCCCAACAACGGCATCAGTAATGCGAATGCCGTTGTTGGGGATTATTACTGATGCTGTTGTTGGGAATTATTACTGATGCTGTTGTTGGGGACAGCGGCAACAGTTATAAGATTTTATCACACTTGCAAAAAATTTCAAGTCAGAGAGTACACGATTGAGAAGAAGTTAAGTGATGTCGTACTCCAAATAGCGGCATAAGAAAAAAAAGTTATAGATGCCGCTATTGGAAATAACGGCATATAAATAACGTGTGCCGTTATTTTCAATAGCGGCTAATGCTGACGTGTCAAAAATTGGATCAGTTGGTTAAATATTTTTGAAAGTGAGTCAGATTGGTCAATATTTTGAAAAAGTGGGTCAGTACGAAAAAAATAACCAATGGGAGGGGGCCACGTGTTGCGCCAAGTATTACAATGCACGAGGATGTTGCTTGTAGGTCGGGAAAGGATAAAGAGCAAGAACTGCCAAGTATGATTTTGTGACCTGTGAGGAGATAGATGGCCAAAGCATGCAGTGTACGTATTTTATTGTTTACATAGAAGTAATTATTCAAAATTGAAAAAGTGGAATGCTTTTTTTTTTGATGAAAACGGATGGAGTCTCTCGACTCCAGCCACACCAAAATGAATATATATAAATAAGCCAAAAGTATTAAACAGGACCCAGCTTACAAGAAGTAAACCCCAAAGCAGACTCATAATTACAAACTAGAACTAAGATGAGACTGTACAAAGAAACACTCCAGGACGAGGGTAGGAGCAATGCAAGGAGCTGCCACCGGGAGCCCAAGATGCGGCGAGCTAAGTATGCTGCAAGCAGGGTAGAGAAGCTAAAATACACTACAATAAACTGCATGATGAGCCGCAGAAGTGGAAGACCGAACAGAGCAAGAAAGGGAGAGGACGGCGACGCAGCTGTGATGGCACTGGAACAATGCAATTGCACTAGTAAGCCGCACGGCGACAGTGAGGCCCGGATGATCATCAATGAAACAACGAAGCCTCAAAACCACCTGATCACAGGGGTGCTAACCTGCCGAAAAGAAGGCAAAGAAAGCCAGGAGCGAGGGAGTCAAGCAAACATCAGGCTAACGAACACCCCGGTACCCACTTGAGCCCTGCCAAGGGACAGCGAAGACACAAGTACAACGCAGTAGCAAAGAGTTGCATACAGGCAAAAATGCCCCAATCCATTCAAGTGAAGAAGAGAACCACACCAAAAATACATCCAAGGATCGAGTAGAAGTACTACACCACAAATAAATCCAATGATACATCCAGATACCACACCATAAAAACAACCATTCAAGTCTCAGCGCAGATAACCAATCGCGCAGAAGTAGAAACATGCACCAAAAGGATACCACTCAGGATTAAAGCAAAAGCACTTAGGTGAAAACACAAACTATATAAAACATAGCACAGTGTGAAGCACAAAAAGCCGCATAAGCGGGATACAAAGGAGCATAAAATTATAAGCCCCGAAGGGTACAGGACAATCTCTAGCATGTCCAAACCAAAAGTCCAAGCTGATAGGCAAACCAAATTGTGAGATGATTTGCGGGGAAGTAGCTAAACCGCCAGCCAGACAAAATCCATGGGAAACAAAAGATCGAACCAGTGCAACATCACAACCAAAAGCCAAGGAGCCATCAATAGGGATCAGACCTGCGATGGAGCTAGGGTGAGAACACACTTAAAGCCAGAGGAGGAAAAGAGTAAAGTGCCTTAGAAAAATAAGTATACGAGAGATAAAATGCTGATGAAAAAACCAGGAAAAGTAAGCACTGAAGATAAAAAGTGCTGAAAAATAAAAGCGTATAAAACCAGCGAAGAAATAGAGTGAATAGGGCCGGGGGGAGAATGACAGCACTGCAATAACGCGATAAGGAGTAATAAGCACATAAAAAAATGAGCTGAGGGAATAGTAACAAGGGGGAGTCCCTTAGGAGAATTAATGCTAGGGAAATAAAGCTTGCAAGTTATAGAGACAACGAACAGAGTCAAGTAATCTCTGATAATCAAGCGAAGCTTTACCCTTGTAACTCCTGCCTGCACTCCAGAGATTGAACAAGAAAATGAAGGCATCAATCAATGAGTGAGAGGAGGAGCATCGATGTTCAAACACTCTCTTGTTCCTTTCTTTCCAAATAATCCAAATGATAATATGGACAGAGAGCATCCACGCATTAGAGAAACTAGCGTCCGCTGGAATGACGGACCAAACATCAACTAAGGTGAGGGGGGGGGGGGGGGGGGGGTAGAACCCGTCATCCACGTTAGTGAACAAATCCTCCATAAAGGAAGGCTGAAGGGGCATTGAACAATTAAATGATTAATATCTTCCGAGTGTTGAACACATAGGGTGCATAGCTGCCCCCACGCTAAATTCCTCCTGTTAAGGACATCAACAGTGAGCATTTTACTATGAAATGCCAGCCACGAATTGATTTTAACCTTAAGGGGAACGGCAGAGTCCCAAATAAAATGAGCCACCGGAGATTGAGCACCTCTTGAGGTAAGAAAACTGTAAAAAGCCACGAAAAAGTGGAATGCTAATAGCACTTCCACCCATATTGCTTGGGAAAAAGGCAAAATGCCCAGAGACAGTTACTATTCGGGCAGTCATCGTAGCCAGGATTCACACACCCGTTTCATATCTGGTCTCAACTTTCCCCTGGTCATAGATAGTCTTGGGTCTTCTTCGTTTGGTAATCCAGTCATAGTCATAGTCGGGTTATCCAGTCATTTTAACAGTGACGGAGCCAGAAAAATCAAAATGGGGGTCCCAAAATTTTTTTTCTCCCTCAGTATCAACATAATTGTTGCCAAAAATCTCTTACTTTATTTTTGTTTTGAAGAATTAAAATAATTGGATCAAAATAAAATTATAATCAAAGTAAATATTCGAATTTATATTTTTAGTATCATGTATTTTTTCGCACTTGTACAGTTGTACTCTAAATTTGGCAAGAATAATACTAATCAATAATCATACTACACTATTTATACTGTTATAATACTAGAGGCTAAGAGATACGACTCAAATGCTTGTAACTTGTGTACACACTAGTTTCTTATTCAAAATTTTATACAGATCAAATGATAAGTATCACTGTTAATTTTTTGCCCAAAGCTCATACCACTATTTTGAGCATTAAATAAGAGGTGGATTAGACTTGGGGATCCCAAATTTTTTTAACTGGGGGGCTAAATAAAAGTTTTGGTCTATATTAGGGGGTTTTACAAAATTTTTGGGGTCCCAAATGACCCCTACTCTCTTCCTCCCTCCGCCACTGGTCATTTAGTGGGGGATTCACAACTTCCGTCACGTATCTGGCGTCTTCCCCTAGTCATAGTCAGGGTTTTTCAGTCTCAATGTTTATCGGGTCATTTTGATTCCGGTATCGGGTCATTTTGATTATGTTATCTATTCATATAGTCATTAGTCATGTTATCCAATCATATAGTCGGGATTTATCCACCCCGTTTGGTCTCTTCCCCTTGTCATAGTCGGGGTTTTCGGTCTCATTTTTTAGTCGAGTCTTGTTTGATTCTGTCAGATAATCCAGTCATAGTCATTGTCGGGTTATCAATCTTGTCAGGTTTCAGTGGGACTAGAACCTGCAGCTCCACCGGCGGGGGCATAACTTGTCGTCGAAGCTTCGACAGAGGGCGGGGAAGGAGATTCAGAAGCGAGTTTACGTCTGCCATGAAAAGGGCTGTGTTCATCACAGTCCGTCGAGGGCGCTGGGGGATTTGACCAGAATCAAGAAGCACTACTGTAAGAAGCACAGCGAGAAGAAGTGGATGTGCGACAAGTGTTGGTAGAAGTACGCGGTGCAGTCGGGTTGGAAGGCGCATTCGAAGACGTACGTGTGGGACGAAGGAGAAACAAAAGGAAAGTTGTTGCTTGCACTACAAACTGCAAGAACTATAACTGCGTTTCTATTCCGGCGTTTGGTAAAAACGTATAGATAGAGTGCATTGTTTTTTCTACCTAAAAATTTGCATATCTATCCTGGCATTTGGTTAAAACTCCATTATAGGTTAGACATCCCCACGTTTATGTCAAAAACGCTGCAATAGCTCATGAACTGAAATAATAATATTTTTTTAAAAAAACTACTATCTCCAATTTTCCAATTCAATCCCCGCTCAAAATTTTCATTTCTCCCCAATCTCCCCCCCCCCCCCCTGCCGTGCTCTTTTGCCACCTCCCCTCTCTTGTTGGTCGCCGCTCCTCCCTCGCCGCCCCCGGCGCCAACACCCCCAGTCGTCGTTCCCATCGCCGTCCCTTATTGTTTCCCAAACCCTAACCATATGTAAGTTTATTATCTAAAAAATCTAGGGTTTCGTCCATCAATTTACTGAAAAGCTGAGATCTTTCTTTTCCAAACCCTAACATCGTTCTGTGATTAACCCTAACTTGTGGTTCAATCAACTGTTCTTTAGAAAATTAGTTCTCTTTTCTTTAATTTATTGTTAGCATTGGAAATTTCTGATGTTGTTGTAGCAAGTAATACTTTCTTTGTTCTTGATTTTGCAGCAAATCCACAGTTTGCATGATGAAATGGCATGGGGTTTGTTTGGCTTTTTTGTGTGGGGTCCTATATGTGCTCTCGAATATATGATTTTGCATGTATATATCTTCTTTTTCATTTGAATTGTTTCAATTATATTTTTTAGTTGTATAATCAAATTGTTATTTTGTATAATTGTTTGATGATGAATTGATGAAGAAGGCACATTGTGATTTAAAATACAAGTGGGAGTATGATGATGTTTTTGGTTATCTTGTATGTAACCTGAGTGTTGCAATTTTTGACTCACTAATTGGTAATTTCTAAGTTCCAATCTTGTTGTTTGAATGTGGTTTAAATGCTAATTTCATCTTTATAGGAATTGAAATTGCAACGATTAATTTCTAACAGATGAAATATAACATTATTTATATTCGATATCTACCATTGTTGAATATTGCGTAAAAAATATGATATTTTTGTTGTTGGTAGTTGTTTTCCGATTGATAATGCAGTAACTGGATTCTGAAAAGCTAGAGTGCAACAAATCGTTTTCTTTATTCCGTTCTGTTAATGGTATATCCTTTGTCAAACTAGCAACTTAAGTAGCTCCCTTCACATGTTTTTAGGCCTATCTAAAATTATTTTTACTACATTTCCTATAATCCTATGTAACCTAAATTTCTAATTGTAAATCTATATAATTATAAATGAGCTTAAGGACTGAGAATAATCCATTCAACCAATTTCTTTGGGGCAGAGAACACGCATAGCTTTAGCTAGGTCTAATCTCACTTTAGATAAGCCTGTTTCTCAATGTTAAATTGTGTTTATAAGCCTTACCGGATTCTTATATTTTGCAGGGCAATCTATTGCCACTCCGATATATACTTGCTTAATGATGTACTTAGTGTGGTTGATTCACAGGTTGCACTGTGGATTTTGCCAAAGGCAATTTTAGGTATACCCTGTAGTGGTGAAAAGAAGAAAATAAAAATCTCCATACAAACTTTCCTTAAAATGCATGGCTATTACATGAAATTGCAAAGTTTAATTTCAAAGCTAGTTTGGCTACATATTCAACCTCATAACATTTGAAGGCAAACAAAGTTCAATTAATACTCTTTTCTCCCCTTTACATCATCAATAGTAGGAATCCACATGATCTCTTAGCAATCTTGAAAATTATAGGAAACATCAACTAGTATTTTTATGTTAACAAATGTTGAGTAAGTATACTGTCCATAATTGTCATAATGTTTTTCCTTTAACTTTTTAACTAGTAGCTATTTTAGATATTTTCCCCTTCTATTAGAAGTTTAAGTTTGAAATTTGTTGGAGTGCTCATTTATCATGTAAATGAATTGTGCGATGGACTCCTCTCCTATTTCAAATAATACTGTCATGCACTTGTATTGTGTTAGAGAAATTGGTCCTGAGCTAAGTGTACCAAGTGAACTTTTTGGAATTGATCTGCAATAGGAAGAAAGTGAAAAGTGGCTCAAGGGCTAATGGGGAAGGATAACAAAGCAGAGGGCTAATGGGGAAGGAACAAAGCAGGGGCGAAACCAGAAATAGAAGAAAGGGGATAACAATGGGATCAAATGGGATGTAAGAAAAGAGAACAAACAGTATCAAGAGGAAAGAAATGACACAAGATAACAAAGCAATAAGGGAGTAGGCAGAACAGGAATCAAAGAAAGAAAAGACAGGGAAGAATTGAATCAAACAATAGGTCAACGGATGAGTGCAGTTGCAAGGAATAGGGGAAACCAAAACAATGCTAGGAAGGAGAAGCAACAATATGATCCTGGGACCTGTGGGTTATGGGCCTACCATGCTTCCGTTGCGCCACTCTGATTGGAAAGACTGCCCATAGCATCCAGCAATGCCGACGGATGGACCAAGCAGAAAAGAAAAGAATGGATGACACCAGAATCAAAAATATGGGTACGAAAGAATGAATTCATACCCAAGAAGAAAGCAATCAAAAAGAATGGAATAAGATTAGTATCCAGATCAATTTTGGTAATAATTCATTTATGCATGCATGGTTGGTGAAATGTTGTGCAGATCCCAGTTCGAACCAAGCTTGTCTAATATATTAGACAACTAATAAATTAGCCAAACCTGGTGCTCTGATACCACTAAAAACCCTGTCATGCCCCGCTTCCCAAAAAGAATACGGAACATGGGTATGCGACAAAAGCCTAGCGAATGATTTTCATCATCCATAAGTTGTTCAGAATTTTTACAACATATCACAATATAATCAGAGTCAGAAGCCAGAATAGTCAACCACATGCACATATGAACCGAATTCCAACAAGAATACTTGAAATAAAATATATTAATCTCAAATAGTCATGATCTGAAATACACAAATAATCCTAGGTCACATTGCCCAAATACAAGAATAAATCCAAATACATGAATACATTTATTGTTCAAGCAAACTACAAGAAATAATAATAGCAAAATTCCAGCATCTAGTACATCATGTCACCAAACCGTCTGGAACCTGTCCTCCAAAATCTGCAATACAACGAATACAGGAAAGAGGAAAAGAAAAAACATAAGTATCCGTCAATTGCAAATCGCGGGTCACAAATAATGTAGGATATAAGCACATGGAGAAACTAACTAACAACATGGTATACTAACAGGTACAGGTAACATGTGTCAAGTGTCAGGTAAACAGGTCAACAGGTAAACATGTATCAAGTATCAGGTAATCAGGATAATCAGGTAACAGGTAATCATGTAACATGTACCAAATATCAAATCTCAAGTATCAAGTCTCATGTATCATGTAGTCAAGTGTTAGGCAAGCATGTATCATGTGATCAAGTCTTATAGTGATTACTATCTAGGTAGCACTTCGTGCATCCATACTTTTACTACATGGTTGCTACAGTCAAAGTAATTTCATTTTAGATTTCATAGTGGACCATAGAGGGCAGTGTACTCAGGTACAGAAACAGGTTCATGAATTAAAACAGGTACACGAATCATCCGATTCATGCATCAACGGGTTCATGAATCAATAGGTACACGATCAACAGGTACGTGCATCAACAAGTAACAGGTACACGACCAACAGGTACGTGCATCAACAGGTAACAGGTACATGAACCAACATGTATCATGCATCAACATGTAACAGGTACATGAACCAACAGGTATCATGCATCAACAGGTTCATGTATCAACAAGTTCATGTATCAACATGAATCAAAATGTGAAACACGGGCCCCTTCCGAGTACACGTTTCTGAATTATCCACTATTCGATATTTTCCTTACAACCCCGGCTTGATTATTTATTATTATAATTATCAAACAGGCATATACGAGCATGAAACTGTGTCAAACTAACATGGTATAATCAGTATTAGGTTCAGAGAAACAAATAATCATGCATAGGTGATGTACAGTCACATAAACGAGCAAAATAGTGTATGGTCATAATCAGGACAGCATGACCGATCAGTACTAAAACAGTGACTCCCGTCACTACAGAAATGAAAATCTAGATCCGTTGAAGGATCTAGAAACTAGACATCCACACGAATCCAACGCATATAATTAAGTCACATAGTACTTCACAACATCTTAACTCAAAACAGGTTTGAAAATAGAAAACATGTTAAGTCAGAAATCAGGAAAACGAATTCTCAATCAGAAAAACAAGATAAAAAATTCTCAAATAAAATCAGAAAAAATTTGGGGTATTCCCCTATATATCTAGAATCAAAATATAAAGTTTCATAATATTCCAGTAAGAATAGATTAGCCATCAAAAATAAGAAGCAACACGAAAACATAGTTTAACGAATCTGGAATTCTCAACACTGCTGTACGAAAATTAGGATATCTCGCAATCAGTGAATTGAAATCCAATTCCGCCAAAACGTTAGGAAAATAGATAGATTTTACTAATTTTCATATTTCACAAAAAAAATTCATACAGTATAAGAAGTTATAGTGAAAACAGAGTTCTTTACTGAACAACGCGCAATTTATAGCGCAAGATGATTTTAGAAAAGAGCCTGAAACACCACATAAAACTTGTCTTTAAAATTCACCATAAATCTGGATAGTTCCTAGCATCATATAGAAACACTGAGCAAAATATTATACCAAGATATTATGTATCGAATAGTTCCTGAAAATAATTTATTAACAAAATTAATTCAAAACAGAATCTGGAACCTATCGACACGTCTGTACCAAAACCATCATAACTCAGTCATACGAACTCCAAATCAAGTAAAACCAGTGGGGTTTGAAAATAGACAAAATTATCTAAAATCCATCTTTTATTTTGGAATTAAGATTTGGATTGTAGCATGGACAAAAACAGCAATCAACACAGAACAAGCAGCAAATACAGATTTCACACCTCTAATTAAGAACCTCATAACTCCATGAATATTGATCCAAACTCAAACAAACTTGAAATACAATCTACCAAACATTTAAACATTATGATTAATTAAGGGTTTCTAACATGTCCAGAACTATTATTTTCACATGGCCATTCAATCAAACACAATTCATGCAATAATCACATACATACATCAAAATCAAGTTTTGGGTAAATCCTAGGTTATTATCCTATCAAGTTTGGTGTCATAAGTCATCTATGGCCAATTTATCACAATAGAGACAAAACCCATCAAGGAAAACATAAATTTTGTCTCTAGATCCAACTACACTAGATATGAACTTTTTGACTTGTATCAAACTAAGGAATTGTAGTACAAGTTACTTGCCTTATTATGGAGTAGAAAACGATGCAAATAGCCCTAGGAGCAAAACCCACGAGCGAATCTTCTCCAAACGCGAATCCAAGCAAACCCACAAACAAAAACTCCCACACGAACAATCTCCTTGATGCGACGAACGAATGGGAGAATACCCACTTCAAGAAACACAAAGAGAAGAGGTTTGTGATGATGTTGGTGTTGATGGTGGTCTTGGTGGTAGCCGGCCAATAAGGGGGAGATGATGGAGTTATATATGGTTTATGGTGGTCAGATTAAGGATTAGTGGTGGCCGGTTGAGAGGCTAGGAGGGGGGTGTTCGGTTGTGAAGATATGCAACCGGGATTAGGAGAGAAAAAAGAGGGAGGCCGGGATTGTTTATGAGCGGGAGAGAGTTAATTGAGATTAGGGTTAGGGTTAAGAGGATTAAGGTATTCATATAGGAGTTAATTTGTAGGTTAATGGGTAGTGAGTATCAATATGTAGTAATAGGTATACAAATGGGTAATGGATATTTGGTACATAACAAATGAGGATACAATTTATAGTGAATTTTATGGCTCCTAAAAATCTCATTAGGGGTCAAAAATTATAAATTTGGGAAAACACCACCAAAATACCATTACAACACCATGGGAAAATATAATGAAGATAATGAGGCCAAAAATGAGGAAAATAAACAAAATGATGAAACGAGCCAAAAACGACGAACAAACAACTCAAGGAGCTCAAAATGAAACAAAATGGATATATATTGAAAATAATCCAATATATGGTTCCGAAAAAATACAAGAAATATAAAAATACACAAAAATAAAAAATACACTCCAAAATACATAAAATGAAAAACAGGGGTTACAACACGTGATTCTTCCAGGTGCAAGTTCTAAATGCCAGCACATTCTGGCCTTGTGCTTATCCCAGTATAGGTGAATATTTTTATAGAATCAGCCCCATTCTCATAGAAGCGGCCACACTTCACAAACACCCCGGTGAGTCTATCAAGAGTGCTCTTGTAGCTAGGCACTCCTCTCATTCAGAGATATAGAGCTCATTAAGAGCCAAGCTCACCCTTACTAACGCTACAATATATCATGCACATATACATGAGGATGGACTAAGGAGTGGTAAACTCCTAGGCTGCATGATTTCAATCACAGTATGGCTTGTTTTTCCCATTGAACCCATGTCTTGTGATCTCCAGTCATATAGGTTGGGTTCCCACCAATTGTGATCCTAAATGGGCTTCTGTCCCATCCTTATCGATGTATTCCAAACTTTGTCTCGAGACAATCCTTTCGTCAAAGGATCTACAAGATTACTTTCTGATTTGACAAAATCCACAGTAACAGCACCAGACGTGAGGAGCTCTCTCACCGTACTGTGCTTGCGACGAATTGCTAATCTCTTACCGTTATAGTAAGCATTTTGTACTTTAGCTATGGTAGCAGTACTATCTGAGTGGATTAAGATCAGAGGTATAGGCCTATTCCATGAAGGAATGTAAGACAAGAGGTTCCTCAACCAGCTTGCCTCCTCACTAGCCGCAGCTAGAGCAACTAACTCGGACTCCATAGTGGAGTAAGTTAAAATAGTCTGTTTCTTGGACTTCCAAGAAACAGCACCATCAGCGATACTAAAAAAGTATCCACTTGTGGCTTTGGAATCATCCGAAAATGAATTCCAACTGCATCGCTGAATCCCTTAAGGATAGCGGGAAACTTGTCATAATGTAGTCCTAAGTTCATGGTCTTTTTCAAGTACCTAATGACTCTGTAAATAGCATTCCATTGTTCAGAACTAGGACAACTCGTAAATCTACATAATACACCTACAGCATATGCAATGTCAGGTCTAGTGCAGTCAGTAGCATAGCGAAGGCTACCAATAATACTAGCATATTCTTTTTGTCTAACTGCAGCACTAGAATTTTTCAAAAGTTTAACATGAGGGTCACTAGGTGTACATGCAGGTCTACGGTCAAAGTAATTATATTTATTCAAGATCTTCTCAATGTAATGAGATTGATCAAGAGTAATACCAGTCTCAGAACGTATGATTTTCATGCCTAAAATAACATTGGCCTCACCTTGGCCCTTTATATCAAAATTTTGACTAAGCATAGTTTTAGTCTCTGAAATTAATTCAAGCGAAGAACCACAAATGAGTAAATCATCTACATATAGACAAAGCATGATGCAACTATCACTGGATGCTTTATAATAAAGGCATTTATCAACATTATTAATAGAAAAATCATTTGAGAGTAATAATTGATCAATTCTGTCGTGCCACTGTTTAGGAGCTTGCTTAAGACCATATAAAGTCTTATTCAGCTTGTAGACTTTGTGTTCCTGCCCTGGAATCTCAAAACCTTCAGGCTGATCCATATAAAGTTCCTCTTCAAGTTCTCCATTAAGAAAAGTTATTTTAACATCCATCTGGTGGATCAACAAGTTATGCACAGCAGAAATGGCTAATAAAACTCTAATGGTGGTCACACGGGTCACAGGAGAGTAAGTGTCAACGAAATCTATATTTTCCTTTTGTACACATCCTTTAGCTACTAGTCTAGCTTTAAAATTTTCAATTGTACCATCTAATTTTTGCTTTCTCTTAAGAATCCATTTGCATCCTATAGTACGACTACCGCGAGGTAAGTCCACTAACTCCCAAGTACCATTAGAGGTTAGTGATTCCATTTCGTCATTTATGGCTTCTTACAACAAATCGGCATCAGGTGAGGTTTAAGCCTCATTGATAGAACTAGGATCAGATTCTAAAGCATATACAACATAGTCATCACCAAAATCTTTAGTAGTTCTAGCACGTTTGCTTCTACGTGGCTCAGAATCTAAATCAACATTAGCATTTGTACTAGTTTGAGGAATTCCAGAGGAAGTTGAGGATTGTGAACCCCCACTACTACCCCCATTGTTCCTCAATAAGTAAGGAAATTTATCCTCATAAAAATCAGCATCTAAAGATTCAATAATCACATTATTATTTAAGTCAAAAAATCTGGAAGCCTTACTGTTATCCGCATAACCAATAAAAATACATTCATATGCTCTACTTGCAAGTTTGATTCTTTTAGGGTCAGGTAATCTGACATATGCTAAACAACCTCAAACTCTAAAATAATCAATATTAGGCTTTCTACTTCTCCATAATTCGTATGGTGAAGTATCATAAGATAGATGTGGAATTCTATTTAAAACATGACATACAGATAAGAGAGCTTCACCCCATAAAGATTTGGGTGCTCCAAAACTAATAAGCGAAGCAACTACCTATTCAGTAAGAGTCCTATTCTTTCTTTCAGCTTTTCCATTAGATTCAAGTGAATAAGGTGCAGTAGTCTCGTGAATAATTCCAAATGATGCATATAATTATTTAAATTCATTGGAATCATATTCTGTACCTCTATCACTACGAAATCTCTTAATATTTCTTTCAAATTGATTATGCACTTCAGTTACATAAGTTCTAAATATGTTAACTGCTTCATTCTTATGTGTCATAAGATAAACATGAGTATAATTTGAATGATCATCAATAAACGTAATGAAATATCTTTTACCATTTCTGGTTAAGGTTCCATCCATCTCACATATATCGGAATGTATCAAGTCTAAAAATTTTGTTTCTCTAGCTACACTTTTATGTGAAGTTTTAATTATCTTAGCTTGACTATAGGAGGTGCATTTCTCAAATTCATTTAAGTTAACTTTTGGTATCATGCCAAGTTTGCTCATATTATTTACCAATTTCTTGTTAACATGACATAGTCTAGAGTGCCATAAATTAAAAGAAGACAGAGTAAACAGAAACATTATTCTTATTCATTTCAATATTGAGTTTAAACATCCCATTACAAGCAAATCCCTTTCCCACAAAAATTCCATTTTTAGTTATAACATACTGGTCGGATCCGATGCTCTAATGAAAACCAGCCTTGTTGAGTAGGTATCCAGAAATCAAGTTCTTCCTCATATCAGGAGTGTGCAAGACATCCTTGAGGGTAACAGTCCTGCTAGAGGTGAAATCCAAGTCCACCTCTCCAATGCCCATTACATTGATCAGTGTGAATCACCAAGTTATACTTTCTAACATTCAGTCTCCTTATAAGTTTTGAACCAGCTGCGCTCATAGAAAACATGCCTAGTAGCGCCCGTATCAGCCCACCACCCATCGGTTACACCGACCATGTTAATATCAGTGATCATAGCCACTAACGGCCCTTCGATAGCATTTGCCTATGGTGCAGGCGTACGCGATCGGCAATTTCTAGCGATATGTCCAAAGCGACGACACTTCCAACACTCGATAGGATCTGTTCCATTGTTGTTGGTTTGGGCTTGCTGGTTATTTGTCTTATTCGGATTCTGACGTCCATTCTGACCATTCTGACGAAAGTTCGAATTGAACTTCCGACCAGCATTCTTCTTGAACGGCTTGTTCTTTGGTTTCAAATGGACCTTCGCTTTGTTTTGCTGAACAATCAGGACTTCTTCTTTCTGGTCTTATTTTCTGGATTCCTCCTCAACTCTAAGCCTAGTTATCAAATTCTCCATGGTCAGTTCCTTTGATTTGTGTCGCAGGATATTCTTGTAGTTTTTCCAACCAGGTGGTAACTTGTCAATCATCATAGCTACTTGAAATTGATCATCGAGGGGTATTCCCTCTGAAATAATCTCATGAGCAATATGTTGTAACTCGTGTGATTGAATAGTTACCAGCTTGTCGTCGACCATGGTGTATTTGAGATAACGACTGACTGCGAATTTCTTCGAGCCAGCCTCTTCAGTGTCATATTTCTTCTGTATGGCTTCCCAAACAGACCTAGCCGTATCGGACTTGTAAGTATAGTCATACAGTTCGTCGGATAGCCCATTCAAGATGAAGTTTCTACATTTAAAATCAGCATCCTTCCATTCTGCTATGTCATCTAAGATTTGTTCATTATCATTGGCATCAACAGGTTCTGGGTTAGGCATTACAGGGTAGTCGTGGGTAAGAACATGGGCAACTTTCTTCAGCGACAGATAGAAAAATATTTTGTTCTTCCATCGCTTGAAGTTCAGGCCAGCAAATTTTTCTGGTTTGTTGGTTTCAGACTTGCGATCAGAAACTAAAGCCATTACAGATCACGAAAATAGTTTCTTAAAAATGTTAGAGAAATTGGACCTGAGCTAAGTGTACCAAGTGAACTTTTTGGAATTGATCTACAATTGGAAGAAAGTGAGAAGTGGCTCGAGGTGTGGGTTGCACTTTCTTTAAGAAACTATTTGGCCGATTCTGGAGTTGAATCGTTGATCACCAAACACTTCTCCCGGGATACAACGAGCTTCTGATTTTCAGTGCTGTCAAGACTCCAATCGCAGCACGTACCAATTTGCACCAGCAATTAGCAAACAAAAATCGCAGAAAATAGATTTTGAGAAAGAGTGAATGATAGAAATTTTTTTTTCTTCTTCTTATTTGTTTTCTTTCCAAAGATGATATCTTCTTATAGCTTGTAACCAGGAAGCTATTAATCTGTATCCATTAATCAAAAAACGGCTATATAATGAATATCATTTATTTTTTGAAACTGCTATAACATAAAGTCACTTTAAGTTTGAAACATATATATTTTAAATGTTCTGTTTTTTCTTCAATAGACCCCAAAGGCCCTAAGGCCCAGCCCGGCCATATATATATATATATATATATATATATATATATATATATATATATATATATATATATATATGAATGTAGGAATTGAACCCCCAATCTCTTGTGAACTCAAAATTTTAACCGTTGGGCCATAAGACAGTAATGTCAACAAGATGAGTGTTTTGAATGTATACTCAATTCCAACATATTGTCTTTTTATGCTAGTCTGCACTAAGTCCTACTGTGACTAAATGACGTTAGTAAAAATGGACTTTTGATTTTAAGACTTGGTATTCATTTGGTTAACCTCCTCATTACCATTGTACGAAGCACATCTTGAATGCACAAATTGGGTTTTATGTTTATCTTTATTTTTTGTGGTTGGATATCATCAGCCAAACACCTTTTCTATGATGATCAACTATGAGAATTATGTTCTAGTTCTGAATTTTTTAAACAAAGGATATCATAATGCAGAGATCCCAAGTTACATCAATTGTGTGAGCTGAGAAACTCTGGAACAAAAGTTAAAATGACAATTTTTGATAGTGGGATTAAAGCAAATCTTCCTCATTTCCGAAATATCAAGGTATAATTAATTGAAAGTGGATGAAATTGATATCTTGAGTTGAAAATTCTATTGATGGTTCTATTTGTAAAGTTTTTAAAACATAAAAATTTTACTTCTGAGGTGTGATACAATATTCAGAAGAAAAATAACCGTACCGTCTAAATTCTTATTCCTGAATAATTCAGCACCACTCATCAACTCATTATGATAGTCCATTTCATACGCAGGAGCGAACTAATTGGACCAATGAGGATACACTACATGATAATCTTGGGCATGAGACCTTTGTAGCAGAGTTATTGCTGGTGAAGATGAAGAGTGCCTTGGTTTTGCTCCTGACACAGAGATATATGCGTTTAGAGTATTTACTGATGCTCAGGTAATGCATTATTTGCTATACTTATAAACATCAGTATATGCAGGACTGCCAATTATGTTACTTATGTCTAAATTGTATATATACACTAGTTGAACATGGTTACATAGAATAATCTTATGCTTTGATAGGGGATTGATTATGAGGTTAATGGAAAAGAACTCCTGTTTACATATTTTGAACTATCTTGAGCAAAAAACGTAATATTAATTGCATATATGCTACATATATTCAAGTATATATATATATGAATTCTGTTAAGAAAAAAAGTGTTCTGGAGTCAAATTAAGTATGAAAAAGATTTCTTTTCTTGATAGACTGTACAAGGCAGATATTTTATGAATGTCATAGCCATAACCATAGATACATGTGTATTACTGGATGATTTATATTACCTACATAATTTGTTTAACTAGCTGAAGCAGATTTAGTATCTAGATTCCTAGATATGGATGATGAGGATTTGCGGTACTTACTTGCTGATAGCAGAGGAGAACGTCAGTGAGGAAACAGTGTGTTAAACAAATACACCAATGCCGATAGCTATGTCTAAGTAAAATTTCCCAGGTTCAGTTGAGGAATATTTGGTGCACGCATGCAAGGCTGACTGTAACCGAACTGTATGTGTTAATAAAACACACTCGAGTGGATTTAGTTGGGAATTTCCCTGGTTCAAACGTTGCTGATTTGGTTAACACAAGCAAAAATATATAAGGATAGCTGGTTTGTTTACAAGTTTGGCCGCAGTCAAAATATATATAAGGATTTTACGTAGTCAAAATTGTTTGCTTTTGTGGTAGCTAAGTATATAGAGGGTATATCATGAGTAGGCTCTGTTGTCCATTGTTTGCTCTGCTTGGTTTTTGTATATCATTAATAATGTTGGGTGTACTATAAATTCCAAATGTTGATTATATGTTACAAATCTGGAATGAAGGATTTGCTATTTCTTTTAGTGTATGTTCATCTTCATTAGGAATGAAGGTTTTCCTGATATGATCTTCTCTGAAATCTATTTGGGTATTGAAACTAAATTGTATGGGATTGTATTTCATGTAAGGGTTTTTTTTTAGGAAAAAAAAAATAAAAATAAAAAAGATTTCAAAAAAAATCCTATCCCGGCGTTTTTTTGCCAAAAAAACGCCGGAATAGGGTATATATTTCTTTAAAAAATAAATAGCCTATACCAATGTTTTTTGACCAAAAATGCCGGGATAGGTAACTTTTTTTTTAAATAGACGCTCTACACCGGCGTTTATTTTTCAAACGCTGGGATAGACGTGGCCTATAGCGGCATGCCAAAAAAATGTCGGGATAGACCTTATATCTGCTCTGATGCTCGCTATAGTGGCGTTTCAAAAAACGTCGCTACGGTCTATCCCGACGTTCATAAACACCGGGATAACCCCAAAAAATGCTGGGATAGACATTATGGGCCCGTTTGGTTACATTTTTGGGAAATATTTTCAGAATTTTTTTTTGTCAAAAGGCGTTTGGTTACATTTTCAAAACGGCATCTTTTGAGAAAATTTCCTTTGAGTTGTTTTCCCCTTTTGGCCTTTTCCCCTTCTTCCATCCCCATCTCACTGTCGAAAATAAAAATCCCTATTCACCATCTTCTCCTCCTCTCTCGTCACCCATACTCGTCACCTCTCTCTTCACCCTCTTCGCCACCCTTCCTCTATCGAAGTTTTCAGACTTCCTCTTTCTTCGCTGACTGGCGACGTTAGATGTGAAATCCCTAACGCCCTCGTCAGATCTGAAAACCCTAACGCCCTCTTTCACCCCTTCTCACCCCGCACGATAGCGTGTCTCTCTTCGGGCCCCTTCTCACCCCGCACGATGCTCGATTCATGGTCTGTGAGACCAGATCGGCTTTTGCAAGAAGGTCTCTTCGAAATCGTAGTTCTAGAATCCGACGCCGGTCGACGGAATCTGTCGGAGACAACTTCTTCAGGTTTGAAAACCAGCAATCCAGGGTATGTTTCAAATCTATGCCCAATTTTTTTGATTCTGTTTTGGTATTTGGTCTATATTTCCACATTTGCTTCATAAAAAATCCCTTTTTTAGGGTTAATTTAATGGACGTACTGACGAATTGAGGGTCCAAAAATGTTTTTTTTTCTGGGTTTGCTGTGATTTGGAATCTTGAGTACCGATTTGTTTATGGAGATCTTGAGTACTGATTTGGAGATCTTGAGTACTAATCTTGAGTACTGATTTGTTTATGGATAGTACACATCATCTACAATTTCTATAGTAACCTCAAATTAATACTGTTCACTGTTAATGTTTACCAATTGATGACTGTTATTTAATACTGATCGTTAAGGGAAAGGAGATTGAGATGGAGAGTGATCTTGGGCTTTGGCCAACAATTAATGTGCGTACATTTATTGAGATGATGGAGGCCGAGGTTGATCGGAATAGTTTGAAAAGTGCGAAATTTGATGCAAGACAATGGTCTCAATTGATGGCTTCTTTGAACCAACAATGTAATCGTGCATACACGCTTAAAGAAATAAAAGAAAAATATGGACGACTTAAGATGCAGTGGAAAGCTTTTCACGATTTGAAGAATCAAAGCGGTATGGGTTGGGATGAAGAGAATCAGACAGTGACTTGCGATCCCGTTGTTTGGCAGGCATATGTCAAGGTTCACATATGAATTTTTTTTTTATGCTACTGTGGGATTATGATCGTAATATACTTTTTATTGACTTTTATAGTTGTAAACTAACAACACAATAACTTATAAATAGGCACACCCTAAAGCTTCCGAATTCAAAACGAAGGGTTTGGCCAACTATGATGTGTTGACCAAAATTTTTGCTGATTCTACCGCCGAGGGTTTACTTTCTAGGGCTTCATCTCAAAGGGTATATGACCTCGATGAGGAACAAAGGGTCATGTTTGAGTTCGCCCACCCCACTCCCCCCAATGCACCACATGTAAATTTGGATGATGATGATGATTACGGACCAATGTTTACGGGGTCGGGGTCTCATAAGAGACGCTCTAGTGGGTCTAGTGGCCGAGCAACAAAAAGCTCAAGAATGGATGTTGCTGTTGATGCCAATGCTGAAAAGTCCATTGCTAAAGCAGAATATTATAAGAAGAAGGCCAGCAATCTTGATCGCTCCGTCCCAGACGATCAGTCGTCCATTGACAATGCCATGTTAATACTAAATGGTTTGGATGGGCTTGATGATGATATGATCGAAGTGGCACTGGAGAACGTAATTCATGACCCAAATTGGCGTAGAACCTTTGTTCTAATGAATCCGGAGTGGAGAGTAGGGTGGTTACGCAGACTTGCGAAAAAATAATTCTAATATTAAATTCGATAAAAATTCATTATGTATTATTTAAATGTAGCAGTTTATTGACATATTTCTGTATTAGTAGTTGGGTGATTATATGTAATGGCACAATGAGTTCGCTTTGCTAATATATCGGTTTTAATTTCATCTGCATTCGTTTTCCTACATTCTTGCTGTTTGTGATGACTGCTTATGTTTCAATTCTATGGGTTGCTGTTATTATTTATATGACATCCATTATGTTCGTAGAGTATTTAAAATTAGAAGTATTCTTTATGCAAATGTATTCTAATTGTTACAGTGTTCTGTACTATTGCACTTGCTACCATACTGATGGACTCTTCAAGTAACACGTCGTCAAGTTCTGATGAATCCGATCTTGAGGACTTGTTCTTTCTTCAAGAGATGGAACAGTTTTATAATAATAAAAGTCCCAATTCCACGTCCAAACTATCAGGTCGTGAATACCTACAAGAACTCTTAGACGGTCCAGATGCCAAATTCTTTTGGGTGTTTCGCATGAATAAGGACTGTTTTTTGGCTTTGTGTCAATTTATAATAAATGGCAACTACCTTCAGGAAACGCCCGAGCAAATACAAAGAAGGCGTATATCTCATTATAAAAGTGTTGCCATTTTTTTGTTCATTGTCGCTCATAGTAATAGAATGAGGCTTGCCTGCGGTCGGTTTGATCATTCGTTGGAAACAATTGAAAGACATTTCACTGAGGTGTTGAAAGGTTTGGTAAGAGCATCAACAGTTGTTATTAAACACCCAGACCCGGAACATGTACATGATAAGATCAGGGGTTCCCCAGATTTCTATCCATGGTTTTCAGGTAATTTGTGCATTTCATGTTTAAAACCGTTTATTCTAATAATTCAAATGTGTTCAATAAAGTAGTAGCTTTCTTCCTCAATAATGTAGGGAGCTATTGGTGCTGCCGATGGTACCTTAATACCTGCTACCGTACCCGCTAGCCGACAAAACAGTTGTCGTGGTCGAAAATGTGATATATGTCAAAATGTGCTGGCAATTTGTGATTTTGACATGATGTTCACTTTTGTTTATACGGGTTGGGAAGGAAGCGCTAATGACTCCCACATAATACATAGTGCATTAACAAAAAGATTGTTGCAAATCCCGTCCGAAGATAAGTACTACTTAGTAGATTGTGGGTACACAAACATGCCAGGGTTTTTAGCTCCCTACCGCGGAGAGCCATATCATTTGCAGGATTTCCAAGGTCCTAACCATGCGCCCACCCAATATAAGCAACTTTTCAACAAACAGCATGCTAGACTACGAAATATAATAGAACGAACCTTTGGTGTATTCAAAAAACGGTTTGCCATATTCAAGTCTATGCCCAATTACTTCTACACAAGACAAGTTATGATGGTACCAGCATGTTGTGCAGTTCATAATTTTATACGTAGGTATTCTGCCGATGATTCATTGTTTTCAGACATAGAAGAAGAAAAAAATAATCATCTACACAATCAAGAGAATACTTCCGCATCTCAGCCTTTGGATATGTCATCTTCTCAGTTGAATCGCATGAATAATAAAAGAGATCAAATAGCTATGGCAATGTGGAATGCTAGACATTGATGTAAGCATTAGCATGTACTTGTTCATGGTTACTTTCTGTTCTTGTAATATATGGTTGTAAGTTCTTTCCTTTCATTTGTAGCCCATCTATTTGATGATCACGTATATTAATGTATTAAGCAGGCGATATATGATGAAATATTTGTATGCATGCAGGTTGGGGGACCATCATGTGTCACTGAGTTTCTGGAAATGATGGATATGGTATATTCTGATCCAGAATTTATTTTAATTTTTTACGTTAGAAGACAACAATCTAATGATCTTATATTCCTATTATACTGACTCAATGAATGATGTATTCAACTATGGGTGATGGATGGGGTGGGCACAAGACATTAGTAGTAGCTGACGTGGCAATTTGAAAAATTGCAGCTCTACACTAATCATGATGATTTGCTTGAACAATTGTTCTATGACAATATGTTTTGAGGATACGGCCAATTAGGGATGTGATGATGATATATTCTGATCCTATATAACATTATTTGGGAGACTTTTGTGATTGATTACTAGTATTCAAAACATGGATATGATGATGTTATATTCTGATCCTATATAATATAATTTGTGAGACCTTTCTGATTGATTACTAGAATTCAAAATATGGATATGATGAAGATATATTCTGATCCTATATAACATTATTTTTGAGTCTTTGTGATTGATTACTAGAATTCAAAATATGGATATGATGAAGATATATTCTGATCCTATATAACATTATTTGTGAGGCTTTTGTAATTGATTACTAGAATTCAAAATATGGATATGACGATGTGATATTCTGATCCTGCAGTTCTTATTTGGGATAATGACAACCTTGTTGATTCGTTGTTCTGGACCTACACTTGTTATCTTATATTTGGAGTATCTGACAACTTTCAACATCACCATGATTGTTAATAATATATAAACCATCAGTAGGTGATAATCTCCCACCATGATGGGCACCCATACTCAGCACAGCATTGTATTGGATTGTGTACATTATAAACCATCAGTATGTGATAATCTCCCACCATGATTGTTACTAATATATAAACCATCAGTAGGTAATAATCTCCCATCATGATGGGCAGCAATACTCATCACAACATTGTATTGGTTTGTGTACAGTAATGAAAATTAAACCCAGTTAAACTGATACCTTCCTCAAAACCAGAAGAACTCATCACAGATTTGAGGAAGCAATCAGAATATGTTGGAATTTGACAAATAAGGCAAACAATGGATATGATGAATTTTGTAATAGATACTACCCACTTTCAAAATTTGGAAGTGAGGATGCTTTATTCTGATCCTTTAATACTCTTTGGAGTAATTATTGTTGTTTGCTTTAAACGAAAGTAAGGCCTGCATTTTATATCAGTTTGTGATGACTTCTTCTGTGATATGAGAAAGCAGCGTGAGTTTAACTGGGTTTAATTTCCATACTGTACACAAACTAATACAATGCTGTGCTGAGTATTGGTGCCCATCATGGTTGGAGATTATCACCTTCTGATGGTTTATATATTAGTAACAACATGGTTGGAGATTATCACATACTGATGGTTTATAATGTACACAATCTAATACAGTGCTGTGCTGAGTATTGGGTGCCCATCATGGTGGGAGCTTAGCACCTACTGATGGTTTATATATTGGTGCTCATCATGGTGGGAGATTATCACATACTGATGGTTTATAATTTACACAATCTAATACAGTGCTGTGCTGAGTATTGGGTGCCCATCATGGTGGGAGCTTAGCACCTGCTGATGGTTTATATATTGATGCCCATCATGGTGGGAGATTACCACATACTGATGGTTTATAATGTACACAATCTAATACAGTGTTGTGCTGAGAATTGGTGCCCATCATGGTGGGAGCTTATCACCTACTGATGGTTTATATATTAGTAACAACATGGTGGGAGATTATCACATACTGATGGTTTATAATGTACACAATCTAATACAATGCTGTGCTGAGTATGGGTGCCCATCATGGTGGGAGATTATCACCTACTGATGGTTTATATATTGGTGCCCATCATGGTGGGAGATTATCACATACTGATGGTTTATAATTTACACAATCTAATACAGTGCTGTGCTGAGTATTGGGTGCCCATCATGGTGGGAGCTTAGCACCTACTGATGGTTTATATATTTGTGCCCATCATGGTGGGAGATTACCACATACTGATGGTTTATAATGTACACAATCTAATACAGTGCTGTGCTGAGAATTGGTGCCCATCATGGTGGGAGCTTATCACCTACTGATGGTTTATATATTAGTAACAATCATGGTGGGAGATTATCACATACTGATGGTTTATAATGTACACAATCTAATACAATGCTGTGCTGAGTATGGGTGTCCATCATGGTGGGAGATTATCACCTACTGATGGTTTATATATTGGTGCCCATCATGGTGGGAGATTATCACATACTGATGGTTTATAATGTACACAATCTAATACAATGCTGTGCTGAGTATGGGTGCCCATCATGGTGGGAGATTATCACCTACTGATGGTTTATATATTATTAACAACATGGTGGGAGATTATTACATTCGGATGGTTTATACTGTACACAAACTAATACAATGTTGTGATGAGTATTGATGCCCAGCATGGTGGGAGATTATCACCTACTGATAGTTTTGATGCTGCTGATAGTAGCTGGTTGTTTCTGGCTGTTTGTGATGACTGCTTCTCGTTGCATGCTGGTATTGATGGATTCTGATACTTGTGTTGGCTTCTGATACTTGTGAAGGATTTGATGGCTGCTGATGGACTTATGTAATGGCTGCTTTGGGCTTCTTTGTAATTTTTTTGTCAGTTTCAATTTGTACGCTGTCAATAGAGTGTACAATTACCTTCCTATGATGAGTTCTGATGCTGCTAAAGGCATATGATGGACACTGATGGATTGGAATTTTTTTTTTTTTTTTTTTTTTGCTTTGTAAGAGGTTTAAGTGTAGAATTCACATTAGATGGCTATCCCAGATTGTGAAATAAATGTAACAAAACACAAATTTGTAATGGATATTTTGTACATTTATTGAAAATTTGCATATTGTGTCCAATTTCTGTATTAGCCGACTCTTACACAATTCAAATAAAATATTACAGAGTCGAAGGCTTGTTCGTATATTGGTAGAACTTGGGTCTGTATCTGCAAAAAAATAAAAAAAAATCATAAGAAAACTAATGCAAATTCATTAAACATACACCCTGCATAAGCTCCTTTTCAAGAAAACTGAAAAAAAAAATGTTGCCAAACTGGAAAAAAAACGGAAGAAAAAAAGGGATTTCGAAATATATTATTACCAAACAGCATTTTACCGTCTAGTTTTAGGAAAACAGCATTCAGACTATTTTTTGTACTCAAACAGGTTTTACAATCTCATTTTCAGAAAAGAGTTTTCAGAAAACTATTCCAGACAGCTTTTACACTCTCATTTTCAGAAAACAGTTTTCACAAAACAATTTTCTCAAAAGATTTTCAGAAAACTGTTTTCAAAACAACAAACCAAACGCACTTTATGTGTTGTAGTGTTGTGAATATTGGAGACTGATGAGAGAGAAGGAAAGTTTTTTGTATTTAAATAAAAAGTAGTGAGCTTTTGGTATGGTGTCATCTTGCACTCTTTAGATGAATCAAAAGCCATCAAACAGTCTAACATCATTGTTTGCTCCTCTTTCTGCCATTCTCCCCTTTAATTTTCTCCAATAAAAATTAAATAACTTTTGTTCATTAATTTCTAATATCTCATAGACGGATAATTCGTCTGAAATGCTGCAATATCTTCCACCACCACCACCACCACAACTTCTAACAATCAATTCTACCACCGCAACTACCAGCTCCACCCCCTGCCACAACCATCACCGGATACAGCACAAGCCTCTTTGCGAGCTTATTCTCATCATCCACTGCCTCACCTCCACCCCAATCCGCCTCATTTGCTTACCTAATCAGTTCCCTGAATCGGCCCGAAACTGTTTTACGGTGATGCTTACTGATGTATTCTCCTGCCTGTACTGTTTTCTATTCATTATATATATATATATATATATATATATATATATATATATATATATATATATATATATGTGTGTGTGCGCGGGCTGGGACTCTTCTCGAGTCCTATCCTTTTCATAAAAAAAAAAGAGAATCGGCCTGAAACTATTTTCCCTCTGCCTTTCTAGGGGGCCCACTTCGTCCCACTTCTCCCAACCACCCCCTGTTAGGGATTTCTACTGAAAACCCCTCTTAGGATCTTATTGAGTTATTCGATGCAATCAACACAAACTACCAAGCACATATGAGATCATACCAAACACACCAAAGCACACACAAAATTTGTCCCGGTTGGGACTTTTGCCTTAATCCGGGGGAGAAGAAACCCAAGATGTTATTCAACTAGAAAAGTTACAAGAATATTACAATTCTCACCATGATCTTCTCTCAAGTCTCACCAGTAAGTACTAGTTGTTTACAATTAGAGAATCACTCAATCTCTCCTTCAATGAAGTACTCTCTCTCTCTTGGCTCTCAATGGAAGCCAATAACAACAATATATAGAGATCTAGAGAAACCCTAGTTTGATATCTTGATACAATAGTCATTGGATATTTCTGAAAAGATAACCCTACGATAAGAGCCGTAAGATCTGACTTGAAGAGCAAGTTGGGCTTCTCACGAATTACCAAGACCCAACCCAAATAATACATCAGGGCCGCGTTCGGTCGACCGCACCACAAGGTCGGTCGACCGTCCCCCTCTTGGGAACTTCTGCATTGTAACGCCCCGCCCCAATACTCAGACAATTTTAATATTTTTAGAATACAAATTAGATACTATGTAGTACAACTGCCCACCACAGGCTGCCTCTCAAAAGGTGGTTAACCAATTAGGTGACTCTTGATCATAGGCAATTATATTTATACTCAAATTATTTTTTGTGCATCTCCAATATGGGACTATTATTCCAAATCCCTTCTCAAATTCCCCATACACATCTCGTACAAATCCAAACCGGAGATATCTTAACAAATCTCCACAAATCCACAGTATACAATCCAGAATCAAATCCCCCAATCAAATCCTACTGGATGATGTCATCATCCAATATGCAAACAAACTCATATGTTCTCAAATAAACCGTGGGCTCAATCTCCTTCAATACCGGATTTCCATGAACCCCTATAGAATATTTCTATAGGACAACCCCAAATTCATTTTATATATATATATATATATATATATATATATATATATATATATATATATATATATATATATTACACTTATTCACAAATTACGGGGTATTATATACACCCCACCTTAGAAATCAGCGTCCTCGCTGAGTACGGGGCACACATCTAGTGTAGGATCCGCCTTTCTAGCCGATGTAGCGTCGTCCTCGATCCCGGAGATCAATCACTCTCAACACCACAGATCGGATACCCGGCTATCAATCACTCTCAACACCGCAGATCATCCCGATCCCGAAGATAAATGACTCTCAATACCGCAGAATATACCCGACCCCGGAGATAAATGACTCTCAACACCGCGGATCATACTGAGGCCCTCTTCTACACCTGGTGTCGAAAGTCGGCTCTAATACCATTTTGTAACGCCCCGCCCCAATACTCAGACAATTTTCTAATGTCCATTATGTAATACCCCGTAATTTGTGAATAAGTGTAATAAATATATATATATATATATATATATAATGAATTTGGGGTTGTCCTATAGAAATATTCTATAGGGGTTCATGGAAATCCGGTATTGAAGGAGAATGAGCCCACGGTTTATTTGAGAACATATGAGTTTGTTTGCATATTGGATGATGACATCATCCAGTAGGATTTGATTGGGGGATTTGATTCCGGATTGTATACTGTGGATTTGTGGAGATTTGTTAAGATATCTCCGGTTTGGATTTGTACGGGATGTGTACGGGGAATTTAAGAAGGGATTTGGAATAATAGTCCCATATTGGAGATGCACAAAAAATAATTTGAGTATAAATATAATTACCTATGATCAAGAGTCACCTAATTGGTTAACCACCTTTTGAGAGGCAGCCTGTGGTGGGCAGTTGTACTACATAGTATCTAATTTGTATTCTAAAAATATTAAAATTGTCTGAGTATTGGGGCGGGGCTTTACATGCATAGTAGGGCGGTCGACCGCACCCCAAGTACGGTTGACCGCAACTCCTGCTGCTATTGCTGTTGACTGCTTCCCTTGCTTCCACTCCGTCTCCAATCGTCTCGATTCCTCCATCGCCTCATCGTCTTCGTATCCAACATAGTATGCAAGACATAAACCCAACAATCTCCACCTTGGATTGCATACTCATGAATCCACACCTGTGTGATTTAAAACCTTGTAGACTTTTTTCCTTCTCTTCTCGAACTCGTTTCAATGGCTTCCTCTGCTAGTTGAATCTATCTCCATATGTTTTTCTCCCGCTGTATGCCCCCCTCAAGGGCATACCACAGTAGATGTAATCATGGAGGTGTCACCCTCCACACAAACTCCACCTACCTCAAGGCTCTCTCCACCTTCTGACGATATTCGAATGTCACAGTCTCGCTCGGATGATTCTAGTGACGGTATACTAAATGGTGCTTTAGGAACAATGGGCTTCGAAATACTTGCGCAAGTTTTTCTGTTCCTCCAAAGCTGGTAGAGGTTGTGCTGACCCTACTCAATCCTCCTCTCACCCTTCATCACCTTACAATAACTTTCTCAAACTGATCGAACTCCACCTGGATCTGTGTACCTGTAGTCCCAAGCTTCTAGAGGTCTCATGGGTATAAGGCTCCGCTTCATCAAAGGAATATGCATGCCCTCCTCTAGTGTGTATCCCCTTCCGTCTGTCATCTTCGACTCATTTGTTTTCTCATCCCTTACTTCACAAGTCTTGTCAATTTTCGTTCCCACACAACGACATGAGGCAAACTTGTAAGTAGAAACCATTACTTCATTAATTTTATCAACCTTCGTTCCTACACGATGACATGATGCAAATTTGTAAGTAGAAATCATCTCCCTCTCGGAGCAAAGTTGAGAAGAACTAACTGAATCAAAAGAACAACCGGAATTCACATCCAAAGAACTTGAAACAAAAGCATTGTTTAAGCCATCACCTGATTTAGTGACACTAGATTTGGCACCCCTCTGACTGAATTGCTTGCAACAGTCTCTCATGTAATGCTCAATCCATTTGCACTGGTGACCACGAACCTTACCCCTACATACATTTTTCCTTCCAATCAAAGTACAATCCACCTCCAAGCAACTCACAGAAGTTGACGCCGATTTCTGACTCTCCTTCCTAAGTGCATCCTCCTCCAACCCCTTGATCATACCTGCTATGAAAAACTTCTCCTTGGTAGATTTCTTATCTAGCATGGTTATCATGTTGGATGGATTTGGTGATGAATATATCGAGTTGGAAACCCTTAGATCATCTGCGTTGAACGCCTTCAGTTCAGATAACTCCATATTGAACTCCACTTCATGATCTAGAAGAGCGGTACTTTCCTTCATTGAGAAACCCCACAACTTTCTTTGCTGGTACATCCGACCTTGTGATGACGATCCCGAGTAGTTAGTTCTGAATCTTGCCCAAAGACTCGTCGTGCTTCTTCTATATCTGACTTCGCTCGTCGATGACAACCGGATTAAACCCAAGGTTTCTGAACATATCTCCTTCCACTTCTCCTGCTTTGTACTGATTGGTCTCCTTTTATCTCCTTCTAGGACTAGATCCAAGTCCCGTTGAACCAATGTTTCATGCATGTCGACCTTCAAGGGATCCAAGTTAATCTTGCCTTTGAACTGCTTGATCTTTGTGATCTGATCTACCATCTTCTCCAAGGAACTCAAACAAACCCTTTGAACCCGAAGCTCTGATACCAATTGTTAGGAATTTCTATCGAAAACCCCTCTTAGGATCTTGTTGAGTTATTCGATACAATCAACACAAACTACCAAGCACATATGAGATCATACCAAACACACCAAAGCACACACAAATTTGTCCTGGTTGGGGCTTTCGCCTTATTCCGGGGGAGAAGAAAATCAAGTTGTTATTCAACTAGAGAAGATATAAGAATATTACAATTCTCATCTCGACCCTCTCTCAAGTCTCACCAGCAAGTACTAGTTGTTTACAACTAGAGAATCACTCAATCTCTCCTTCAATGAAGTACTCTCTCTTTTGACTCTCAATGGAGGCCAATAACAACAATATATAGAGATCTAGAGAAACCCTAGTTTGATATCTTGATACAATAGCCATTGGATATTCCTGAAGAGATAATCTTATGATAAGAGCCATAAGATCTGACTTAAAGAGCAAGTTGGGCTTCTCACGAATCATCAAGATCCGACCCAAATAATCTATCAGCGCCGCATTCGGTCAACCGCACCACAAGGTCAATCGACCGTTCTCCTCTCGAGAACTTCTGCATAGTAGGGCGGTCGACCGCAACTCCTGCTCTACTGCTGCTGACTGTTTTCCTTACTTCCACTCCGTCTTTGATCGTCTTGATTCCTCCATTCTCTCATCGTCTTTGTATCCAACATAGTATGCAAGACATAAACCCAACACCCCCGGCTCCATTCTGGACCATTCACTGCACCTTCTGCTAACATGTCGGCTACTGCATTGCTCCAAAAGGCAGCTGGCACAGATGGGTGCTGCTGCTTCCACCTCATCGCTCCTCCGTGGCCTCGGCCTGTCCACCTCTTCTGACCATGCTATCGGGGGCTCGGCCTAGGACTCCCTTACGATAATGCATCCGAGGTTGATGATGGGTGGTTCATCTTTGCTGTTTCGGCCGAAACCAACCACATTGGATCTTCTTGGGCTGGGGATCAGGCCGGCATTGATGTCTTCGTGGTCGTCGATTGGCGATGCCGGCCCGGTGGGTACGACAGGGCTAAGCTTGGGATGGGCCTGATTTGAAGCCCAGTAGTTCTACTATCCTATAACTCTTTTTGTTTATGTGGAGGTATGGAGTAAAGACAAGTGTTTGTTCTTTTTTTTTGTTGTTAAGTAAATTAATTAATAGTTTCACTTAATATTTTAAGTGGTAGTTACAACTCTTGTTTTAGGAACAAGCTTAGTAGTACAGTAGTAATAAGTGCTAGTAGGGTATTATAAATGTGGAGTATGTGAATATAGACAATGTTTTTTGGGATGTGAAGCTGTGGATTCTAGGAAGCTTCTTGGACTGAAAGACTTCAGTATGTAAAGTAGTAAGATATGGTTCCAGAAATGAAGAAAAGGTAACAAACAAGGAAATTGTTCTTTTTTATGTGTTAGTTTCTTGTCTGAATGCCTCTCTTGGTTTTTTTAATGTCTTAAGATCAAACTTTTTGTCTTGATTAATATTTAATTATGTGGGTTTGTTTGTATTTGTTGGTTGGGTTTAAAGCTGGCAACGGGCTGGGTTTATACCGGACTCGTATAAGCCCGAGCCCTAGCTCAAATTTTAAAATTGGGCTGAAACCCTGCCCGAATTATATTTGGTCATGTTGAGCCCAAGCCCGAATTTTGAAAATTAGGCTGAAGCCCTGTCCGATTTATATTTGGGCTTGTAGTCTTGGGTGGGTGGTGGGAGGGGAGGGGGACTAGACCCGAAAACATGGGTTGGGCCTGCACCTAGCCTATTTTGTGCATGTTTACTATATAATTTCTAATATTAAAAAAATATAGAATATTTCTTCAAAATAAAATATCTCGAGTACTATATTAGAATAATTTTTATAAAATTATCTTATTTATTTATTTAATTCTGACACTATATTTGTAAGGTATCATTTCTCTCTATTTAAAATAGAATACTTATTTCAACTTATACAAATGAAGAAAAAAAAAGATCGTACTATTGAATAAGATTGGATTTTTTAAATAATCATGACTACATAATATTAACTTTAATATACATATGCATACATATATGTGTGTAATCATGCATATACATGGACGTTTGCATATACATGGATGTTTAGATGCACAAATTTTATTCTGGCTCGTTGGACCTAGATAGTTTAGCATGAGCTGGCCTAAATTCTGTTCGGGCCTAAAAAGTTGAGCCTGAGTCCGACCCAAATTGATAAACAATTGTTCAAGCCTGCAAATAACTGGGTCGGACCTGTCTGGATCGGGGTCGGGCCAATTGCCACCCTTAGATGGGATGTACTGTCAAAGTCTAGCTAATAGACTTAAATTAAGTTAGGTTCAGTTTATTAATTGAGCTTAGTTTCGGTTCATTAATGTGTAGTGTGTTGGGAAAAGTAGCTTGTATTAGGAGTTGATAATGTTTATTTTTTCAATAATCCATATTTGTAGCAATAAAATACTCAAAAAAATCATTTTTTCTGTCATTATGGTGGAGAATTGAACCAAGAATTATCTTTCTTCATCATCAATCGAATCACTTTTCGGCCACCCACACTCTGCTTTCGGTGCAAAAGAATCTCTTGCGGTTATTGACCTCTCTTACTACATCATCGGAAGATGTTGAGTTGACACCAAGCCCTACCGGATTGGAAATGTCATGGAATGCTTGTTCTCTTCAACGCGTGACTATGTGAGCTGTTTACCATGAAAAGAAGGGAAAGTTGAGACTTGAGTCACAAAGTGGTGTTTGTTTATTGTTTCGTGAGTAATGCTACATTCACTATCAATTTCATTATTTGTTTCTTTATTATCTTAGGTGATACATTGCTATTAGAGAGTTCTACCACCTACTCTATACATAGTACTCTCCAATAATATATAGTATACTGCATAAGGTAATAAAGTGCTTGTTAGTGAAATTGATAATGGGTGTGACATTACTCTTGTTTCATTTCTCTTTGATTATTGTTGTTAATTTATTTGTTCCATTTAATATGCTAATTGCAAGTAGTACATAGCTTTTCTTTAGCAGTAAACTATGTCATCAAAACTCAAAAAAGAAGACGGTCTCACACTGAGTAAATATAATCACTTGATTGGCAATATGATTATTTTTCACCTTAGGGTGATCTACATGTGTAACCCTCGTTTTCGTAAATATAAAATTTCTGAATAATTTTCTGTATTTCGAATTATTTCTAAATTTAATTGTGTTAAATTTATTTTATCTTTTCTATTTAAAATATTTCTGATCGGAAATTATGTTTATTTCGAATAAGGGTATATTTTATCTTACTTTCTAGTTTGTAATTGATCGACTATTTTCATTTTAGCCAAACTAAAAGTATTCGGAACTTCTTTAATAATTTGTTAAACCCAATTCCTTTATATAACCATGCTATTATTATTTGATTATTTTCATTATTATTACTATTATTTTTAATATTGTCATTGTTATCATTTTTATTAATATTGTTCGTTCTTATTATTAGTAATATTATTATTGTTAAAATTAGTGATGTTGTTATTACTTATATTTCTTGATCTTTATTATTAATATTGTTATTTTTAAAGCCCAAATTGATCTTGATCTATTTTGCATTATTTATTTAATTTAAAGCCCAAACTCAATTGTTTATTTTAAGCCAATTTATATTCATTGATTTGCATTATTTATCTGAATTGTGAAGCCCAATATCCACCTCCTATTGGATCTCTCACCCAAACCCACAAACCCAAATCAAACCCATATTCTATCCTAACGGACTAATCCCTATGAATTCTCCTAATCACTTCTCCCACTTTACCTGCACATTTCCCCACTCCTCGTAACTACCCCCACTCTCTCTCACCCCACTACTTCAATTCTTATTATATTATTATTTAATCTTTTCCGTTTCATTCTCTTCCTCCCTCCTCTGCCTCCAACTATACAGAGAAACCAACTAAACAGAACAAAACCAAACAAACCCGAACCCATCTCTCCCATTTTCTCCTCCTTCATCCATCTCCCGCCCTCTCTCGCTTCACTGTTCGAAACCCATTGCCGAGCTCGACGCGCCTCCACCGTCCATCGTCTTCCTCCCCCAGTGCCGCCCTCTCTCCTTGTGCCCCACCTTCGCGCGAGTGCAGCGCCGGCTTCCCAGCACCCTAGCGGCCAGTCGCACAACACCCAGCCGACTCCCCGACCACGCGCCGTTGCCTCTCCCAGGCACTGCGCCCCGTCGACGATGCAACCGACCAGCGGCAGCGCCCCCTGCGCTGCTCCACTCGACGCCACGACTGCAGCGTTCCCCTGGCCATCGGTGCCCCCTAGCGATGTCGCTCGCATCGCCAACTCCTCCCCTCCTCGTCGCGCCTCGACACAACAACCCCCGGCTCTCCTTCCTGTTCTCATCCCTAGCCCCTGCCGTTCCTACCCAACGCCATCATCCCATGGCCGCTGTCTTGTGCCGTCCCCATCGACAGCCAGCCTCGCTGCCGTCCGCCGCGCTGCCGCCAGTCCTGCCGTCTCACAACTGCCAGTCGTCACTCCCCGGCCGGTAGTCGACTCCGTTGCCATCGATGCCATTCTCCCTCGCTCTCTGTTTTGACGAAAAAGGAAGAAGACGAAGCCGGTTAAGGCGGGATTGAATCTAGACCGTTGGATCGCATCGAGATCCGAGCCCAAATATCCGATCTGATCCCTATTTTGGTGTTTTGCCACAGCGGATCCGATTCCGCTGTCCCGTGTTCGCCCCGATCCGCTGTGTAGAATAATTCTTATTGGACAGTTTTGGTGTTCCGTGTTCTGGCCACAGCAGATCGAATTTTTGCCGTCCCGTGTTCTGGCTGATCCGGTGCTGAGTGGAATCTACTATTTGGCATTTTAGCGCGCATTTTGCACGTACTCTTGGGATTGCTCTCTGGAATTCTGATCCCGTTATTTCTTATTATTTATATTGAGCCATCTACAAGGAAAAAGGCAAGTCATTTCTATCGAATGTTTATCGTATCATATTCGATAATTTTTATTGAATTCCAAAAGTGGAGCCGTATTGAATTTCGTAAATTGTTATTGTATCTATCGTTGGGATACCACGGATTTACACGAGCGAATCTAAGTGGTAGTCTCGACTTCGTGCCTTCTTTTTGCCTCTAATGTATAGGGATTTTCATACACCCATGTAGTTATAGTTATTGATTATAAAAATAGAGAATTATTGACACATTTCATATCATGACATTAATGACAACTAGCTATAGTAGATTGTATAAATTAGTTGATTGTTAATGTGATTGCTATTGATAAATTTGTTGAATTGTAATTATTAGAATTATGGACATCATCTACCTTAATACCATGTTCACATAAGATTGGTTCGCTGTGATTATGATTATTAAACTCCAATTTATTATTCTTAACTTTTAGTCGTTTTATCCAAAATGGACATGTTGACTATTCTGGAATTTACACTAACCTGAATCTTATTGTGCTGTTTCGACCTAGATAACTTCATTAAAATCAGAAACTCCCTGAAAGAGAATCGTAGCCCTATCTGTCTAAATGTCAATAGACACCAGAACCTTCGAATTCCGACTTATACTGCCCCAGTTATGATCCTTTTGCTACAGCTGCGCTGAAATTTCAGATTCATGTATATAACATGTTAGGCTGATAAATTAAGTGAACTACTAATCATATATGGCCAAGATAATTTCCAGATTTGTAGGTAACATGCTTAGGGTGTTAAAAATTATTTTTACTGATTTTTGTAATGATTATTTACTGCCTTTATAACCGAAATTAGACAACATCGACACTCAGCTAGAAACTAAAATCTATAAAGATTATTGAATTTCGCCTAGCTATCGTTGTCGGAATGTAGACTTTAAGTATGCGTTGGAACCGGGCAGGAGTCTAGTTTCTAGACCACCTGACGGATCTACATTTGCTGTCCTGTAGCAACTGGATTCTGATTTTGGTACATCAACCTATTGCTGTCCAGAATTGGGATTCTATGTTTTATAATGTACAATTGTGTTTATAATGTTATATTTGGTGCATTTAATTGTATAGAGTGTATTGCATGATCCTAGGATTGTTGTCACCTTTTCTAGCATCCCTTATTAATTGCATTATTGTGTGTTAATTGAATAAAGAAAATAAATCAAAGCCGGGGTTAAGGGTTGATTAGGGTAGTTGACAATATAGTAAGTGTACGCAGATGATGGCCAGTGTTTTATCGTTATCGGCATCGTGTAAGAAATTACACATGTCCAGTGTTTTATCGTTATCGGCATCGTGTAAGAAATTACACATGTCCAGTGTTTTTACCGTTATCGGCACCGTATGAGAAATCACACATGTCCAGTATTATTATTGTTATCGTTATCGTCATCATACCCCGTACATGAACTATAGAGTCTACCACCTTAATCTAAACGAAATTGATTGTATGCATCGAACCTGTGGTACGACACACATGGGACGCAGTAGTACGTGCATTAGCTAGGTTTTAAAAATGAATAATAGACCTAAGGCTCTCATCACAGTATCATTGCATATTGTTATCATTATCGAACAGTGTTATCGTTATTATTGCCATTATTAATATTGTTCATCGTTATCATGATAGATCATAGTTATTGTATATTATACTGTTATTGTTTTGTCACTGTTCAACACTATTGACTTCATCGTTTATTGAACTCATTGTTATACCAATATCGCCATTGTTTCTCTGTTTCTCCACTTGCATGTCCACGACTTACTCTAAGGACAATTTATTCTTTCTTTTTTAGATGAACAAGTACAGGTGAACAAGGAGAATTTTCAGAAGGCATTGGTGAGAAGTTCTTCTACGATTGGAGCAGGAGTTCCTCGAGCTATTTGGTAAGTTCTCATATTCCATATTTGATTATTGAATTTCATTCTCGTTTATGTGATCATGTTTCTTGCGTGGTGTGATTAATTTTTCTTATATTGTTGAGTTAAGACTGGTACAACTTATGGATGATATGAGTTGGCATACTTATATCATTCGCTGGGTCTCAGTTACGTGCCTGTGTTCCCGTATTCCGGGAAGCGGGGCGTGACAACATGCTTTATTGTTATCTTATTGTTAGAGCATCCACAATTGCGACAGCTAAAATATGCATATATGCATAATTGAAAATAACATTATGTTGTATCGTTGTAGTGGGTAAAAGGCAAAATATAGAAAAGTTGTGGAAAAAAAAGAACAGACAAAACATGATGTTTCGTCCATCTAAATTCATGTGATTTTTTAATAATTTTTTTCTTTCTTTCAAATTTTTAATAATTTTTGATTAATTCGGTGCGACCGACCAATGGGACGAAACATCATGGTTCATCCCATTTGTGGGATTAACTTAATTAGTTTTTTTTATTAATTAGAACTGACCTTATTTTTTTTTCAAGAAATGGTAGGAAAATCCTACCTCATTAGAATATATATATATATATATATTCTAGTCTATTACACAGTAGCACATTAGCTGGGGGTGAGTTAGAAGAGAAAGAGAGCAGAAACATAATAAAATAGATGGACTCTCTTTTAGAGCATAGAGAGAGTAGAGGGCTATTGCCGTACACCATTACTAGCCCTAACAAGGAATCCATACACATTTACCCTATACCGAGATGCTTTCTTGGCAAAAACTAGTCCACCCCCCGTTCAACCAAAACCAAATATAGTATGTCATCATTGTTTCATATTACTATCATTTACAAAGGTCAAACTCAATCTCAAACCCTTCTGCCAAGAAAAAACACAAGTACTGAAATAAATGTATAATTCAATTATCCGAAGATGTAGTCCCCATAACGCCCACTGTTGAGAACAATCGGATCAGAAGCAGTTAGACCCCTCATTCATTGGATCATTTCTATTCTAGTTCCACTCATTTGTAGCCCATGTTCCATCTTGGCTTTCTTTCTTCTTGGTTATGTCGTAGTAAACCAAAGAGAAAACCAGAATATTACATCTCGTATAACTACAGATGGAGCACTAATCTTAGTATGAAAAGTTCTAGAATTTCTTTCCAACCAAAGACTCCAACACACTGCAGTGGTGCATAAACACCAGACTTGAGCTAAGTGTGGTAGGGAGGGTGCAAAAAACCTTGAGTGAAAACCCTCATGTAGTGAAGGTGGCAGTGTGGAGATGTGGAAAAGATTTTGAAAATAAGACCACACTTCCAATGCAAATGGGCATGAAAAGAAGATATGGTATGCAGTTTCCTGAGCAGAGGCACAGAAGTTGCAGGAAGAGTCCCCTTCCCAACCCTTCCTTGCAAGCAAATCTCTGGTTTTGGGGTTTGAAATTTTTGAGGGAAAATGTGTTTTGTGAGATTTAATATGGGCCTTTGATTTTTTTTTTTTTTTTTTTTTTTTTTTTTTTTGGGGGGGGGGGGGGGGATTGATTGTGAGCCACTTGATAGCTTTCTTTGTAATTTATTATATAGATTCAAATTTAGGGATAAAGAGAAAAAATGTGGTGATGGGACATTTGGTAGTGCCACTTGGTTTGTCATTTTAAAAAAAAATAAAAAATGTCAAGTCTCAAAATTGACAACCAAAAATGGCATGGTGGTGTGAGGAGGGTTTGCTCTTTGGGTTGCCAAATGAAAATGGCAACTCAAATAGCCACCCGGTGCAGATGCTCGAACAACTTACCCCATGAATTACATCATCTTCTTTTGGAACGATTTTTCTGATATTTGAATGACAAAAATCTCCTTTCCCATTTTAATGAACTAGTAATTTACACGTGCAATGCACGTCTTAATAAATATAGTTTTTTTAAAGTAAAAATTCAGACGTTGTCTGGGCTTGAACCTAAAACCTCATTTAGTCATTTATAACAGTTATGCACGTGCTTTACACGCGTTAATATATTTAAAAATGACACTAAGACATTCTCCCATTATAATATTATAGATTATATATTGATTTTGTACTTGATCCATATAATACGAACTAAAACCCGAGATTCAAGTCAGAGGATTGCTAGACTAGTCGACCTTGTTGGATAAATTATAATAGAGTAGGGTATATTAGCAAACGATAGTGGGATATTTTTTCAACTAAAATGTTAACTTGTGAGTTTTTAGCAAACTATGGATATTCTTAGAGCATCCACAATGGTGTTTCTCATTTTTTAAAAAATGGCAGCTACAATAGTAGCAAATAGCGAAACTTGCTGCAGTGGTTGTCTGCTGTATGTTTCTCAATTTTTAAAAATATTGCGTGGGACGGTAGAACATTTACCGTCACGCAAATTTTTTTGTGAAAAATGCGAGGGACGGTACATGTTGTACCGTCTCATTTGTTTTAAAAAAAATAAAAAAATTAATTACTTATTAACTATTAAAATATGTTAATCAAATAAATTAAATAATATAATAATAACTAGACCTAATTAAAAACTAACTAAACCTAATTAACTAAACCTAACCTACCCACTAATTGCCCACAATTCAAGGACGGTACATGTTGTACCGTCCGAGAATTTAGTTTTTTTTTTTTTTTTTTGACGAAAATCTGACCGTTGGATAAAAAAAAAATTTAAAAATTGGGACGGTATATGTTATACCGTCCGAAGCGATTAAAAAAAATAAAATAAGTGAGACAGTATATGTTGTACCGTCTCTTATAATTTGAGAATGGCCATTTTGTTTTTCATTTTTGAGAAACAACTGTAGCAATTCCAATTCTGTTAAAAAATAACAAAATAGCAGACAACTGCTGCATGTCATTTCACAAAAAATGAGAAATTGGCAGATATAACAAACGACTGTGGATGCTCTTTATTTGGGGATGACGTTTATTTGGCAAATATAGTCATCCAAATATCAGAACAACTACTAAGAAAGAAGATGACGTTTATTTGGAGATAAGTAATAAGACTAATAAGTTGATCAAAAATAAACAACAAAGAATTTCGTAATTAAAGTACTACGTTTGGGATTTCCGATTTCATAACCTTTTTACCATTAACGTGCTATTTACAAATTGGTTTGGAGTCCCAACTGTTTGCTTTTTTTTTTTTTTTTTTTTTTTTTTTTTGAGGGAAAAACTGGAATAAGGTCACCATGTTTCATTAATAAGAGTTTAACGAAATAAACCCAGAGTACTGGGCCCAAATACAAACTACAGATATAAAATAAAATATACATGAAGCAACATGACTACAAACAACAACTCCCTCCAACAACCCTGGAGGGTGGGCCGACAAACCAGCTCGGTCCAGCAAAATTGTGAGTACGTCAGTTTAGCTTCGTACAGTGCCTCCACGACACATGCACACCCACCTGAAAAACGTCTGGCAGGATTTTATCACCCGCCGCTCCCTGCGTTCACCTCGCTGGGGGGACCCCATCTTTGGGCCCAAGCCCCGCAGATCGAAACTGATCCCACGGCACATGCACAACTATCGCAGCCTCCCACCAACTTCACCACTCATCCTACAAACACGCCAGCCGCTACCAAAGAGATAGCCGTGAAGAGGATACCTTCACCTCTCACACGATAGCGCTTTTCTCCTGCGATTTCTCACCAAGCAACTATCTCGCTCACCCCACCTAACACCACCCTCCAGGAGAGAGAGCCGTGTAGAGGATACTTTACCTCTCTCACGCTCAAGCTCTCTCTGGCGATTTCTCACCACACAGACTTATCTCGCCTCAAACTCCCAATACGAGGGAAGAGGCAACGCTGTCACGAGGCAGTGGCCTAAGCTGGAGGAAGCTCAATAGCCAGATAGTAGGCGCTGTGGAGACTGCACCGACGACATCGTAGGACACACCCGACCAACCACACCCCCTCACCCCCAACATAGCGACTTCACACATCACGGAGGGACCCCATCTTTGGGCCCAAGCTCCACAAACGTCAATTGCACAAAACTACAAGCTTCCCACCCCCACCCCTAGCAAAAGCACTGACAAAAGCACCCCCAACCACAACAAATCAGATGGGGGGGGGGGGGGCTGCCTAGCCCCATACAAAACCGCAACTCCGCCGGCTGGACGCACCGCCCCGCCGAAGGCTCTGCTAGAGCTGCGAAGGAGATCGCGCGGCGCTAGAAGGTCGGGACTGGAGATCGGGGGTGGGAGTGGGGCGCAGTTTCCTGGCCCCTTACCGATCTGCTTCACCGATCGCTAGACGCGCCGCCTCGTCTCTGGCTTTGCCTGAGCTGCGATGGAGACGGAAGGTTGGGGCTGGAGAATCGAGGCATTGGAAGTACGTTGTCATTAGGGCGTGGAGAAGAGGTGAGGGGGGGACGACGGGGAGTAAGTAGGAGTTAGATCTAGGGGTTAGATCTAGGGTTTTGCTTTGGTGTTTTTGGGTTCGGGAGTAAGTAGGAGGCTAATTGGTTGAGACTTGAGATGGAGTCCCAACTTGTCACGCCCGCATCCCAAAATACGAGAATACGGGCACGAGACTAAGGCCCAGCGAATGATGCGAACACACCATTCATAAGCTGTACAAGTAAACTCAACAACAAGATAATAAAACAATCCACGCAGGCATGTAAATCACAATTTGATAATGAAAATTCATGACATAGTCCATAAAAATAACCAACAGCTGGGAAATATAATAGTTACGGGTCAAACAAGCCCGAATTACAATAAAAACAAAACACAAATTAATACAATAACATGATAAATAATAAGTAGAACACTTGGTCAGCGACACCTTCTGGCAATTCTCCATTCGGGCCTGCAAGTATATTATAACAAAAGAAAAGAAAAGGAAAACAAGGAGGCCCGTTAATACAAGTTACGGGCCGCAAGGGGAGTACAAGCTAAGGGAAACAGGAACAAAAATAAAACAAAAGATAAACAGGAAAAGAGCAAGGAATCAAGAGTAAGGGAAATGCAATAAGTAACATGGTATGAACAAGTCAATATGAAACAAGTGGCGTGTAAAACAAGTAACAAGTAAACAAGTATCGAGTCAACATGAACATGTAACATATAATTGGATCATGCAAATGCACGTGTTAATCTTATGTCTAATGTCTTGATTCTATCTAGCTAGCACTTCATGCATCCCATATTTTTACTACATGGTTGCTACAGTCAATACAATTTCGTTTAGATTAGTGGTGGGTTTTATAGGTCACGTACTCGGGAAAACATGTATATTCAATATTGTATTGAGATACGTGCAAACTTGTAATGTGGAATATGTAGAGTGTAAACTTGTAACGTGAACATGTAAACTTGTCATTCGCAATCTTGCAACTTGTAATTGCAACTTGCATCGGGAAACCACGAGCTCCCATCCGAGTACGCTCTTCTATATTGCCCACTACTTAAATCTTTTCCTTATACCCCGGCTTGTTACTTTTATTAATTTTGTTAACACAATCATAATGCAATGAGGACAAGGTCAAGATATGGACATGTAACAACCAGGAATATGGCATGCAATATGTTCTAAGTAAGGAGATGTGAAACATGTAGTTTAATGTCATAATTGGGTATAATTTATTAATACATATATGGGTCTATTTTATTATTTCATATATGGGTCCATAATATTTTAGGGTCATCTAAAATAACATTGCAACTATAAGTGACTAATTACATGTATAAAACTAAATCAGAAATTAAGGGATAATATAAACACTTAAACTATTAACAAGGGTAAAATAGTTATTCACACCAGTATGTATAATCCCTAAGATTTCATATATTTGTATTTATTTTTGGGTGTTCGTGTCATGCATAGGATAGCAAATTATTCACGATCACATGTGAATACAAGATCGACGGATTAGGAATGAAAACGGGTATCAATTCGACTTATGAATGCAAATTGGAGTCAAAAATAATATACTTGCGGTATTTTTACAAGGGCTTGTACTGAAAAAACAAAGTTGTACAAGAGATACTTGCTTTTTTGACGGTAATCGTGCGAAAATATGTGCAAGAAATCCAAGCAAAACAACACAGCAACTCAGCAAGAAATCCCCACAACAGATCGGCCAAAACAGCAAACACGGTATCTGGATCCGCTGCGCGCCAAACACACAACAGCAACAACAGCGAATGAAAAACTCTCCACAACGGATCGGCACAACGGAAAACACCAAGCTAGGATTTGGAGTGGCTAGAACACGAAACGGCGAATCCCTCCAATGAAAATTCGTCTTCTCGAATTCGACAGAGGGAGAGAGCGATCGGGAGGGTGAGAGCGGTGGGGGCGCTCACGGCGACTGGGCGTTCGCGGCGACTGGACTCCGACGAGGGCGGCGTCAACGGCGTAGCGGCGATTGGTCGGGAAACGACGCAATCGGCGAGGACTCCGACGAATGTCAGGGATTCGTTTCCTGACGATGCTGAAAGTAGCCATTAAAAGGAAGGTTGGAAGAACTAGGGTTGGGAAAGAGAAGATTTGGGGAAGAAATTAGAGATTGGGAAAGAACTAGATTGATTTCATTTCTTGATTGTCCAAAAACATATTAGAAGTTGGGATTTATAGGACATCCCAATTACAAGACACGTGCAAAACACACTATTACTACCTATTCAATTAAGTGCATAATGCACGTAAAACAAACAAACAGACACAAACAAAATAAACAAACAGACACAAGTAAGAAGAAGGTGGCTGTAGACCCCAATGGTGTAGGGCGATGGCATCGACTAGCCTGCAGATCACTCCGGCGACGGTGGGACTGCCGGCGTCCCTGACAATTCTACCCCCCTTAAAAATGAGCTTGTCCCCAAGCTCAATACCATAAAATCTCCGTCGTAAATCATCTTGGTCTCTATGGTGAACTTTATCAGAAGAAGAAGAAGAAACGAATTTCTTTCAAGAAGATAAACCAATCGAACATTCTCAAGAATAGATCTCAGGTGATCATCCAGGAGTCGAGAAGCATCACGTCCATCGCCTATCTCAACTATTTTAAGCATCCTTCGCTCAGCTTCCTCACGTAAAAGAGGATAAATGATCTGATCCCTCAAGGTCCCTAGACGGGTGTAAGGTCGTTCTGGAATGCAGAACATGCCACTATAAGGTTCAACCTCATCACCGATATTTTGGCAAGGTTTGATAAGTCTTCCACTTACAACGGGCCACAAACCTCGAAGGACTCTGAAGATGGAGCTTTTCCCACTACCATTAGGTCCAGTTAGGAGGAGGCTTTTTTCCTTCAACAATTTCACTTGTTAACTGCTGAGCCAACAGCTTCTGGGATGGGGTGATTATATCAGCATTGCTAAAAGATATAATATCTTGGGCAGGAATGCCATTTTCTTCAGAGGCCATAGAAGTATCAGGTAAACAGACATCATTCCGAGCAGAATCAAGAAGTTCCTCAAGCTCAAATATTCGATTTATACCACCAGAAAGTTCAAAAAACATCCTATTCAACTCAAGATTGTCACCGAAGGCTAGAAAACTCTGCGACACTACAGAAGCTAAAAAACGCAGTGCATGTGCCAGCTCTCCCTGTGTCAAAGTTAAAGCACGGTCCCCCGAATGCTTCATTGCATATATCAAACTCAATCCCCATGTAGCATTGTGAGGTAATTGCTTTGCGATAAAGTCATCCACTATACCATACAACCACTTTTTCCTCAATAGGATCTTTGAGTGATCAAGCAATTCCCTGAATCTTGCATCCACCATCTCTGAACTCCAAATATTTTGATCTTGGATTGGATTGGGCTGAACTCCTTGATGATCAGAAACCTGAGCACCGCTCATGGTTCCACTTCCAGCTGGACTCATGCTCAATGGATAACTGGACGAGCTACCAATAGTCAAAACATGGCGATCAGAAGCCTGCACATTGCCCGTGGTTCCACTTCCAACTGAACTCATGCCAAATGGATAACTTGGAGAGCTAGCGGTACTTAAAGCAGTGTTAGCATTTTGGTTAGCACTATTCTCACTGTGGTAAAGACAGCTTGAACTTCCACTTGCAGAGATCCCTTCAATGCTCTTCCTCTTGTTGGGTAGACTACGACCATGGAACGAACTTCCAGGTCTTCCTTCAATTCCAGAAGAAGTATTTACACTCGATGAGGCAGGAACAAAAGGAACCGAAAACTGCAGTTGTCTGTCAGTCGAGGCTGAGAGTTGGAGGAAATTAGAGTTCCTTGATGACTGGGTGTCATCTACATGATTTTTGTTTAGATTTAAATGCATGTCTCTGAAACTACCCTCATCTGTTCTTGGTCCCAACATCATGTTAGAATTTTCCAATTGCCTTTCCTCTGTTCCCACAACCAAACCTGCATGTGAACAGGCATTAAGCACCCCAGTGAATGTAATATCATTTGGTTTTACCCCCACTTTCTTCATTGCCTCAGAGTACAGCACAGCTTCCTCACCATGCCCCTGATTGGCCAACCCACACATGATAGCAGTCCAATGCATCAGATTTTTCCTCTGCATTCTGTCAAACACCAACTTTTGAGCATGGAATTTTTCTCCCGACACATCGAAAATAACATCTGTAAGCTGACAATTATTAATCCTTATCACAAATGAACCAAACTCTAAGGGTTGTAGGAATTTTAATTCAACAACTTTTCCTTTCATAGGTGGAGGCCATCCATTGAGCACTAATTTGGCACTGCCAATTATAGCCTCGAGATACAACATCAGAACATTCAACTTCGTCATTTTGACTTTCCGTCGAACACTCAATCAGAGCTCAAGATAAGGAACATATGCCTTTGAGACATTACCACAAACACTTGGCAGATGATTAGGAATTGAAGTGAAGATTGTAGAAACTTCAATCATAAGTTTCTCCTCATTTTCTTGTTCATGCATTTCATCAAACACATTCGACGACTTCTCTCCACTATAATCTTCCACTTCCAGATTCATCAAACTATCAAAAACTACTCCATCCCTATTCTTTCCACAAGGAACAACATCAATCTCATTTACTTCATCTACAACAGTCGATTTGTTAGCTCTTTTATTATCCTCGATAAAGATGAAATCTAGTGGAGTCAAACCCTTTTCAAATCTCTTGCTACCAAAACAATTGAAGCACAAATCATAATCAAACAATTTACTGCAGTGATATCTTTTATAAGAACAAGAACTCAAACAAAGATTGCAATGATATTCATCATCACCCTCACTACTTTCCTCGTCATCTTCCAGATTATCAAGCTTTTTAGCTACCTCCAACTTCTCACTTCTTCGAATTCTCTTGTCACTCTCAACTCTAGAATCGAAAGGAGTGAAGTTAGGGTTTGATACCTCGATTGATGGGTTCCGATGAACGATCGGGTACAAAGGAACATTGAGCGGTTGGGAATAGGGCTGCTGTAACTTCAATATCATCGCATCTATTCTTGACAACGCTGCCTCAAACTTCCCTTCCATTTTGATCGACATTGCTTGGATCTTCTCCCTCACGTTCGACGTACCTCCAAAGTATCGCGAATCGCCTTCGGTGAGGGACGGCTCTGATACCACTTTGTCAGGGATTCGTTTCCTGACGATGCTGAAAGTAGCCATTAAAAGGAAGGTTGGAAGAACTAGGGTTGGGAAAGAGAAGATTTGGGGAAGAAATTAGAGATTGGGAAAGAACTAGATTGATTTCATTTCTTGATTGTCCAAAAACATATTACAAGTTGGGATTTATAGGACATCCCAATTACAAGACACGTGCAAAACACACTATTACTACCTATTCAATTAAGTGCATAATGCACGTAAAACAAACAAACAGACACAAACAAAACAAACAAACAGACACAAGTAAGAGGAAGGTGGCTGTAGACCCCAATGGTGTAGGGCGATGGCATCGACTAGCCTGCAGATCACTCCGGCGACGGTGGGACTGCCGGCGTCCCTGACAACGAAACACAGAGCTCTGTTTTCTTTGGAGGAAACAGAGGAGGCGGAGGCGAGGTCGGCTGTGGCTGGTGGCGGCTTGGCGACGACTGCGACAGTTCGGTCGACGAGGCGAGGGGAGGCAGAGCTCCTGATTTCGGCAATGGCGGAAGGCCAGGCGGAGGTGGAGGAGCTACGGTGGTGTAGCAATGGCGTAATGGGTTCGTGGGGGGAGCGAGAGGAATGAAGACGACGATGAGGAAAATGAAGGGATTGACGGCAGGTGACGAAGATGAGGATGGTGGGACGATGGTGTTGGGGTGGTCGACTGAGCCTGGTGATGGAGTGGCGAGTGCAGAGGAACGACGCAGTGGAGGGCTGCGAGGAGGAGGCGGGATGGCGACGACAATGGGGTTGACGAGGGGAGTGGCGGCGATGTGGAGAAGGTGGAGGTGCGTCGATGGGATTGGGTTCGGGGCAGGGGCGAGGTGGAAGCTCGAGCGGGAGGAAGAAGAAGATGAGAATGGGTGTTTGGGTTTGTTTGGTCGTTTGGTTTTGTTTTAATCTGAGAAGGAGGGAGAGAGAGAATAGGGGAACGGGGAGACAGAATAGGGGAAGATATTAATATAATAATGGTATAAAATTAAGGAGGGGAGTGATTGTAGGGGAGGGGGTTACGGGATTCAAATAACAGATTAGAATGCAGATTATTAGGAATATTAATTGGGGGTTAGGGGAGAAATTTAGGGATTAATTGTTGGATCTGGTCAACAATGGAGTTTTTGGGTTTGGGTTAGCGGATCAAGATCCAATAGGAGGTGGGCCTGGTCCTTGGGCTCAAAACAATTTAATTATTTAAATATAGAATTGGCTCAAAATAAATAATTAGACCATTGGGTTTAATTTAAACAATTGGCTTGGGCTCATACAAAATAATTTAAATTACTGGGCTTATGATAAAAATTGTGCTCCAAAACATTTCGAATATTAAAATAGTGGAATAATCAAATATTGGACTTCACAGAAATAGTTTGAATAACATATTAAATTAAAATAGAATAGTTTAATTTAAAATACGGAAAAATACTTGAAAATACAAATTAATGGAAACAGGGGTTACACAATTGTTCATAACATCCCCAAATGCTTTCTTGTACAATCCAAACCCATTACCACATCTAGCATTGGTATAAATATCCAAAACCCAGATCCGACCCGGACTCAGCATTGGACCGGAACCGACCCGACCTATTCGGATCCGGGTCCTAAAATGGGACCAGTTGTACTTTCGGGTCCGGGTCTGGATCCGCTCAAAAGAGACCCGACCCGGACCCGTTTAAAAAAATAAAAAAAAATCAACATAAAAATAAATATTATATCCTCATCCCTCATCTCCTTCCTCCTCAATTTTAAATCTTCATCTTCAAAATTCAAAACTCATGCATTTTTTTCTATCATCTATTATAAATCTTCCACTCGCCGCCTCCGTTCGCCGGTCACACTCCCCTCTTATCCGAACGGGTAGAAATATTTTAATAGGATCCGGATCCGGAACCAGACACAGTCCTCACGGGTCTGGGTCAGGATCCGGGTCCAATTTTTAGACCCGTGGGAGACCAGATCCGGATAGTGAAGGACCCGATCCGATCCGACCCGACCCGACCCGACCCGATACCAATGCCCACATCCTAATTGAAACCCGTTACCTTCAAATATTCAACTGCCTCTTCCTCTTAATTCAAAGAGGACCAAAACCCTAACCCCCCAAAAGCTCGCATTTTTACTCCCCCAATTCCCAACCAAAATGGACCTCGAATCCGAAATCGGAATCAAAATCGCCCTCAAACCCGGATCCACCACCCAAATGGGCAGAGAATTAGGGTTAGGGTTTTCCCCGTCGTCCTCAGACCCAACCATTTCCCGCCACCATCTCTCAGTCTTCACAATCGACGATCTTGGGGTCGGGTTTGAGGTTATCGGTAAGAATCCGATATGGGTTTGTGGCGGTGATGGCGGAGGTGGAAGATTGTACAGGAATTCGGAGAAGGGTGAGCTCGAAGTTGGTGATAAGTTTTCGCTGTCGTTGAAAAAGCCGATCTTTTTCGTGGTGAGGAGGAGGGAAGGGGAGAGTGGGATGGAGGAGAAGAGGGTGTTGGAAGCTGTGGAGAGGAGAGAGAAGAGGACTATGGAGAGGAGGAGTGAGAAGGAGAGGGGAGAGGAGGAGGGGTGCGTGGATGGTGGAGGGGATGAGAGGGTGATTGGGTGTCTGGATTTCTCACAAATTGATCCAGTTAAGGGTGAGTTTTTTAACTTTCTGTTGTTGGTGGTGATTTTGTATAATACCTTAAGATTGTTAGTAAGGTAAGTGAAGGTTAGTGGAGGTGAGTCAGGTGACATGTATATCTGCAATTATATAAACTTTGATTGTAATTTATAATTGTGTTACCTCCATTTATCTCACCTCAAAGTTCGGTTAATTGTAAGCATCTAAAATTCAATCTAACAAAATTTATGTTTTAAGCAAATAATCGTGGTACAATTATGTAACCTATGGGTTGCATTCCTCTACCTTCACTTAAAAATTACCCCTAAATTTGAGAAAACACCTCTCAACTATATGCTTTTATGAAAAAACATCCTTCAACTCTGAATTTTTTGAAAAAAACACCTCTCAACTTTTTTCTCAGTTTGGTCCTCCAAATTTTCGTTTGAGAAAACTACCTTGAACTATATTAATGATACACTCAACTATATACATATTATAACTCCATTTGGATAGTTCCTGATGACATGTAAGTATATAACTGTCATTAGATAACCACAATTCACTCAATTATTGTCATTTGATTAATATAAAGTCATTTGATTAATATAAAGTCATTTGATTAATATAAATTCTAAAGCAATAATTGCCTTTTCTATTTTTGCAAATATGTAATTAATACCCAACATTTCTACGCACATGTAAACCACTTGCCTTTAATCTAGTGGTGAAAACTAGTAAAGTACTTCCAATAGAGTGTAAGAGGCCACACAATCACATCCTCAACTCTAGCTATAATGACTAGATGCTAGCATGTGCACCTACACATACTTTTGTTGGAGTAGCAGTCATAAAGAAGGAAAAGAATTTGTCATTTGAAATGGCCATTGTCTTGTGAAGATGTGGCGTTGAGTTTGGAGGAAAACATGGGAAGACGAAACCACTCAAATGCGAAATTCAACAAAAAAAATGTTTGAGAAGCTCATTTAAATTGAAGAACCTTTTCTAATCTTAAATTATAAATAGATCTTTGTAATAGATATAAGTTTCAGATGTGTGGTTCAAATTTGGTACGAGCCACTTTGTCCACAATTCATGCAGCTACTTAACTCATACTCTAGTTATAGTAGGAGTGATAGTAAAGATAAAATTTAGTTATCAATTTTGAATTGTTTATCGTTGATCAGTTTTGATATTAGTTCGTAGAATTTTCAATCTGTTGAATGGAAATTCATGTAATGTATTTTTGTTGCAAGAGGCTACTATTTGTGCTTGCAGCTAAAGCTGCAATAGAGACGGTATATATTTTGTTTGGAGACAAATGCTTGATTCTTTATGCAAGATTATCGTGTTGGGAATGAGGCGAGGAGAATGAAACACCATTCAATTTTAGTTAGAGATTAGATCATATGGAACATGCACTTCATGTTTAAATTTAGATTTTCTTTTTATGGCCAACCATACACAAAGAAGATTCTAAGTTAAAGAATTTTGATTTTTCCCTTTTCCTGACACTTTGAATGTTGTGTACCACAACAAACAGTAGGAAATTCTTGTAAGTAAATTTTACTCCTGATACTAAGTATCTGAATTCAATTCAACTGGCCTTATTACAGAGAATGCTACTATTATTGTTGATTATTCAAGATTTTGGTAATATTTGTGATGTAAAACTAACCCTAAAATAGAGAATTTCCAAGATTCTTAATGGATTAATTTTACCAACACGTAGTGCGGATCAAAGTTAGAATTTTTAAATAGTTAATCGGTGTGATGGATTTTCAAGAACTAAATCACGTTTAACAATCCCAAGTAATAATTCCACTCTACAATCATTAATTAAATTCCTAAGTGTTCTTAGCAAGTAAAATATTCAATATTGATTCGAACTCTAATCAGGCAAGTGGAACACTCAATCTCAATTGTTTGTGGACGACAGTTAAATTGAATAATATAATAGAGATAATAGTGCAGTATAATACAAATATTTGAGAATTGAAAAGAGTATACCGAATTCGACGAAAGCAGTGTAGATCTCGGATTGAACACAACAATCAAAGGTAAGAGCAATAGTAGCAACAACAACTGCAAGAGGGCAAGGTTGGACTGCGGCTGTGAACAGCAGCAACCACAGGCGGCTTCAGGGGACTGGGGCTGGTGCTGGTGCTGGGCTGACGGCAGGCGGCTGCATTGCGGTCGCGGGGTGAGACAACGACGAGAGGTGCGGTCGCGGCTGGCTGCAGTCCCGGTGAGGTAGGGAGGTCGTTGTGGTGGGGAGGTGAAGTCGGGAGAGAAAACTGGAAGGTGGGTTGCGGGGGTTGGGGAATGGTCGATGTTGAGGTTGGAAGTGAGAGAGGCGGCGGATTAGGGTTTCGATCGGGGCGAGGTGGAGGAGGAAGAGGATCGGGGCCGGGTTCTGAAGGAGGGCTAGGTTTTTTTTTGTGGTCGGGATTGGGGTAGGAGGAAGAAGGAGAACAGTGAAGGGAGATTAGGGTTTTGGAATTGGTTTTATTTGGAGATTTTAATTTGGGGGTAGATTTTAGAGTTAATCACTAACCCTAAAATTGTATTAAGATTTATCACAAACCCTAACAAATTGGATCTCAATTGTATCACACAAAGGAGAAGATGAAGAGCAAAAATCAACACAATAATTTTAATCAAGAATAGTATATCTTTCTCATTAATCTCAGGGCCTATAAATAGGCTCAAAACAAATCTTGATACAAATCTCAAAAGATTCTAAAAATCTCAAAAATATAAAAAAGATTACATATGGCTATAATTGCCAAAAACAAATATGGTACTGAAATAAAATCCTAAACTAAATAAAATAGATGTCCTCGTCAATTTGTCATTTTACTGCTGAGAATTTAGATGTAACATATTACTTCACTGAAAGGAAATATTGCAGTTTTGAAGCTTTTTCCTAATTCTTTATCTGTTTTGTATTTTAAATACTGGCTGATTGTTCAACAACAAAAGGGGATTCAGCCTTTGGTGTTACTAGCTGATTGTTTTGTTTTGGTTGTTGCAGAGTTCGGATTCATATTGAAGGGTCATGAGTTTGACCAATACCTTAAGAAAATGACACTTGACATAAAGAATTGGAATTGGTTCCTTGACGAGGAGTCTAGAAATAACAGAGAGGATGATGAAGCCATTGGTGAAGTAACTAGCTCCAAGGGAAAGAAGAGAAAAGGTGGGGCCAGTGATGATGACGAGGAATGGACTACAAAGAGTGAGGAAGAAAGGGAAATAGTTAGTAAAGGTCAAAATACTAAGCATCCCAAGTACTCTACTAGATCAAAGGATCAAAAGCGGCCTCAAACTGATTCTTCACATTTGAGAAGGCCTTCTATGAGGAAAGATGTCAAAGATCCAAGAGGTGAAGTTGAGGAAGAGGCTGAAGAAGATGAGACTCTAGGAGGATTTATTGTTGACTATGTTGAAGAAGAAGAAGAAGAAGAAGAAGAAGAAGAAGAAGAAGAATCAGAGGAAGAATTTGATGACGAAGAGGAAGATTAAGATGAAGATTAAGATGAGATTTGTCCGTGATCTGTTTTGTGGACAAATTATGCCTGACAATGTAGAGTAAGTCTTTGTATCTTGTTGTTGTACCACCTTACATGTACATCTCTCTAATATAATATAGTTCTCTTTTTATCATGCTAACTTGTCTACATTTTGCCAGAATTTTGGGATAACATTTTGATCTGATGTGGTCTTTTTCAACTATTTTTATAATAGATAGCACACTAACTGAAGTTAGTGCTATATCTTTTGATATCTAATTTATTTGTGAAGATTGCTTTGACATTCAATTAGACAGCCTTGATTACTCTCCTTAAAAGGAGCCCACTGTTCATTTGAAACTAGTTACGAAAAATTGAACTGGTTCTGAGTAGTAATTGCTAATTATCTTTTGATTGTAACATCAGGTTACATATCATCATTTGATAGCCCACTAATAATGTTCTTTAGTTTAGAATTCCACTCCACATATATGGAGAAAACCAGACTCTTCCTCCTTGATTTAAAGGTTGTCGATAAATATCTATTATTTTCCGTAATGTCTGTTTAAGTTCCCTGGCATTAGGTATGAGTTTGGTTTGGCAGTAGCAATATTACATGGTGAGCTTTGTTTTGCTTGACATTAAAATTAGTAAACCTCGACATTGCTTGATTAGCTGAATTGACATTCAGCGAATGATACTTTGAATGCTGTCTTGAATCTACAGTTATTTGAAGGGTTTTGTGAGCATGCTCTGTCATCATGTTGGATTGTAATACCTTTAAGTGGGCTTAGGAATAAATCAATGGGCTCATAGGAAAAAATAGATTTTATGTGAGTAGGTATAGCCTTATTAATAGGTTGTCTACTTGGATAATTAGTGGGCTTAGAAATTAATATTGGGCTTGCAAAATTTAATAGATTATTATGGGCTTAGCTGTGGGCCTAGTTAGTGGGCTTAGAAAGTTTAGATATGAAATGTGGTGGTAAATAGGTTGGATGGTGAGCGAGAATTTAGGCCCACATTGAAAAAATCAAGAGATGAAAAGCTCTTTTAAAAGTCCATGAACCCAAAGTGTCTTCCAGCTAGCTAATCTTATGGGCGAGACTTTAGCCATGTGGTGGGGTCGTGGCTATAGGAATTTTTTCCCAAAACGACCCATTTTTTGAAAGTTTTTCCCAAACCGACCTACTTTTTTTTTTATTCCCAAAGCGACCCACTCGGTCTTTGAAAGACCGAGTCTAGTATAAACTAGCGCGGTCTTTCAAAGACCGAGTCTTGCACTTCGAAAAATCGAAGAGCAAGACTCGGTCTTTGAAAGACCGCGCTAGTTTATACTAGACTCGGTCTTTCAAAGACCGAGTCTTGCACTTTAGGGGTTTTAAAGTGCAGATCTCCTTTCTTCTTCTTCTTCTCTCTCTCTACTTTACTCTATTCTATTTCTCCAACTCATCGGAGGTAGCATGTCCACGTCATCGGGAAGAAAGATCCATTTGAGAAGATTGACTCATACAAGTATTTTGCTGAGATGATAGAAAAACCAAAGAAATTCTATAAACTCAGGTTCATAGAATTACTTGGTATAATCAACTCATACAAGTATGAGGATCGAAGATATGGAAAAACCAAATAGCACTTCACCTCCGATAGAAAAACCAAAGAAATTCTATAAACTCAGGTTCATAGAATTACTTGGTATAATCAACTCATGCAAGTATGACGGTTGAGAAATGGGCACTTTATGCAGATGAAGGTCGAAGATATGGAATAATGACTACGAACCTGTCAGAATGCTTCAATTCAGTCTTGAAAGGAGTCCGTAGTTTACCAGTAACTGCGATTGTTGAGACGATCTTCTTACGTCTCAACTCTTACTTTACTACTCGTCGACAGGAAGCTAGTAAGCTTTTATGTGAAGGGAAGATTTTTGCTAAAAGTGTACATGATTTGATTGATAGTCGCCGTGAAGCTAGTAAGTTTGGATGTGTTTAATTTTCGAAAATATATGATTGATTGAGGTTTAAATATTGGCCAAAGAGAGTATTTTGGAATCAATAAGTTTCAAATATATTCGAATCAAAATGTCTTGAAGTTTTTTGCAAAAAAATTCAATCAGCTTCAAGACTCGGTTTTTCAAAGACCGTTGTCATTTTAACAAGACTCAGTCTTTATGCTGATTGTAAAATATCACTTACAGACGTAAGACTCGGTTTTTCAAAGACCGAGTCTAGTTATATTTAGAACGGTCTTTGAAAGACCGAGTCTTGAGTTCAATCAATTCCACAATATCTCCACAACATCTCCACAATTCCAGAAACTCATTAACATCTCCACAATATCAACAAACTCATTAACATCTCCATATGTCCAACATCTCCACAATATCAAAAATCTCATTAACATCTCCACAACCACTTCATCTCCAACATCTCCACAACCACATCAACAATCTCATTAAGATCTCCACAATTTCAATAACATCTCCACAATATTGTTAATGTCATATCCACAACCACATCAACAATTTCAATAACATCTCCACAATATCATCTCAACATATGCCCAACAGAACATTGAAAAACTAGAGACATTAACAACATACTACTCTAAACTCGAGACAGAACATTAAAAAACTACAAAATCAAACTAACTAAAAATATTACAACACCTACCAAATCCAAATTCGTTGAGGGATAGAGAGAAGAAGAAAAAAGTACGAAAAGTAAATAAAGTCGAGAAGAAGAAGAAAGGAGATCTGCACTTTAAAACCCCTAAAGTCTAGTATAAACTAGCGCGGTCTTTCAAAGACCGAGTCTTGCTCTTCGAAAATCGAAGAGCAAGACTCGGTCTTTGAAAGACCGCGCTAGTTTATACTAGACTCGGTCTTTCAAAGACCGAGTGGGTCGCTTTGGGAATTTAAAAAAAAGTAGGTCGGTTTGGGAAAAACTTTCAAAAAAAGGGTCGTTTTGGGAAAAAATTCTGGCTATAGTGGGTCATGACTACAAAATGTCACGTGATTAAGAGAGTATGTGAGTGGACAAGTGTAATACCCACTACAGGAAAGATGGGCTTCAGTGACGACCAAAAACAGTCAGTCACAGATGTATGTTTTCCATCGCAAATAGCTTCAGTGATGGCCAAATGTTGTAATGTTCGTCACAATAGGGTTCCTTACAGATGTCATCTGCGATGCAAGGCCGTCACAAATGACAGCTTCAGTGACTGATTATTACCTTCACAAATGAGAAGTGGTCACTCGCCAATTTAGTCAGTCGTTCATTCAAATCTGCATCGGATAATGGTCGTCACAGATAAACTTCGATTTATTTAAAAAAACGGAAATTTAAATATTAAATTATAAATTTTATCTACTGTTTTAAATTCTGAAGTTCTATTTTATTTTTTTAATAATTCATTTTAAATATTAATAGTATGAAATTTAATGCACAACAAAAAAAATCCTAATTGCAAAAAATTCGCCATTAGTTTCCCTCTACTCCTCACAACAACAACGTCAACATCACCATCTCCAAATTCATGGAATCAAATTTACCCAAAAATTACCATAGTGTATCTTTTATTCTTAGATGAATAACACTTCAATTGCTCTGAATAACATTACAACATTACAATACAAAATTTACATCATTTAGTAATAAAAATTGGATTGACGACCTCATCTCATCCAACCTTGGACCCCAAAACATCTTGACTATCTTCATCTAGGATTTCATCTCTTCATCTATTTCCTCACTTGCATTTTAAAAGGTAGATTTTTTATTCAATAGAATAACAATTAGGACTAATAAATCCAGTGAATAGAGAATAATACCTCATTGTGTTGGTACATCGCCGACCTTGCCATAGTGCCATCGGCCATGCACTCTTCCTATTATTCCACGAATGTTCATCCAATTAACTAATAAGCCCATCTTTCGAAAAAAAAACATAACCCTAATATTTGAGAGAGAAAGAAAGTAGAAAGAGATGAACCTTCAAATTGAGGACTACGACTATCTCAGATTTAACGGGGTTGGCGAGGAGGTGTTCTTCGTTGCCATTGGATTCCACCATTTGTCGGTAGGATTTTGGAGAAGCAAATAGAGGAGAGGGCAATGAATGGACTGTCATGGGAGATAGAAGGCTTTGAAGGCGGCGGCTAGTTAGGGTTAGAAAAAGAGAGGGGTTATAAAGATTAGGGAGAGAATGAGAGCCATTGGATTTTCATGCATTGTTTTCTTTTATTCATTAGTGAAAATAAATTAATTTACTTATTATTGATATCTCCACTCTCTATTATTATAGATAGTTAAATTAATCTCTGCCACATATTTGTAAACATGAAGTAATTTCAATCATCCATACTACTTAATTACTAAATAAAAAAGAACTGAAGCTGGTAACATCAGTCTATTTGTTTTAGAAATATTATGTGAATAATTATTAAATAACAATCAAATATCGTTGTTAAAAAATATATGATCAAACTAAAAAGTTTGCATCTTTGATGCAGATGAGTTATGTATCTTTTAAATCTATTAATTTAGACAAATGTAGATATGGCTTTCATATATAATTAGGTGGTATAGATGATGGATATAAATTTACGATTTTTTTTCACAAATACACATTTATGTGCGACGTGTGCAAAATAGAAGCACGTTCATCTGTAATGGAATATGTGAAACTGCCAGAGATGATCATTCATTTGTGATGGAAGTCGATATTTGTCACAGAAGCATGTCCATACATGATGGCTTTTTTTAGCGTGACAGATGCCATAATCTGTGACTAATTTTCGTAGGTCGTCGCAGATGTTGTCACAGAAGCCCCTCTTTCTTGTACAACCCCTCGGTGGGCTTTAGGCTAATAAGTAATTAGTAGCCCTTGTACGATGTACCTAGTATAGTATAATATAGTATATATAGTAAAGTATTTTTGAGTGTGATGGTGGGAAATTTAGTCCCATATTGGATAGGACAATAGGTTGGGAGTTCCGGTGGCTATACTGGGTCGTGACTACGGAAATGACTTAGAGCTCTTAAGCGAGTAGGTGAGCATGACCCTGGGCATTACATGGATCAACTATGTTACTCGTTGATATACAAGTGTTATGTATCAGCCTAGCTTTGTTGATGGTTTCCTATCCTATTCATAGTTAAAGGAACCTCTTGTTAGGAAATTTGGCGTTGCGGTGCTGCGGAAGTAAAATGAATACGTCAATTGATCAAGTTGAAAACCAAGAAAAAATGTAGATCACACCAAACAAACGATATTCCCCTTCGACGAACCTAATTTGGGGGAGAAATATCACAGATTTTATTGATTTCATTTCACAGAAGATATACAGGAAGTTATAATAGATCCCTCAGCAAGAGTCTATCGCTCAAGCCCTCTCTAGAAGATATAAGAAACTCTCATATGAAGTACTCCCTCGCATGGATGCCACAATAATTATTTTAGTGTTTAGAAAGCCTAGGTTATATCTCAAATATTTCTTTCCAATAAATATAAAGACTCAAAAGCAATGCTTGGACCCCCCCCCCCCCCCCCCCCCCCAAAGTTATTTTTCCATCCTTTTGATTCCCACGACCATGAAAGATAGGAAAGTAATATAAAATACATTTCCTGTCTTTTACGCTCAATACGGAGAATCCTTCTCAATGTGAAAGAACAAGTCAACTGGAGAATTAACTTTGCCCCCTTGGTTTGACCATTATTTTTCTAGTCTTTTGAAATATTTTTCCTTGAAGAATTTAATACCTTCAAATGTAAGATATAACTCAACAATCTCCACCTTGACTTGCATTCGAATTGCTTCTCCCCTTCTTTGAGTTTTACCTTTTAGACTCAATTCTTGATCCTCTTGTAAATGCGATTTAGTGGTCTCATCTACTTGCTAAATTTTGTCCATCTGATATTTCTCCTCTATATGCCCTCTTAAAAGCATATACCAGTCAATGTTAACACTTAGACGTCATCCTCGGCTCAAGCTCCGGCTACCTGAGGCAATCTCCACCTTTCGACGATATTCAAACGTGGGGGTCTCACTTCAGTATTCCTAGTGGCAGCAACAGACTAGATGCTTCTGGAACGTTGGCTTGATAACACTTGGCATCTTG